>CM053623.1:77282696-77324531 GCA_028646595.1 Phalanger gymnotis | reverse complement strand
GACTGTATGTTTTGGTCTTCTTTGTCACCAAAGAAGGATTCCAGAGTCTGAGACTGAAACTGGGTGTGTTTTCGACACTTAGCCATGTTCCCAACCAACTTAATTAACCTTTGAGTTTTTCAACGGGGTATGGCTGCTTATAGACTAAAGAGTTCTATGTTCCACGCTTGGGCGGATGCGCTGCCTCACCAGCACTCCTCCTTCCCCAAGAACCCCCTACCTGGACTGGGCTTAAATCTTCAGCAGGCTCTTCTCTCCTGCTCTTATCAGCCACTTAATTCCTCCCACCAGGTGGGCCTGGGGCCAGAAGCAACTGCAGCCTTAGTTCTAAAGCTGCCCCACTTCTGCTGCGGAACCGCAAACTCAGTCCCACAGCTCTTCCCACTAACCTTCTCTGATGTCTTTGGTCTTTGTGGGTTGAGAAGTCTGGTGGATGCCACAGCTCAGTAATTCAGGATGCCAGGGCACTCTCCGCTTGTCTCCTGGTCTGGTAGGTCCACGTCTGGTCTGTTCACGCTGTGCACGCTGGGCTCAGCTCCGCTCCCCTCAGCTGGGGGCTGGGAGCTCCGTGTGGGACAGACCTTACCCAGAGACCATCCAGGCTGTCCTGGGCTGGAGCCCTGCTTCCCTCTGCCACTTTGTGGGTTCTGCAGCTCTAGAATTGGTTCAGAGCCATTTTTTTATAGGTTTTTTGGGGGACATGGTGGGGAGCTCACGCCAGTCACTGCTTCCCAGCCGCCATCTTGGCTCCGCCCCCTAATCTCTTCCCAGGTATTTTAAAACCATCCTGTCAGTCATTTCCTATAGCACAATAGGATTCAATGACAGGGTATCCAGGTACCCAGTGAGATAGAGTGTTGGGCTTGGAATCAGGAAAACTCATCTTCATGAATTCAAATTGATTTGCAAGATGAGGTGGAGAAGGAAATGGCAAACTTCTCTAGCATCTAAGACAAGAAAACCCCAAAGTGGACTTTTGTAGGTATGGACACAACTGAAATTGACTGAACCATGATGTGACATTAAAATCATGTAGCACAACTTGTTAAGCCACTCCCCATAAGATGGGTATGCCCTCAATTTCCAATTCTTTGCTACCAAAAAAGACACAGAAATAGCTAAATGTAGACACAGTTAGATATAGCTAGATAGCTATATATACACACATATGTGTATATATGTATGTGTCTATATATGTATATGTGTATGTACATGGGTGTATATTTGTATCCATTTATGTTCTTTTCCCTTTGATCTCTCTGGGAAATAGACCTAGTAGTGGTATTGCTGGATCAAAGGGTATTCATATCCACAGTGGTATAGTATAGGCTTTTCGGCATATTTTGAAATTGTTCTCCAGAATGGTTAGACCAGTTCACAACTCTACCAACAATACATTAATATACCTTTTTTTTCCCTACGTCCCCTCCAGTGTTTATAACTTTCCTTTACTGTCATGTTAGCTAGTGTGATAGGTGTGAAGTGGCACTTCAGAGTCACTTTAATTTGCATTTCTCTAATAGTGATTTAGAACATCTTTTTTCATGTTACTATCGATAGCTTTGATTTCTTCTCAAAACTGCTCGTTTATATCCTTCAACCATTTATCAATTGGGAAGTAACTTCTTGTTTTGTAAATTTGGCTCAGTTTCCCATATATTTCAGAAATGAGGCCTTTATCAGAGAAACATGCTGTAACTCTCCTCAGTTTCCTATTTTTAATTTTTTTGCATTGGTTTCATTCATGTGAAATCTTTTTAATTTCATTTAATCAAAATTATCCATGTTATTTACTGTGATTCTCTCAGTCTCTTCTTTGGTCATAAACTCTTCCATTATCTATAGATCCAACCGGTGAATTTTCCCATAAAAGTATTATGATATCATTGATATGTTATTGATTTAGGGTATCAATTTTTATGTCTAAATCATTTGCCCATTTTGACCTTCTTTTGATGTACGATGTGAAATGTTGGTCTATGTCTAGTTTTTGTCAAATTGTTTTCTAGTTCTCCTAGCCATTTTTGTCAAATGGCAAGTTCTTGTGCAAAAAGCCAGGGTCTTTGGGTTTATCAAAACTATTAAATATGAAATACTATAGTCATTTACCACTACATATTTAGATGATCATTTCTCTTAGACATTGTAAAAAGAATTCCTCTGATATCCTTTTAAGATACAGGATTTTAATAATTGGTGATTTTCTAAGTAATTGGGGAGAGGGAAGGTTATTTAGAGGACCCTCTAAAGAAGAGTCCTTTCTGATTCATTCTTTGAGGGAAAGGGGTAAGAAGCAGATCCCTGGAGAGGATCATCAAGACATTGGGTTGCTATCAACCACGGAGCACTCATTGGAATACCCCAAATTAAAGGCCCAATGAATCCTTAAATACATCTCTGAGAAGAGATGGTCTTTGTTCTCCAGGAAGCATCCTGTATATGGATGCATTTGTCAGCAAAATAAAAAATTAATCCACATAGGAAAATAGATATAAATTATCATTTTCCATCAAAGAGAAATTTATAAAATAAATACATATGTATGTGTAGTAAGGAATGGTGTTATACATATGCATATATTCTCTTTTTTTTCTCTTCTCACCATAAGAACACCAATTTAGAGTTGAATTGACCTTAGAGGTCATGTAATTCCATTCCCTTATTTTGTGGAGATAGTTCAAATAACTTTCCCCAGCCCATACAGTTAGCTAAGTAGCAATACTAAGTAGCAAAGGGATTTGAACTCAAGTTCTCTGATTCCAAATCTAGTATCATTATAAGGTGCATTCATTTATTCAACAAATCCCTAATGTGTAGTATTAATTTCTGTAGACAGAAGAAAAAAATACATCCTTCTCTTTGAAAGTTTACAATGAAATCCTTTTAAACTGTGAACAAAGCCTTGATATAACATATCTACTTAGTGTTTTCTTTTTTACAATATACTTTCCTTAAAACAAGTCTACGAGAAGTAATAGTAATAATAATAAGAACATAGTTTGCATAATGCTTCAAAGGTTTAATTTTAGGTAATTTTATGTGTCTAGCAATCCTGAGAGGTGGGTGATATCATGATCTCTAATTTAGAGAGGAGGAAGCCGAGGGTGAGAGAAATTAAGTGACTTGTCCGGGATTGTGCAGGTAGCATGTATTTGAGATAGAATTTCAATTCACATATTCTGACACCAGGTCCAGGATTCTTTCCAATTTGGTAGAATTCTCAACCTATTTTTGTAAAAAAGAAACTGAGGCTCAGAGAGATGCAAGTGATTTATTCAGATACACACACACACATATATTTTACATCAACCATGACCTTTTGACCTAAGTCCAGTTGTCATAGACCCACTTAGATTTAATTACTACTTAGAATCGTGTTCCCTCCAAAACCTAAATCCACTTACATTGCCCCATGGATACTTTTATGTTCATGTCTGGAAATTACTATAAGCAAAAAAAATATGAACCATATACCATATGTGACAGTCCTCTTTCATCACTGTTTCTATAGTACTGAAACCATTCTGTGAAAAGGACACTAGAAGCAGCATTCACCCAATCTCTCTGCCTCACAAGTTGGCTGTGCAGACTGCAGGCACCTGTTACCATTCTGTACCAAAACAAAGTTTAGCATGCAGTCAAACCAAACTCCTTGGGTATCCCCATCCAGATTTGCCCATAAACTGTCAGAGATGCACAGCTGAACATACCCAGAGGCCCAGAGATTACATATCCAGTGTCGTTTTCACAGTTCGTTCATTCATTCATTCATTCATTCATTCATTCATTCATTTATTTTTAGTTTTCAACATTCACTTCCACAAGATATTGAGTTCAAATTTTCTCCCTCCCCCTTTCTTCCCCCTTCCCAAAGATGGCTTGCAATCTGATATAGGCTCACTTATGCATTCATATTAAACATATTTTTCCACTCCATCTCTGTTCAATTTTTTCCTGAGGTCTGCCATATCTAACTTTTCTAAAATTCTATTTAGCTCCTTAACTTATTTCTTATTTATTTTGAGGTTCCATTCATTTAGTTCAGAGAGGGTAAGGCTGAGGTCCTGCACTAGTATTACTTTGCTGTCTATTTCTTCCTGTAACTCCCTTAAATTGTCCTCTAAGAGTTTAGATGCTATGCCACTTGGTGCATGTATGTTCAGTAATGATATTACTTCATTGTCTATGGTACCTTTTAGCAGGATATCGTTTTCTTCCTTATCTCTTTTAATTAGATCTGTTTTTGCTTTTGCTTTGTGTGAGGTAAGGATTGCTACCCCCTGCTTTTTTTTAACTTCAACTGAAGCATAACACATTCTACTCTAGCCTTCTACCTTTACTCTGTATGTATCCCTCTGTTTCAAATATGTTTCTTATAAACAACATATTGTAAGATTATGGTTTTTAATACATTCTGCCATCCACTTCTATTTTACAGGAGAGTTCATCCCATTCACACTCATTGTTATGATTTCTATCTGTGTCTTCTTCAGCCCTTCTATCAGCCCCCTCCTTTTTCTTTCCCTTTTCCCTTACTACTTTTTCCCTCCCTTCTAACCACCATCTCCCTTTTCTTTCCCCTTTCCCCTCCTAATGCCTACAGGGCAAGTTAGATTACTATACCTAACTGAGTATGTTATTCCTTCCTTGAGTGAAATCCAATGAATGTACGGTTCAAACAACGCTCATTTTCCTCTCTTCTTTCCCTCTACTGTAATATGTTTTTGTGCCTCTTCATATGCTGTAATTTACCCTTTTCTGCCTCCTCCTTTCCTCTTCTCCAACTACAATCTCTTTTTACCACTTAATTAGGCTTTTTATCATCACATCAACGTCAGCTTATACCAATGCCCTCTGTCCACGTTTACCCCTTTTAAACATTGTAACAAAGAGAGTTCTCAAGAGTTACAAGTATCATCTTCTCATGTAGGGATGTAAACAGTGTGCCCTTATTGGAAAACATATTTTGTTTTATTCTTTCCTGTTTACCTTTTTATGCCTCTCTTGAACCTTGTATTTGAAGATCAAATTTTCTGTTGAGCTCTGGTCATTTCATCAGGAAGGTCTGGAAGTCCCCTATTTCAATGAATGTCCTTGCTTGAAAGATTATGTTCAATTTTGCTGGGTAGTTGATCCTTGGTGATAATTCAAGCTCCTTTGCCTTATGGAATACCATATTTCAAGCCCTTTGATCTTTTAATGTAGAAGCTATAAGATCCTGCATGATTCTGACTGTGGTTTCATAATATTTGAATTCTGTCTTTCTGGCTACTTGAAGTATTTTCTCCCTGGCCTGATAATTCTGTAATTTGGCTATAATATTACTTGGCGTTTTCAATTTGGGATCTCTTTCAAGAGGTGATCATTGGATTCTTTCAGTGACTATTTTACCCTCTGGTTCTAGGACGTCAATACAATTTTCCTTGATGATTTCTTGAAAGATAATTGTCCAGGCTTTTTTTTTTTTTACATCAAGGCTTTTAGGTAAACCAATAATTCTTAGATAATCTCTCTTGGATATATTTTCCAGGTCAATTGCTTTTTCGATGAGATATTTTACATTTTCTTCTATTTTTTCATTCATTTGATTTTGTTTTCTGATTCTTGATGTCTCATAGAGTCATTAGCTTCCACTTGCCCAATTCTAGCTTTTAACAAATCATTTTCTTCGGTTAGCTTTTGTACTTCCTTTTCCATTTGGCCAATTCTGTTTTTTAAGGAGTTGTTTTCTTCAGTGTACTTTTTTCCTATTTTGTCAGTTGTATTTTTAAAAGAATTGTTCAATTTTTCTTCTACATCTCTAATTTGACTTTTAAAATCCTTCTTGAGCTCTTCCAAGAAGGCTTTCCATGCTTGAGACCAGTTCATATTCCCATTCGAGGTTTCAGATATGCATACAGTGACAATGCTGTCCTCTTCTGCATTTGTGTTTTGATCTTACCCATCCCCATAGTAAGAATCTATGGTCTTTGTTTTTTCTATGTTGCTTTTTACTCATGGTATTTGCCTTTTTCTTGGATTTTAAAGTTGATCTGTGCTTCTGGTTACACAAGGGCACTGTCCCATGCTTCTCATGTTGGGGGCTAAGGGCCTGGATACTGGCTTTGTGTGCTGGGGCCTCATGTGTTAGCAATTGGAGGCTATAGAGGCTGTAACTTACATGGCGCTGAGCAGGAGCTGGTGGTGGTGGCTTGTGTGTGCAGAAGCCAGGTAGGGTTTTTCTGAGTTTCCCAGGGCTAACCTGAAGCTCAGGGGTGTGGTGTTGGGGTGGGGATGGTCTGGCCACTGGAGATTGCCTCTTTACCCAGGGTTGTGCTAGACCATGGGTAGGCTCAGCCACTGATTGACACTCGTCCAGTGCTGCAAGTAGTAATTCTCTGTGTTGGTGTCTGTGGGTTCACCTGCTTGTGCCAAGGTGATGGAGGGGCATCCTGGCATTGGTGTTAGATTACTCCACCACCCTGGGGTTCAGGCCCTCCCACTGGTCTGCTGAAGTGGGTCTTACTGCTGGCTTCCTAGGACATCTTCCTAGGACATCTCCTTCAGCCACAGCAAAAGGGACCTTTCTTGCTACTTTCCCTAGCCTCACAAGCTAAATTGCTGCCATACCTCATCTTTCTGCTGACTCTACTGTTCCAGGATTTTTTTCCCTAGGGTGATATTTTCTGGCTTTTACAAGGTTGATAAGGGAGGATGAGAGTGACTTATTGCTTACTCCATCATCTTGCCTCCCAGAACTTTGTTTTCACAGTTTTAAGAGGTTGGCTCATAGATGTTTGAAAATGGAATAGGTCATTTCATAAGCTTATAACTTCAACATGAGTGAAGATGTTAATCAGTGTCTAGATGACTAATAATTTAAAACATACTCATGCATTAGAATTGGCACAAATGAATTTCAAAATCTTTCTTAACTTGGGAATTCTATGATTCTATAATCCTAATTTGATCTAGAATGTGAATTTTTTTCTCACCAAAAGAAAATGATTATCTGAGGTAATTGACATTCTCTTATCAAATATCTGTTGAATTGAATGACCAATTCTAATAAATATTATGTGCTTGCTATTTGTTGCATGGCGGATAACATAAATAAGACAAATTCCTTGCCTTCAAGAAGTTCACAAATAGGGATTATCACACGTGCATAATTATGCTAGCTAATCAATTAAGTGCATGAGAGATTCATATACAAAATGCTGTGAGAGTTCAGAAGAAAAACTCATTCTAAACTTTTCCCAGTAGGAAAAGTACATGAGAAAATAAATTAAGATCAGAAGCTTTGTAAGTAAATAAGAGATAAGAGCAGAGACAGGTAAAATGCACTTAATCTCATTAGACAACAGTAACTTGGTCAATTACACCTCCATCAGCTGCCAAGGTGACTGGATATTCTCTTATGCTGAGTGGGTATCCTTTCCTTTTGATAGGTTTTCTGGAATTTGCCTTTTTCAGTGTTCCAAGCTTCAGTCTTCTCTGTGATGTCATCTTTTTTTTTCTCTCTCTCACAATTCATCACCTTTATAATTATAAAACTATAATTTGCAGAGATTACATTTTAAATGCCAGTACTTGATTGCTCCCAGGACTGACTCTAGTAAAGACTCTGTGTGTGTGTATGTGTGTGTTTGTGTGTGTGTGTGTGTGCGTGCATGCACAAGTACATGTATTGTACATTGATTTTGAAAGGCAAGATAGAGTCAAAAACATTTGATTTTGTAGTTGAATAACCATCTTTCACAAGTGTGTGCCTTTTGTTAATATTCCACTCCCTCCCCCACATAAATGCCAGATTCATGATTATTGTGGCAATCAAAATAGTTGCAACAGATGTTTCCCCCTCATGCGGTCTAAGTTTCTTATGAACATCCTACTTCATTACCTCAATGTGACATGGGAATGACACTGATTTTTTTTTCTGAAATTTTGCCTCCAGATTTCAAGTTTTGACTGATCATATGGAGCTGTAATGTCTTAAGTAGAGACCAGGCAATAAACTTTAAATTGCCTAAGGACCAGGCTAGCTAAGTTTGGAGAGCTTCCTGATGCACAGCTTGTTTGTCATTTGATAAAAAAGTTATTTGAACATATCAGCTCTCAAAATTCCAGTGAAGATGTGTCATTTAAGAAATCAGGGGCCATTTAAATTAATTTCAAGGGACTCAGGTTCCCATGCAAGCTACGTGATGGACTCCCTTCAATTATTATTAGACAATGCAAATGAAAATATTTTTTGTGTACATAGACTGTCAATATCTTGGGGTCACAATGTCTTGTAACTTTTGATAGTGTACTTACAATGCTGTAGCCGATCCTAACTGTGTGATTGTGGTCGGCACTATTTCATTCAGTCCCAGTTTTCCTTCTGGAAAATGACAATAACACTCTACTCTGAGGGTATTTGGTAAAGCTAGTAGATGTGTCAGCTAGAAGCATGGCTGAGCAAGGCCCTGAAAGTAAAACCAAATTAATGAAAGGCTTTTAGCCACAAGCACTCATTAAGAAATTAGCCCCATTTACTAATTGATTTATCCTGGGTCATTTTGAGTCAGCCCACATGAAGTGACACTCTAGGATCCACAGGGACAGCACAACCCTCGAAAAAAAAGAACCTTTTTATTAAAGATTTTCAAGATGTTGAAGACTATATTTACAAATCTCCTCAAGCCTGGATGATAAGGTCCACAGACATATTTTAGACCAAAATATTTGATTTTGTGTACCGATATAGATGAATATAGTTTATCGAGAATTTTGATTCTCCTCCCCCTCCCATTCTTTGAAGTAGAAATTAATCAGTCAATTAAGAGCAAATTATTAAACACCAACTACGTGCAAGACACTGTGCTAGGCTTGTTGGATAATGAAGACAGAAATGAAAAAAAAAACCCAAATCCCTTTAAAAAACCTACGTCCTAACAGAGATAGCATGTGTACGTGTACACACACACACACGCACATACACACACATATACATAAACACATATATGTGTGTATATAAATTGGTACATAATAACATAAATACCTTCTTCCAACAGGCTCTCGATTCCCAAATCTGAGGTTATACATACACACACACACATACACACATACACATATTTATTTAATACTTATCTTTCTCCTCTTTCTGCTGCATTTGACAATAGTGACTGCTGTCTCTTTTTCATAGCATTACTTTCTCTCGGTCATTTTTCTACCTATATGACTCTTCCTTTTTAGTGTCTTTCCCTGGTTTATTATCCATATGATGACCCCTATCTCTGGGTGTTTTTCAAGGTTCTATCATGGGACTTCTATCTTTGCACTCTTTTTGGTAACTCTTTCAACTTCCAAGGGTTCAGTTAACATTTATATGCAGATAATTCACAAGTCTGTGTATCAAGTCCTGGTCTCTTTCCTGAACTTCATTTCTACATCAGTGACAATCTGTAGGACTTTTCAAGCTGGCTTCTTGAAGGTATCTTAAACTCAGCATACCTAAAATAGAAGTCATTATCTTTCCCTCCAAAACTAACCTTCTATCCCATTCCTTTACTCCTGTTGAAGACACCACCATTTTCCCATTTTTCTCTGTTATGACCTTGGTGTTATCCTTAACTTCTCACTCTCCTTCATGCAACATAGCCCATCAATTTGCCTAAGTCTTCTGTTTCTGCCTCCAAAACATCTTTCATATCTGACCCCTTCTTACCACTCATACAGTCATAATCTTGGTTTAGATATTCATCACTTTTCATTCTCATTGTCTTCCCTAATACTAATCTCTCCTTTCTCCAATGCATATTCCACTTATCTGACAAAGTGATTTTCCTTACGTGCAGATTTAACCATGTTAATTCCTTGCTCAATAAACTTCAGTGCCCTCCTATTAACTATGGGATAAAATGTAAACTCCTCTTTTTGACTTCCATGTTTCTTCACAGACTAGTCTTAAACTGTATTTTCAGTCACGTTATTCATTGTTCTCCCTCCTTCACTTCTCAGTCCACCTATACTCACTTTCTTCCTCTTGCTCACATGTGATAGTCCATCTCTCATCTCTGTTACTTTGCTGTCCTCCATGCCTATGATAAATTGCCATCTTGCCTTCTGCCTAATTGAATCCCCCTCTTTCTATAAGATAAAGCTCCAATATCACCCTCTATATAATGCCTTTCTTGATCATTTAAATGCCATCCTCACTCCCTAACTACTTTGAATTATTTTGATTTATTTTGTATTTATTTGTGCATATACTTAAAATATTTGTTTTCTCCGCTAATTGAATATAAGTTATTTAAAGCCAGGACCCCAGTGCCTGGTACCTGATAGGCTCTTAATAAATGCTTGGTGATAGATATACAAA
Source organism: Phalanger gymnotis (assembly GCA_028646595.1). Taxonomy (NCBI): domain Eukaryota; kingdom Metazoa; phylum Chordata; class Mammalia; order Diprotodontia; family Phalangeridae; genus Phalanger; species Phalanger gymnotis. The sequence goes on along the minus strand of CM053623.1, from coordinate 77,314,186 downwards.
AAAATACATGTCATTTTTTGTTGACAGGGAGCACTAGCACCTGAGAGGACCAGTAAATAGTTCATGGAGAATGTGGTACTTGAACTGAGTTTTAAAGAAAACAAAGGTGGAGGTGAGGAGGGAGTGCATTTTAGACATGTGAGGTGGCCAGTACAAAGGCACAGGGATAAGAGATGGAGTAAGAGTGAAGAACAGAAAGAAGTCCACTTTGGATGGTGTACAGAGTGAAGAAGATAGAATGATACATAAAATGTTGGGAGGATAGATCGAAGCTAAGTTGGGAAAGGCTTTAAATACCAAAAAAGAAGGTAACATTTGATCCTAGAAGCAATAGAAAGCTACTGAATTTCATTAAATGGAAATGTGACATCATCAAACCTAAGCTTTAAAAGAATAACCTAGGGAGCAATGATAAAAATCATATTAAAAAGTTATTTCACCTATAAAGTTTTAAGTTGCATCTACTTCCTTTAACCTTAAACAAAAAATATTTTAATAATAAAAAATTTAATGAATTTTTGTTTTTAATGCAATCTGTATTATACTAATGGGTTATGATTTAAAATGTTCTATTGCTTTCTAATCTATCTCACTATTTTTTGAGGTGCGTTTGTAGTCATTTCACCTTTGTAAGAATTCCAGATCAAGTGATAGACAAAACATATTTGATTTTTAAAAAGTGAGAATTCATAGAAAATTATATTAATTCAATTCAATATATATTTATTAGGTATCTAGAGAAGAAGTTCGACATTTGATTTCTGATCCAAAGATCCTTAATTAAAATTCAGGTGCCTCCTACTACTTGCTTCCCTTTTTCAGACAGGGAAGGACAAATCAGACATGTTTAACAGGGAGTAAAATCAGAGAGAAAAAGAATTCAATTACCCTTACTAGGTTCAGGTAATCATCCCTGGTTGTGTTAAATGTCAGAGCACTGAAAGACCTGGCAGACATAATTCCTCAGCCACTATTAGTGACCCTATGGCAATAGTGACCCTATTCTAAAGAATAGAAGAGTTGCTCTAGGATCAAAGAAGAGAAGAGAATTTAAAAGCAGCAGAAAGGTGAGCCTGACTTGGATTCCTGGCAAAATTCCAGGATATTTTAAAGCAGTTCTTAACCTAGAGGTCATGAATGTTTAGTTCTGCATATAGACATAGAGATAGACAGATAGATATAAGTAGATAGATATAGACAACTATTGCAGTATAATTGATTTCTTTTGTAATCCCTTATATTTAATAGTATGTTTTTAAAAATATTCCAGTAATTTATTCATAGATTTCACCAGATTACTAAAGTGTTACATGGCACAAAAGAAAAAAATATTAAGGACCTATGTATGCAATCAAAAAAGGAAGTAGTGATAGCAATGAAAGATCATTCCTTCTTCAGGACAGTTTTAACCTAGTCTGCTACTTCAGTGTATCTCTCATTTGGTCCCCTTCTCTCTACTCATGTGTCTACTATGATGGTTCAGACCCTCATCACCTTTTGCCTGAACTATTTTGCAACAGCCTCCCTAATTGATTTCCCAGCCTCCAGGCTTTCTCCTCTCCAATCCCTGCTCTAAATAGCTACAAATTTACTATTCTGAAAACACAGGTCTGTGCACATGACTGTCTTGCTCAAAAATCTTACATGGTACCTTCTTGCCTGAAAATAAAATGCACACGACGTTTAAAGTCCTTCTGTGTTTGGGTCCACCTCATCTTTCCATGCTTACTGAACATCACCTTCCTTCATGTACTCTGATTCTGACCTATCCAACCTATTTTCAGTTTTTCATACCTGACGTTATTTTTTTAAGGGTTTTTTTTTTTTTGCTTTTTGGCAGGGCAATTGGGGTTAAGTGACTTGCCCAAGGTCACACAGCTAGTACATGTGCCATGTGTCTGAGGCTGGATTTGAACTCAGGTCCTCCTGACTCCAGGGCCAGTGCTCTACTCACTGCACCACCTAGCTGCTCCTCATACCTGACATTCTATGCTCTTTTTTCATACCTTTGCATAAATTTCTCTGTTCCTGAGATGTCCTACTTCCCTATGTCTAATCTTACAGAATTTCCTGAATTCTTCAGAGCTCATCTCAAGTAGCACCTATAGTGATCCCCACCAAAGTGACCAAAGCCCTTCCCCTCGTAATTATTTCGTAATATCTATTGAATAAATTATGTAATACATAATTAATATGTGTAATAATAATCAGGGAAGGACTGTTTTGTTGTCTTCTCTTTTGGAATGCTGAGGTAATCAAGTGGCTTTGATGAGTTTTACCTTTCAAGTGTAATGGCAAGCAAAATGGGACTTTTCACTGTTCTTTGAGTGCTTCTCAGCACTGAAGTAATCAAATGCCTCACAGCCCTGAGACTGGTATATAAGGTCTGAGGTTGGCATTTTGTTTTGGGGTTGCACTCATTGTTGAAAGAGTGACAAGACTCTGGGCAAGCCGTTGAAATAGCAACCCTGCCCTGCCCCCTCCCTCCCCCCCCGCCCCCCCCCCCCGGCTTTGATAACCCAGACAGGTGATTGGTGCTTCTCTCGTAACTATGTATTGCTATGGATACACTGGTTTGTGTTATTTGCTCTGTTTATAATGTATGCATATAATTTCTGTTTGTATTTGCCATGAAGTTCAGGGGGCTGATCATTTCCCCATGAACTAAGTCAATTATGTATGTATGTTTGATTAAAGTGAGATTGTTAACCCCTTAAAGTTGCTTTTCTTAGAAAAGCAGATCAAAGAAGCTGCAAAGAACCAGCAGCCCTTGTTGCTGGTCTTGTTGGGTCTTACACCTCAGCAGCAGCTGCAAGTTGCATTGTTGTTACAATATGATATATGACAATAAAATAATATGCAATAATACATAATGTTAAAACTTTGTGCTAATACTTTTGGGACATTGCATATATTCATATACACATGTATATAAAAATAATACATAGTTTTATATATATATATATTGGATGTGTGTATGTATATATGCACACATATGTAAAATATATGTATATATGTGTGTATATGCATATACATACATATGCACATATATTTTTCTGAGTACTTTTTTTAAATGTAAGGCTGGGAAAAGAAATGGGAACACTAGTTCCTACATGGTACTGTTGTGATGTTTTTGTTATTTTTGAATAAATGCCTGGAAATTTAAAAGGGGAAAAAAAAGGCACTTTTACAAACTTATATCTTAGATTATGTTTCTTGAAACTTACAGGAATAGGTGATGTGACCAGGACTGCTGCCATGGTCTAGAAAGCTCTTCCATCTTCTGCCTCTCTGTGTCTTTGCTCTTCCCTTCCTTCAAGAGATTCCTAAAACTCTCACTATAGGAAGACACCTGATCTCATGTTAGCTTTTTCTCTTTTTATGGGAGAAAGAGCTACGACTACAAGAATCTTTGAAGACTTAGGCGCCTTTACAAGACAAGGACTGTTCCATCTCATAATACAATGGCTATCTTCTGTGCCTGAAATTCAAATCCTACTCACGTATACTTCTTGAAATTTCCTGTTTCCTATAAGACATAGCTCAAGAATCACCTTCTGTATTTGGTCTTGCCCCATTTGCTCCACTGCTAACGTTCATTAATGAATGTAAGTATGTATGTATGGGTGTAGACAGATAGATAAATGTATATGTGTATGCATACATATATATATACACGTGTGTAAATACATATGTGTGTACAGATATATTACATACATACACACACATCAGGGGAAACAACATGTGTGGATGTCTTGAATATTTAGCTATCTATCTTTCTTCCTATCTATGTATATGGCAGCGCTGGGTGACATAGTGGATAGAACACCAATCTGGAGACAGGAAACCCTGAGTTCAAAACCAGCCTTAGACACTTACAACTAGCGTGACCCTTGACCCCATTTGTCTCAGTTTCTCCATGAGCTGAGAAGTAAATGGCAAATCACTCCTTTATCTTTGCCATGAAAACCCCAAAAAGAGGTCATGAAGAGTTGGACATGACTGAAAATGACCAAATGACTATATCTGTTTATACACACATATGTATACATATATGCCTACCATGCATATGCATAACCCATCTATCTATCTATCTATCTATCTATCTATCTATCTATCTATCTATCTATCTATCTATCTATCTATGTTGTTTCCCCTGTTGAAATACAATCTCCTTGAGTAGAGGGAATATTTCACCTTTGTCTTCTCTTCAGAACTTAACACAGATTAGGCAAATAATTGATAAATAAAAAAGAGAGAAAAAGCAAAGTTAGGTATAAAATGGATAATTTCAATTACATTAAACTGAAGTTTTTTTTTTACAAGTAAAACAAATATAGGCAAGATCAGAAGGAAAGAATAAAATTGGGGTGAGAGAAACTTATAGGCAGTCTATCAGATAAAGGTCTTATTTCAAAAACGAATAAAGAACTTTGTTAAATCTCTAAGAATATGAGTCATTCTCCAATTGATAAATGGTCAAAGGATATGAACAATCAATTTTCTAATGAAGAAATCAAAAGAATTGTCATAAATTGAAAATGTTCTAAATCATTACTGATTAGAGAAATGCAAATAAGAAAAAATAAAAAAAAACTTGATTTATCATTTTATGCCTACCAGGTTGGCTAAAATGATTGAAGGGGATGTGGAAAAATTGTTACACTAATTCATTCAATCTGGAATTACACCCAAACAGTTATTAAACTACCTGTACCCTTTTGACCCAGCAATACCACTTATAAGTCAATTTCCAAAGATGACTAGAGGAAAAGGAAAAGAACCTATAATGTTCTAAAATGTTTATAGCAGTTCTCTTTGTGGTTGTAAAGAAATGGAAAATGCCCACTTGTCCATCAACTGGGGAAAGTCCCAACAAGTTGTGTATGATTTTTATGGAATACTACTGTACTATAAGAAATAATGAGCTAAATGATCTTAGAAAAACATAGAAAGACTGGCATGAAATAACGAAGAGCGAAATGAGCAGAACCTTGAAAACACTGAATACAGGAAGAACGATATTACTTTAAGAATGATTTTGAGTGAATAAGGATTTTTTGACTATTCTAAATAACCAAATTAACCAGAATAATTTCTACACACACACACACACACACACACACACACACACACACCTACTTGTATCTAATGGTAGTCTAGGATAGGGTGAAGGAATGTAGAAAAAAAGGAGAAAAAAGAAATTTATGTGGTAATTTGGCTGTGTATTTGAAAGGAATAGAGAGTTGTACACATCAGTTTTGCAGTTTCATGTACAGTCATCTTTTTATTGTACTATGTTATGGAAATGTTTGTTTTATTCCATAAATATGTATCAATGTAATGAAAATCATAAAAGTGAAAAGAACTTAACACAGTACCTGACACATAGTAGGTACTTAATAAATATTTGCCAATCGAAAGAGAATTGAAGATGGAAATGTTTTAGGTTAGTAGAGCCTTTTGATTTTGTTGTTGAGATAAACATTAAATAAGAGTAAACTTTGGGCACATTGAGGTCTAGGGAATGAGAAACCTACCTTTTTATTCCAGTGGTGCCATGCTTATGAAGTTGTTGAAAGGCAAGTAGGAGATATGTGTCTATATATTAGTGCCAGACCTAGTTTCTGTTGACTGAGTTGAAGCCTACGGCTAGGTTTACAAATGCGGCAAGGAGAGTTTTAGCAGTGCCCTGCATGCTTTGTTGGATTACATAATGGACAGGATTACAAAGGGTGGCAGTCAAGTGTTCCCCCTCTGAAACAAATCTGTTCAGGGTGGGGGTGTTTTCCCTGGTCTCTTGTTTGTTTAGCTTCAAAGCCATTTCAGTCTTCTTTCCTGCTCTGCACACTCACTTTTCTCTCCTATCAAGAGGAATTCTTCTTTATAAATGTGTCACAATAGTGTAAGTGTCTCTTATTTTGCCAGCGGCTTCCTTCTAATAGTATGTCAAAAGTTAGAATACTTACTGATTGAAAATTATTTTATAATCAGGCATTTATGATGATGAGGCTCATGTGAAATTCAGATTTTTAATGAATCCTTATTTCAGAATTGAAGAGAAAGGAGATTCAGTTTAGAGTATATGTACTTCCAACCTGCATATTTGAAACAATTCTAAAGGAAATCTATAATGCAAAAAGGTTGAAGCATGTCTGTTCAGGTAAATTAAATTATTTTACAAGTTATGTAGCATCTTAGTATAGTTAAAGCAATGCCTTTGTTGTAAGTGAAAAAATGAAAGAAATCAGATCCTCAGGTGGGACTCTGGGGCAGTAATTATTGTTATTATTATTAATATTATTTTTACTAATTCATATTTCAAAAGTGTTATGAAGGTAGTGTGCAAAATGGGTAGAATTTTGGGGTTAGAATCACTGAGACCTGGGTTTAAATTTTGTTAATTTTGTTTAAATTTTACTAGCTATGTGACTTTTGAAAAGTAAGTCATTTAACCTTTATGTGTCCTAGGCAAACACCCAGGATTTCTCTACTGGACATACAGAGAGGCTGAAATCACTTGTTGGTGGAAGTCCTCACATTGGGAATTTTCTGTATTATAGATCCATAGATCTTTCATGTATCTTTTTATCATTCACACAAATGATTCCTCTCAATATCCCACTAAAATAAAAATGTGAATATTATTATCGTCTTTTTCAGTTAATGAAACAGAGGCTAAAAAGTTAAAAAGATTATCTAAAGTCATTCAGCAAGTCATAGGGAGGAGGTCAGATCTGATTTCTCTTTCATAAAATTTCAGGGATTTAAGGAACCTCAATGATCACCTGACTTGATATGCAAAACTGATCCATGAAGGGAGTTGCAACATTTGCTTATAAACACACCTAAGGAAGAGTTCACCACCTTCCTAGGGACCCCATTCAGTTGGTAGATAGATCTAATTGTTGGAAAATTCGTCCATGCATGAAGCCTAACTTATTTTTCTGCTTTTCCATTTTTTACCCATTATTTCTAGTTCTGCCTTTTCAGACCTTCTGTAGCTCATTTTACAGATTAAGAAACTGAGGCAAATAGGGTTAAATTACTTTGCCAGGTTCATACATCAAATGTCTGAGCCCAGATTTGAAGAAATCTAAGGAAGAAGTCTTCCTGACTCCTGATCTGGCAATCTTTCCACTGTGCTACCTAACTACCCTTTCAGACAAAAGAGAATATTTCTGATTCTTTTATTTTAAATACATGATACCTTTTCAAGTACTCAAAAGACAATTATCACATTCCCATGACAGATACCATGTCTTATCTTGCCCAGGCTAAACATCCCCAGATCCTTCAGGTGATCCTCTCTCTCTTTCTCGCTCTCTCTCTTTTTTCTTCTTCTTTTTTTTTTTTTGCAGGAGAAAAGGCAGGGCAATTGGGGTTGTGACTTGCCCAAGGTCACACAGCTAGTAAGTGTGTCAAGTGTCTGAGGTTGGATTTGAACTCAGGTCCTTCTGACTCCAGGATGGGTGCTATACTCACTGTGCCACCTAGCTACCCCTGTGATCCTCTCTTGACATGGACTCGATGCCATTTTGATTATCACTCTCCAACTTGTCAGTGCCTTTCTGAAAATGCGGCTTCTAGACCTGAAAACAATAATTTAGATGTGGTCAGAGCAAGAGAGAGAATAGTTTGAATAGTAGCTCCTTATTCCTGGAAGCTTAAGTTCCTTTACTCCAAGCCTAGTGTTTTGTTTTGTTTTGTTTTGTTTTTCTCTCCCACACAATAGTGAAGATCCTTTTAAAAATTAGAAATGTCAAACTGAAGCTCTGACCATGTAAAAGTCATTTAAATTCTCTGGGCCTTAATTTCTTTATTTGAAAAATAATGTTGTTGCACCAAATGACCTCTAATATGTTATTATATTATATTATATTACTATATAAAATCTGAGCTTCAGCAAGGCACGGTGGAGGTAGGGCTCTCTTTGGACCCAGGAACACCTGGGGTTGAGTTTTACTCTTGACACGTAATGGTTGTGTGAAGATAAATTCCCTTAACCTTTAGGCACCCCCAGGCAAGGCTTGAAAGCTACACATTGCAGCTGAGTTACCTATCTACATTAGTGAAGAAGATATCCATGCTGATAATTCTATGTGTTAATGCAATTACAATTCCAGAGCTAAAAACAAAATACACTATGCCATGTCTCAGCACTTATGACCAAGAGTAGCATAAACAGGCTTGCTGGAACCTACTAACCCAAATAAAACACCCCACCCCCCCACCCCACCAAATGAATAAAGAAAAGCATTTTCTTATTTAAGAATATCTACTAGATTAACCTCCTCATAAATCCAAACTGAATACTACAATTAGTAATTATTAATTGTTTCACCTAAAAAGCACAGCTTTCATTGAGAAAAATGAAATATTTGTAAAAAGTTTTGATTTTCTTATTTCTGTGTATATGAATGAATTATGTAAAAACTATTGAATAGTGAATAAAGATTATACCTTTACCATCTCCTTATGTTATAATTTTAAATTCAGTATCTTTTTCATTCTTTCATTGATAATCAGGAAGAGAAACAAATAAGGATGTAAGTTTTTATATCTTATGTCTATTAAAATAAGCAAATATGTTAATTGTTCAATTGAAGCATGTAAACAGTTGTGATTTAGAACTAGAGAAATATATTCACAAGATAGACAGGATCCCCTAAACTGACTACAGAGGTACCTGGTTCATATGGTCCAGCAAACATCCCCCTTGAGAAGTTCACCATGTTTCTCAGTGACAACATTTTCCTGGGGAGTGGAGACAAAACACTAGATTACTAGCAGCACAGATTTACCAGTACTTTGCTATCCTGAGTAAGGGCATAGATAAATGATAGATCATGGATGCAGCCTACATGGAACTATAAATGTAATAAAGCCTTATTTCTGAATAATGAGGAGAAGGTCTGAATTAGGGAAATAGTTATTGCTGGAATTTTTTACACGGATTTTTTTATATTTTTTGAGTCATTTTATGTCTGTAGCTTCATGAATATTCAACAAATAGAACCAATCCAACAAAATATTTCTACTAAAGATCTTTAAGACAAATGTTTTTATCAGTAATTGATTTGCACAAGAATAAAGATAGAAGAGCTAATCAAGGGCACAAGTTGTAGGGTTAATATTTGCCGTTAAGGGAAAGGAAAGATCTTGGGAAAGGTGCTGGGGCACTTCTTCACTAAGAGAAGAAGAGTAAGGATATAGTTACCTTGAAGCACAAAAAGGAGGGATATTGAAGTAGGTTGGGCTTGATGATCTTAGAAATGTAGGAAGGGGTGCCAGGGAGAGAAAGGTGTGTGAAGAGATTGAGGTTGAAGGATGTGAGAGGAGTGTAACATATTTAAAGCAGCTTCTCTGGGGGATGTGATAAGAAGTCAACTATATAGCTCCATGAATTGGCAAATATTAACTAAGTGCTATTGCCAGACACTATGCTAAGAGCTGAAGATATAAGGAAAAGCAAAAACAACAACAAAAAAGGGAAAAAAAAAACAAACAACTCTCTGCTCTCAAAGAGGATACATTCTGCTTAAAGAGATGACATAAATAATTCAGACCATAAAGAATAATTACAGCATACAGGGAAGTGAATCTAAGGTAATGCCACTAGCGAGAGAGATGGGGAGGGGGCAAAAAGACTGCCTGGAGAAGGTGGCTCTTGAATTGAGTCATAAATCAATGAAAGGACTGTGAAACATCGTATTATATAATTAGAAATGACCCTCAGAGGTTATGTAGTCCAGTCTCGTCATTCTACAGATGAGGAAATAGCAGCTGAGAGCAGTGAAATGACTAGCTCAAAGCTACATGGATAGTTCTAAAAATATTTTCACAAACCTCATTTATTCATGCAGCAGTCTTTGAGATAGGTAGGAGAGGTATTTTGATCTTCATTTCAGAGGAGGAAACTGAGTCTCACAGAGTGTGTTTTCTTCCCCAAGTTTACACGGCTAAAAAGATAGAGTTGGAACTTAGATCCTGGTTTTATCATTCCAAATCCTGTACTCTTTGTTTAACCATATTTTCTGTTTTATTGTGCTATAGTGGGTACAATGGAGGAATTTTATGTGAAATAAATTAATCTTTTCTGAGAATATATGTATATAATTTTAAAGGTATAATCATGAAATATTTAAAGAATTATAAAAATGGCAGAATGAATTATTTAGAACAGTGGCCCATCACATATGATACAATATTCAGTGAGGTGTTAAAATGTGTGCTCCAAGGAAAAACTTAGTATGATTTTCTGTGAATCTCATACATTCAAATAATACTAGGGTGTAATGTAGAATTTGAAAATACTCGCATCTAGCTTCACTGTCTCTCTGCAATGTGCTCTTTCACTTCAAAGGGGTTTCATTCATAGAATGGGAAATAGATGATGAGAAATTTGAATCCTTTGAGACAGAGGTTAGAATAAGGATTTTCAATTTATAGATAAAAATACTCCCTTTGGACCCAGGCTTTGTTCAGTCTTACTTTTGAGAAAGCCATTAGAATCAGTCTACTCCTTCATCTTTGGATTATACATGTTTAGACAGAGGTTTAAAAATGGGATGGCAAAGAAAGAAAAGGAATGTAAAGAAAGTTATAGGAGATAAAATACTTACCTCCTCTGTAAAAGAAACACATCTATTATACATGTTTGCGAGAACTGGAAGTATAAACTGAGAAGACCTATTCTTGGCTTTCTTAGTGAGTGCCTAGGTAAACTCTATTTTCTTCAGGGTTATCCTACCCACATAACTTTATACTATCATTTCTTTTTAATACCACATAGTTCAACAGAACTGCAAGTTTTATGATATCAAAGTGACTGAACACTTGAATTACCCATATTTTCAAAATTACCTGATATCTAGGCAGAGGTGATGTCTTTCAATTGAAATGGGATGTCTCTCTAACCTTACTTGCCATTCTTTTCGCAACTCCAAAGGATGTACTAATGACTCATCACCCTGCCGATTTCCATGATACTCCTTCCTTCTCCAGTAGAATCCCTGTCAGTTGCTCCATCTGCTGCCTCACTATCAGCTATGTTGCTTTCCAGGAAGTCACTGTGCCTTGCTTTGTCCTGACCTTCTTCCCAAAGCAGCCCTTTGCCTCCAAGGTCTCTCTGCACTTCCACTAAAGGAAATATTATACATCATCAGTAATTCAGTCACTCCATAATCACACCCATTTGCTCATTCCTTCCAGTAACCTACAGTGAGATTTTCCCATTATCCTATGGAATTTTAGCCTATATTTTTTTTTATAACCCTTCTATATGAAATCCATTCAACATGCTAGAGGTCATCCTTTAGGTCTAAAATTAAGTATCAGGTAGTTTAGAATGCTGAAGAGAATACAAACAAGAGATCAAATGTGAAAGTAAAACTGAGGGGGGAAAACACCCCTCACTATGTTTTTTTTTTTTCTTTTCTGTTGTTGTTTTTATTATTCAGTCATGTCAGAGTCTCTGTGACTCCATTTGGGTTTTTCTTGACAAAGATACTAGAGTGCCCTGCTGTTTCCTTCTCCAAATCATTTTACAGATGAGAAACTAAGGCAAATAGGGTTAAGTGACTTGCTTAGGGTTACATAGCCAGATTAGAACTAAGAAAGAAAAATCTTCCTGACTTTAGGCCTGGAATGCTATCCATTGCACCACCTGTGCCCCAGGATTTATTTACATAGATACATATACATATACATGTGCACATGCTTGTATATGTGCTTACATACACACACACACACACATATGCACCTACTCTCCCTAACTTTTCACCATACACTACAAATACCAAAATCTTTGGTACATTGATAGACAACATCAGTCAATTTCATTTTGTACCTGGTCACTTTCTAATGTAATTGTTACCACTATGCCTTAGTTCCATCTCTACCTTGCTCCATAGTCTTGGTTGGATTCCCAAGATTGGCATGAATACAATTCCTTTTTAGAGAGTCCCTTGTATACTCCTGACACACTTCTTGCTGTGCATTTCGCCTTTCCTTTTCTTAAAGAGAAATCAAAACTTCCTGTTACAATTTTCCTGAGCCTGGACATAGAAAATTTACAATCCGTGCTTTAGCCTAAGAATGAAGAAAATGTTGCTTCTTTATGAAAGAGATAATGCTAATAATAGAATAATGTTTAAAATCAATATTTAAATGTTTATTTCATCCATTATAATGTATTTATCCCATGGTAATTAGCAACTTATAACTAAATGGCAATAATGGGGAATGACAAAAATGGATAAAAGGACAAATTTAGTTACAACATGACTGTTTTGCTTGATTAAATAAGTTAAATTAGTCCTAATTAGAGAATCTGATAAGGAAGGAATCAATTCATTGGATTTATACAACATGTTAAGCTCATTCAGCACAATTTCATTATAAATTAGTTGAATCCTTACAAACCCTATTAGTCCTTTGCCTTTATGAATGCCTGTAAGGAATTTTAATGGAAATTAGTAAAGCAATCATGACTGTATCTCATATTAACCATTGAAACAAATTACATCACTCCATTTAATACCTGTGGTACATGTTTATTTTTTTTTATGTTGAAATTTTAGGAATCAAAATTCATTACCTTTCTGTTAGAATAGGCCCATGTGAGCCTCAAAATCTATTTACCAATGTCTCCTTAGATTGCCAGTTCTTCATTTCCATCTTGTAGAATGAGGGTGTGGAAACTGATTCATGGGCTAAATCAAGCATTTGGACCATAGAGGAATATCCATTTATTTATCATAAATATGTCTTATAAAACAATTTTGTTTTCCCATATGAGCTACTGTGTTTTTACCATGCAGAGAGCTTCCTATATGGGAGAGTTATTATTAATTGATTACAATTTCATTGGGCCACGAAGATTAATTTTAAGGCCAATAGCTAAAGTTAACAATGCGTTACCTGCAATTTTCCTCATCTAGCCCTCTCCTGAAAGCCTATCAAACATTTCTCTACAGTTCTTTTGATCTCTCTCCCTGTTGATCTCTTTCTCTTTGTTATTTATCCTTACCTTTGTGACATCATTCTTTAAAAAATATCTCATTCTATTTTTTCTCTTCCTCTGCATGTTTTAAACTCCTCACTGGTTTTTTATCTCTGTTCATCTTCTATCCCTACCTCCCACCATACCTACTTCCTTTATATTTCTCACATACACCAAAATTTTAGACTTAGTTTGGGTTTTATTCAAAATCCTTCATTTTGCTATTGAAAAAACAATCAACCAAAAAAAAGAACAAAGACTATGTCCCAGAGAGATTAAGTAACTTGACCAAATCATATAGCTAGTTGCCTTATCTCTTTCTTTTCATCCTCTTCCTCCTATTTTTACCCACCAAATGACCATAAGGCGATTTAAATATATCTTGTTATTATTTATCTTATTTCTTGCATAAAGCTTTATATTTCATGTCCTTAAATTCAAAAGCAAATGCGTTAAAAGTTTAAAATTTTCTAGAATAAAAAAAGACATAAATTAACTTAATGTTTTCACCGCTTTCCCTATTTTTTTGTCCTCCTTAGGTCAGAAGCACTGCAACAATACTTGTAACACATCAGTTACCTCTTGCAAATTCTTTTTAAGTCTTGATGCTTTTTCTCTTTCGTAAAGTGACACTTCTTGATACCCACTCCACAAGAGAACCATGTTATTTGACAAAGGTGTGGTTTAGCAAAAAAAAAAAAAAAAAATATTTGCATACCTGACAGTGCATGCTTTATTTCACACCTATGGTCTCCTACTTCTCTCTCTAAAGAAGCAAGGCAAAATGCATTTTTATTTGTCTATATTACAGGTTATTTTTTTCATTGCTCTTTAATTTTGTTATCATTTAGTCTTTTATTTCATTTACATTGTGATAATTGTGTGTTATATGTATGCATATATGTAAATACATATATACACTTTTATGCAATATATATATTTATATACAAATATGCATATATGCATGTGTATATATGTGCACACATACACACATCACTTTGGAACAGTTTATATATACAAATTTTAAGTTTAATTGGATTTTTTATCTCTGTAATTCTTTATGGTGTTTTAATATTCCACTATATTAATATATTGCTATTCTTTGAGCTATTTCGTACAACAAGAATTTGTAATCTATTCTTTTTCTTGTTTTTTACTTACTCTAAAAATTGTTTATGTGCATATTTTGGAATAGGAGGACTTGCCCATCTGTACTTGATCTCAGGCTACATGCTCAACAGTTTGATCACTGGGCCAAAGTTAGTGACTTTTCTAAAGTAGTTGCAAATTATTGACCAGTTTATATAGTCCAAGTGAATATTTGACCATTTTATCTCATAATATTAATTGTTCTTTCAGTAATATTATTTTAAACATTAAATTTTAAATATTTAATAAAGACACCATACTTACACTTAGTTCATTGCTAAAGAATACTGATAATGTACTTTATGCTCTCATGTACTATATCCAAATAAATGATGTCCCTTTACCTATTGAAGGCTCCCAAAATCTGGACTTCGATTAGACTAAAATGCTAATTTTTTTCTGAATTTCAAAATTAAGAGGCTCTTAGATTTCCAGAACTATATTTGTTTTTCAGATATGGTTTAGTTGGAAAAAGAACTATGAAATGTCAAACTTTCTTTCTTGACTCTCCTTTAAATGTGGAGAAAAAAGAAGCATTGTCATTGAAAATAACAAAATATTGATTTGATATTGTTGCAGCAGCCTATGAAAAAGTTTGCTGCTTTTCACTGGAGACCTAGTTTATTTCATAAGCAAGCTGTCTTGTGTTCTTTGGTAGTTCCTTTCAAGTACTTTCCCTAATATAATTATTCATTGAGCCATATGACTGTTTCTGCCTAAGGGATTTGTTTTAATCTCTTTTCATTGAACAAAGTTAAACCCCAAAGACAGTGGTGTTGTCCCTTTTTAAAAAAAATGCTGTACGCATTTTAATTCACATTATTGTTATGTTTTTTTTTAAATAATAGATTAATACTTTAAATTGATAAAGAATTTTACATAGAACACTGAATGTAGCCATTGGTCAACATATTTCTTTTAAAATATTTTTACTTATTTCATTAGATATTTCCCAATTACCCCTTAAAAATTAACAAACTTTTTTCTAAATTTTGAGTTCCAAATGATCCCCATCCCAGACGTTCAACAAGATAAGCAATCTAATATTGATTATACATGTGAAGTCATTGAAAACATTTCCATATCAACTGTGCTGCAAAAGAAAACACAAACAAAATAAAACAATAAAAATAAGCTAAAAAGTATGCATCAATCTGCATTCACAATTCACCTATTCTCTCTGGAATTGGATAGCATTTTTCATCTTGACTCCTTTGGAATTGTCTTAAATTAGTCTCTTGATCAGAGTAGCTATGTCCTTTCACAGTTGATCATCCTTTTAATATGTCTCTTACTGTGTACAATGTTCTCCCAGTTTTGCTCAGTTTACTTTGAATCAATTCATATAATTCTTCCCAGGTTTTTCTGAAACCATCTTGCTTTCCATTTCATATAACACAATAATATTATAACATAATCATATACCATAACTCATCGAGCCATTCCCTAGTTAAATGGCATTCTCTCAATTGCAATTCTTTGCCAGCACATGCCCACAAAAGAACCGCTATAAATATTTTTTTTTTGTACTAATAGATCCCTTTCCATTTTCTTTGGGATACAGACCCAATGATGGTATTTCTAGGTCAAAGGATACACACAGTTTTATAGCCCTTTAGATGCATTTGCAAATTGCCTACCAGAATGGTTGGATTAGTTTTTGCAACTCCAAAAACAGCGTGTTAGTGTCTGAATTTTTCTACATTCCAAACAGCATTTATCATTTTTCTTTTTCTTTCAGTCATTTTGGCTTTCACTTATTGGCCAATAATAGGTCCCAGCCCAAGCCTCACTTGCTCATTGTTTGGATTCTGAAGGCTCAGAGTTAGTTTGAAAAGCAATTGTTTCTATTCTGGCCAGAAACTGAGGATCTCTCCACCACTGCCTAGATTGATTTTTTTAATGAAGGCAAAATAGGTCATCTTTTGCCTTAATTCTTACTTAGCCTTTAATTACTCAATGGGAATTGCCTCAGATAAACTGAAACCTTTGCTTAAAAAGGCCAAGGTCTCTCACTGAATCCAGGGCTATTGCCAATTGTCTTGACCCATGTCTTGCCACTGGATTCCAATGACTCTAGAGGAGAGAGTGAGGAAGATGACTTTGCACAGTTCCACCTTACTTAAATTCAATTTACTTGCAAGTGAAGACATCACCCTCCTAATGTCATTGGTCCTCTTTGAGAAGGAAGGATGATCCACAATCTGTTAGCTGTTGTCTCAGAGCTGTTTTAATTTACAATTCTCTAATCGGTGTTGATTTGGACCTTTTCTGTGACTATTGAGGGCTTTTAAATTCTTCTTCTGACAACTGACTGTTCATATCCTTTGGCCATTTATCAACTGGGGAATGGTTCTTATTTTTATAAATTAGGCTCAGTCCCTTATATATTTAAGAAATAAGACCTTTATAAGAGGAACTTGCTGCAAATTCCTCCTCCCCCACCCACAGTTTCCTGTTTTCCCTCTAACTTTGGCTATATTTGTTTTGGTTGTGCAAAAACCTTTTGGTTTCATGAGATCAAAAATTATCTATTTTACTTCCCATAATTCTCTATGTCTCTTATTTAGTCAAAAATTCTTCCTGAATCCATAGATCTGATAGGTAAATTTTTCGATTTGTCCCTGATGTGACCATTTATGTCTAAGCCATTTTTCTATTTTGACCTTATCTTCACATTAGTGTGAGAGGTTAGTCTATGCCTACTTGCTGCCAAACTGTTTTCTGGTTTTGCAAGCAATTTTATTCAGATGTCGAGTCTTACTCTAAAAACTTAGATATTTGGGTTTATTCAACATTAGCTGGATAGGACTATACATTACTGTAGTAATTTAGTATTGTATATTACCCTGATCTATTCCAGTGATTCACTACTACGTTTCTTAGCTAGTAGCAGATCAATTGATGATTAATGCTTTCTAACATGTTTTGAAATCTGAAGTTACTAGGCTACCTCCCTTAACCTTATTTTTTTCCATTTATTCCCTTGATAATCTTTAACATTTGTTTTTTCAGGTAAATTTTGTTACTATTTTTTTCTAACTTTCTAAAATAATTCTTTAGTAGTTTAATTTGTGCATGGTACTGAATATGTAAATTAACTTAGATATTTTATCATTTTTATTATATTGGCTTGGCATACCCATAAGCAATTAATATTTCTCCAATCATTTCCATTTGTTTTTATTTTGTGAAAAATGTTTAATAACTGTGTTCATATTAACAATAACCCTGGGTTTCTCTTGGCAGGTACACTCTCAACTATTGTATGTTGTCTGAATTTATTTTAGGTGAAATTTATGTTTCTAACTCTTGCTACTAGGTTTTGTTGTACATAGAAATGCTTATAAAATGTGTGCTTATTTTATATCCTGTAAATTTGCTGAAGTTGTTAATTGTTTCGACTTATATTATAGGTGATTTTTTCATGTGTCTGTAAGCATACCGTTATATCATTGGCAAAGAGTGTTTCGTTTCCTTATTGCCTGCTTTCATTCCTTCAGTTTCTTTTCCTGATGCTATTATTATATAGTTAGCAATTCTAGTTAAATATTGGTTAATAGTGGTTGTATTAGATATCTTTGCTTTACTCCTGATCTTATTGGGAAGACTTCATGTTTCTCTCTGTTATAGATAATTCTGGTTCTTGTTTTTAGATAGATTCTACTTATCATTTTATGAAAGGCTTCATTGGTTCCTAATTTCTACTGCTTTTAATAGAAATGAGTGTTGTATTTTATCAAAGGCTTTTTCTGCATCTATTGATAGAATAATATATTTTTTTCTTGTTTTTGTGATTGATATGGTCAATTACACTAATAGATTTCCTAATATTGAACCAGCCCTGAATTCCTGTTATAAATCCCACATAATCATAGCGTATGATCTTTGTGACCTGTTATTATAATCTCCTTGCTGAAATTTTATTTAATTTTTTGCATCAAAATTAATTAAGGAAATTGATCTTAATTTTCTTTCTCGTTTTGCTCTCTCTGATTTAAGTATCAAAATCACATTTGGGTCATAAAAATAATTTGGTATGATTAATGTACATATTTTTCAAAACAGTTTATATATATAGAATTAGGATTAATTAGTTTTTACTTGTAAATCCATCTAATGCTGGGATTTTTTTTTTTAGGGAATTAATTGATGGCTTGTTCAATTTAATTTTTTTTTCTAAAATAGCGTTATTTACACTAATATATTGTTGATGGAGTTGTGAACTGATCCAACCACTGTGGAGAGCAATTTGAAACTATGCCTAAAGGACAAACAAACTGTGCGTGCCGTTTGATCCAGTGATAACACTACTAGGTCTATATCCCAAATGGATCATAAAAAAGGAAGAAAAAAAAAGTACCCATATGTACAAAATATTTATAACAGCTCCTTTTACAATGGCAAAGAATTGGAAATCAAGGAGATACCCATCAGTTAGGGAATGACTGAACAAGTTGTGGTAAATGAATATGATATAACAAATGATGAGCAGGTAGATTTCAGAAAAAGAAAAGAAAAACAAACCTGGAGAGACTTACATGAACTGATGCTGAGTGAAGAGAGTAGAACCAGGAAAATATTGTACACTCTAACAGCAATTATAGGCTTAGATTTTCTCATTAATACAATAATTCAAGCTAGGTTCCTGAGTGGACCTCAAGGTAACTTCAGTGCAGCACCAGGTAAACATCTAGGGCCCACAGTCCCTGTCATGAGAAACCTGGGACAGTACCCTTCTGCCATGGAAATAGAGATCAAAATTAAAAGAAAGGAAAAAGACAAAAACAGATGAGCAAAACAAAACATAGCAAAAATAATCTGACCATAAAAGTTATTAAGGTGATGGGCAAGATCAAGACACAAAGTCAGAAGAGGACAGCAATGCCAAAAACACCTGTGGGTAAAATGCCAAGGAAAAATGAGAAGTAGTCTCAAGCCCAGAAAGAACTCATGGAAGATCTCAAAAATTGGCTTAAAAATCATGTAAGAAAAGTAGAAGAAAAATTAGGAAAATAAAAGAGAATGATGCAAGAGAATTATGAAAGAGTCAACAGCTTGGAAAAAGAAAATAACTGCTTAAAAAGTAGAATTAGCTAAATGGGAAAGGAGATACACAATCTACTGCAGAAAAAAAAAAACCCTTAAAAAGTGCAATTAGCTGAATGGAAAAGGAAATACAAATGCTAAGTGAGGAAAACAGCTCCTTATAAGTTAGAACTGGTCAAGTGGAAGCTAATAACTCTTTGAGACATCAAGAATCAATTAAACAGATTCTAAAGAATGAAAAATAGAAGAAAATATTTACCTGATTGGGGGGAAAATGGCCTGGAAAACAGATCAAAGAAGGACAATGTCAGAATCATTCTACTAGGGGGCGGAACCAAGATGGCAGATGGAAAGCATGGACTTGCATGAGCTCCCCCCAGGTCCCTCCAAAAACCTATAAAAATGACTCTGAACAAATTCTAGTGCTGCAGAACCCACTGAATAGCAGAGGGAAACAGGGCTCCAGCCCAGGACAGCCTGGATGGTCACTGGGTAAGGTCTATCACATGGAGCTGGGAGCAGAGAGGAGCACAGACCAGCGTGGGCTACTCTTGTGCCAACCAGACCATGAGCTGGGAGGAACAGGCCCTAGAGCCCTGAATCAGTGTGCCGTGGCAGTTACCAGACTTCTCAACCCACAAACACCAAAGAAAACAGAGAAGGTTAGGGGAAAAGCTGCGGGGACAGAATGAAAGGAGTTCCCGTTTCGGCCACTGCCCCTGGGGCAGCAGAAGCAGTGCAGCTCTGAGGACAGAACTATAGCTGCAGTTGCTTCTGGCCCTAGGCCCACCTAGTGGGAAGAATTAAGTGGCAGATCAGAGCGGGAGTGCAGAGCCTGCTTAAGATCTGAGTCCAGTTGGGATTGGTTCTTGGGAGAGGAGGAGTGCTGGTGTGGCAGAGTTTGGTCTGTAGAAATACCTCTGAAAACAACAGCACAACCTTTCAAGCTAGGGACAAAGTACTCTCTACTCTACAAGCAGTCACACCCCCATGAAAAACTCAAGGATCAAGCACATGGCTGGGAACATGAACAGGCAGTGAAAACAGACTCGGATTCAGACTCAGACATCAGAATCTTTCTTTGGTGACAAAGAAGACCAAAATATACAGCCAGAAGAAATAAACAAAATCAAAGAGCCTATATCAAAAGCCTCCAAGAAAAACCAAGAACTGGTCTCGGGCCATGGAAGAGCTCAAAAAGGATTTGGAGAAGTAGAGGAAAAATTGGGAAGAGAAATGAGAGTGATGTGAGAAAACCATGAAAAACAAGCCAATAACTTAGCAAGAGACCCAAAAAATACTGAAGAAAATAATACCTTAAATAACAGACTAACCCAAATGCAAAAGAGCTCCAAAAAGCCAATGAGGAGAAGAATGCCTTGAAAAGCATTCCTATTCCCTACATCCTATTCCTTCCCACCCCCTTTATGCTTTTCTCTCCCCTAGAAAGGAGAAACCTTTCTCTCCTCACTAGAGTTTTGCTGTTGGCCACCACTTCCTTCAATCTTCCCTCCCTTCTATCCACCACCTTCTTTTTTCCCCCTTTCCCCACTACTTCCTATGCAGTAAGTTAGATTTCTATACCCAACCGATTATGTTATTCTCTCTTTGAGCCAAATATGGTGAGAGTAAAATTCAAACAATGTTCATCTCCCTCCCTTATTTCCCTCTACTGTAGTAGGCCTTTGTGCCTCTTTATATAATATAATTTACCTTTTTCTGCCTCCTCCTTTCCTCTTCCCCCAGTACAATGCATTTTGACCACTTAAATAGATTTTTTTATCATCACATCAAAGTCAGTTTATACTGACCCCCTCTGTCCATGAGTACCCCTTTTAAATGTTAAAATAAATATACAGTTCTTGAGAGTTACAAGTATCAACCTCCCTTGTAGGGATAGTTTGCTCTTATTGAATAACATGCTTTTTGTTCCTTTTGTGTTTACCTTTTTATGCCTCTCCTGAGTCTTGCATTTGAAGATCAAATTTTCCATTGAGCTCTGGTCTTTTCATCAAGAAAATTTGAAAGTTCCCTATTTCATTGACTGTCCATCTCCTCCTGTAATGACAAGCAGGGTTGGAATTTTTTTTTCCGCTATTTTCTCTTTTGGAATGCTAATGCAATCAAGTGCCTTTAATGAGTCTTGCCTTTATTTGAAAAGTAAAGTGGGACCTTTTATCTTTTGTTTTGGAGTGCTTCTCAGCACTGAGGTAATCAAGTACCTTTGATGAGTCTTGCCTTTCACATATAATGGCAAGCAAAGTGAGGTCTTTTGATTTGGAGTTCTTCTCAGCAGTGAGGCAATCAGGTGTCTTTGCTGAATCAAGAGATATTGATTGGAAACAATATATATGATGTGATACTAGTGATTACAGATCTTGCCCACACCCTTTTTGCTAAGTAGGACCTGAGCCCTCAGGGCCCTGAATAGGGTATATGAGCTCTTACACTCATTGGAGGAGTGTTGGTGTGGAAACTCCGGGCAGCCATCAAGGAACCGTCCCCCAAACACAGACACAGACACACACACACACACACACACACACACACACACACACACACACACGCACATACACCCTCCCCACCAGCTATGAAAAAACCCAGACGTTGATGCTTCTCTCTCTGTTAACTATGTATGTAATGTCTTGATCAGAGAAAAGCCTGGCTGTTGATCTTTTATGTGTTCTCTGTTTGTGTCTTCTCCAAAGTTCAGAGTGCCGACTTTTTCCCCTGAATTAAGTGAATGATATGTGTATGTTTATTTAAAGTGAGGTTGTTAACCCCTCAAAATTCCTTACAGAAGCATATCAAAGAATCCATGCTAGGAGCCCTTCTGTGTGCTGGTGTTATTGGTCCTATGCCACCACAGCAACTGTTAGCAACAATGTTGTTACACCTCCCCTGAAAGATTCTGCTCAAGTCTGCTGAGTAGTTGATCCTTGATTGTAAGCCAAGTTCCTTTGTCTTATAGAATATCATATTCCAAACCCTCTGATCTTTTAATGTAGAAGGTGTAAGGTCCTGCATAATCCTGACTGTGGTTCCATGATATTTAAATTGCTTCTTTCTGGCTGCTTGCAATATTTTCCCCTTGATCTGATAATTCTGGAATTTGTCTATAAGCTTCCTTGGCATGGTCAATTTGGGGTGTCTTTCAGGAGGTGATTGGTGGATTCTTTCAGTGACTTAACCATCTGGTTCTAGGACCTCAGGGCAATTTTCTTTGAAAATTTCTTGAAAGGTGCTGTCTAGGCTCTTTTTTTGATCATGGGTTTCATGTAGACCACTAATTCTTGGATTGTTACTATTGTATGTTTTTCCAATGACATATTCTACATTTTCTTTATTTTTCTTCATTCCTTTGATCTTGTTTGACTGACTCTTTTTGTCTCAAAGTTTCATTAGCTTACACTTGCCCAATTCTAATTTTTAAGGAATTGTTTTCTTCAGTTAGCTTTTGTTCCTCCTTTTCCATTTGATCAATTCTGCTTTTTAGGAAGTTGTTTTCTTCAGTGTGCTTTTTTCCATTTGGATAATTGTATTTTTTGTTTATTTTATTTCAATTTACTTATTTATTTTTAGTTTTCAACATTCACTTCCATAAGATTTTGAGTTCCAAATTTTCTCCCCATCTCTCCCTTCCCACACTCCAGGAAAGCATATAATTTGCTATAGGCTCTACGTATACATTTATATTGAACCTATTTTCATATTAGTCATGTTGTAAAGAAGAATTATAACTAGTATGAGAAACCACGAGAAAGAAGAAACAAACAAAAAAAGAAAAAAGAGAGAGAAAATGATATACTTTAATCTGCATTTAGACTCCGTAGTTCTTTTTCTGGATGTGGACATTATTTTCCTTGATTCCTTTGGGGTTGTCTTGGATTCTGCATTGCTAAGAATAGATAAGTCTATCAAAGTTAGTCATCACACATTGTGGCTGTTAGTGTTTACAATGTTCTGCTGGTTCTGCTCCATTCACTCAGCATCCGTTCATTCAAGTCTTTCCAGTTTTTTCTGAAATCTGCCTTCTCATCATTTCTTTTAGCACAGTAGTATTCCATTACATTCATATACCACAACTTGTTCAGGCATTCCCCAACTGATGGGCATCCCCGAAATTTCCAATTCTTTGCTGCTACAAAAAAAGCTGTTATAAATCAATTGTATTTTTTCAGGACCTGTTTTCTACACTCAATTTTTGTCCTTTTCTAAGGTACTGACTCTTTCTTTCATACTTTTCATTTCTTTTCCCAATTTTTCTTCTACCTCTCTTATTTGACTTTTAAAATACTTCTTGTGCTCTTCCAAGTAGGATTTTTGGGCTTCACACCAGTTCATATTCCCCTTTGATGTTTTAGATGTGGGTATATTGACAATGTTGTCCTCTTCTGAATTTGTGTTTTGATCTTCTCTGTCCCCATAGCAAGAATCTATGGTCATTGTCTATTTCTGCTTCTTGCTCATGATATTCACCAATTTCCTGGCTTTTAAAGTTGAGCTCTCCTGCTGGAGCGTGGAGGGCACTGACCCTAGCTTCTTGTGCTGGGAGTCATGGACTGCTCACTGGCTTTGTGTTCTGGGGCCTCAGGTGCTGGTAGCTTAAGGCTATAGGGGTCTGGCAGCTTACCTGGTGTTGAGAAGAGGTCACTAACATTGAATCTCTCAGGGTGCAGTGGGGTCTGGCCCCTGGAGTACAGCTGCTATGAAGCTCCAGAAGGTCTGGCTGCTGGAAGAGGCCTGCCTGCATGGGGTTGTGCTTGCCAGAGTTCTGCTGAAGCACTGGGCATTCGGTTTCTGGAGGAGGTCTGTCTGCCTGGAGCTGTGCTTCCTGGAGTTGTGCTGAGGCACCAGGAGATTTGGCTACTGCAGTCTATTGGTTCCTCTGCCTGTGCCAAGGCACTTGGGGGATCCTGGTGTTGACACTTGCCTGTTCTACCACCCTGAGACTAAGAACCTCTTGTTAGTTTGCTGAGGTGGGGCTTGCTACTAGCTTATTGGGTTGCCTCCTATGTTGTACTGCTTCTCTTCTATCACAGTGAGAGAGACTTTTCTTGTTAATCCCTCAAGCTTCTTGGGTTAAAAGAGTGCTGCACCTCATCTTTCTGCTGATTCAGCTGTTCTACGGTTTTTTTTCCTGCGGTTATAATTTGTGGGTTTTTAGAGGTCAATAAGGAAGAATAAGAATAACTTACTTCTTATTCCACCATCTTGGTTCCCGTAAATCCCTATTTTTACTTTTAAGATGTTTCACATTCTTTTCTATTTTTTTCATTCTTTATATTTTGTTTTATTATTTCTTGGTCTCTTTGAGATTTACTGTCTTCCCTTTGCACAATTCTAATTTTCAGCGAGTTGTTTTCTTCCTTAAGATTCTGGATCTCCTCTTCCAGTCAGTTGACTTTCTTTTCACAACCTCCTTTTTTTTTCTTGGAATATTCTTTTTTAAAAAAGAAATTCCTCACTCAATTGCTCTTTAAAGTCTTTTTTAAGTTTTTATCTATGAATTATTTTTTGAGTGGGTGACCATCTGATGATACTCTTTAGAGTAGGAGACACTTTTTTTTGCTTTAATATCCTCTGCTGAAGAGGGACCCTGATCTTCTCCATTCCCATAGTAACTTTCTATAATTGGATACCTTCTCCTTTGCCTGCTTGCTCTTTTTTAATTTGTGGCAGCTGTTTTTTAATTACCTCTAGTCCTGGGGTATATGGAATGATGCTTCTGGCCTCAGATCCTCCTTCATTTCTCCCCTGTGGCCAGAAACCCTGTCCTCCTGTATGTACCCACACCCGTCAGTGTCCCTGCCCCACAGCTTCTTCACACTCACACTCAGCTGTACTCACTCATTCATTCCTTCTCTCCCAGGGCTGCATCTGGGCAGCACAGCTGTGTCTAGTGTCCCCTATCAGCAACGGTTTCCTCAATTTCAACCTGCCTAGATGCCCAATTCCCCGACACTGTCCAGGAGGTGAAAATTCCTGTGTCTGGGGCCTAGGCTTCCTCTCAACACAGCTAACCCCAGGATTTACCTTGCTGTTTCATTAGAACTAGCCTGAAGTTTTCTCTTCACAGGGACCAAACTTTGGTCCAGGGATTTTTCTTCAGATCTTCTACTGGTTGTCCTTGGAGAACCACTGTTCTGCTTTAACTCTTATTTATTTTTTTATTAATTAATTAATCTAATTTTAGTTTTAGTTAACAACATTCAATTCCTCTAGTTTTTGAGTTTCAAATTTTCTCCCCCTCCCTCTTCTCCCCTTTCCCCACCCAAGAAGGCATGCAATCTGACATGGGCTGTACATATACCTTCACACTAAACATATTTTCACAATAGTCAAGTTGCAAAGAAAAATTACAACCAATGGAATGAACCATGAGAAAGAAGAAACGAAACAGAAACAAAAACAAACAAACAGACAACAAATAGTTTGTTTCAATCTGCATTCAGACTCCATAAATTTTTCTCACTTTTTCATCATGATTCTTTTAGAGTTGTCTTAGAACCTTATATTGTTAGTCATCAGAGATACTGTGTGTCTGTAGTCACGTACAATGTTCTACTGGTTCTGCTCCCTTCACTCAGCATCAGGGAATATAAGTCTTTATGGGTTATTATGAAGTCCATCTGCTCCTCATTTCTTAGAGCATGATAGCATTCCATTACATTCATATACTACAACTTATTTAGCCATTCCCAAATTGATGGGCATTCCCTTGATTTCCAGTTCTTTGCCACCACAAAATGAACTACTATAAATATTTTTGAACATGTGTCCTTTTCTCACTTGTATGATTTCTTTGGGATATAGCCCTATAAGTGGTATTGCTCTGCCAAATGGCATGCACATTTTTATAGCCCTTTGGGCAAAGTTCCAAACTGCTCTCCAGAAAGGTTGGATCAGTTCACAATTCCACCAAGAATGAATTAGTGTTCTAATTTTCCCACATCCTCTCCAGCATTTATGATTTTCCTGTTTTGTAATGTTAGCCAATCTGAAAGGAGAGATGTGGTACCTAAGAGTTGTTTTGATTTGCATTTCTCTAATCCATAGCAATTTAGAGCATTTTTTTCATATGACTATAGATATCTTTAATTTCTTTCTCTGAAAACTACCTGTTCATATCCTTTGATCATTTATCAATTGGGGGATGACTTGTAGTCCTATAAACATGACTCAATTCTCTATAAATTTTAGAAATGAGGCCTTTATCAGAGACACTGGTTGTAAAAACTCCCAATTTTCTGCTTCCCTCATAATCTTTGTTGCATTGGCTTTGTGGAAAAACTTTTCAATTATCCATTTTGCACTTCATAACACTCTCTCATTTGGTCATAAATTTTTCCCTTCTTCATAAATCTGACAGGGAAACTGTTCCTTGCTCTCCCAGATTGATTATATTAATCAGCCTTTATATCTAAATCATAAGCTCATTTTGACTTTATTTTGATATATGATTGTAACAACAATGTTGCTAACAGCTGCTATCGAGGTGAAAGACCAACAACAAGAACACACAGGAGGGCTGCTAGCACAGGTACTTTGATCTGCTTTTCTAAGGAAAGCAACTCTAAGGTGTTAACAATCTCACTTTAATTAAACATACATATATCATTCACTTAGTTCAGGGGAAGTCAGTACCCTGAACATCAGAGCAAATACAAACAGAAACTATATAAACAGAGAAAAATAACACAAATCAATAGATAAGACTTCTATCTGGCCATAGCCATGCAAACATAGAGAAAGAAGCACCAACATCTGGGTTTAAAAGCAGGGGGGGGTGCAGCGGGGTGCTCCTACAGCTACCCAGAGTCTCCTCTGGCCAAATCACCAACACACCAACACTTTTCCAATGAGTGTACTCCCAAGAGCTCATAGACTCTGTTCAGGGCCCTGAGAGCTCAGACCCTACTTGGCAAAAGGGGTGTGGGATAGGTCTGTAATCACTAGCACCACAACATATACATTGTTTCCAATCAATGATTCTTGATTCAAACAAAGACAAGACTCAAAGACAACTGATTGTCTCAGTGCTGAGAAGTACTCCAAGCCAACAAAAGGTCCCATTTTACTTGCCATTTCATTTGAAACACAACATTCATCAAAGGTACTTGATTACCTCAATGCTGAGAAGCACTCCAAAACAAAAGACAAAATGTCCCACTTTATTTTTCAAACAAAGGCAAGACTCATTAAAGACACTTGATTGACTTAGCATAACAAAAAAGAAAACAATAAAAAAAGTTCCATTCTGCTTAACATTACAATGGTGTGAGGTAGGTTATTATTTTTTTAGCTCCACAAAATAATTTTTTAGTAGTTTCACTAGTATGGCACTAAACAAATAAATTAATTTAGGTATAATTGTTGTTTTTATTATATTTGTTCAGCCCAACCATGAGCAACTGATGTTTTTCCCTTTATTTAGATCTGACTTTATTTGTGTGAAAAGTGTTTAGCAATTGTGTTCATATAGTTCCTGGGCTTATTTTGTCAGGTAGACTCCCAAATATAAGGTCTTCAGTAATTTTAAAAGAAATTTCTCTTTCTATCTCTTGCTGGTGGGTAACTGTTGTTTATTTTTACTGCCCTCTGTTCTTGCTGAAGTGCTGTTTTGTCTTGCTTGTGGGGGAATTCTGAAGAGCTTAGAATTTTCTAATCTACTCTGCCATTTTCCAAAAATCCTCTCCTTCTTATTTTCAAAACCTTTAATTCTTCCTGTAATTCTTGTTTTGCTTATGTCCAATAAACATTTTTCTTTGTGGCTTTGATTTTAGCTATTTTTATTTCCTTTTTTTTTTTTTTTGCTTTGGATTTTGATATTCCCTGTCATCCTAGAAGATTTTTATGGTCATGTTCTCTTTGGTGTTTGCTTTTTTTTCCACCCTATTTCTTAATTTCAAACTTTACCTTAATTTTGGGCTCAGTTCTCACTGTGTTTATGGGGGGAAGAGGGGGAGTGCTCTGTCACAAGCTTCAGACTTTTTTGCACTGCTATTTTCAGAGTAAGTTGGGAGTTTTCAGTGCTTCTGAAGTGCAGTGATCTGGGGAGAGATGTTTTCACTGTTCTCTTTGTCTACACTCTGGTCCTTACCTATGAAGGGCCACTTATCCCTTTGGATTGCAATTAATACTGCTCCACAGATCTCCTCCTCCCTTGGGACCAGAAATGTTGCTCTTCCTCAGGGTCCTTTATCTCTGCAATGGAGGTGATACTTCTCAGTGCTTCCACTCTGTCTTGAAAGAAAGTCTCCTCTCTGCCTTTGAAATGTGACCCAGAAATGTATATATACATTGGAGTTGCCAATCATTTGTCCCTCAGAGTTTCCACTCCCTCTTGTCTGAAAGTGGTCCTTTCTGCCCTTGAACCCAGAAGTAGGTATATTCAATGCAATTACCAAACAGCATCTGGTCGTAAATCCAGTGCTGCAGAAGAGTACCTTGCAATTTCTTTTTGAGCACTTGCTAGATCACCTTACCATCTGTGGCTTGAGAGCTTCCAATGCTACTACTCCTTTTGTCCTAGTTCCTCATAGTTCCACCAATGGTATTTCATCCACATGGGCTCCTAGCTAGCATCTTCTCCCATGTCGTAAACCTCTTTTTCCAACCTCCTTGGTTTTCTTGGGCTGGAAGAATACCTTACTCTGACCATTTATTGGCTCTGCCACTGCAGAACTTGATAGGAGCAATTTTAAAGTTTTATTTTGGGGGGTGGTGTTCAAAGAGTTCAGCTGAGAGCTTTCTCTATTATGCCATCTTAGCTTTGTACTTAGAAGTCGCACAATATCAACTAATCTTATCACATGGTTTGTGATCTTTTGCCATGAAAATTTCAAGAGGGGAATTTTTTTTCAGAAGGCAAAACTGGGATTTTATGATAGTAGGGGTATTCCAATGTCATTTACTAACTCCCTTTTGTTTTTTGTTTCTTTTTAATGTATCTGGCTTAACAAGCCATTCCTGACTATTAGTTTCCTTTGCTGAATGGGAGTTGCACAAGCAGAATACAAAAACATTCACATGAAAAAAATGAATTGGGCATCCTAAAGGACCACAAGCTATTCATACTTTAAAACTCATTCTTTGTTTCTCATCTTTGTCTCAGATATCCATTCTTTCTATGTTTGAGTACTACTATAGTTTGTAATTTCCTTTTCCCTTAAATACATTAACTAATTTTAGTTATGATAGAAGAGATATTGTACTAAATAGTCTGAAATTGCAGGCAGACTAAGATACTAGTCACAAGAAGGAGAGAAGCATAAAGGAGATGATTTGAGTTGGGTTGTGGAAGGCCTTAAAAACAAAGCTAAAGAGTTTGAAATTCAGTTTCTCTGTTAGGGCTTGTTCAGTTTGACTTTGTGTAGACTGGCCTCATATAATCGTTTCATCTAATTAAATATCTCCACTGGCAAACTAGGAATATTAATAATTTTATATATATGTATGTATGTATACATATGGAGAGAGAGAGAGAGAGAGAGAGAGAGAGAGAGAGAGAGAGAGAGAGAGCTAGCTTTCTGTGAACAATTAAGATTGCATGGAATGGATAAACACTCAGCAAGCATCAGTCCATGCATGATCAGTAACTTGATGAAAATCCATTTCTCTGAAATTTTCTGTGTAATTTTTTATAATGAGCAAGAATGAGTTCTATAGGATAAATACCTTGAATATTAGAAACAATATTCTGACAAATATACGGGTTATTCTTCCTCATTTCTGGCTAAATATGAGCTCCAAATTTACTGATTTCTTACAAAATCAAATACAAGTCACATGTTTTGATTTTACTAAAGCTAAGTCAAGTGAGCCAGTCCTATTTTTCTCACAAACAACATTGTTATTCCATTGTATCAATCATATCCAATTCTTCATGACCCCATTTGTTGTTTTATTAGCAAAGATACTGGAGTGGTTTGCCATTTCCTTCACCAGTTCATTTTGCAGATGAAGATCTGAGGCAAATGGGTTAAGTGACTTA
Source organism: Phalanger gymnotis (assembly GCA_028646595.1). Classification (NCBI taxonomy): domain Eukaryota; kingdom Metazoa; phylum Chordata; class Mammalia; order Diprotodontia; family Phalangeridae; genus Phalanger; species Phalanger gymnotis. The sequence continues at coordinate 77,283,986 of CM053623.1, read as the reverse complement.
GGGTCACATAACCAGTAAGTGTCTGAGGCTGGATTTGAACTCACCGAAATGAATCTTCCTGACTTCATACCTGGTATTCTATCCACTGTGCCTCATAGCTACCCTGAAAAAAATGTTTGCATTATAATAGTTCTCAATCCAAATCAATGGTACACCCCTATATTCTAATCTTGATAGTTATTTCGTGATTTTGTTCCTGAAAAAAGTTATGAATGGTTGTAGAGTGGTAATATTGGTGAGAAATCAGTAGAAGATATGGCGAATTTGATCATAATTGCCTTTAATCTTAAAAACAGTCATTTCAAATATTTTTTCAAGTTATCTTGTTTTATTGGACTGACTATTCCCCTCAACACACACACACACACACACACACACACGCAGAGAGAGAGAGAGAGAGAGAGAGAGAGAGAGAGAGAGAGAGAGAGAGGGAGAGAGAGAGAGAGAGAGAGAGAGAGAGAGAGAGAGAGAGAGAGAGAGAGAGAGAGAGAGAGAGAGGGAGAGAGAGAGAGAGGGAGAGAGAGAGAGAGGGAGAGAGAGATAGAGTAAGGAAATAGAATATGGGATCTGATCTCTGCTTTGACCCTATTAATTTAGTATTCTTGGCCTAATTATTTTTCCTTTTTTTAGGTGCTTATTTATTCATTTATAAAATAAAAGATTTGTTTCATTTCTAAATGTTTTTCTAGTTTACTGATATCCAAAGTTAAAGGCATTTCTAAATGTTTAAGGACAGAGTAAATAAAGAGCATGGCTTATTTGTTGGGACAATTATCATCCAACTATCCCAAACAATTGTGTTCCTTGATCCCTCATCACCTCAGAAAGTTAAAATGAAATGGTCATCTTTTAAGGATGTTATGGTGTCATGGGAGTTCTCTTCAAGTATGTGCAGTCCACACCAACCACGGGATTCTCTGGAATTGAGACAAGTGATAGTGGCTGAAAAAGTGAAGCCTTCAACTGAATCAAATTCTTTGCATTCATTAAGTACTTCTATAAATAAAACTACTACATATGTGAGGCATTATACTAGTTTTTGGGGACACAAAGACAAAAATATAGGAACCTCTGCCTATAAGAAGCTTATATATTTTTTTTTTAAATTTATTTTTGACATGTTTGGTTTTCAGCATTGATTTTCACAGGCGTTTGAATTACAAATTTTCTCCCCATTTCCTCCCCCCCCACTCCAAGATGGCGTACATTCTGGTTGCCCTGTTCCCCAGTCTGCCCTTCCCTCCGTCCCCCCATTCCCTTCCCATCCCCCTTTCCCTTCCTCTCTCCCCT
>CM053623.1:77265302-77282196 GCA_028646595.1 Phalanger gymnotis | reverse complement strand
GCTGTGCGCGCTGCGCTCAGCTCCGCTCCCCTCTGCTGGGGGCTGGGAGGTCCGTGTGGGACCGACCTTACCCAGGGACCATCCAGGCTGTCCTGCGGTGGAGCCCTGCTTCCCTCTGCCACTTTGTGGGTTCTGCAGCTCTAAAATTGGTTCAGAGCCATTGTTTTATAGGTTTTTGGAGGAACTTGGTGGGGAGCTCATCCCAGCCGCCATCTTGGCTCCGCCCCAAGAAGCTTATATTTTATCAAGGGAAGCAATATATATATATATATATATATATATATATATATATATATACATACATACATACACATATATATGAATATAACAAAGATGTCTAAAAGATAATGCCAGAAAAATGATGAAAGGATGTACTAAAAGATTGGGAAATGAGAAAACATTCCTATAGAAGGAGGCCTTTGTGCTAAACACTAAAGGAAATAAAAGAGGGGAGGGATACTAAAAGGTGCAGGTGAGAAAACACATTTCAAGTATGGGATACAGACAGTGAAAAAGCACCAAGATGAAGATGTGGTGTTCCATGTGAAGGATAGAAAAGAGAATTGCTTGGCTAGATGGCAAAACATGCAAGAGGAAATACATAATAAGTCAATTATAGGAAGTCTTATTATGGGAAGCCATTGTCTATAACTGTTAAGTTTGGTATCCAAAGTTGTAGTCAGGCTGGAAAGAACTTCAAATACTTTGAAAGGTACTATATTTTCTCTAACTTCTGGCTCCTTTTTATCAGAATTTTAAAGAATATATCAAATTGGCAGGTTTTATGTTAATGAATGCTGAGGAATGATATATGTGTACAACCCCAAATCAGATATTATCAGGAGTCTTTCTTACTAATGGACCATGGTGCTTTTAGACTTTATTTCTATATTAAACTAGTGATACTTCATTAATTTTAAAGAGCATTTCATTTGCCTATTAAGTAGTTCCAAGAATTTTCATACTTTCACTTAACTTGTGAAAAAGGTCAACTTATTTTGCACATTCTCTAGTTACTATTGATTTCCCATTTCTCTATTAAATATGATCAAATGTGGGGAAAGCTTTCACCTGCTGCCAAGAAGTTTGAACTGTTTATGAACTATCATCATCATCATCATCATCATCATCATCATCATCATCATCATCTCATTCTGTTGATCTAGTGGAATGGAATTCATATAGAGATAGTACTGGGACAAGTCATTATCCTATTGGTATTTTTGATATCGTATGGACTTTTGTATGACTGGAAAAAATAACAGTTTTTTTCTAGTTGAATAAAAGGATTCGTTTATAACTTAACTTCCTGAAGGTTCACTGAAAGCATCCTCAGTGACAGACAGGGTGACAGGAGTTATAAAAGTAATTCACCATCTTGTTGTTTTTTCGCTTTCTAGGTTGTTCTGTTAAAAGGATTTTTTAAATGTAACTTAGAGGTTGCCAGTTTTTAGTATGATGACATCTATTAAAAGATGTTCTCAGGTTCTATTAAAATCTAATTTTTTAGGGTTTTTTTTTTGCTTAGCTAATACTGTTCAGAATTCCACATTTGATAATGGTTTTATTCTGCGCCATAAAAATATGTGTGTCTGTACAGGTACATGTATACATATACATATGTAATACATGCACACACACATACTCCGTGTGTATGTATGTATGTATATTTTGAGGAATAAATGGTATCTTTATCTTTTGATAGTAGATACATAATAACTTCTTTTAGGAAAGCTATAGTCAGGTTTGAGTCTGTGAAGAAGCTATTACAGTGCTTTAGTGGCAATTTACACATGTTTGTGAGCCATTTGGTGCAATATTTATAGATTTTATATCATGCACTAATTGCCAGTTTTGTAGAGAATTTTGAGTCTCAGTCCCCACCCTTGATTTAATTATTCTTTCATGTGTCTTATGAGTAGGGTGTAGCTTTCTCTTTCTAATTTTGACTAAAATTATGTTGTTGTGTTGGACATCTTGTCAGCATAGAGACAACCTTAACTATTTTTTTTTACTTTTCCTTCATGATTTCTCTGATTTTTTTATGTAATCAATCTCTCTATCTTTCTTGGAAAAGAAGTACATCTGATGCTCAGTGATCCGATCCCACTATTAATAAACGCAGGACCTTTGACCATCACATTTTCATATTTGCATTGATTTTCCCTTCCTTAGAAGCCACTCTCAAAGGCTCATAATATCAATGTCTAACTTAATATAAATAACCAATTAATTTTTTCCTAATGCTCAAACTTTCTAGTTCAGATGATCCACCAGCCTCAGCCTCTTGGATATCAGGGATTCTAGGCATGGGCCACAATGCCCATTTGTCTTCTGCTGCATTTTGTCATCCTTGGTCTGTTCTTGTTATTCCTATCATTAAATTAAAAATTAACTTTTCAAAATTCTAGTCTAAATATACCTATCTCCTACTCAAAATAACCTTGTATTGTTTTTATCAAGTTTCATTATTAGATAGAATTTTTGATGTTAGCATTAAGTAAAGATCATGAACAAGCTCAGGTTCTTTTTTAACAGTATCTACATTTTTTAAATTTAATATTTTTAGTTTTCAGCATTGGTTTCCACAAGATTTTGAATTACAAATTTTCTCCCCATTTCTACCCTCCCCCCCTCCAAAAGGCATATATTCTGATTGCCCCATTCTCCAGTCAACCCTCCCTTCTGCCAAACCACTACCCCCCATCCCCTTTTCCCTTACTTTCTTACAGGGCAAGACAGATTTCTATGCCCCATTGCCTGTATATCTTATTTCCCAGTTGCATGCAAAAACACCCTTTTTTTGAACATCTGCTTTTAAATCTTTGAGTTCCAAATTCTCCTCTTCCCTCCCCACCCTCCCCAAGAAGGCAAGCAATTCAACATAGGCCACACATGTATCATTATGTAAAACCCTTCCACAATACTCACATTGTAAAAGACTAACTATGTTTTGCTTACTCCTATCCAGTCCCCCTTTATTCAATATTCTCCCTGGACCCTATCACTTTTCAAAAGTGTTTGCTTTTGATTATGTCATCCCCCTATATGCTCTCCCTTCTATTGTCCCCCCTTTTTTATCTTCTTCCTCCTTCTTTCCTGTGGGGTAAGATACCCAATTGAGTGTGTATGTTATTTCCTCCTTAACTCAAATCTGATGAGAGCAAGATTTGCTCATTCCCCCTCACCTGCCCCCTCTTCCTTCCCAACAGAACTGCTTTTCCTTGCCACTTTTATGTGAGATAATTTACCCCATTTTATCTCTCCCTTTCTCCCTCTCTCAATATATTCCTCTCTTATCCCTTAATTTGATTTTATTTTTAGATATCATCCTTTCATATTCAACTGTGTGTATGTGTATACATATATGTGTATATACATATATATGTGTATATACATATATATGTGTGTGTATATATATATATATGTATTCCCTTCGGCTACCCTAATACTGAGGTCTCATGAATTATACACAACATCTTTCCATGTAGGAATGTAAACAAAACAGTTCAACTTTAGTAAGTCCCTTAAGATTTCTCTTTCTTGTTTACCTTTTCGTGCTTTTCTTGTTACTTGTGTTTGAAAGTCAAATTGTCTATTCAGCTCTGATCTTTTCACTGGGAAAGCTTGAAAGTCCTCTATTTTATTGAAAATCCATATTTTGCCTTGGAGCGTGATACTTGGTTTTGCTGGTTAGATGATTCTTGGTTTTAATCCTAGCTCCATTGACCTCCAGAATATTGTATTCTAAGCCCATCAGTCCCTTAATGTAGAAGCTGCTAGATATTGGGTTATCCTGGTTGTGTCTCTACAATACTCAAATTGTTTCTTTCTGGCTGCTTGCAGTATTTTCTTCTTGATCTGGGAGGTGAGGAATTTGGTGACGATATTCCTAGGAGTTTTCTTTTGGGGATCTTTTTTCAGGAGGCAATTGGTGGATTCTTTCAATTTCTATTTTACCCTCTGGCTCTAGAATATCAGGTTCTCCTTTATAATTTCTTGAAAGATGATATCTAGGCTCTTTTTTTGATCATGGCTTTCAGGTAGTCCAATAATTTTAAAATTATCTCTCCTAGATGTATTTTCTAGGTCAGTAGTTTTTCCAAAAAGATATTTCACATTGTCTTCCAGTTTTTTCGTTCCTTTGGTTCTGTTTTTCAATGTCTTGATTTCTCATAAAGTCACTACCTTCCACTTGCTCCAATCTAATTTTTAAGTTAGTATTTTCTTCAGTGGTCTTTTGGACCTCCTTTTCCATTTGGCTAATTCTGCCTTTCAAGGCATTCTTCTCCTCATTGGCTTTTTGGAGCTCTTTTGCCACTTGAGTTAGTGTATTTTTTAAGGTGTTATATTCTTCAGTATTTTTTGGGGTCTCCTTTAGCAAGTCCTTGACTTGTTTTTCATGGTTTTCTCACATCACTCTAATTTCTCTTCCCAATTTTTCCTCTACTTCTCTAACTTGCTTTTCCAGATCCTTTTTGAGCTCTTCCATGGCCTGAGACAAATTCATATTTTTCTTAGAGGCTTTTGATGTAGGCTCTTTGACTTTGTTGACTTCTTCAGGCTGTAAGTTTTGGTCTTCTTTGTCAGCAAAGATTCCAAAGTCTGAGTCTGAATCTGAATCTGTTTTTGGTGCCTGGCCATGTTCCCAGCCAACTTACTTGACCCTTGAATTTTTTCTCAGGGTGTAACTGCTTGTAGAGTATAGAGTACTTTGTCCCTAGCTTGAGCTGCTGCACTGCTGTTTTCAGAGTTATTTCTACACAGCAAGCTCTGCCACACCAGCACTCCTCCCCCAAGAACCGCCAACCTGGACCGCAACTCAGATCTAAGCTGGCTCTGCGCTCCCGATCAGATCTGCCACTTACTTCCTCCCACCAGGTGGGCCTGGGGCTAGATGCAACTGCAGCTGTAGCTCTGTAAGCAGCCTCAGAGATGCATCACCTCCATTGCCCCCCAGGTGGTGGCCAAACGCAAACTCCTTTCACTCTGTCCTGGCAGCCTTTTCCACTAACCTTCTCTGTTGTCTTTGGCGTTTGTGGGTTAAGAAGTCTGGTAACTACCACAGCTAACTAATTCAGGGCACTACACCTGTTCCTCCTGGCTCCCAGTCTTGTTGGTCCTGGCATGGCCCAGGCTGGGCTCTGCTTTGCTCTGAGCTCTGTGTGATAGACCCTTCTCACTGACCATCCAGGCTGTCCTGTGCTGGAGCCCTGCTTCCCTTTCCTATTTTGTGGGTTCTGCCATTTTCAGAGCCATTTTTATAGGTGTTTGCAGGGACCTGGGGGGAAGCTTATGCAAATCTCTGCTTTCTGGCTGCTATCTTGGCTCTACCTCCCCAGAATTTCAAGCTCTGGTTACTTAACTATTTCCTTCTCAGATTTTGGTAGCTCCTCACTTTTATCTTTGTCTTTTAACCAAGGCTTAGGGGATGACTTTGTTTCTGAAGACTCTTTTATAATTATTAAATCTGAGGATACTGCTGGGGGATAGGGGTACAGTGGGAAGCCCTCATCTATAACTGTTAAGTTTTGTATCCAATTTTATGGTATAATATATAATTATATGAATATGGTGAAAATAATCATGTCCTAGTTCATTTCATACTGACATTTTGTTGCTTGCTTTAGTGGTCTCTGCCAGAGACCACTATTCTTATCTAGCTTACTTTCTGGTGTCAGAACACAAACAAGTACCATTCCCATTATTATGCTCCCTCCCTGCCCCTCTTCTCCTCTCCTTCTCAGTAATTTCACTTGTGTCATTCATTAGCTCCCATAGATTCAATTATCATTTCTTTACAGATGAATCTCAGATCTATATATCCATCTCCAACCTTTCTCCTGATGCCTTTTGTCATATTTCTAACTCTAGTTGGACATATATAGCCGAATGTCCCATGGATATATTAATTTCATCATGTGCCAAATTGAACCCATCATCTTTTCCCCAAATCTTGCTCTCTTCCTAACTACCCTTTTACTCCTAGTCACCCAGGCTCATAACTTAGGTGTCATCCTTGACAACTCACTCTCTAATCTTTCGCCTCACATCCAATCTATTTTTTGGTCCTGCGGATTCCATTTTCACAACCTCTTTCACCTATTACAAGTTTTTGGATATTACTGCTTTGCTAATGCAGGGCCATATAACCTTATATAGAGAGGCCATAGCAAAATCCTCTGACTGGTCTTGCCTCAAGTATCTCTTCACTCCACTTTATTTTCCACTCAGCTGTCAAAGTGGTCATTCTAAAATATGTCTGACTGTCATAGTCCCCTTCTGTGAACTCTAATTTGTCCTCTATATATTTGAATTTTACTTAGCTATTTTCTCCCTTTCCATTAGATTATAAGATTCTTTATGTCAAGTACTCTTGTTTTTTTTTTTTCTTTTTGTCATCAATGTTTAATACTGGCATATAGTAAATGCTTAATAAATGCTTACTTACTTGAATCTGTTTCATGAGGGTGATAATCTAATTAGTGCTATCACAAGAACTCAGTTACCAGCCTTCCAGAGTCCTTGTTGAGACTACATAGGCATTGTAATTGTCTCAGGACAAAGTCCGCACTGTACATTCTTGTATTAGCCTTGCTGGCGTTCCCTATTTTGTCATATTTACCCTGCTATCTCTTTTGAAAGAGGACAAATGATGTGTTCCATTTTGAAAGTCTTGTTATCATCACCCTAATCATCATCATAATCATATTACAATGATTATTGCCAATGTTAATGATAATAATAATTGAGAGGCTACATGGCATAGTGGATTAAGCTGGCCCTGAAGTCAGGAAGTGTTAGATTCAAATTCTTCCTTGGACAGCTAATAGTTGTTTGACATTGGGCTAGTTACTTAAACTTGAAGTGTTGCAGGCAGTTTTCAAAAATTAAAATTGCAGATCTGTCTCAGGTGAAATTTTCCACAAAGATACTTCCTTACAATGATAAAATCACAGGTCTTAGCACATAGGATAATTTTAACAATCCTAAGAATAATAACTTCATTTTTTATTATGATTTAGAATTTTCAATGACTTTGCTGAAAGGTTCACTTAAAAAAATTTCCTTCTCATAGTTTCTATTATTTTTCACACTAGTTTTGATATTATTTAGAATAATTTCACTCCATTAAGATATTTTAATACTTAAGTTAATAGCACCAAGTAGGCCTTGGATTAAATATAGGAGAAAACATCTGTCAGAATTGAAAACCCTGGGGGAAGACAGGTAGCTGAAGACATAGCTTTGACACAGTTGTCCACAATTTTTCATTAATCCTTGAATACCAGAAGAGTGTCAAGGCATTCCTTTGATGATAGTGGTCTGTGTAATAGAGGTGAATGAAAGATGACCCCAGGATGTTTGTGACCCAGGGGTGTTGAGAGCTGTGGAACCAATAAAGTAGAGGGTGGACTATCATCAAGATATATGATGGTGTTGGAGGCAAAGAAGTAACTGTTGTAAACAAGTGTTTCTATTTACGTGTTGTGTTTAGTTGAACATTGCTAGGTAATCTGAAGGTGTCAATTCTTCGCAATTGGTGAATGATTTATTAGTGAGAATATAGACACCTGATAGGACCTAAGAGTCTTGCTAAGGAGAAGTCTTGTTTTGGGCCATGGAGAGAAAATTTAGGCCAACCTTGAGAACTTGATTGTACAGTGTTCTGTTGTTAATCTCTAGGAAGCAATTTGGGCTTCTGAACATGACAATCATAAGTTCTGGAAGATATGCTGTGTCTGTCTGTATGACACAGTTCTGAGAGAAAGGGAATATCCCTAAGAAAGTGAAGAATCAGAATCTAACCCACCTTGCATCAGTAAAAGGTTATAACCCAAAGCAGTAAATGAGATAAACTGTGATCTTTTCAGATAGGTAATACCAACTATACCATGTGTCATTCGGGAGCCACAGGAGCTTTTGGGCTCCAGCCTCTAGCAGATCCATTCTTGATCTGGGCAGCCAGAAAGGCAGTAACAGAGACATAATGAAGGGTCAAATAATTTAAAATTTAATTCTCACCGGGGTTGTTGATAATGGGAGCACTAACTCCTGTAGCATTCCCTACTTACTCTTTTTGCAGGGGCAGGCAAGAATGGGATTTCCAAGTCCTACAGGATCCTTTAAGTCTCAATGGGGGCTGATTGAACATGCTCAGCATTCCAGCTTGTGCCTCCCCCCCACCCCAGCCATTGTGGGGGCTGGTCAAGGCATGCACAGCTTTCTAGCTTGTACATTCCCCTGTGGGTTCCCCCCTTAATGACCAGTAATCACTTGATTTATAGAGAAGTACACAGTGAAGGCAATTTGCCAGCAATAGGCTCACGACTTTACATTAACTTCAGTAATATCATGGTGATTCAGTATAGTGCACACACAGTAGGTGTTTAGCAGCTTAACTCAAATGTTCACATTATCTTAAGGTTATAATATGATGTGCAAGCATGGTTGGATTGTTTACAAGCCACGAGGCTGGGAACTAGTAGATTGTTATGGCCATGGATCCTGGGAACTAGTATCTTAAAAAGAATAACAAAAATCTACCTTACATACACTAAAATGCACATTATATACAGACCTCGATGCCATCTTTACTTAAACTTTATTCAGTTTTTACCTGCCTTTTGGCTAAATTTTGGCTCTGCTTCTAGGAAATATTGACATATTAATATTAAATAATGTTAACATTAATTAATATTAATAATTTTTTGTTAGATGAATTGAGATGTAGTGATCTGGTGATCAATAAAATACTTGAAACATTTTCACTAAAATGGGAAAAAACATTCATTTTAACACTTTTGTAACATTGAAATTTATTTCAGGACCTAGTCATTCAACTGTGGCTTATAATGTGAATTAATTGCAACATAAATATTATAGTCAAGTAGAACATATTGTATTTATTCAACTACTTGCTTGTTTGCATAGTCAGCAAAAACTGTCTCATGCTTTATTTAGATTTTAGGAAAATGCCACCTCTAATTTGAATATCAACTAATAAGAAAATGTTTCAGTAATTTTTTTTCCTCTAATGTTTTGGTGCTAATGGGAATATAGATTTTTTTAAAGCTACTTTTGACTAGATTGTTTGAGTGAATAGCTTGGTATGGACAGATCTTAATGAGGCAGTGTGATCTTGTGGAAAGAACATCTATAGTGGATGTCAGGAGAAGTGTAATTACAGTCTCAATATGTGTCAGACCCCAGGTTAAGAACCTCTGGACTAGAATATCTCTAAGGTCCTTTCTAACTCTAAAATTTTACAGGTGTACTATATTTGACAACCCTGATCAGGAGAATAACCTCAATTCTTTCTACCTAAAGTGAATAAGACAGCATATCAAGGAAGATTTTTTTAACCTAAAATTGTCTTAAAACATGTCTAATTACATTTAATGTCAGTTCTTAGACCATGTCCATAATATAATTTGAAGTGGAGAATTGAGGCAGTTTTCTATATTCTTCCATTTAGAAGTGAATTCTGTCTGAATTACCAGGATATTTTAAATTTTAAGTGGCTTTGGCTACTGTTTTCCAAATAAATTTCTTATTTCTCCTTATATGTTTTATATCTTTAGTAAACATTAAGAATTATTGCAAGTATAATCACTTTAATTTCTAAGAAATATGCATGTGTATATACATATGCACATATGTATACATACACATAGATTTATCCATGCAAACATATATGGTATATGTAGAGAAATACAAATGAGGGGGGGTGGAGAGAAAAAGGAAGAGAGGGGGAGAGAGAGAATTGGGTTTTTGCAATTTTTTTCATTTCTTTCTAATGGTCTTCTCCAATTATCTATGGTACATTCTGAAAAAACAAAATAGTGAAATGAATGTCTGTACTCCTAGGGATGCTGTGAGAACATGTTACATTGCAGCACCAACTTATAGATCTAATAAATGAAGAGATGTAATTAATTATCATTTAGAGCATTTTCATTTCAGAAAAGTACTTTTTACTTCTAAAGTATGAGACACCACCACATAACCAAAGTTATTCTTATATGATGACAAAACATTGGACAGATAATTAAAATGTTCAACTATTAGCTCCATATAACCATGACTATAATCTGATTTCAGGCTATACATGAAGATTAATAAAACTAGCATCCCAATGCCATTGGTTGACTGGGATCTTTAAATATATATTTTGATATACTTGATTTTTTCCTACAGGTTACTTGAGCTAAGTGGAATTCCATGGTGATTTGTGTCAACACTGAATGACTAGGAAGCCCTTTGATTTGAAAGATTGACTTGAAATTTCTACCCATCCTTATCCATACACAATCAAGAATTGATTTCCCTATAGTAGAGAAGAGAGCTTGTAAGAATACACTCACAAGAATACCATAGCATAGTAGAAAGAGAAGTTATTAAAGACCTAGATTCAAACTCTGTCTCTGACTGTTACTATCACTATGACCAGCTTCCCTGGACTTCAGTTTCCCTACAGAAAATGAGAGGATTGGCCTTGCTTGTTTCTAGAATGCTGTATAGCTCTAGATTTGTGATGCTCTGAACATCATTAATTAGATAAGTAAAGTGATAACAACTCAGGGAAGTGAGACTATGGAATCCTCTGTGATTTAAGAGGATTAAAATGTAGAACTGGCCATCCACCTAGCCATTTGTGTACTGGAACAAGTCCTTTGTCACTCTGTAGTCAGGTATGAAACAACACAATGTGTCAGAATAATTATGTCTTTTGCGGTATCCAATTAGATGTAGTGTAGGCATAGCTAATTTAATGCAAACAAAGTACCTTGTGGACAGAATCAGATTTTAATAATTCTGAAAGAATAAATGTAGAATTCTCTACAATGGTAAGATTCAAAGTTTTTTTTTTAATTTTAGATTCATACTCTGAGAAAAACAAAATAACACACATTTTCTGATGTCATGAAATCACATTAGGTTTACATATACATGTGTGTATACATACGTATATATACACACACATATTTATATATAATATGTGTATATGTATATACACACAGACACACACCCCAGAGCAGGCCTATATAACATACTGCCCACCAAAGGATTTTGGGCAGCTGTCACGTGACCTCAGAAACCAACCATTGTTAGTCATCTGTGCTCTAACCTATCAGAGGCCCAAAGCAGTTTAGCCTGTTTTAATTTTGACCACTACCTACTGCCAAATTGTGCAGGTCTGTCCTAGAGGAAGAAGTCCACGAAAAGTGAGTCTTTTCCTCCGGGAAATGGGAACAAAATTCCTCCAAGCTATTTAAGCCTGGGGGAGGTAATAGAATTCCTTTAATCTTCTTAAGTCTAATACATTCATAATTTTCCATGAAGCGTGGGATAATGCAACTTCCTTTTGGCAACACATTCTAATTGGTGGCAGAGGAAGGGCGGTGTGATTTTTCTGGAAAGAACATTAGATGTGGAGTCAGAAAATATAGATTGTAATTGTAGCTCAACTGCTGTCACATAGAACAATAATTCTGCATCTCTATATTTCAATTTCCTCATCTATAAAATGAAGAGATTTTTCTAGGTTATATCCAAAATATCTTCAAGACATTTGTTGTTGTTGTTGTACAGTCATTTTAGTCATGTCTGACTCTTCATGATCCCATTTTGGGTTATCTCGGCAAAGATATTGGAGTGGTTTGCCATTATTTTTTCAGCTCATATTATAGATAAGGAAACTTAGACAAACAGGGCTAAGTGACTTGGCCAGGGTCAGACAGCTAGTAAGTATTTGAGGCCAGATTTGAACTCAGGAAGATGAGTCTTCCTGATTCTATTCATAGCACTCTTATCTACTGTGTTACCTAGCTGCCTCACTTTCCAGACACATGTTGCAATAATTCTGCTAGCAGCTGTTGTGGGGATGAAAGACCAACACAAGCCCAACAACAAGAACGCTGCCAGCACAGGTTCTTTTGATCTGCTTTACTAAGGAAAGCAATGTTAAGGGGTTAACAACCTTATTTCAATCCAACATACAAATATCATTCACTTAGTTCAGGGAAAAAAGCCAGTACCCTGAACTTCAGAGCACATACAAACAAATTACAAACATACATTATAAACAGACCAAATACAATTCATAGTTAGCAAGAAACTATCAACATCTGGGTGAGCTGGGAGACTCATAGAGTGACCGCCCAGAGTCTCGTGCCTCCAGAAGTGATAGCCTCAAGCAAATAGCTCTGTTCTCTCTTTTTATACACTCTTTAGCCTTCATCAAATGCCATCTTAGTGACTTGAACCCAGGCTCCTACTATTTAGTCTGGTCTTTAGGACCCTGAGGGCTTCACGCCCACATAGGCTTAGCACCTAGTAGATAGGGGTTTGGGCCTGGAGCTTTGCATCTAGTAAGGCTCAATCGAAGACACTTAATAAATTTATCATTCTAAAACAGTAAAAAAAATCCCAAGTTAATTGATTTTTTAAAAACTTAATTTATTTAATATATTTAGTTTTCAGCATTGATTTTCACAAGAGTTTGAATTACAAATTTTCTCCCCATTTCTACCCTCCTGCCTACTCCAAGATGGCATATATTCTGGTTGCCCCATTCCCCAGTCAGCCCTCCCTTCTGTCACCCCACTCCCCTCCCATCCCCCTTTCCATTCTTCTCTTGTAGGGCAAGATAAATTTCTACCCCCCATTACCTGTGTATCTTATTTCCTACTTGCATGTAAAAACCTTTTTTTTGTTTGTTTTTGAACGTCTGTTTTTAAAATTTTGAATTCCAAATTCTCTCCCCTCTTCCCTCCTTGTCCACCCTCCTTAAGAAGGCAAGTAATTCAACATAGGCCACATGCGTATTGTTATGTAAAACCCTTCCACATTACACATGTTGTGAAAGACTAACTATGTTTTGCTCTTTCCTAACCTATCCCCCTTTATTGACTTTTCTCCCTTGACCCTATCCCTTTTTGAAAGTGTTTGTTTTTGATTACCTCCTCCCCAATCTTCCCTCCCTTCTATTGTCCCCCCTTTTTTATCTTCTACCTCCTTCTTTCCTGTGGGGTAAGATACCCAACTGAGTGTGTATGGTATTCTCTCCTCAGGTCAGATCCCATGAGAGCAAGATTTACTCATTCCTCCTCACCTGCCCTCTCTTCCCTTCCTACAAAACTGCTTTTTCTTGCCACTTTTATGTGAGATAATTTACCCAATTCTATCTCTCCCTTTCTCACCGTCTCAATATATTCATCTCTTATCCCTTAATTTGATTATATTTTTTTAGATATATCCCTTCATATTCAACTCACCCTGTGCCCTCTGTCATAGACATATATATATATGTATATATATTCATATATATTTACATACATACATATACACCTACATACACACATGTATATATATATATATATATATATATATACACATACACATATATATGCATATTCCTTTCAGCTACTCTAATACTGAGGTCTCATGAATGATACACAACATCTTTCCATGTAGGAATGTAAACAAAACAGTTCAACTTTAGTAAGTCCCTTAAGATTTCTCTTTCTTGTTTACCTTGTCATGCTTCTCTTCATTCTTGTCTTTGAAAGTCAAATTTTCAATTCAGATCTGGTCTTTACACTGAGAAAGCTTGAAAGTCCTCTATTTTATTGAAAGCCCATATTTTGCCTTGGAGCATGGTACTCAGTTTTGCTGAGGTAGGTGATTCTTCGTTTTAATCCTAGCTTGATTGACCGCTGGAATATCATATTCCAAGCCCTTCTGTCCCTTAATGTGGAAGCTGCTAGATCCTGTGTTATCCTGATTGTTTTTCCACAATACTCAAATTGTTTCTTTCTGGCTGCTTGCAGTATTTTCTCTTTGAACTGGGAGCTCTGGAATTTGGTGACAATATTCCTAGGAGTTTTCTTTTTGGGATCTTTCTGAGGAGGCAATTGGTGTATTCTTTAAATTTCTATTTTGCCCTCTGGCTCTAGAATATGAGGGAAGTTCTTCTTGATAGTTTCTTGAAAGATGATATCTAGGCTCCTTTTTTGATCATGGCTTTCAGCTAGTCCAATAATTTTTAAATTCTCTCTCCTGGATCTATTTTCCAGGTCAGTGGTTTTTCCAATGAGATATTTCACATTTTTTTTCCACTTTTTCATTCCTTTGGTTCTGTTTTATAATATCTTGATTTCTCATGAAGTCACTAGCTTCCATTTGCTCCAATCTAATTTTTAAGTTAGTATTTTCTTCAGTGGTCTTTTGGACCTCCTTTTCCATTTGTGTAATTCTGCCTTTCCAGGCATTCTTCTCCTCATTGGTTTTTGGAGCTCTTTTGTGATTTGAGTTAGTCTCTTTTTAAGGTGTTGTCTTCTTCAATATTTTTTTTCAGTATTTTTTGGGTCTCCTTTAGCAAGTCATTGACTTGTTTTTCATGGTTTTCTGTCATCTCTCTCATTTCTCTTCCTAATTTTTCCTCTACTTCTCTAACTTGCTTTTCCAAATCCTTTTTGAGCTCTTCCATGGCCTGAGACCAGTTCATGTTTTTCTTGGAGGCTTTTGATATAAGCTCTTTGACTTTGTTGACTTCTTCAGGCTGTATGTTTTGGTCTTCTTTGTCACCAAAGAAAGATTCCAAAGTCTGAGTCTGAATCTGAGTCCATTTTCACTGCCTGGCCATCTTTCCAGGCAACTTACTTGATCCTTGAGTTTTTTGTCAAGGTATGACTGCTTGTAGAGTAAAGAGTACTTTGTTGCAAGATTGAGGGGATGCGCTGTTAAAGTTTTCAGAGCTATTTCTATACAGCCAGCTCTGCCACACCAGCACTCCTCCTTCCCCAAGAACTGCCAGCTACGACCTGCCTCATATCTTAAGCAGTCTGTGAACCCCTGCTCTGACCTGCCACTTAATGCCTCCCACCAGGTGGGCCTGGGGCTGGAAGCAACTGCAGCTGTAGTTCTGTAGCTGCACCTTCTGGGGCGGTGGCCGAACCGCGAACTCCTTCCTGTCTGTCCCCTGCAGCTTTTCCCACTAACCTTCTTTGTTGTCTTTGGCATTTGTGGGTTGAGAAGTTTGGTAACTATCATATCTCCCTGATTCAGGGTACTAGGGACCGTTCCACCCAGCTCCTGGTCTGGTTGGTCCTACCACCACCCATGCTGGGCTCTGCTCTCCTCAGCCCCCAGCTCTGTGTGTGATAGACCTCATCCAGCGACCATCCAGGCTGTCTTGGGCTGGATCCCTGCTTCCATCTGCTATTTTGTGGGTTCTGCAGTTGTAGAATTTGTTCAGAGCCATTTTTATAGGTTTTTGGAGGGACCTGTCAGGGAGCTTATGCAAGTCCCTGCTTTCCAGTCACCATCTGGGCTCTGCCCCCAAGTTAATTGATATTATAACATATAATTGTAATCATTGTATGTGTTCAATCATTCTCCAACTTCCACAAAGATAGTTGAATGGCAGTTTACATATAACTCCACTTCCCTCCCAATATCGCAGAGCAAGAAAAAAACAGCAAAAGGGAAGCTAATAATTATATAGTGATATAAGAAATGCATGATGTTCATAAGCTCTTCATACAATTTGATCTAATCTATATCTATAATTTGATACACCAATCTTGAGAGGTAGGTTCTGTATTATATCCATTTTATAGATGTGAAAACTGAGGCTCAGAAAAATTAAATGACTTTCCCAGGGGAAATTCCATGTCTGATTTTCTTGAATATAAATTCAGTACTCTATCTGTTAGACTGAAAAACTGCATGAAAAGATAAACCTGAAAGAGAAATTATAAAGGAATCAGTAATGACGAACCATTTACCTTTCTTCATGGGAAGATGATACATGTAAATTCTAAGAACTATATAATTATTAGGCACTTAGAAGGACTCTATGTAGAAAAGTGCAGAGGAGTGAGTCAATTTTGTTGGCACGATCTTTTAAAAAATGGATAGGGGAGAAAGAGGTATGGCTTGGAGAAGAAGGAAGAAAGAGGAAGAATGGGGACAATTATCTCATATAAAAGGGAAGTGCAAGGAAAAATTTTTATAGTGGTGGGAGAAATGGTATGAAGGTATGGGACAGTCAAGGCTTGAACCTCACTCATACCTAAATTGGTTCAAAGAAGGAAAAAAAAAATTGTATGTATATATATATGTATATATGTGTACACGTATGTATGTATTCAATTGGTAATAGATATCTATTTTACCCAAGAGGGAAGTAAGAGGAGGAGGGATAGTAAAAAGGAGGGCAGATAAGAGAAGGAGATGGTCAGAAGCAAAACAGACTTTAGAGGAGTGATAGGAGAACCAGGGAGAGCGAGAGCGAGAGAGCGAGAGAGCGAGAAAGCGAGAGAGAGAGAGAGAGAGAGAGAGAGAGAGAGAGAGAATAGTAAACAGAAGAGAATAGGGTGGGAGGGAAATGCACAGTTAGCAATCATAACTGTGAATGTGAATTGGATTAACTCATCTATAAAATGGAAGTGAATAGCAGAATGGATTGGAAAGTATAATCCAACAATATGTTGTTTACAAGAAAAACCTTGAAACAGAGAGACATGCACAGAGTTAAAATAAAAAGCTAGAGAAGAATTTATTATGCTTCAGTTAAAGTAAAAAAAAAAACCATGGGTTGCAATCATGATTTTTTTCAAAGAAAAATAAAAAAAAAACCTAATTAAAAGGGGGAAAAATTCAGAGAAACTGCATCTCATTAAGAGGTACAATAGACATTTAAGTAATATCCATACCAAGCATATATGAAACAAATGGTGTAGCATAAAAATTATTGAAGGAACAATTTTTTTTAAATTTATTTTTAATATCTTTAGTTTTCAGCATTAATTTTCACATGCGTTTGAATTACAGATTTTCTCCCCATTTCCACCCCCCCCACTCCAAGATGGCGTACACTCTGGTT
>CM053623.1:77245818-77264802 GCA_028646595.1 Phalanger gymnotis | reverse complement strand
GAATCTGGGTGTGTTTTTGCTGTCTGGCCATGTTCCCAGACACTTTACTTAACCCTTGAGAATTTCAACAATGGGGTGTGACTAAAGAGTTCTATGTTCCACGCTTGGGCGGATGTGCTGGAAGCACTCCTCCTACCCAAAAACCCCACCCGGAAAAGGGCTTGAATCTTCAGATCCGCCACTTAATTCCTCCCACCTGGTGGGCCTGGGGCTAGAAGTAACTGCAGCTGAATTTCTAGAGCTGCCCCGCCTCCATTGCCTCAGGGGTGGAAGTCGAACTGCAAACTCCGATCCCGTCCCGCTGCTTTCCCCACTAACCTTTTGCTGTTTGTGGGTTGTGAGGTCTGGTACATGCCACAGCTCAGTAATTCTGCGAGCTCGGGCACCCTCCGCTCCACTCCAGGTCTCGTCGGCCCACGCCGTGCTGCCTCACGCACTGGGCTCTACTTGGCTCAGCTCCCCTCCCCTCGGCTGGGGGCTGGGAGTTCTGTTCGGGACAGACCTTACCCCGAGACCATGCAGGCAGACCTGGGCTGGAGTCCTGCTTCCCTCTGCCCCTTTGTGGGTTCTGTAGTTCTAGAATTGGTTCAGAGCCATTTTTTCATAGGTTTTTGGAGGGACTTGGAGGGGAGCTCACGCCAGTTACTGCTTTCCAGTCGCCATCTTGGCTCCGCCTGAAGGAACAATTAAGTGAATTACAGGTTGAAACAGACAGTATGACTGTGCTAATGAGAGACCTCAACTTTCTCCACTGAGAGTTTTGTCAATCTAAACATATATTTTTTAAAAGAAGTTAATTTCATAAATAGAATCTTAGAAAAAATTGTATATGATAAGCCTCAGTGGGGGAGGAACTGAATGAGAAGAGAAAGGAGAATAACTTTTTTTCCTCAGCTATACGTAGTGCCTTCTTTTTTAAATTTATTATTTTATTTTCCCCCAATTACATGTAAAAGTAATTTTCAACATTATTTTTAAAATCGAGTTACTAATTCTCTCTCTCCCTCCCTCCCCCCCCCGCAATTGAGAAAGCAAGCAATTTGATGTATGTTATACATGTGTAGTCATGCAAAATTTATTTCCACATTAGTCATGTTAAAAGAAAACATAGACTGAAATGAAAACTCAATAAAAATAAAGTGAAATATATGCTTCAGTCTTTATTCAGACTCCATCACTCCTTTATCTGTGATTGGGTAGCATTTTTTATCTTCAGTTCTTTAGAGCTGACTTGGATAATTGTATTGCTGAGAATAGCCAAGTGTTTCATAGTTGATCATCTTACAATGTTACTGTGACTGTGTATAGTGTTCTCCTGGTTCTACTCATTTCACTTTGTATCAGTTCATGTAGCTCATCATTTTTTATATTATAATAGTATTCCATCACAATCATATACCACAACTTGTCTAGTCAATCCCTAATTGATGGACATTCCCTTAATTTCCAATTCTTTGCCACCGGAAAAGAGCTGCTATAAATATTCAGGCAGAGTTCCAAATAGCTCTATGTAATGGTTCAATCAATTCACAGCTCTACTAAGAGTGAGCTCCCAGTCTAATGGGGCAGACAAAATAGAACTGTGTCCAAATAAGATAAGATGGGATTAAATTGCTAGGAAGGCATCAAGATTATGGAGGACTACAGCAGGGACCTGTGATTTCATTGCTGTAGTGAACACTCAGATAAGGAAATTCCTTCTACCAAAGCAGGTCAGCCCCTTCCCTGCAACTTTATGGTGTCAGAGAGTAGTTTGGTTTTAATAAGGAGTTTAAGGGGTTAAGGAATTTGCTTAGACTTCCACAACAAGTATGTGTCAGAGGCAGGCTTAAACTCAGATCATCCTGGTTTCAAGGCTAGATCCCTTTCTCTTATGCAGCTTTGCCTCAATAAATGTAAGGGAGGAAATGATTATTATATACAAGAAACATAGTACATGGTCTAGAGTCCCAAATTGGTTGCCAGCTATTAGCCTGCATCATCTTCTCCCAAGGTAATATTTTACCTATCATTTATTCTCCTGCAGTTGCCACGAGGCCACCCTTCTTATACGTTATCGTTTTTGGTTTTTGTTTGACAGTCAGGATTAAGTGACTCACCCAGGGTCACACAGCTAGTGCACATCTGAGGCTGGATTTTAACTCAGATCCTCCTGACTCTGGGACTGATGCTCTCTCTATCCACTTCTCTATCTAGTTGCATCACTCCCCACCCCCTTTCATATAGTTTAGAGGAAGGGATGAGAGGGAGAAAAATTTGGAACTCAATGTTAAAATTGTTTGGAACTGAATGTTAATTGTCTTTACATGTAATTGGAAAAATAAAATACTATTTTTAAAAAGTACATTAGTGCCTCAATTTTCCTACATCCCTTCCAACATTTGTCATTTTTATTTTGTATATTTTTAGCCAATCTAATAGGTGTGAGGTAGTACCTCAGAATTATTCTGATTTGCATTTCTCCAATCAATCATGATTTAGAGAATTTTTTAAAAATATGGCTATAGATAGCATTGGTTACTTCATCTGAAAACTGATTATTCATAGTTTCAATCAGTTGTCAATTGGAGAATGGCTCTTTTTTATACATTTGACTAATTTCTCCATATATTTGAGAGATGAGACTTTTATCAGAAAAAAAAACTTGCTTCTGAATTTTTCTCTACTATTATGATTGCTAAGTGTATTTACCTTTTGTTTATTCTATTGTCTCTCTCCTTTCACTCTGTTCCTTCACAAAAGTGTTTTGTTTTTGACTATTGCCTCTCCTAATCCACTCTCCCTTTTATGAAATCCCCTTCCTTCTCTTATCCCCTTCCCATCCTACTTCCTGTAGGGTAAGAGCGATTTCAGTACCCAATTGAGTGTGTATGGTATTCTCTCTTTGAGCCAATTCCGATGAGAGTAAGGTTCAAGTGTTCCCCACCACCTCGCCTATCTTTCCTTCCACTGTAAAAGCTTTCTTGCCTCTTTTCTGTGAGATAGTTTACCCCATTTTACCTCTCCCTTTCCCTTTCTCCCAGTGCATTCCTTTCTCATCCCTTAGTTTTATTTATCTAGGTGTCATCCCATCGTATTCAACTCATATCTTTGTCTGTATATACTCCTCCATATTAATGAGAAAGTTCTTAAGTTGCAAGTATCATTTTTACATGTGGGAGTGTAAATAGTTAACCTCATTAAGTACCTTATGATTTCCCTTTCCTGTTTACCTTTTTAGGCTTCTCTCGAGTCTTATTTTAGTCAAATTTTGCATTTAGCTTTGGTTTCTTCATCAGAAATGCTTGAAAGTCCTCTATTTCATTGAATAGACATTTTTCCCTTGAAGGCTTATACTGTTTTGCTGGGTAAGTAATTCTTGGTTGTAATCCTAACTCCTTTTCCCTCCAGAATATCATATTCCAAAGCCCTCCAGTCCTTTGATGTAGAAGCTGCTAAATCTTGTGTTATCCTGTTTGTGGCTTCACAATATTTGAATTATTGTTTTTGGCTGGTTGGAATATTTTATCTTTAACCTGAAAACTCTGAAATTTGACTGTACTATTACTAGGAGTTTTCACTTTGGGATCTTTTCTGGGAGGTGATTGGTAGATTCTTTTAATTTCTATTTTACTCTTTCTTTCTAGGTTATCAGGGAAGTTTTCCTTAGTAATTTCTTGAAAGATGATGTCCAGGATCTTTTTTTTATTCTGGTTTATAGGAAGTCCATTAATTTTTAAATTATCTCTCCTGGATCTGTTTTTCCTGGTCATTTGTTTTTCTAATGAGATATTTCACATTGTCTTCTTTTTTCCATTCTTTTGATTTTTTTTATTGTTTCTCAATGTGTTATGGAGTCATTAGCTTCCACTTGCTCAATTCTAATTTTTAAGGATTTATTTTCTTCATTGAGGTTTTGTACCTCCTTTTCCATTTGACTCATTCTATTTTTAAGGATTTTGTTTCTCCTCAGTGATTTTTGGTATATCTTTTCCATTTCGCCATTTCTGCTTTTCAAGACATTCTTCTCCTCATTGGGTTTTTGTACATCTTTTCCATTTGGCCTAGTCTGTTTTTAAAGGTGTTATTTTCTTTAGTACTTTTTGAACTTCTTTTACCAAGCTGTTAACTCTTTTTTTCACAGTTTTCTTGTATCACTCTCATTTCTCTTCTCAATTTTTACTCCTCTCTTACTTGATTTTAAAAATCCTTTTTGAGCTTTTCAATGGCTTGAGACCAACCCATATTTTTCTTGGAGGCTTTGGATGTAGAAGTTTTAACTTTGCTGTACTCTGAGTGTTTTGATCTTCCTTGTCACCATAGTAACTTTCTATAGTAATTTTTTTTCTGTGCTTTTTTTTTCCAGCCTCTCAGCTTTCAATTCTTTGCTAAATTGTGACTCTGCTTCCAGGGTGTAGCATGCACTATCCCAAGACTCAGGGATTTTGTGCAGCTGTTTTCATAGATATTTCTAAGGACTTGTAAGTTTTTAGTTTTTCTAAGGTGATACGATTGATAGGTATGTTTACTACTCAGCCTTTCCTCTGGTCTGTGAGCAACAATTACTCTTTTCTGCCTTGAAACTGTGATACCAGTTGCCTTTCCCTGAAGCTACAAGACCTACTACTGTTCCTCCAAACCCTGGGACTGCCACCTGGGACCCCAAGTATGGGCAAAGCAGCAGAGTCCTGTCCCCAGTGCCAGCAAAGAGATCCCTGTAAAATCCTGTCAAGTTGTTCAAACCCCTTACCATCTATGGGCTGAAAACTTCAGAAACAGCCTAATTCCCGCTGATTCAGTCATTCCCAAAGCTTGCTCCTGGTTTTCTGGGGCCCAGTTTGCACTAGTGAGGTCTGTGCTGGACTATGTTCCTCTCTCACTCAGGTGCAAGAGTCCTTTCTTGCTGACCTTTTAAGTTGTGTTGGGCTGGTAAATTGTTGCATGCCTTCCTTTTGTGGGGTCTGCCACACTAGAATTTGTTTTAGGGCATTATTTAAAGGTCATTGGAGGGGTTTGGGGGAGAACTAAGGTGAATCCTTTCCTTTTCTCTGCCATCTTGGCTCTGCCCTCTTATATGGTAGCTTCTCAAAAACTGACTATGCATTAAGGCAAAAATAGTCACCACCAAATTCAGAAAAGCAGAAATATTTAATGTACCCTTTTCTAGAACATAATGCAATAAAAATTTCATTTAATAAAGGGCACTAGAAGTCTAACTTTAAAGGCAATTGGAAGCTAACTAGCCTACTGCTAAAGAATGAATGGGTCAAAGAAAAAAATCATTGAAACAATCAGTAATTTCATTAAAGAGAATGACAATGATGAGACAATATTCCAAAATTTGTGGATGGCAGCCAATACAGTACTGAGAGGAAATTTTATATCTCTAAGTGCTTACCTCGTTTCTCAACTACATAGGGAACTGAGCCAAATTTATATAAAAAAGAGCCACTGCCTAATTGATAAATGGTCAAAAGATAAATAGACAGGCAGTTTTTACAAGAAGAAATCAAAGCTATCAACAAATTGTCACAGGAAAAATGTTTTAAATTACTACTGATTGGAAAAATGCAAATTAAAATAATTCTGAGATATGGCCTTCCAGCTTTCAAATTAGCTAACATGACCAAAAAGGGAAATGGCAAATGATGGAAAGGATATGGGAAAAAATGAGATAGTAATATACTCTTGGTGGAGTTGTGAAGTAGTCCATTCTGGAAAACAATTTTGAACTATTCCCAAAGCACTATAAAATTTTGCATATTGTTTGACCCAACAATAAACTAGTACTGCTCTATCCCCCAAAAAATCAAAGAAAAGGGAAAGGGACCTATTTGCACATAAATATTTGTAGCAACTTGTTTTGTGGTGGCAAAGAAGTGGCGATCGAGGAAATATTCATTAACTGGGGAACGGCTGAGTAGGTTGAGGTACAGGATTGTGATAAAATGCTTTTTTTTTTTAATAAGAAATGATATACAAGATGGCTTCAGAAAAATCTAGGAAGACTAAATATGAACTGATGAAAAGTGAAATGATAAGAACTAGGAAACATTGTACATGATAACAGCAATATTGTAAGAATTATCAATTGTAAATACTTAGCTACTCTGACCAAGACTTATCTGAAACAATTCTAAAGGACCCATTATGAAAAAATGCTATTCATTTCTAGAGAGAACTTTTGAAATCTGAATACTAAGTGAATCATTCTTTTTTACTCTATTTTTATTGTTTTTTTGTCTGTGTTTTCTTTTGCAATATGGCTAATATGGACATATATCTCACATGACTTCACATGTATAATTGATATAAAAATTCTTGTATTCTGAAGGATTTAAGAAGGGAGGGAGGGACAGAATTCATGACTCAAAATTTAAAAAAGAAGTTAACTATATTTAACTTGGAAATATTTAACCGAATATAATAATTTTTTAAAAAAGAACTTGGAACTATGTCCAAAGCAGTATAAAAATTTGCCTACTCTTTGACCCAGGTATATCACTAGTAGATCTGTTTCACAAAGAGATTAAGAAAAGTGAAAAGTGTGTATTTGTACAAAAATATTTACAGCAACTCTTTTTTTTGTGGTGGTAAAGAATTGACAACCAAAGGAATGCTCATCAATTGGGGAATGTCTAAACAAGTTGTGGTATATGATTGTGATGGAATGCTATTGTGCTGTAAAAAATGACAAATGGTTTCAGACAAACCTGGGAAGACAAACGTATTAATGAGAAGTGAAATGAGCAAAACCAGGATGACGATATGCACAGTAATGACAGTAATTATTAGTATGATCAACTGTGAAACACTTAACTACTCTGATCATGACTATGATCCAAGATAATTCCAAAGGACTCATAATAAAAAAAAATGCTGTTCACTTCTGGAGAAAGAATGGATAAACTCTGAATGCAGACTAAAGCTACTTTTTTTCCTTTTTTTTGGGAGATGGGTTATGTTTTATTTTACAACGTAGCTAGTACATAAATATGACTTGCATGACTTCACATATATAATTGATAACAAATTGTTTACCTTCTCCAAGTGGGGGAGGACTAGAAGAATTGGAATGCATCTGGAACTCAAATTTTAAAAGTAAACATCAAACCATTTTCACATTTAATTGGGAAATATTTAATGAAATAATTAAAAATAAATAAAAAGGAAAACCTTTTCTCCTTCTCCATGTGGTAAAGACAGTGTACTCTATCTCTATTTTGTTCTTTTTTTCCATTTTGTTTCTCTTTTCCTCTTTTTGACATTATCCTCATCTTTTTTGTTTTGTTTTGTTTTCTTTTTTGGACGATTTATTCTATCCCATAGAGGAACATTTCATCTATTAAATTGGTTTGTAGGGAGAATTCTTGTTGCCCATTCACTTTACTGACTAGCATGGAGATAACATATATGCCACAACTCCACCAACCCCTCCCCACTTACCCCCCTATTGCATACTTACTTATTTCTGTCAAAGTCACCATCATCTTTCCATTGTCCTACATTCATAGTCTCAGAGTTATCATCAATTTTCACTCTCCCTTACCCAACACATAAAATCATTTGATATCTTGTTCTTTTTACTTCAGTTATCACACATCACCCCTTGGCTTTTCTGTCAAGCTTACTTCTTACTTGATTTCCTCATTAACCCTCATCAGGATTATTTTAACAGCCTCATAATTGGTCCTGCATTTTCAAATTTCTCCCTACTACACACTGCTGACAATGTAATTATCGTAAAAATAGTCATGACTGCATGATTCTCCTATTTAATCAGTTCCAGTGTTCCCCTGTATCCTCTAGGATAAAATGTAAATTCCTCTGTATATATTTAAAAGTCCTTCACAACATGGCCCCAACTTATCTTTTTAGCCTCACTGGGCTTGACTAGTTCTGTACTCTGATACCTCTAAACTGTATTGTACAAAGAGAAAAAGTTAAAGACAAAATGTTTCCAAATTAATTTAATTTTATCCCATAGCCATATCAAGACCAACACATGGAACAATCAATTCACCTCCCCCCACTCAAAAGAAAACAAAATTGTCTTTCTGAAATTCCCTATCAATGTCAAAAAAACTACCATCCTCCCCATCTCTCATGCCTCCAAACTCAGTATGATCTTCAACCATCTCTAACACCATATTATACAACAATTAGTCGTCAAATCTAGCCTTTTCTACCACCACAACATCCCTTTAGTACATTTCCTTCTCTCCTTTCGAACACTACCACCCTAGTTCAGACCATCACTGCCACCTGCCCAGACTAATGTGTGTTCTTCAATTGGGTTGTCTTGTTTTGAAATCTTTTCCTACTCCAATCCTCCCTCAATATAGTTGCAAAGTCATTTTCTTAAAGCATAGGCCTGACCATGCAGCATCTTGCTCAGTAAACTTGAATAGCTTTCTAATACCTAGAAGGCTAAACACAATTGTTTGACATTTAAAACTCTTTACAACCTGAGATTTTCTGTCATTTCAATCTTAATGTATTTCTCCCCTATACTGGAGCAATGCTCTCCTACTTGCTGATTCTCACAAACAAATCTCTATCCTCCATCTGCATGATTTTGCACAGACTATTCCCAATCCCTGCACTGCTCTCCTTTGCAACATCCATCCCTTAGAGTTCCGAGCTTCCTTCATGACTCAGCTTAACCACCGTGATCTTCAGAAGCCCTTTCCCATGAATGCCTTTCCTTTTACAGTAACTTTCTTTCACTACTGTGTGTCTTATATATACCTATTTATGCA
Source organism: Phalanger gymnotis (assembly GCA_028646595.1). Classification (NCBI taxonomy): domain Eukaryota; kingdom Metazoa; phylum Chordata; class Mammalia; order Diprotodontia; family Phalangeridae; genus Phalanger; species Phalanger gymnotis. The sequence goes on along the minus strand of CM053623.1, from coordinate 77,256,061 downwards.
TATATTACCAAAATGGATATCTTAACTCCATATTAGAGCTCACACTACAAAAATTAGTAGGGAAACAAGTTACATGTCTCTCATAGCAGTGAGGGTGGGGGAGATTAATTCATAGCAATATAAGTAACAGAAATAAATATGAAAATAAAATACATAATTTTATTTTCAGGAAATTGAAAAGCTTTTAAACAAACACAATTAATAAGAAGTAAAGATGACATAAGATAGAAATGAGAGATAAGTGCAATGGTTGAATGGGAAATATTTTTATTGAATGTCTCTAATAGGGTCTGATATCTAAAATACATAGAAAATCCACAGAAATATATGACAAAAAACATTCCTTCAATAAGTAACTGATAAAAGTACAATCGTTTCTGTAACAATGAGACATATATTCCTAAGAATCACTGTGAGATGCAAAATACTTCAGTAAGAAACACAGGGCTTAATGGGGTTGGGGTATAATGCTTGATCACTTCATTGGTAACGTTAAAAAAGGATGGGAAACTAATAAAATTGTTAGCACAGTTCTATTCATGTTGAATAGTTAAAGAATTCATAAATATCACATTAAATGTGCAACTAAGTGTCACTGAGCTTGTAATCAGAACATCTGAGTTCAAATTTGGCCTCAGACACTGATAAACTGTGTGAGCTTAGGCAAGTTACTTAACATCTCTTTGTCTTGGTTTCCTCAACAGTAAATTAGGGAACATAATAGTTCTTCCTTCTATAATTGTTGCAAGGGTTAAATGAGATACCATTTGTAAAGAACTTAACACATTGCCTGGCACATGGTAGGCACTATATACATGTTATTATTTTTGCTGCTAGCATTACTATTACCATTAAACAACAACTGTATCCATGATATAGTCTTGGGCTGCTACTCAGCTTGCATCCTGTTGCCCATAGGGCTCTGGGCTAGCAATGTGGACTGTTATTGGGGAGATGGAAGGTATAACGGGCCATGATTTGGGATAGCTCCCTTGTAGGGGACTATAGTAGGAAACATGGATGATGTAAAAGAAAATAGCAACTCTATCTGGGCTGAGAGATAATGATTGGACCTTTATGGTATCATTGACATAAGGATCTCCCAGATCCATCTGTATCCCTGTATCAATGTAGGTTATTACTTTCTCTGAAATTTTCAGTTTTAAAAATTTCCTAGAACACTGAGAAGTGAAGTGACTATGCTAGGGTCACATGACCAGTATGTGTCATAGGTTGGGCTTTGTTCCAAGTCTTTCCGGTTCTTAGGCCATCTCTCTGTCCACTCTGTTATACTGTTTGTCCCATAGGAAGTGCTTAATAAGTACTCATTACTGTAGTTGTACCCTTGTACAAGTAATAAGCACTTACTGATTGATCCATAACAAGATACTTCAACCTAGACTGAACTAGAATTTGATTAGAATTATTTCCAGACTAGTATGTTATATCTTTAATCTCTCCCAGAATTTGTTTTTTAAGCTCATATCCAATTTTGACTTTGAGCTTTCTCTCTCTGGCATTGGGGTAATATTTTCTAACATTTTATTGAACTAGCTCCCTTGTCTGTCATTGCTCACTTAGCTTCTCAGTTCATTTCCTCTTTGTAGCTCTCTTGGACTTCTTGGGTCTTTCTCTGATCTTCAGTGATTGGAAGAAGTCACTTTACTATCTGGTACTTAAGGATTCTCTACTGAGCTTCAGTCTTACTCTTATTGACTGAACTTGTAGATATATCCTTTAACTCCACTCTAAAGTTTCTCTAATTTGGGGCCTCTGAAAGCCATTTATTTGACCTTGTCCATTTTCTCTACTGTTCATCTTTTCTCGAAACTTGCTTGTTGTTAGGACAGATTTAGTTATCTTTGATAACCTACTCAAACTAGCACCAATTTTTTTTTTTTGGCTTACTATTCAATCACATGGGATCGAGTATTTTTTTAATTATCTTTAAGGTTTTCAGAATAACATTTTCTTCCTTAAATAGCTAGAAGACTCCCATGATTTACCTGTTTTGATCTACTGCTCTCTTTTAAGTGATCTGTTAAGTTGCATATCTGTCAAGTTGCATATTATGCATAAGTATATATAAGTTGTGTAAGGAATGTTTATATATGTACATATATGAATGTTTGTGATATATGTATATGCGTGTATGTATGTATATTTGTGTATAAATGCGTGTATGTGTATATACGTGTGTATGTATGTGTATGTGTGTATATGTATATCTGTGTGTATGTATGTGTATATGTGTGTGTACATATTAGAATGTACATAATATGTACATATTTATTAGAATTAATTAGTCATGTCTCCCAGGTAGCCTATATTCCTTCTGATAAAGACAGTAATGCCATGAAGTAGTCTTCAAAAATCTTATAGTTTTATAATAGTTTAAATTGAGACTTTAAATAGAAATAAAAGGAGTATAAACATTCCCCGAAATGAAGAATGCTGAAAGAATGGAAAATTAGGAGTCCGAGTAATGACTATGAATATAGGTTCCACATTTTTACTATCTGTGTGACCTTGGTCTGGATTCCTAACCTCTCTGAGCCTCAATTTTCTTATCTGTAAAGTGAGGGTGCTGAATTAAATTGCCTCCAAAGTCTTTTTGAGCACTAAATCTATGGTCTTATGATCCCTTAAATAAAGGGTATTCTTATATAAATATGTACCCTGGATCCACCAAAAAAATTCTCGGAGTATATATATTTCTTAAATTTCAATTTCTAAGCAAAAAAAATAGTTCTGTTTTGGGGGGAGGGGAAACTGAAAGCTAATATTTCTAGGAGGTCTCCCCTCTGTTGATGATTAGAGAAGCTCGGTCTAATATCCTACACCCATAGCCTATGGTGGCTAATTTTTCTTTGATCCATTACAAGCATATTGGGGAACTTTTTCTTCCTCTTTTTTAAACAACTTTTTCTCCAAATATTTTGTGACAAAAGAAGAATCATCCTAAATCCTTGGATCGATAGAGGTTACACATTTCACAAGTCAAATGAACAAAGTAATCAACTTGCCCAAATTACACTGCTTGATAGATCAAAGAGTAAGAAGAAACTTTTCATTGATTTTTCCAGTAAGTTCCTGTTGAAGACCTGACATCTGCCCTTCCTTTGGGGCTAATCGCCATTCCTTACACATAGTATCAGCTAAGGAAGAAGTTTAGCAGGACTGTGTAAATATAATTCATTTGAACTGTGGATTTTCACATCCCTCAGAACTTGTACAATCTATGATTCCATCTATGTAGTAACTGAAATAAATTTTGAAAGTAATAAATAGGTAATAATTTCTTCAGTAACTTAAATATAGTACATATTACACAATTTAAAAAGTTCTTCATAGAAAAAAGTTAATAATAGAAACAAAAAAAATCAGTTTATAAAGTGCTTTCAGTTTGGTAAATATTTTGTGTATCCAATGAAGGTAATTAAAATAGCGTCCCTAATCTGTTTCAATACAAAGCCAGAATACATGTTGCCTAACATGACAGGAGAGGACATTCCCTACACATGTGTCATGAGCTGATCCCCACAGGCCCATCCAATAGAGGAGGGATCCTTTGATTTTGTTGTATATATGTATGTATGTATATATACACACATACATATATGTATATATACATATATATAATTTTATTTAATACTTTTAATAAACCTTTCAGGTAGTGATTGCAGATATTATTTTCACTTCACAGATAATTTTCTCATAGTTACATAGTGTGTGTTTGAAATGGAATCTGAACTCAGATCTTCCTCACTTTAAGGCCAGCGCTCTATGAACTACATCAGTCATTAATTTTCACCAAGCTACCCGGCTTTCTGATTTCCCACCCCACATTCCATAAATTAATTTTTCATTTTGACATCATATAGGCCAAATCTATATAGAAGGCCCTGTATAAAGTTCAGATTTTAAAAGCCACAAGCAAGTTATAAACAGTTGTATATAAACAAAAATAAATGCAATAAATGGCATGAAATTGTAATAATAATGTCAGGAAGGCCACAATGCCAGATGAGCTGCAGCTTGGAAAAAAGTGATAATTAAAGTCTTTTTTAATTATGTTCCAAGTATTCAATTAATAAATTAATAAGCATTTATTAAATTCCTACTATGTGTTAGGCACTGTGTTATATGGTGGGAATAGAAAGACAAAAATGAAGTCCTTCCTTTCCTCAAGGAGATTTTGTTTTGCTTTGTTTTTGTTTGTTTTTCTCGGCACATATCATGTATACCTATGAATAAATACAAAGTAAACAAAAGGAGGAAGAGCTGTGAAGGGAGAGGTCAACAACTTGGGGTAACTGGTATATTTTTAACCTATGACAGAGAGAAAAAAAACAACATTCTTCAACTTATACTTTGCTTCTGCCTTCTGTACCAAGGCTATGATTTTCAAACTGAAAGGACTAAATCTAGTATGTTTAAAAGGCAATTCTAGCCAAAGATAAATAAGGTGAAAGTAAGAGAATATCTCATTCTTATGTATTCAAGTGTCCTGGCCTGGACTCTTCTAGAATATTGAAAAAAATTGTGAATGAGGCTGCTGAATCACAACTAGCAATCTTTGAGAAAATCCAGAAACTTTCTGTTGTATTGGAAAAATGAAGATGGGCCAATATCATCCTTATTTTCAAAATAAGGAGAAAAAGTTGGATCCCAGGAATTTCATCTTTATGTTAATTTCTGGGAAAATTCTGGAACAGATTATTATGCGGTTTAGAGAAGGTTGACTAAAAGAAATTCCCATGAAATTTACCCTCAATCCTTAGAATGTAATGTCTCCAGAAAAGGCAATCCATATTGGAGGCATTCTTGTAGTACAGTCAATCAACAAGCAAGTACAATGTTCCAGGCACTATGTTAAGCTTTGGAGATACAAAGAAAGATGCAAACACAATCACTGCTATGAATCTCATATTAATAAAAGAGGCTGAGGAGTATTCGGATGAGTAAGAAGAGAACCAGGAAATGCTCACAAGCCGTCATTGGCGTGCCTGCTTTTACTGGTCAGTCAGAGGACACCATTGTTTCATGGCAAAAAAAAAATTATGAAAAAGCATAGAAAGAAAAATAAAGTAATAAAACATTTTCCCTTTATACCTCAGACACATCTTCCAACAAAATATACTATCAGTGCAAAGAGTAGACATATCTAGGAAAATAAATGTAGAAGGGAACAATTATAAGAGATAAATTGTCTTATGGTACACATGTAAGGAATTCATTTATACAGAGTGTTCTTGTAAAACGGAAACATGTATTTCTGGCAATAAACATCCAAATTTTGAATTGCCCTACTTATATTTTGATTTGACAAAGTCCTTCATGATATTCTTGAGTAAGAAATGGAGAAAAATATCTTTAAGGTCTGTTAGGTGGCAGAGTAGATAACAGTGCCAGACTTGAAATCAAGAACACTCATTTACCTGAGTTCAAATCTGTTCTCAGACACTTGCTAATTCTGTGATCCTTGGCAAGTCACTTAACCCTGTTTTCCTTAGTTTTCTCATCTGTAAAATGAACTGGAGAATGAAATGCAAACCACTCCAGTATCTTGGCAAAGAAAACCCTATGTGGGGTCATGACAACTCAGATATGACTGAAACAACTAAACAACAACAAATAGGGCAGTAGTTTTGTAGCTCTTTCAACAACTAAATCCACAGTACATTGATTTGTGGTTCGCTATCAATTTGGAGCAAGGTCGCAATGACATTCAACATTACAAACATTCTCTGTTCAACATTATTCTATATAATCAATCAAGATAGCATGCTTACCAACAATGCTGATTAGATGGAATGAGGAATGACAGATATTATGTTATATAATAAGACCAAAATCCACAAAGATCTTGACAGGCTGCAATGATGAGCCAAATCAGAGACGGTTAAATTTAAGTTTTATTTTAAAAGATCATTCACAGAATAATAGGAAGATGGAGATGTAAATACAAGCACTTTATGTGGAGGAGGCTTAGGGCTGTTAGTTTACTTCAAGCTTAAGGACACGCCATTTCTCAACTGTGAAAATTTTCATTGGCCATAGTGTTCTTCCTTGTCAAGTCTGCCTGCTGACCTTCCTGGCTTCCTTCAAGTTCTAGATAAAATCATGCTTGCTCCAGGAAGTCTTTCCCATTTCATCTTATTTCTAATTCCTTGACTCTGTTAATTATTTCCTATTTATCTTGTATGTAGCTTGTTTGGACATAGTTTTCATGTCATCTTCATTAAACGGTGAGATCCATGAGGACAAGGATATTTTTTTCTGTTCTTTTTAACTCCAGCATTTAATACAGTGCCTGACACACATTAGGTGCTTAATAAGTACTTTTCAGCTGACTGACTGAATGTTAACATTGTGTGATGCTGGGCTGAATAAGTAGATTTTGATTTCATCCCAGAAGTTTTAGTGCAGGTTTATACTACCCATCCTTAACACTGCACTAAGACTTTTGGTATGCTTTATACAATCCTAAAATAAATAAATATAGTCTTGTGCTCTGTGCTGGCCAGATAGTATAGGAAATTTGCTATTGAGTGTCAAGTGCCACATTTTAACAGGTAAAATGACAAACTGGAGTCTTATTTAGAGGAATTCAGTCAGGATGGTAAAGAGACTTACTTGGTTTACTCTTGAGAAAGAATTTTTTGGCTCAGCAGAAGGAACACATTAAAATACAACTCTCTACCTTGTGAAGAAGCATGTTTCCCTTTCCCTGGAGGTATTCATGAAAAGTGTAGATTTTCTTATTGGCCACATTGTAGGAAGAAATTCCTAAATTGTAGGACATTAAACTCTATGACCGTTAGGGTCTTCTACAGTTCTAAGGCTCCATTTTCATTACAAACTTATCATTTAACAAGAAACATCCATTAAATCATGACTATGTGAAAAGAGAGTACAATAAAAGCAAGCACACTCTTACATAGTTTTAGGAGACAGTAACACAATGGAGATGAAGGAGAGATAAGGAGAAACAAACCTCACATCATTGGACAAACCAAGTTCCCAGAAACAATAATTTATTTCAAGTATTTATCTGGTAGCTAAGAGACTCCTATGGCAATTGTGAAGGGACAAAAAAAAGCCAAAAAAAGAAAAGAAAACCTAGACCTAGGAAGAATTGAGTAGGATTAAAGTTAAAAGTGAGTTTTATGATAAGGGAGAAAATGGGTCACTTAATATTTGTAGATTTTGGGCTTATGTTGTTGTTTTTTTCATTTATCATTTGAAGGGAGAATTACAAGTAGATATTAATGGAGCCCATAAGTACTTCAGGAGAGGAAATAAGATTAATCTGAAAGGGAAAAATCAAGTAGCAGTCAAGGTCAGTTAACAAAGGAATGAAGGAAAAGGCAATCCCAAGTAACAAGGATAGATAAGGATTAAAATATTTTTCAGTTACTGATCAAGGTAATGTGGATCCTGTCATAGAAAATTTAAACTTCTGACTCTCTCTCTCTCTCTGTCTGTGTCTCTGTCTCTCTCCTATATATCCATGTATTTATATTTGTCTATTACCCATCCATGTATAATATATGAATGCCATACATACACAATATTGTGGCCCTAATTTATATCAAGTTTAATCATGATATTATGTAAGAATAAAATCCTGATAGCAATTATAATCTCTTAAAGACATTATTTTAAAATATCTTGACAAGCATTACGTTGAATAGCTTATTGAAATTTTATTTAATATTTGTTTCTCACATGAGTAACTGAAATGAAAGTGTTCAATGATATTACTTTTTTTAAACACTGACACAATCACAGTATTTTTTTATAATCTAAAGGGCAACTAACTGCTGTTATTTTCTAATTATATTGTCCTTGGGTGTAATAAAAACACCTTTATTCTTGTATCATTATTATAGTATATTAAGAATAGTTCAACATCATTAAATTCCAGAAAGGACCTTGCCTGAAATATTGGTATCAAATTAATTCATGGTCCCATAAATGGTGACAATCCATTTATGAAGTCCCAGTTAATTATAATCCTTGACAATTCATATACATTGGGAAACACAAGTAACCATTCTTCACAAATTGGAATTCTTTCTCTTCTTAGCTTCACTAATATTATTTTTGATCTTGCTTTTCTGTGACAAAGTCCTAGATAAGAAGAGAGAGAAGTTTTAGAACTGTAGCTATAGGTTTCTCACACTTAATTTGAATTTGTAATTTTAAATGTGAAGCTGCACTTAAAGGCAAAATGATTTTGTAGATTATCTTATACTTTCACCACATAAATGATTATAACAAAAGAATTCATGGTAACTTGGTCAACCCTCAGTCAATTAGAACTTGACATATATTAATAAACTCTAATTAAGGAATTAGGAAGACATTTGGAAGGAAGCCCATTACACTGAATAATTATATCATAAAGAGGTTAAAGTAACAGTGTAATCCAACTGGAAGAATATTATTTGAGTTCCCAAAAGCATATATATATATAGGGCATTTTATAACATATATGTTGTGAATTTAACATTGTCAAAGCCAATTAAAAGATTTAAGAATGATATCCTCAGTTTAAAGGGCTTGATCTTCAAAGATCCCATTGTTTCTATATATCTCTCTCCTTACAGGGGCTGGAGGATGGTCTCCATCTGACAGTGATCATTACCAGTGGCTGCAGGTTGACTTTGGCAATAGGAAGCAGATCAGTGCCATTGCAACCCAAGGTAGATATAGCAGCTCTGACTGGGTGACCCAGTACCGAATGCTCTACAGTGATACAGGAAGGAACTGGAAACCATACCATCAAGATGGGAATATCTGGGTGAGTCTTTGCCATGAAGACAAGATTTAATATTGATGAACTAAGATACTATATGCTGAAGATTACTAATGGTCTCTCTGAAAGCATGATAATTCATTAAAATAATCTCTGAGATGAAATCCTTCAAGAGTTGCTGTATTTCTGTTCTGAACATATAGTCATTATTAAATGCATATGTCTATTGAGTAATGAGTTAGTAAGGTGATATCTTCAGGCTGTGTATAGAAACTCGTCTAGTAATTTGGAGGGTAAGGGATCTGTATGCAACTATTGTAGACATTATAGCATTTTGGAGTACAAAATATGAAGAAATGGGTTTGAACTCAGACTCAGCCCTTTTTTCAACTAATATCTTGGTATTTTGTTAGTGGCTTTTGTATCTGATGTGATATTTACCAGCTCTGTGACTTGGATCTTGATATCTCGTTGGACACTCTTTTACTATAATGTGATATGCATGTGATTTCCATATAGTACATTGGCCAATAGAATATACCGAGGTACAGAATAAGAAGAACTGGGCTCTGGTCTGGGCTTAGCCCACACTTAGTATCTTGTTAGAAAATATGAACTATAGATCTTACTATCTTGTAAGAAAATAAGAACTATAAAGTGATAAATATTTGATTGCATGATCATGAAGCTTATCTGGCGAGGACACTTGATAAATGCTCTATCACAAACCCTCATCAAGTCATGGTCATTCCTGGAAACAAGAGTGATAATTCTTTCATTTTTTTGCACAGTAGTCATCTTCCTAGACTTACATAATGCAGGACATCTCAGACAGATCCATTTATAATTTTAGACGATGGTTAAGGTAAAACGAAATGAAACAACTGCATATGTAAGGGTTAGCACAAATTGCTAATAGAAAAACTTATATAGACAAAATAGAAAATACATGTATACACTCTTTCCTGGGAAAACTCATTTATTCCCAAAGCTTTAACTAGCAACTCTACTCAGTTAATTCCCCAAACTATATCTCTAATCTTGATCTCTCTTCTGAAATTTGGACTTAACATTTCCAGTTGTTTTCAGGACATTTTCATCTTTGTACTGAATGGACTAGAGGACTTGACATTAGGAAGAACTGGGTTCAAATTCTGCCTCTTAAATTCACTAGTTTTGTAGTCAGTGGTTGAATCAGTGTCATATGTGAAATGGAGATAGTACTAGTACTATGTAAACCACAGGACAGTTGTGTGAGTCAGATAAGAATAGGTAAAGTGCTTTACAAAACTTAAAACTGCAATCAGCTAATTATTATCAGTAATTTTAGTGTTAAATCAACACGTTAGTGTAAACTTTTTTTTTAATTTATTTTTTTAATTTTAATTTATTTTTAACATGTTTGGTTTTCAGCATTGATTTTCACAGGGGTTTGAATTACAAATTTTCTCCTCATTCCCCCCCCCACTCCAAGAT
>CM053623.1:77152349-77245318 GCA_028646595.1 Phalanger gymnotis | reverse complement strand
CCTCTACTTCTCTAACGTGCTTTTCTAAATCCTTTTTGAGTTCTTCCATGGCCTGAGACCAGTTCATGTTTTTCTTGGAGGTTTTTGTTGTAGGCTCTATGACTTTGTTAACTTCATCTGACTGTATGTTTTGGTCTTCTTTGTCACCAAAGAAGGATTCCAGAGTCTGAGACTGAATCTGGGTGTGTTTTAGATGCCTGGCCATGTTCCCATCCACCTTAATTAACCTTTGAGTTTTTCAACGGGGTATGGTTGCTTATAGACTAAAGAGTTCTATGTTCCACGCTTGGGCGAATGCCTCACCAGCACTCCTCCTTCCCCAGGAACCCCGTACCCAGACTGGGCTTAAATCTTCAGCAGGCTCTTCACTCCTGCTCTGATCAGCCACTTAATTCCTCCCACCAGGTGGGCCTGGGGCCAGCAGCAACTGCAGCCTTAGTTCTAAAGCTGCCCCATCTCTGCTGCCCCAGGGGCAGTAGCTGAACCGCAAACTCAGTCCCGCAGGTTTTCCCACTAACCTTCTCTGATGTCTTTGCTCTTTGTGGGTTGAGAGGTCTGGTGGATGCCACAGTTCAGTAGTTCAGTACGCCAGGGCACTCTCCACTCGTCTCCTGGTCTGGTAGGTCTGCGTCTGGTCTGTTTGCGCCGTGTGCACTGGGCTCAGCTCCACTCGCCTCAGCTGGAGGCTTGGAGCTCTCTGTGGGACAGACCTTACCCAGAGACCATCCAGGCTTTCCTGGGCTGGAGCCCTTCTTCCCTCTGCCACTTTGTGGTTCTGCAGCTCTAGAATTGGTTCAGAGCCAATTTTTTTATGGGTTTTTGGAGGGACTTGGTGGGGAGCTCATGCCAGTCACTGCTTCCCAGCCACCATCTTGGCTCTGCCCCCCACATTAGTGTAAACTTAACATGAGTAAAACTGGCTTCTTATATTTTTTCCTCCAAACTTTTTCCTTTGTCTGATTTCACCATTCATTTGTGAAACCAGCACTCTTTTAGTCTCTCTTTTGTTTCCTTTCTTCTCTACCTCTTAGGCTAAACCTTTATCCATTTCTGATAATTCCACCTCTATAACATTTTCCCTCTCTTCTACCCCCACTGCCACCAGGCCTTTATCAATTGCATGGACTGTTAAAGTAGCCTGCAAATAATTTTCCTGCCTTCATTCTTTCTATTTCCTTATTTCTCATTTATGCCACTATAAAAATATTTGTGGAACAGAAATTTTCTCCTTTCTGATAAAAAAATCTTCAGTAGGTCTCTGTTGACTTCCAAGCACAACTCAACCTTCTTTGCCTTGAATTCAAGGACTTCCATAATCACTTTCTGCCCTCGTTAGCCTCTTCCTTCAAGATACACCTCTGGCACCATCTTCCATATTAAGCCTTTCCCGATACCATTGCCTGCTAGTACAATCTCTCCCTAATTACATTATTTCTAACTTAAACTTAATAAATGCCAGTTGATTGATTTTATTTATTTTGTGTTTACTTTGTATATATTATTTATATTCTTTGTTATACATGTAGTCTTCTCCAAGAGAATGTAAGCTTCTTTAGAGTAAAGATTATTTCATTTTTAAAAATTTGGATCCATAGTACATAGCAAAGTTCCTGACATATCACAGATTGTAAACAAACTGATCTTGTTATTATTTTCCTAAAGAAAATTTTCCCATGTTCCACTTTCTTAAATCAAACCAGACCACTCTTTGTTGTGCTTCAAGTACCCTGTTCTTTCTTACATATCTGCCTTGGTTTATCTCACTCTTGATGCCTGGAATAAGTCTTCCATCACTCCTCTTAATGAAGTAGTTCTCATTCTACCTCAAAAATAATTAAGTAATGTTCTTTCAAGTAACATAGTTTTTATGAAACATTTAAGTAGAAATGAGTCTGAAACATAGCAATTATGTTGCCTTAAAACACACATGAAGCTTAAAATTAAAGAAAACAACTCAAAATGAAAATGTTTTAATCTTTTCTAATCCAAAAATAGTTTAGTGAATTCAAACTTCCTGAATGTGGTAAGTTCATTGATCCCTAAAATCTCAAGTATTACTTAACTGCTAAATTCTTAATATGTGTTTTCTAATTTTAAAAGCACTTCATAAAAAACTAGAAATGAAATATTTGTTCCTTGTAAAGCAAGTATGTAATTAAGTAGGAAAAATTGATTTCCTATTCAGACAGAATGGGTTAATGGTGTAGTGTTTGAAAGTGCATTAACTTATAAATCAATAGAATCTCAGATCTTATGATCCTAGATTCAAATACTGATTCTCATTCTCGTGACTTATGTGACCTTGAGTAAGTTGTGAATGAAAGACTCATTTTGACAACATTAAAATTAGGAATTTGATCTATAATGTAATATTTATAGTATGTCAATGAGGGGAAATTACTACCTAGCTAAAATTGAATGTATTTTTGAGTGTAAAAAAAATGATGTAGAGATTCTTAGAAATGCTAATGTTTTTTAAATTGCATTAATTTTTATCTTCTTATACCTATCATGATTTTGTAAAATGTATGAGATTAGAGAAAAATAAGGTTATATAATTTTATTATATGTAATGGGGAGGGGGTAATTGACTGCATTACCATGTGGGAATTATCTGATGATTTACTCTAAGTTGAGTTCCAAAAAGATATCTCTTAAGATACTTTTGAGTTGATATGTCTTGGCCTAGGTCTTGACAAAGTTGTCAGACTTGTCCTTCTCTTTAGATAGTATGTTTTCAGGAGAACAAAGACGCCATTCATTGACTAATTCATTAATCAGACATTAAATGCTCACTGTGTTTAAGATAATCTGCTAGGTGCTAGAGATATAAAGGCACATAGACACAGTTACAGATCTCTCTATTTTTCTCTCTTTGTGTATGTATGTGTATGTGTGTGCATATTTATATATACATATTTGTTTATGTATACATTTATGTGTATTTATAATCCCTGTATTCATATTTGAAAGTCTAAAAGAATAACCCTATAATTTAATAGATTGGTCAATTAAAAAGAAAATGATGATGTTGTGGTATGGTATATTACTATAAAGCAAAGAGATTACTTTCTGAATGATAAATTTCTGTTATTTTAAAAGATACCAACTTGACAACCCATACAAAAATGAGCTATAAGTGACACTCAAATTAAACTCTCAGAAGTGGTCCAGATATTTAACAGTCAAAGCTTTGCATAGCTGAAAGTACTTTAGTGTTTTAAACTCCCTTTACTTGTATAACAATATTGAGAATAATAGAAACCTCCTTCATCTAAACCTTCTTATCTAAACTGCCCTGTTCATCTTCTCTAGACATTCTTCTCAATTGCAGAAATAAAATAAATGAAGATGGCCAAACTGCCCGAAGAGATTATTTATGTTATAATTCCAATATCCTAAATAGAAGATTCTCTGAGTAAATTGATTCTCTAACAGTAAGCCCAAGTATCTTATTATGACAGATTCAGAAAAAAAGGAAATAATCTATGTAAGCATTCCATTAGTGAGAATCCATTAAGCACTACATTTCAGGAGAGTTCTGATAGCATTTTTCTTAGCTACTGCTTTTGCTTTATTGAGGGAATTAAATTGCATTTTGAACATAGATATTTGGAATGAAAATATGAGATTAGAGGATTAATATGAGATATTTTTATACTGTGACTTCACTGTGCATCAACAGAAAAGAATACAATTAACTCTGATAGGATCAGTGTTTCTCAAGAATTTCTACTAAACTACTAGTAAAAAACAAACAAACAAAGGAAAAATCTTCCAACATTACAGTTGAGTAGCACTACTTTGACTGTTGGGGGTTAAATTTTCCTTATTGTGCCAAACAATAAACTGGAGAAAAATATTCTATTCAGTGAGGATGATGATGAAATATTCAGATTTAAATTGAGATTCATTTGGACATATAGAAGCTTAGCTCCTGAAATATTAGGTTAAGAAAATGCACATCATACATAAAGTTCTGTCACTTTTCAAGAAATTTGGACTCTGATATATTGGCAAACTACTCATTAGCGAATTAATTTGTGGACCCTTTGACTTTTAAAATATTGAGATAATGACTAGAATAACAACTGCTTTCAGACATTTCTTCTCTCTAGCACCCAGAACTTAAAAAAATAATCATAGAATGTGTGCTGTCCATAGAAGGTTTGAAGTTTAGTAGTTATCTTAAGTAAATAAAATACAAAGGATGCTTCTTTTTGGTATAAATCAGTTTTTTTTTCGTTTTATGTGTTTCTTCCCACTTCTAGTTTACACCTACCTGATTAATATTCAGTTGATTATTTGTATTTTAAAATGTTTATAAATAATTGAAGGCAGCCAAGTATGTGATTTATCAAATCAAAGAATGAATACTGACAGATGTACTTTGGGAGAGTGTCTTTGTTTCCCCAGGCATAGAAATGCAATGAATTCAGGTCAATAGTGCAGTACAGCACAGGTTTGGTTAAGTGGGATCAGAGTTGTTTAAGACCTAGCAATGTCACAAGTACCACAGCGATGCTTTAACCAAAAATATTTAGTAATGATAAGAATGACAACATACTAAATAAGCCAAATTGCCAATTTTTTTCATTTGTTTCCATTAGACTCACTAGATAATCTAGATAATTAAAAAAACCTTTGTCTGTGAGAAATCTTGATATTTAGCCTAGGTTTCACATTTCAATAAGGCCATTTGTGCTAAATAAGACAGATTAATTTATTTTTATTACTTAAAGGAATGGACCCATTTCTGAAGTTCCATTTCAAATTTTTTATCTGACATAGCTTTTCCACTTCAGCATAGAATCTAACACATTTATTCTTACTAATACAAATTTTTAAACTACTATTTTGTACAAATAGTCACTGCCCTTTGAAAGATTTTGACTAAAGGTGAGAGAGAAGTAGATTCAAAACAAATACTACTGATGTCTCATTAATAATTAAGTGAAATCATCATTATGTGCATTCAACGTATTTCATCATGAGCTTCAGATATGTATTCTATGATTGCCTCCTAGGATATGAGGAGGGGGAGGTCATTGCTAAATCATATAGAGGAAAAGCTATTTTCAAGGTGAATTCCAAATAAGCTTCCTATTTCTGTGAAATAGATTTTCTGTTTCTGCCCCTCTTGGGCTGTATGATATTTTTAAAGTCTCATGAATTTTAATAAGTTGAGTGGACATTCCATCTCCTTTCCTGTATACTCTAATACCTAGACTAGTGAATTTTGATCACCATTCCTAAATGCACATCTGTATTTAGAGATTCTCATTTTAAGAGGTCATAAGTTTTCTCTACATGTCAGTCTGTTGAGTTACTCAATATTCTATATACACACAGGCATTCAAACACAGTATGATTATGTGTTTAATATTTTCTCCCTTCCCCCAAAATGGTTGATAAAAGAGGATGCTATTAATCATCTTGACTATTATGTAGACATACACTGTTGGGGTAAAGCAAAATATGACCTTGTGAGATTGAATTTTTTTTTCCAGACAGTGAAGTAGTAGTGTACTATTCTTTATATGCTTGAGTGCCTTTTCTTCTTTGGGAATACATAAGAGTCTAATTGTTTTAATTTGTAAAATTGTGTATTTACTTGAAGAGATCCTTGAATTTCTATGCTCTCTTGTCAGCATAATTATGATGCTTCATTCTATTTTCTTTTTCATCAGTCTCAAACAAAAAGGTTGCTCTTTATTTTGACTGGCTAAGCAATTGTAACTATGGATTAGATGAGTCTAAATGGCTAAAGCTGAATCCAACTACATATATTAAATTGGTAGATGAGGTGAGACATCAGCTTTTGTAAAGACATTCCTGCTTTTAATGATATTTCTGAATTTAAGATTGAGGCATGTAGGTGGTGTAGTAGATAAGATTCTGGATTTTGAGTCAGGATGATCTGAGGTTGAATTCTGCCTGAAAGAATTAGTAGTTTTATTACCCTAGAGATTTCACCTAATTTGCCTAGGCTTCATTTTCCTTATCTGTAAAATGTAAACTTTTGAGTTAATAATTTCTAAGTTCCCTTCTGGCTCTGAATATATTATCATCTGATATATGTAAATTGATATGTGTATTTTGAAAAGATTTCCAGAAAGATCATTTACTTATGGACATAGCAACATAACTTTCGGTAGCTTTGTGTATTTAAGGTTAATATTGTAGCCATCTTTTTAAATGTTAATACAAAACATAGGGAAGTTAATTCTGATGACTGCCAAATACACTTCTGAAGTACTCTATACTTTGGTTAGCCATTGGAAATTCAAAATATCCAAGGATTTCACCTTCTGGGGCACAGCCAAGATGGTGGAATGAAAGTAGAGACATGCAGGAACTCTCTCACAAATTCTTTCATATACCTCTTAACAAGTGAATCTTAACAGATATGAGCAAGATAGAATCCACTAGAGAAAGAATGTGGCAGATTTCCAACCCAGCAGAGTCTGGAAAGTCAACTAGAGGGATCTGTTGCATTGGGCTGGGAGAGCACTGAGCATGTGGTACTACATCCGACCTGAGTACCATACCAGAGCACCATATCGAGATGGGAGTAGGCCCAGCCCACCTGTTATGGTGCCAATCCTTAGGCTTCTCAGCACAGGATGGGAGTCTGTCAGAGCTAAGTGAGACAGAAATGCAGACCCTGGGCAGCAGCAGTGGCTACTCCTGGGGCTTCTAGCCCACAGTCTAAAGGTTTGAAACTCACCTTCTTGAACTTCCAGGAGCCATAATGACTGTGAAACTCTAAGAGCTTTCATCCCTCCCTTGCTGATCATAATGTAGAGAATACTGTTCTAGGAGAAACCCTGGAATGGAGGATCCAGAAGTGAGGGTTCAGTAGTGTTTTAGCTCAGGAAGATTGGGAGATGGGCCTCTCAATTGGGGCATGGCTAAACAAGTTGTGGTATATGAATGTAATGGAATACTCTTGTGCTCTAAGAAATGAGGAGCATATGGAGTTCATAATAACATGGAAAGACTTCCATGATTTGATGCTAAGTGACTAGAGCAGAAGCAGGAAAACATTATACACGATTACGGACACACAGTATCTGTGATGACTAACTTTAACACACTTTGCTTTTCTCAGCAATACAAGGCACTAAGACAACACCAAAAGACTCATGATGGAAATGGCCACATCCAGAGAAAGATCACCTTCTGAAAGACATCTCAAAATGAAAATTCCAAGAATATTGCAGCCAAATTTCAGAACTGTCAGGTCAGAAGAACATATCATGATAGTCATAAAGAATATCAAGGAGACACAGTCAGGATTACACAGAATTTAGCAGGTTCTACAATAAAGGACTGGAGTGGTTGGAATACGATATTCTGGAAGGCAAAAGAGGTTGGATTGCAACCAGGAATCAGCTACCCAGCAAAATTGAACATAATTCTTTAGGGGAAATATTGACATTCATTGAACTAGGGGACTTTCAAATATTCCTGGTGAATTGACCAGAGTTGAACAGCAAATTTGATCTTCAAATACAAGACTCAAGTGAAGCATAAAAAGGTAAACAGGAAAGGAAAATAAACAAAACCAAAAACATGATGTACAATAAAGATAAACTGTTTCCATCCCTACATAGAAAGATGATAGTTATAACTCTTAGGAACTATATCTCTATAAGGGTCATTAGAAGGAGTTTACTGATACAGTGGGTATTGTTATAAGTTGACTCTGATAGGATGATAAAAAGATTAAATGGTGAAAAAAAGGATTTTACTTGGAGAAGAAAAAAAGAGGAGGCAGAATGAGGTAAATAATATCACATGAGAAGGCATGAAAGACCCATTACAATAGAGTGAAAGAAGGGAAGGGGAGCACATTATTTGAATCTACTCTCATTTGATTTGGCTCAAAGATGGAATAACATACACACTCAGTTGAGTAGAGAAATCTATCTTACCTATAGGAAAGTAGAAAGGGAAAGGGAAAAGAAATGGAAAAGGGGGCTGATAGAAGGGAGAACAGAAGGGAGTGCAAAAGTAGAAGTGGAAAGGGGAAAGAAAATGGAGGAGGTGATAGAAGAGAGGGAAGACTGGGGAAAGTGATGGTCAGAAGCAAAACACTGGTGAGGAGGGACAGGGTGGAAGGAGAAAGAAAGTGTAGATAGAGGATAATACATAGTTAGTAATCATAATTGTGAATGTGAATGGGATGAACTCTCCCATAATACGAAAGTGAATAGCATAGTGGATTAAAAAAAACAGAACCCTACAATGTCATTTACAAGAAAGACATTTGAAACAGAGAGATACACATGGAGTAAAAGTAAGTCTGGAGCAGAATATAGTATGCTTCAGTTGAAGTGAAAAAAAGCAAAATAAAACAAAACAAAACAAAACAAAAACATAGCAATCCTGATCTCAGACAGAGCAAAAGCAAAAATAGATCTCACTGAAAGATACAAGAAAGAGAACTACATCTTGCTAAGAGGCAATAAATGTAATTTATTAACAATAAAGTAATAGCATCCAAATAGAGGAGAATTTAAATTAGTTACAGGGAGAAATAGCAAAACTATACTAGTGGGGGACTTCAACCTCTCCATCTTAGAACTACATAAATCTGAACACAAAATAAACAAGAAAGAAGTTAAGGAGAAGAATAGAATTTTAGATAAGTTAGATATGGAAGACCTCTGGAGAAAATCAAATGGGGATAAAAAGGAACATACCTTTTTCTCAGTAGTAAGTGGTATCCACACAAAAATTGTCCATTAGGGCATAAAAACCTCTTAATCAAATGAAGGAAAGCAGACATATTAAATGCATCCTTTTAAGATCTTGATGCACTAAAAATTACATGCAATAAAGGGCCATTTAAATAAAAATTAATTGGAAATTAATAATCTAATTCTGAAAGATGAGTGGGTTAAAATATAAATCCAAGAAACAATCAATAATTTCATCAAAGAGAATGACAATAATGAGACAATATATTAAAATTATTATTATAATTTATTATTATATACCATAATTTATATTAATAATAATATTATGTTATATATTATATTATGTATCATAATATAATATATATTATTATTCTATATTATATTATATATTAATTATTTTATTATATATTATATATTTATATATAATATTATATTTATATATAAAATATATGATTAATATAATATATTAATCTATTATATATTAATAATTAATTAATATATTATATTATTCTACTATATATTATACATAATATATAATTATATATTATAATAATATTATATATTATTATAATTTATTATTATATATTAGTATATAAAATTATTAAATATAATAAATATATTAAATTTATTAGATCTGGCCAAAGCAGTACTTAGGGGAAATTATATTTTTCTATATGCTTATATGAATAAAAGAGAGAAAAGAGATCAATGAATTGGGCAAGCCAGTAAAAATGCTTGAAACAGAACAAAGTAAAAATCTCCAATTAATATCAAACACCGAATTCTGAAATTTAAAGGAGAAATCAATAAATTTGAAAGAAAATTGTTTGGCTAATAAATAAAACTAAGCAAATTTTTTGAAAAAAGATAAAATAAACTTTTGGTTAATTTGATTAAAAAAGAACAAAGACAAAATGTCAGTATGAAAAATTAAAAAGGTGAACTCACCACCAATAAAGAGGAAATTTAAGCAAAAATTAGGGGCTATTTTGTCCAACTATATTGCAATAAATTTGACAGTCTATGCAAAATGGATGCATATTTAGAAAAAATATGTGTAAATTGCCCAGATTAAGAGAAGAGGAAATAATATACTAAATAACCCACTTTTAGAAAAAAAGAAATTGAACAAGCCATCGATGAACTCCCCAAGAAATATCTCCGAGACTAGATAGATTTACAAGTGAATTCTACCAAGCAATTAAAAACAATTATTTGCAATACTACATAAACTATTTGGAAAAATAGACAAAGAAGGAGTTCTGCCAAACTCCCATTCATGACACAAATATGGTGCTGATACCAAAACCAGGAAGAGCCAAAACAAAGAAAGAAAATTATACAACAATTTCCCTAATGAGTATTGACGCGAAAATTTTGAATAAGATGTTAACAAAAAAATCACAACAATTTATCGAGAGGATAATATACCATGATGAGGTGGAATTTATAGTAAGAATAAGGGTTTGGTTCAATATCATAAAAAACTATTCATGTGATTAACCATACTAGTAACATAACCAAAAGAAATCATATGATTATTTCAATACATGCAGAAAAAACTTTTGACAAAAGACAGGACCTATTCCTATTAAAAACAGTAGAAAATATAGGAAGAAATGGAGGTTTCCATAAAATGATAAAAAGTAGTATGTATTTAAAACCACCAGCAAGCATTATCTGTAATGGGGATGAGATAGAAGCCTTCCCAATAAGATCAGGGGTGAAATAGAGATGCCCTTTATCAAGAATATTCTTCAGTATAGTACTAGAAATGTTAGTGTTAGCAGCAAAGTTAAAGGAATTAGACTAAGCAATGAGGAAACAAAACTGTCACTCTTTGTAGGATATAAAAGAAACCCACATGAATCATCGCTATTTCTATATATTACCCACAAACCTCAGAAAGAAGAGATAGAAAGAGAAATCCCATTTAAAATAATTGTAGACAGTGTAAAATATGTGGAGAGGAAGAGAAACTCAGGAATTATATGAACATAATTACAAAACATTTTCCACACAAATAAAGTCTGATTTAAACTATTGGAAAAAATATTAATTGCTCATGGATGGGCTGAGCTAACATAATAAAAACTAAAATTCTTTTTTTTTTACTTAATTACTTTATTTTTTTAGTTTTAAAGATTTGCTTTTATATGATTTTGAGTTATAAATTTCCCCCCTCCCACCACACCCACCAAGACAGAATGCAATCCGATATATGCTATGCATATGTGATCAAATTAAACATATTTCCACATTCATCATGGTATAAAAGAAGAATCAGAAGAACAGGGAAAAACCATGAGAAAGAAAGACAAAACAAAATAAACAACAACAAAAGAAAGAAAAAAAAGTATGCTTCTATCTGCATTCAGACTCCATAGTTCTTTCTCTGGATGTGGATAGCACTTTTCATCATGAGTCCTTTAGAGTTGTCTTAGATCTTTGCATTGCTAAGAAGAGCTAAATCCAACAAAGTCGGTCATTGCACAATGTTTCTGTTACTGTGTACAGTGTTTGCCTGGTTCTACTCACTTCATTCAGAATCAGATCATGAAAGTCTTTCTAGGTTTTTCTGAAGTCCACCTGTTCACCATTTCTTATGGAACAATAGTATTCCATTACATTTATATACCACAGCTTGTTCATCCATTACCCAATTGATGGGCATCCCCTCAATTTCAAATTCTTTCCTATCGCAAAAAAACAGCTTATATAAATATTTGTGAACATATGGGTCTTTCTCCCACTTTTCATGATCTTTTTGGGATACAGACCTAGTACTGGTATTGCTGGGTCAAAGGGTATCCACAGTTTGGTGGCCCGTTAGTCAGAGTTCCAAATTGTGCTCCAGAATGGTTGGATGAGTTCATAACTGCACCAAAAAATTATTAGTGTTCCAATTTCCCACGTCTCCTCCAACATTTATCATTTTCCTATTTTATCATGTTAGCCAATCTGATAGATATGAGGTGGTACCCCGAAGTCGTTTCGATTTGCATTTCTCGGATCCGTAGTGGTTTAGAGCATTTTTTTTCATATGACTATAGATAGCTTTAATTTCACCTGAAAACTCTGCCTGTTCATATCCTTTGATGATTTATCAATTGGGGAATGATTTGTATTCTTATAGATCTGACTCAGTTCTCTCTATATTTTTAAAAATGAGGCTTTTATCAGATACACTGGCTATAAAATGTATTTCCAGCTTTCTGCTTCCCTTCTAATCTTGGCCGTATTGGCTTAGTTTGTGCAAAAACTTTTGAATTTAATGTGATCAAAATTATCCATTTTACATTTCATATGTTGCCTATTTATTATTTGGCCAAAAAATCTTCCCTTCTCCATAGACCTGGCAAGTAATCTATTCCTGACTCTCCTATTTTGCTTATAGTTTCACTCTTCATGTCTAAATCATGTACCCATTTTGCCCTTATCTTGGTATATGGTGTAAGATGTTGTTCTATGCATTGCTTCTGCCATACTGTTTTCCAGTTTTCCCAGCAGATTTTTGTCAAGTAATGAATTCTTATCCGAGAAGCTGGAATCTTTGGGCTTCATTAAACAAGACTAGTCACTGACTACTATGTATTGTGTACCTAACCTATTCCACTGCTCCACACTCTATTTCTTAGCCAGTACCAAGTAGTTTGAATGATTGCTGCTTTATAATACAGTTTTAGATCTGTTGCAGCTAGGCTACATTCCTTTGCATGCCTTTCATCAATTCCCTTGATATTCTTGACCTTTTATTCTTCAAGATGAATTCTGTTATGATTTTCTAGCTCTATAAAATATTTTTTTTGTTAATTTGATTGGCATGACACTGAGTAAATAAAGTAGCCTTATAATTTTTATTACATTAGCTCAGCCTACCTATGAGCAACTGATATTTTTCCAGTTATTTAGATCTAACTTTATTTGTGTGAAAAATGTTTTGTAATTGTGTTCATATAGTTCCTGGGTTTGTCTTGGCAGATAGACTCCCAAATATTTTATATTGCATACAGTAACTTTATCTCTTCTGCTGGACTTTCTTAGTAACATATAGTAACATATAGAAATGTCAATGGTTTATGTGGGGTTTTTTATGTCCTGCAACTTTGCTGAAGTTTTTTATTATTTTATGTAAGTATTTAGTTGATTTTCTAGTATTCTCTAGGTGTACCATAGCATCTGCAAAGAGTGATAGTTTTGTTTCCTCATCACCTATTCTAATTTATTTTTTTCTCATATCTAAAGCTAACATTTCTAGTACTATATTGAATAACAGTGGTGATAGTGGACATCCTTGTTTCACCCCTGGTCTTATTGGAAGTGCTTCTAGATTATCTCCATTGAATTTAATGCTTGCTGGTGGTTTTAGATAGTTGCTACTTATCATTTTAAGGAAAAATCCATTTGCTATGCTTTCTAGCATTTTTAACATTTCAACATTGCCCGCCCTATACAAAGACAAAGTTAAAATGGATATATGATTTAGATATAAAGGATGATACAATAAGCTAAATGGAAAAGCAAGGGATAATTTATCTGTTAGATCTATGAAGAAGGGAAGAATTTATGACTAAAGAGGAGATAGAGAACGTTATGAAATACAAAATGGATAATTTTTATCATATCAAATTTAATTTTTTTTTCCTGAAATAAGGTCAATGCAACCAAGGTTAGAAGGGAAGCTAAAAGCTGGGAAGCATATTTTATATCCAGTGTTTCTGATAAAGGCCTCATTTTTCAAATATGTAGATAGCTAAGTCAAATTCATAAGAATACAAGACATTCCCTAATAGATAAATGGTCAAAGGATATGAACACACAGGTTATAGATGAAGAAATTAAAGTTTACAAAATAAGCTTTTTAAAATAAATTATAGTCATATGAAAAAATGATCTAAATAGCTATTGATTAGAGAAATGCAAATTAAAACAACTCTGAGGTACCACCTCACACCTATTATATTGGTTAATATGACAAAAAGGGAAAATAATAAATGTTGGAGAAGATGTGGAGAAATTGGAACACTAATGTATTGTTGGTAGAGTTGTGAACTGATCCAATGATTCTAGAGAACAATTTGAAACTATGTCCAAAGCCTATAAAACTGTACATATATCCTTTGATTCAGCAATACCAGTACTAGGTCTGTATCCCAAAGAAATCATAAATAAGGGAAGAGGATCCACATGTACAAAAAAAAATTAGGCCATTTTTTATGGTGGCAAAAAATTCAAGGGATGCCCATAAATTGGAAAATGGATGAACACACGCTGGTACATTAACGTAATGGAATATTATTGTGCTATAGAAAAAAGATAAGCAGGCAGATTTCAGAAATACCTAGAAAGACTTACATGAATTGACTCTGAGTGAAAGTAGCAGAACCAAGAGAACATTGTCCATAGCAACATTGTGCAATGATCAACTATGATCGATTTAGCTCTATTCAGCAATAAAGTTATCAAAGACGATTCCAAAAGACTCATGTTGGAAAATTCTATCCACATCTAGAAAAAGAGCTATGGAGTCCGAATGTAGATCAAAGAATATTTTCACTCTTTTTCTTGGTTTTGGCTTTTCCCTTTAGTTCTGTTTCTTTAACATAATGACTAATGTGGAAATATGTTCATATGATTGCACATGTATAACCTATATCAAATTGCTTCCCATCTAGGGGAGGGATGGAGAAAAAAAATTGAAATTCATTTTGAAAGCTATCTTTATGTGTAATAGGAAACAAACAAAAGACTATTTACTAAAATATATGTAGTGTACTATTTTTGATTTAGGTTGTCTAAATCATGGTTGCCTTAGAGGCTTCACTGGGTCCTGTAGCTTGTCATAAACACTGGAAAAAGCCAGATGTTCTACCTGGCACATTGTCTATGTCTATTTTAAATAAGGGGGTGCTGGAGTCAACTTGAAGTAGCTGCCAAGAGCAGCTTACTAAATTTTCAGTGTGAGTATTTATGTCTCCAAAATCAGCAAACACCAAAAAATAGGGCTTGTTTGTTTAATTTTTGCCTCTCTGTACATGAGAAACTGATGGAGAATATGTCCATAAAGTTTAGCTTAAAAGTTTGCCGTATATATGTGTGTGTGTGTGTACATACATATATACGTATATATGTATGTGTATATATATATATATATATATAGCCAGTTGTTCATCAGCTGCCAGTATATGACTGACTTTAGGGACTAAAAACTTTGTTGGAGCAGGGGATCTAGGTTTCATGTCTGGTTTAATGATTTACATAATTATTAAGTTTTCAGAATAAAGAGTTTAAAGAAGTCATTTTTATACAATCCTATTTTTCAAACATTTCCTAAGCAAACTGAGAAATTTCTATAAAGCTCCTCAAAAAGCTTGGGCAAATCACTTGATCTTTCAGTGACCCAAGCAACTAAGACTATTAAATTGCAAATGAGTTGCTGATCTTCTTCACTAGAGGGAGTTCTCCACACAGGTGAAATCATAGATGGAAAATTTAAAAATAACAACTGTAAGTAATTCTGTATTAGCTATGAGAGACTCTCCTCTTTTACCCACACTATAAACAAAATAACAACAACAAAAGATAGTTATAGGCCTCTTAGAAAATTTTCTAGTATAGACTAAGTGAATATAGATAAAAATGGATTATTTCAAATGAATAGCTAGACTATTTTGATCCTGGATACAAAAAGGAAGAAATAAAATTCTTCTTGACTTTGAGGAATTTATATTCTTCTGAGACTGGGCTGAATATAAGTGCATATAGGGTAAATTGAGGAGGAAGAGAACAGAGTTAACTAAGATAAAATCATGAGGATAGTAGAATTCTGAATTCATGTTAATTTGATTAGAATATAGATTTTATAAAGAAATGTTTAATGAAAGACATTTGAAAAGGTAGAAATTGTATTGATCATGGAGGGAATAAATGCCTTCCTGGGGACTTTATGTTTTGATAAAGTATTTAATAAGGACCTAGTATGTGCTAAATACTTCACAGATATTAGCTCAAAGGATAATGAGAAGTCTCAGAATGTTTTTAAGGAACCGACTAATCACATTATTCCTTAGGAAGCTTATTTTTTGGCGGGGGTTTCTTTTAAAGATGGTTTGGAGAGTTGAGAAAGTGGAAACTTGCAGGTCAATTAGAGCAATGATAGACTATTAATAACAGCTTATTTGAGCAATTCAAATGAGAATTGAGGAGGGACTGTTCCCAAGAGGTAATGTGGGTATAGAACTGATGAGACTTGGCTACTGATTGGATAATGGAAGTGAGGATAAGTGAAGAATCAAGATCAACCTCAAATTTTAAAACTGGATACCTAGAGAGAAATCTGTGAAGATGGTGGAGTAGGTCAAAAAACTCCAAGCTCTCCAGATTTCTTCCACACAAACAAGACAAAATAGCAACTCTGGATTATGTAGACTAGTAAAAATAAACAAGAATTGGGGCAGCACGGTGGTCCTCTTGGGACAACAGGGAAAAGATCTGAAGAAAAATCCAAGGATCAAGGTTTGGTCCCTGTGAAGAATAAATACCTCCAGGCTTGTTCCTCCGATGCCACAAGCTGCAAGCCCTGAAGCTAGCTTGTTTGGCCCCTACCTCAGTCCCAAGCACAAGAATTTTCACCTTCCAGACCATGTGTGGAGTTGGGCATCTGAGGATGGGAAAGAGATTGAGAGAACTTCTGCTGACATATTGATATGAAAGTCATCTCTCTCTCAGTATAGATGAATTCATGGTACTAGAGGAAATCACCCAAAATAAATAGATAGATAGATAGATAGATAGATAGATAGATAGATAGATAGATAGATAGATAGATAGATAAAAATAAGAAGAAAAAAGATGATGATTAGGAAGAGAGAGCAGGGGAGAACCATCAGGAGAGCCTGCAGGATCTAATTTCAGAGAAGCTGTAGGAAGAGAGATTATGCAGGAGAAAAGCATTATCGAAAGTCAGTCAAATATTTTTTATTAAGTGACTACCATATACAGGATACTGTGCTAAATGCTCAGGATACCAAGAGAAATGAAAGCTAGACCCTACTCTCAAGGAGCTCTAATGGGAAGAAAACAAGCAAACAGCTATGTGCAAACCCATACAGAAAAGATAGGAAATAATCAACAAAAGGAAGGCAAAAGAATTAAAGTAGATCAGGAAAGTCTTCCTGTGGTAAGTGATATTTTAAGTAGAACTTGAAGGAAATTACGAGAAGAAATGAGGAGAGAGGGTATTCCAAGTACAGAGGAGAGATAGCCACTAAAAATACTCAGAGTCTAGAGATAGAGTTTCTTGTTGGAGGAACGGCAGGAAAGTTAGTGTCACTATATTTCAGAGTATACAGTAGAGTGTAAGATGAAAAAGAGAGGAAAATATGCATGTATGGGGGGATGGTTTCATCAACTACAGAGATATAACTAGATTGCAAGTGGAGAGAAAGATATGGGATTATTTGTTAAGTCTTTGATGGTCTTAAAGAAAACAATTTTTGGGAAGTGATGGGAATGAGAAACCAAATTGCAAAGGCCTAGAAAGGCAGTAGGAAGTGAAGGGAGGAAAAAGATAACTTTTTATAGATTTTTTCCAATGAGAAAGATATAAGGTAATTGTTTGAGAGGTTGGTAAAGCTAGGTGAAAGTTGATTTTGTCTTGTTTTTAAATGTGAAAGATCCCTTTGCATCTTACTCTGAACAATAAATGAATGTTAGAGGCAGCTAGGTGGCATATTAGATAGAGTACTGGACCTGAAGTCTTGAAGAATTGCATTCAGATGGGACTTTTTACACTTTAGCTGTGTGACATAGGGTCACTTAATGCTTGCTTACTTCAGTTTCTTCAATTCTAAGTCAGAGATCCAGAGTTATTGTGAGAATCAACTAAGACAGTATGCATAAAGTACTTAGAGCAGTGTATAGCACATGCTAGATGCTATAGAAATGCTTATTACCTTCCCTTCTTTTTCCTCCCCCCGACTTCATCTCTAATTTTTTGTTGCTTTTTATTTTTGTCTTCTTTTTTCTTTGTTTAATATTTAAAAAGCTTGAGAGATATAATTGCTGGGCAATTAGTCATTTTATGAAGAAAAGAGGTCAGTGGCACTCTCGAATGCCAAAGGCCATCATGATGGTAGGCTCAAAGCTTATATAGCATTAGAGAACTAGATATTTCAGTGGTTGGCAATCAACTCTGATTGGTTAATGAATAATAAAAGAATGAATATTACACTGAGGGCCTGGACCAATTTTAATAAACTTTGATTATGTCATTTACTTCTAAATTACTCCCAGCCTTGGTCAATCCAATCAAAAAAATTATCCTCACCCAAACCTGAATAGAACAGAGTGGGATTAAATTCCTTGTAAGATTGGGTGTGGTCTGACCAAGATTGAGGAGAGTTAATTCAATCTCATTATCAATAGTGTCCTTCTAGAGAATGAACTTTGAAATTAAGACTTTAGACAAAGGGGAAACTCTGGATATCTCAGAATCATTGGTTATTAATAATAATTTCTCCCATTTTGTTGATTATTTTCGGTGTATAAGATGAGATATTAACTGATATAGACTCTAATGTTACATTTTCAAATAAAAACTTCACAATGTCATAGTAAGCTGGGCATTGTTAAAACAACATAATTTTCATAACAGATTATAGAGATAAGTACAGTACTATATCAAGGAGAGTAAAGTTATACAGCACTAGTTTCACTTAATGATCAGCAATTAAGAATAAAAGCTTAATTAAATCATATTTTATACTTTAAATATGATAAGATGAAATCCTACAAAGAATATGGTCAGTTCCTTCTTACACTTTTGCAACCATATGATTTTTCTCTTTGATTTCAGTGACATTTTCCTTTAAAGCAGAGATGTCTATTAGACGTGTGACCCTGAAAAAGTCAGCTTCCAGGAGCAGCTTCACTACTTTATCTGAGCTTCAGAGGACTTTAGATTCTAGCAAGGATATTAAAAACCATCTAGTTCAAACATTGTATTTTAAAGAAAACTAGTACCCTGAGATATGAAATGACTTTCCGAAAGTCACTCAGCTAGCTAGTTACAAAACCAAAAGGTTCGGTTTGTTTAGCCTTTGGCTACTGTTTAAATTTCTCTAGCCTTGTTTCCAGAAGCTGTTCCATCTTAATAAATGTGTGTTGAAGTGAATTGAAATTGTTAGCTCAGTATCTATAAAGCTCTATGTTGAGAGCAATTGGAAGAGAGTTAACATAGCCTTATCTTCAAAGTGCTAACATTCTGATAAATGAGTTATGAAGACACCTACAAAAAACCAAGCTTCTAACCCAACAGATATTCTCCTTACTGTAGAGCAGAGTACCTTCTCTGCCAACTGTGCATACACTTTTGCTAATAGACTACAGCAAATCCATGTTGATTTGGAGAACCAAGAATCAGAATACTAAAATATCTTGGCAAATGGTTTTTCTTTGCTGTAGCTAATCTAGCTTTATTCTAATCTCCAGTGCAATTATCACCCCAGCTACACCTCCAAGAAAAGTGTTGATAGACTGTCAACAATTCAAACAGTTGCAACAGGGCATACTTTAGTGACCTTAAGAGACAAAAGTGAAATATGAAATGTGTACTCTTAATAGAAAATATGAGTATTTATTTTTTGTTGGTGTATAGAAAAAAGTATATTTTAAGTTGTTTAAATGACTCTTTAAAAATAAGAATGTGATATGCCAAATAGTTGAAATATTTCTTTTGAATCATAAAATGTTACTTACTGTTACTGACATATTTAAAAAAAAACACTCAACAGTTGTCTCAATAGTCAATTAAATAGTTCAAAGAGATCTTGCTCTCAATAGGCCTCGGTTTCTTCCTCTGTAAGGTAAGTAGATTGGAAGAGATGATCTCTAATGTTTTTAGTATGTAAATACCTGTGAGCACATATATTTTATTATTTCAGGCTTTAGAAGTGTGAATGACATATCTAACAGCTGGCAAAAGAGTTCAGTGAAGTCATTCACTCAGTAGGCAAGAATTGCTGCTTCACCAGTATTTTCCAGTGATTTCTGTTCTTTATTAGACCTTGCCACACATTCTCTTCCAGAAAAAAAAAACCAGCCTATATGTTATTTTCTGAGCACCACATTTCATCTTCCACTTCTGTGACCTTCTATAACCTGTCTTCCATGCTCAGAACAAATATTTTCTGCAGAGTTTTGCTTTCTATCTGTTTTCGAATCCCTAACTTCCTTCAACTAAGGTGCCAATAAAGTAATCACTATTTATTAGTATTCTCCTTCTCTTCAAATCAACATGCATGCTTTTAGTTTTTGCAAATACTGTTTCTCCACTAGAAGAATCTAAGTTTCTTGAGGACAGGGGCTCTTTTTTCATTTTATCTTTAGATTCCAGGTCCTAGGAAAGTAATTTGTGCATGGAAATAGACTCATGATGAAAGCTTATTGAATTAAATATATTTGTTTTCTTCAAAAGTTAAGGAATTGAGTTTTAGAAGCTTATATTTTTGTAGCACCTGACAAAGAGCACTTATCACAACAAGCCTGTAATGTAGATAGTACAGCTGTTAACCTCTAACAGACAAGGAATCCAAAGTTAAACTAAAGCATTGTCCTTTTTACTTTTATGTTGCTTTATATATCCCCAAACTTCCAAATAGTGTTTCAGTAAATGATTACGCTTCTGTAAATCTTAAATTATTATTTATTTATTTATATTTTTGTTTTCAGGATTGATATCCACAAGAGTATGAATTACAAATTTTCTTCCCATTTCTACCCTCCCCCCACTCCAAGATGGCATATATTCTGATTGCCCCATTTCCCAGTCAGCCCTCCCTTCTGTCACCCCACTCCTCCCCCATCCCCTTTTCCCTTAATTTCTTGTAGGGCAAGATAGATTTCTATGCCTCATTGCCTGTATATCTTATTTCCCAGTTGCATGCAAAAATAACTTTTTTTTGAACATCTGCTTTTAAAATTTTGAGTTCCAAATTCTATCACCTCTTCCCTCCCTGTCCACCCTCCCTAAGAAGGCAAGGAATTCAACATAGGCCACATGTGTATTGTTATGTGATAATCATTTCCACAATACTCATGTTGTGAAAGACTAACTATATTTTGCTCCTTCCTCTGCTATCCTCCTTTATTCAATTTTCTCCCTTTACCTTGTCCCTTTTCAAAAGTGTTTGCCTTTGACTACATCCTCCCCCTATCTGCCCTCTCTTCTATCATCCTGCCTTTTTTATCCCCTTCCTCCTTCTTTCCTGTGGGGTAAGATACCCAGTTGAGTGTGTATGTTATTCCCTCCTCATGTCAAATCCCATGAGAGCAAGATTCATTCATTCCCCCTCACCTTCCCCCTCTTCCCTTCCTACAGAACTGCTTTTTCTTGCCACTTTTATGAGAGACAATTTACCCCATTCTATCTCTCCCTTTCTCCCTCTCTCAATATATTCCTCTCTCATCCCTTAATTTGATATTATTTTTTAGATATTATCCCTTCATATTCAACTCACCCTGTGCCCTCTCTCTCTCATGCTCTCTCTGTCTTTCTCTGTCTCTCTGTCTCTGTCTCTCTCTCTTTCTCTCTGTCTGTCTCTGTCTCTGTCTCTGTGTGTGTGTGTGTGTGTGTCTATGTTTGCATCTGTGTCTGTGTCTGTGTATTCCCTTCAGCTACCCTAATACTGAGGTTTCATGAATTATACACATCATCTTTCCCTGTGGGAATGTAAACAAAACAATTCCACTTTAGTAAGTCCCTTACGATTTCTCTTTCTTGATTACTTTTTCATGCTTCTCTTGATTCTTGTGTTTGAAAGTCAAATTTTCTATTCAACTCTGGTCTTTTCTCTGAGAAAGCTTGAAAATCCTCTATTTTATTGAAAGTCCATATTTTGCCTTGGAGCATATACTCAGTTTTGCTGGATAGGTGATTCTTGCTTTTAATCCTAGCTTGATTGACCTCTGGAATATCATATTCCAAGCCCTTCAATCCCTTAATGTAGAAGCTGCTAGATCTTGTGTATTTCTGATTGTGTTTCCACAATACTCAAATTGATTCTCTCTGGCTGCTTACAATATTTTCTCCTTGATCTCAGAGCTCTGGAATTTGGTGACAATATTCCTAGGAGTTTTCTTTTTGGGATCTTTTACAGCAGGTTGGTGGTTTCTTTCAATTTCTATTTTACCCTCTGGCTCTAGAATATCAGGGCAGTTCTCCTTGAGAATTTCTTGAAAGATGATATCTGGGTTCATTTTTGGATCATGCCTTTCAGGTAGTGCAATAATTTTTAAATTATCTCTCCTGGATCTATTTTCCAGGTCAGTGGCTTTTCCAATGAGATATTTCACATGGTCTTCCATTTTTTCATTCCTTTGGTTCTGTTTTATAATATTCGATTTCTCATAAATTCACTAGTTTCCACTTGCTCCAATCTAATTTTTAAGGTAGTATTTTCTTCAGTGGTCTCTTGGACCTCCTTTTCCATTTGGCTAATTCTGCCTTCCAAGGCATTCTTCTCCTCATTGGCTTTTTGGAGCTCTTTTGCCATTTGAGTTAGTCTATTTTATAAGGTGTTATTTTCTTCAGTATTTTGTTGGGTCTCCTTTAGGCAGACGTTGGCTTGTTTTTCATGATTTTTTTTGCATCTCTTTCCTTTTTCTTCCCAATTTTTCCTCTACTTCTCTAACTTGCTTTTCCAAATCCTTTTTGAGCTCTTCCATGGCCCAAGAGCGGTTCATGTTTTTCTTGGAGGTTTTTGATGTAGTCTCTTTGACTTTGTTGACTTCTTCTGGCTGTATATTTTGGTATTCTTTTTCACCAAAGAAAGATTCCAATGTCTGAGTCTGAATCTGAGTCCATTTTTGCTGCCTGGCTATGTTCCCAGCCAACTACTTGACACTTGAGCTTTTTGTCAGGGTATGACTGCTTGTAAAGTAGAGAGTACTTTGTCCCATGCTTGGGTTGCTGTGGTGTTGTTTTCAGCACTATTTCTACACAGCCAGCTCTGCCACAGCAGTGGTCTTCTTCCCCCAATAACTGCCAGCCCGGACCAAGACTCAGATCTAAGCAGGCTCTGCACTCCCACTCTGATTGGCCACTTAATTCCTCCCACCAGGTGGGCCTGGGGCCTGAAGCAACTTCAGCTGTAGCTCTGTAAGCAGCCTCAGAGCTGCACCACCTCCACTGCCTCTGGTGTGGTGGCCTACCACTTACTCCTTTCACTCTGTCCCCACCGTTTTTCCCAGTAACCTTCTCTGTTGTCTTTGGTGTTTGTGGGTTGAGAAGTCTGGTAACTGCCACAGCTCACCAATTCAGCGTGCTAGGACCTGTTCTGCCTGGCTCTTGGTCTGGTTGGTCCGGGTGTGGCCCACAGTGGGCTCTGCTCTTCTCTGCTCCCAGCTCTGTACAATAGACCTTATCCAGTGACCATCCAGGCTGTCCTCGGCTGAAGCCCTGCTTCCCTCTGCTATTCCGTGGGCTCTGCA
Source organism: Phalanger gymnotis (assembly GCA_028646595.1). Lineage (NCBI taxonomy): Eukaryota > Metazoa > Chordata > Mammalia > Diprotodontia > Phalangeridae > Phalanger > Phalanger gymnotis. Next base: position 77,222,120 of record CM053623.1, on the reverse strand, counting down.
GTTCTAGAATTTGTTCAGAGCCATTTTTATGGGTGTTTGGATGTTCCTGGGGGAGAGTTTTAGGCAAGTTCCTGCTTTCCAGCTGCCATCTTGGCTCTGCCCCCCTTCTATACCTCTTATCTCTCTGAAAAGCATAGCCTGACTTACCTGAATTTCATTTATTACCTTTTTATTGTTGCAAAATACAAGTGTGTGTGTGCAAATACATGCATAAGCAATACATGCTTCCTTTTTCTTGTCTAAATTGCATGCAATAAATAGGAGAAGTTTTTTGGTTTGGTTGTGAGAATTATATTTCATACACATTATTTGGGCTTTGTAAGTACCTTGAGGAATCCTTCTTCACTTCTAAGAAATGTTTCTGTCAAATAGGAGGTGACTTTTAAGATATATAAAAGCTATTTCTCCATAATAGGAAGTTATTTTAATCTCTGGCAATAAAAATAATAATAATAATTTTATATTATGTTAAGGTTTCTGAAGTGCTTTTCATATATTATCTTTTTTTTTAATCATTTAATGATAACTTTTAATGATATCTTAAGCCATTTGTTAGTAAGATCACTGATTCATTATGTTCAAGAAAAAACACTTAGGTATTAAAATAGGGCTTCCTGAATCAACAGTTTGTTAAAATACTGTTTTCATACCGAACAGCCTTAATTAACTGAATTGTATGAATAACTGCCATTTTAGTAGTATCATTAATGAAAGGCAAAGATTCTGAGAAACATATATTCAGTCATTACTCTGAATTCTCTTCTCTACCACTGCTACCACCCAATGGGGAAAAAAAAAGCTCCCATTTGTAAACCTGGTCATTTTCAGTGAGCTCAAAAATTGAGCCCAAATCTAATTTGCCAAAATATAACCACTAATTCTACTGACCATTTTCTATCTGGAACATTGATCGGAAAATATATTGATACCATTACATTTGAAACAACTAGTTTCATTAATTATTCCTCTCAGTGGCCCTTGGAAAGAAGTTTGAAGTTGTTTCCCCACATTTCAGATGAAAAAAGAGATTTGTCCAGTGTTAGATTACAACTCCCCAAACTACTGTTATACAGAAGCATGGTGAAAGCCCAATTGTGTATTCTGTACACTCAGTGACTGTCCAGGTTCCGTGTTTTTCAGCTTTGTTACAGTATACAAATTGGAAAATAGAGCTGTTTTTGATATCCTCAAGCTGCTGGAAAATGTTTTAAATCTATCACAAAGTTATTGAGGCTGTTTACATCCAACTTGGCAAAAATAAATATTTGATAAGAGAGCCAAATAAAATAAAGGAGAAAAATCTCTTTCCCTTGTTGATATTATATTATGCTCACTTAAAAATTCTTAAACTTATTTTAGATATAAACAAATATTTTACCAGTAGATTTACACAAGGCTTTTATTATCAAAAAAGGTCAGCATTTCATACAAACTCTTCAATCTGACATTTTTGCCCTTTGAAGGTTAATGGCTATTGACATAGTTCTATGGCTCGTCACTGAGTAAAAAAAAGGTGACACCAATATTACCAAATCCTTATCTGAAAGCCAAATGGGCAAAAGCAATCATTTGGAATATTTCATCAATGAGATTTAGGATTTCTAATGGTCTCACTCTTAATAATAATAGTGATCAGTTTTAATAGCAAATGTGAAATAAAGGATTTATTTTTCATTTAGACAATTAAAACACTTCAGTTTAATGTATTCTAAGAAATTCTTCCTCTTTGAAGAGGGAGAAGAAGCTCAGTAGTTGAGATTAGTAAGTGATCAAAGATTGAGAATTGGGAGGAACTTCAGAAACTTCTAGTCCTATGCCTTCATTGTACCTAAGAAAAAACTAAAGCTCATAGAGTTGGAGTGATATGAATAATATCACAAGGATAGAAAATAACAAGTCAGGGATTTGAACCCAGCTCTCCTTATTGGAAATCCAGTATTCTTACTACTTTTGTTACATTATTTTCCTTAAGTAGATGCTTCCCTTCTCTTGAATTTATATTATTTTAAAACAATGGGTTTGTTGACTCGCTTATAAACCTTTGCCATTATGATAATTCATGGTATTTATTAAGCTACTGAACTTCTTTTTTCCCCTTTTCTCACCCCAGATTTAGAGTCAGAATTTCTTAGAATGTATTAAACTTGTCTTTTGACTCCAACTTTTTTTTTTCTTTTACGCCTTCATCATATCACATGATGCTTTCATAGCAAAATTTGTCAATTTCATGCCCCCTTCCCTCTATGGTAATAGAAAGTGATCTAATAAACTAATGTCCACTGGATTTTTATTTCTTTCTAATGACTCAAAGAATGCAAAAGCTCTTGAGGATGGAACTTTTTCTTCTAGACATCTTAGAGGGCCACAGCTTTAAATCAAAGGTTTACATCTCTAATGATACAATTTCATGAGTGGAGAAGAAAATTTTAGATGGGAGGTTAGGCTTTCTCCAATCTATTAAAAATATAGTAATTTATGAACCATTTCCTCCTTTTGAACTATATGTAAATTTATCCCTGGTTGTGACACGCTTTCCTATCATAACCTTCTAGAAGGACTCTGAAGGAATCTGGAGAAAGCTACTTGGCTTTGGCTGTGGAAGCTATGGAAGTTAAAAGCTACCTTAAGAATAGAATTCAGGGTAAGTGGATAAAGGGAAGATTATCCCCCATCCCTTTTTAAGAAGAAGGGTGAGTGGCCATTTCCCTTCAAATCAAAAGTAGAAGAAAAATCAGGCTCAATACATTTTAATCAGTTCCATTCTAATCCACAGCTCTTACATTCATTTTTCAGATCTCTGAGACCAGCCTTTGATAAATTCAAAAGGAGATTAATTTTCTCTACTTTTATCTAAGTCCTTAAAGTATAAAAATGGATATTTCAATCTTAGCAAGGCATTTTGGTTTGAATTTCTTCATTCTTTGCCTACCTAGGACCAGTAAAAGAATAAAAAACTTATTATCTAAGTGGTTCCCTGCATGTTTGCATATGACAAATGTAAAACTGTCCACATTAAAAAAAGATGCCATTATTGCCAATAGAATGTTTTTTAAAAAGTTAGATTCATTATTTAGTGTAACTTATATGCTTTGATTTCATCATGGCACAGTGGAATTCTGATCCTTTGGAGTCCTAGGATCTAGGTACATTCCTAGTTCTACTCTGTACTTCTTGCTTGACCTTGAGCAACTATCTCAGCCTCTCTGGGGTCCTTTTCAGGTTTGTTTATTTTCCCTTCAGTACTAAATTGCATATTTATTAAGAGAAGGTATCATCTTCTTTGTAAATCATTACAAGAAATGTATAATGACCAGGGTCTAGTGATAACTTGAGGAATATTTATATTTTTTTAGAGTTAGACACTTTTATGATGTGAATGATACAAGAATCTCTCTGTCTGTCTATCTATCTATCTATCTATCTATCTCTGTCTCTGTCTCTCTCTATGTGTATATATACATATATATAAAGAGAAAATGGATTGAAGGAATAGACTGAAAAAATGAAATTACAATTAGACCTTGTACTTCAAAGATGCCACTGTAATATCTTTGAAAATCAAGTCCCAGAAGTAGCATTTTTTTCTTCCTTGATATAGTAGCATTTACTGTTTCAAGGAGATAGGGTTGTCAGGCAAATACCATTTATAGATCCTCTGTCCTCATTTATTTTGTCAAGATATTAAAACAGATATCCTACATGAGGAAGGTGAACTTTTTTTTTAATTCCAGCTATGAATAACAACTTCCATTTCATCCGAAGGAAGTACCTTTGCATGTTTTGTTATGTCACTTTGAGTTAACTTTCTAATATTCCTTTTCTACACACAGAGTTTATTTTACATGGTTTATTTGGGACCTGCTCTGTTGTAGAGATCAACATAAATGCTTTCACTTTGACCCAGATTCCTCCTGTACATAAGTAAGAAGCAAAAATTGGTGGGTAATGTGATGGGGGGAAGTGAAAAAGTGGAAACTGAAGACAATAAATTTAATATGTTCAAACTGGAAGGCTGTTCTTTTAAAGCTACATAGGCTTTATTCGTATATATCACACATGTCCCAGTGCTCCTGAGCAGAGGCCAAAGTGCTGACATGACACTTTGGCTGAGCTCCTATAAGTGAAATGAATTTAAAAGCAATTGAGACTGTAGCATAAAGGCAAGCCCAGGAGGCAGTTCGTGGGTGATTACATTACACTTTCAGACTTCCTTTTTACTCTGGATGTAGGTCTGGGAGAGACTGGGGAATTGTTTCCAATTTAGTCAATAATGAACCAGTCGAACTCCAAGGAAAGAGAAGGTTGGGCCTGGGCTAGTCTGTCTTAAGGACTATGACTGAAGCAGAGAAATAGCATGGTGTCAGCAATCTCTCTTATCTGTAAGAGCTGAGCATTCTGGTAATATGAAATAAGCATTGCTAGTAGCACCTTCAGTTCTTCATGCATAATCCAACAGATGCTGAAGGAACACCATCTTGCTAAGAGCAGACAGTGGAATCAGTAACTAAATATTCCTGACTTCAATGAGACCTACAAGATTCAGTATTGGCAATTAGATGGTTGAAATTCAGACCTTACCTTTTCCTGTGAAAAGGCAGTGACATAATCTCGGAGTAGCCTATGATTCTCGCCATATGAGTGAATGTTCCACTCTTACTCAACTTCACTAAACATAATATATAGGAAAGAGCTTGAATAAAGATAAAAAATAATAGCAACAATAAAAACCCTTAGTTCAGCCATTATAAGTTACAAAAGTAGCATTTTGGTTTTTTTTTGCAGTATTTCTGATAGCTGACTCAGTCTTTTCTGAAGCATAAGCATTCTTGATGTAAGTTATATTTAAGGTTCAATGATATAACATGACATTATTGGCTCTATAATTTGAAATTTCAAAACATGAACTTAAAAACAATGAGGGACATGATCTCACATGAACTTTTTCTTAAGCATCTATTTATTATGTATATTTTTGTTAAAGTTAAATTTTGAGCTTTACTTAGTTAACATAGCAAACATAAGAAGAAAACATAATGGATAAATAAAATTAATACTATATAACATTTTATAGTCCACAACCTGTGACACATTTTCTAAAGCCTTAATTTTTAAGTTTAAAGAAAACCGGAGGTCAGAAGATAAGATATTATGCACATTTTCAAAATAACTTGAGGACTATGAATATCATTTCACTTCTAATCAATCTCCATTTCCTCTGACTTTGCTGAAGTTATGATACTGATTATAGTGAGTCTATTTTTATGAAAAATTGAGCAAAATATAGAAAGAACTGATGCAAGATGAAATGATCAAAACCAAGAGAACAATATGCTTTATGGCTACAACATAAATGAAAAGTTCACTAGAAAGAAATTGAAATATGAAAATGAAAAGAAAAAAACAATCAATGAACAACCAGTATTAGAAATTAAAGAACATATGTCTTCCTTCATGACTATTGTATACATTGGCAGAAAAAAATTCCATATAAGATACTTTTCATTGTTTTTCTTTTGTCTTTTTCCCCAAGAGGACACAGTGTGGATAAAAGTCAGAGAAATGACATTGATAGAGACACCAAAGTTATCAAAAGTTTTTTTTTTTGAGTGATGATAACTTTTCCCTTCTATTGGGAAGGATGCTGGTAGCATATCCTTTCAATCTGAAAGGGGAAGGGAAAGCTTACCCTTGGACACCTGTAGAGGTAGAGAGCAGGATGATCTCTTTTATTTAAGTTAATTTTTGAAAAATACAGTCTTCTTTTAGTGGGGATAACTTTGAAAGACTATGAATAAATGATAAGCAGTTGTGGAATTATTTTAGGGAGAGAGGGAAAAAAAATTACCTAAAGGCTATGTAGTATAGTACATACCTGGACCTGTTCCTTTTGACTGTCTCTTTGTTAACAGGATAATATTATGTCTGCTGGCTCCCTTTGGCACGTATCCAGTATAAGGCATATAACCTTCTCATGCCTATCAAACAAGAAAACTCCTATCCCTTTGTAGTAATTCATTCATTTCAAATGCCAGAAAGGTTATGAAAGAATTGCTAAAGGTAAGCAGGTAGGTAGGAAGGTAGGTGCAATAGATAGATAGATAGATAGATAGATACATACATACATACATACATACATACATACATACATACATACATACATAGAGAGATACATAGATAAAATATTTATTAAACACGTTATGTATAATCTAGGCACAAGGGTGCATATTGAAGCAAATAGCCACTCTCCTTAAAAATCTTATACCCTAATAGAGAAGAACTACCTACACACTTTCTAGAAAACAAAGATGTTGCTTCTAATATCTAGGATAAAAAAATGAAGGAATGGAAGGAGGAGAATGCAGGAAGTTGTATGTTAGCCTGGTTCCCAGATAAACAAGATAAAACTCTCACTTCTCAGGGTTGCAGGAGTAAAGAAGATTTGTGAAGGAGGCCAGAAGAAGACTCTAGGTGTCAAATGGGGTTTAGTTAGTCAATGACTGGAGCCATATCAAAGAAGACATTCAGACATAGTGTAGCATATGGTGAAAGTTTTGGGTAAGATAATGAAAATCTAACGAGCAGAAATGTATTTTCATCCCTCGTGTTAATTGAAGATAAGGACTATAAAATAGAGTGGTTTGGTAAGGGTACAGCTGATTCAGAGCACAAGATTTTGATATTGTAACAACAATGTTGCTAGCAGCTGTGGAGGTAAAAAACCAACAAGAGCACATAGGAGGGCTGCTAGCACAGCTTCTTTGATCTGCTTTTCTAAGGAAAGCAACTTTAAGAGTTAACAATCTCACTTTAATTAAACACATATATCATTCACTTAGTTCAAGAGAAAAAGCCAGCACTCTGAACTTTAGAGAGTATATATAAACAGAAATTACAAGCATACGTTACATAAACAGAGCAAACTCACATAGACATCAACAGACAGACCTCTAGCTGTCTGACCAGGGAATTATATAGTTACTAGAGAAAGAGCCATCAACATCTGGGTTTTCAAAGCTGGGGTGGGGGTGGGGTTCCAACAGCTACCATGAGTCTCATCTGAACAAATCACCAACACTCTTCCAGTAAGTGTGCTCCCAAAGGCAAGAAGCTAACCTCTGAGTATATATGCTTCTTCAGGGTCAGAGGGCATCCCAACCATGTGATTCAAACCCATATGAACTAGGGCTTCCAAGGCTCCAGATTCAATCAAAAATTCCTTGGTACTGAGAAGCACTCTAAAACAAAAGATAACAAAAAGTCCCCTTTGCTTGCCATTACATTTGAAAGGCAAGACTCATCAAAGGTACTAGGTTATCTTAGCATTCCAAAAGAGAAAACAGTCAAAAAGTCCCACCCTGATTACCATTAGAGATATCTGGACCATAACTTAACATGAAATGACAGCCCTCTGACCAGGGATGAAGTCTACATAACAAGAACTGAGGAGAATTTTTTCCCCAAATATGATCAAAAGTTGTTTAAATTAAAAAAGGAGGAATAAAATTTGTATGCAAAGCTACCAAGCTAAATATCATAGAGAATAGGTATAGGTTAGGAGAAAAAAATAGCATTTAACAGGTAGAAATTCCCAGGAGACAAAATCCAAGAAAGAGAAAACAAAACAAAACAAAATAAAACATGATGAATAAAACTCAGATGTTTTGTATACAAGTGAAAAAAGTTAGGGTAACAAGCAAGCAAAATTAAAGGTCCTGATATAGGAATGTAAATTTTATCTCATCACACTGTGACTTGGTAGGAAGAGATTCATTGTCACCATATAACTCTTAAAGGTTCTGGCTTATTAAAATTAAACAAGATAATTTAAAATATAAAGTGGAATAATATCATTGATCTACCATGGTGAAAAGCATTTTGTGAAGACAAATGGAGAAAGAAACAAAACCAAAATTGTCATTGAATGTAATAGACTACCTTAAAAGAAAGAAGAAATAGATGAATTCTGAAAATAAATCATGAGTTTGGCACAGATGCGTAATATATGAATGATGGGAGACTGGTTATCTAGGCATTTGATAAAATTCCCTTTGCCCAAAGCATAAGAGTTAATAGTATATTTCTTGCTTTGCTCTAATAATGTTATTCTTCCAAAGCAAGAAGAATTTGATGAGGTCATTGAATTTATTGTATTACTGTCTAAAACTTAAAAACTGATTACCAGATGTGAAATGAGAGAAACCTTAGGGAGCAGGGAGTACTAGATCTCAGAATTTGTGGTGAATGGAATATACCCAGAGTAAAACTGAGTATATGGCAGCATGCTAAATTTCACAAGATCAGATTTAAAAGGTTGTAGATAAAGGACCTATGGACTAAAAATTCTACAGTTAAATGAGAGTAGAAAGAACAAAAACTTCTCAAGAATGAAATTCTGATTTCAGTGAGTTAAGAAAAAAGAATGAAAATTGTCCAAAAATTCAGAGGTTGGTTCATGAGGAATCCTTAACTAAGTTAGATTAAAAAAAGATGTGTAGAGAAAATAGAAATAGTGACAGGTAATAAGCATCATAAATCTAAAAGTTCAGATAGAACTGAGCTAACAAGAAAAGTAAAAGACAATAAAAGGGGTATTTTTTTCTGGAAAAAACTATAAAAACCTCTTTTGAAAATGTTTACATCTAAGTAATGATCATAAGTTCAAGTTAACATTAAAGAAGCGTAGAACTTTTTAAACAAAAATGTGAATATTATATTTTATGTGTGTGCGTTTGTATGGTAATGTGTATGCACAGGGATTTAATGTACCTGTTCTTCTTTTGAAAATAATTCTAGAAGCACAAAATGTCACAATTACCTAGTTTTAGGGGGGAAATGAGATGTGACCCAACACAGGCAATAAGAAATATTAAGCTAGATTTTTAGAAGTCAATAAATAACCCACACAAAACCTGGATCCTATGTAACATTACTTTGCTAGATGTTGGGGGTAATATAAATGTATGCTAAGAATAAAGGTGACTGGGGAAGAGGATCAGTAGTTCTATATGGGTAACTAATGAAGTCACAGACACTATCGAGAGGGAAAAAGGTGGATTTTTTTATTGAGATTTTCCCCAAATGAAAAGGAGTGAGGCCCTCAAATGATGGGAAGCTGGGTACAAATTATTCGTCAAACATACCAAGATATTGATTAGCCCACTGGACTTGAAATTAAAAAAAATTCTTTGAATACAATAAAATCAACTGAAGTTTCAATGAGACAACTTGATTGTAGTTCAAAAAATGTGCTTAGGACTTAGAGATTATAGGAATAGTGGATGAATGATGATAAATCTCTAGAAGCTTTTCCAGCATTATAAGAAAAGTGAGATGATTTTTTTAGATGTTTCTGAAGTTGCCCCAAATGATACTCTTTTACTATTTTTTTCTGCCTGTTTAAATGTGAATGAGTAAAAATCCTATTGTAAATACAGTGAATATAATAAAAACATACTTAATTATTTTTTCATTACACCATACTACCTTTGTTATGTATTGGTAGCTTGGTCACAGACAGACAAGTCACTGATCCTCTAGGACAGTTTCTTTATCTAGAGTATTTCATAATACCTTTAATCCATACCACTAAATGGTGAAGAATGCATCAGAAAAGAATATGTAAAGAATGTAAACTCACAAGCATTCAAGAAGTATTAGTGGAGCCACTAAAGGGTATTTGTTGAATGGGACCTAGGAATCATCTTGTTGTGCCAGTAAGGCATTGTTTTGTTGTGTTTCTAAGTTCCAAAATTATCAACATTATCAAATTGGTCATTTATACAAAGTCATAAAATACATTACTAATATTGTGTTGAAAAATTATGTTATTCATCTGAATAATTTTGTGCATTTCTGACTAGCATGTCTCATGAAAGATATACTTAATAAGGAGAAAGACCAGCTAAGTATAACTAAAATAAATAAGGACAGAATCAGGGATTTGAAGAAGAGAAAGAATGTGAACAAAGTACTACAAACCAAGAGGAACATTGACTTTGATGAATCCTACAATACTTGAGTTGAATTAAATTGATCCTTTGAAACTTACATAAGGTGAATAAAAGACAAATAATGGTCCCACTTTATAGAGTGAATGGGAAACTTTTGATTCATACCAAGAGGACCTGACCCAGGCCATGTACTGTCACTGAAAGTGGCAGAAACTCACAGGCATATATTTCACAGACTTTTCAGATTAGTGTAAACCATATGACATAGTCACCATTCTTCAAATCTATTTAGTAACACAGACCACACGAATAGGGATTTCTATAAGGAATAGCTAGGTTTCACAATGTGACAAGTAGTTAAAAGTATATGATCTCTATGGACCCTTCCAATTTTAAATATGTGAACCACCCACATAAATCATCAGTATTTCCATATATTATTAACAAAGTCCAGCATCAAGAGATAGACAAATTACACTTAAAATAACTATAGACAATATAAAATGCTTGAAAATCTTCTTGCCAAAACAAACTCAAGAACTATATGAACATAATTGCAAAAACACTTTTCACAGAAATAAAATCAGATCTAAACAATTGGAAAAATATTCCTTGCTCATTAGTAGGCCAAGTTGATATAATAAAAATGACAATTCTGCCTAATCTATTTATTCAGTGACACAGCAAACAAACTACAAAAAAATATTTTATAGTTTGTTTTAAAGACTTTAAAAATAATAGAATTCATCTGGAGGAACAATAAGGCAAGGATATCAGTGAATCAGTGGGGAAAAAATTAAGGAAGGTGGTCTAGCCTTACCAGATCTTAAACTGTTTTATAAAGTGGTAATTATCAAAACAGTCTGGTACTGGCTAAGAAACAGAGTGGTGGATCAGTGGAATAGATTAGATACATAAGATATTATAATTAATTGCCATAGTAATCTGATATATGATAAACCCCAAGATCCAAAGTTCCAGAACAAAAATTCATTATCTGACAAAAATTACTGGGAAAACTGGAAAAGGGTATGGCAGAAAGGAGGTACAGACCAACATCTCATACCATTTACCAAGATAAGGTCAAAATGAATATGTGATTTTCACTTAAAGGGTGATACCATAAGCAGATTAGGAGATCATTGAATAGTTTATCTTTCAGATGTGTGAATAAGGGAAGAATTTAGGACCAAACAAGATATAGAGAGCATTACAAAATGTAAAAAGATTATTTCGATTCTATAAAATTAAAAAAGTTTTTTGCACACAAAGCACATTGCAAGAAAAATTAGAAGGAAAGCAGAAAATTGGGGGAAATTTTGCAACAAACACCTCTAATGAATGCTATATTTATCAAATACATAGAGAATTGAGTCAAATTTATAAGAATAAATTTTTCCCTAATTGATAAATGTTCAAAGGATATAAACTGGCACTTTTCATTTGAAGAAATCAAATCTATCTATAGTCATATTAAAAATGCTCTAAATCACTATTGAGTAGAGAAATGTGAATTAAGACACCTCATGCCTATCAGATTGCCTAATATGACAAAAAAAGGAAAATGATAAAAGTTGGAAGGTATGTGGGAAAACAGGAACAGTAATGAATTGTTGATGAAGTTGTGAACTGATCTGACCATTCTGGAGAGCAACTTGGAACTATGCCCAAAGGGCAACCAAATTGTGCATACCCTTTGATCCAGCTAGGTTAGTGTCCCAAAGAAATTTTTTAAAAAAGGAGAAATAATCAATTTGCATAAAAATATTTATAATAGCACTTTTATGGTGGTTAAGCATTAGAAGTCAAGGGGATGCCCATCAATTACAGAATGGCTGAAGAGGCTGTGGCATATGATTGTGATGAAAAAGTATTGTGTTATAAGAAATTACAAGTAGAATTATTTCAGAAAAACCTGGACAGATACATGAATTGATACAAAGTGAAGGGAACAGAATCAGGAGAACATTGTATACAATAACAATATTGATTGATGAAGAATTATGAATGATTTAGCTACTCTCAGCAATGTATCAATGATCCAATACCATCCCAAAGGTCTCATGATGAAGTAGCTATCCACCTCTAGAGAACTAATATTGTCTGAATACAGAGTGAAGAATATTCTTTTTCTTTATTTATTTCTTGTCCTATACAAAATAACTTATATGGAAATGATTGCACATGTATAACATATTGGATTGCTTAACATCTCAGGGACTAGAGTTGTCACATCTAAAGAGGACTCTATAATATTGAAGGCAGATGACATAAGTTCAATCCATGACTTTATCATGTTATTACACATATCACCTTTCAAGTCACTTAAACTCTATGGACCGTTGTTTCCTCATCTGTTAAAGTTAGGGGTGGTGACTTTGAAGATTTAGGTCTCCATGTATTATTCACTGCCATAAATATTAATATAATCTACCTGATTGCACCTCACATAAAATGTATACATTATATAGAGATTCCAGATGCATTTATGCATAATGATCATGCAGCATGAAAAAATAATTAGTTAATTCATTGATTAGACATTTTATAGCTTGACTGTGAAAGATTTAATTGAAAACATTTGTATCATACCTATACCTTGCAAAGTACTGGTTAAGCCTTAGTCATAGATAGGCAGTCAGACAGACAGACAAATAGACAAACAGATACATACATACATACATCTATTCATTTGTTCAGAACATTCATTAATAATAGCTAGTAATTATAGTGTTTAGAGGTTTACACATTCATTTACAAATATTTTCTCATTTTATTCTCACAAAAATCCTGGGAAGTGGGTACTGTTATCCTCATTTTACAAATTAGGAAAATGAAGCACACAGAATTTAAGTGACTTGCCCAGAGTCACATAGCTAGTAAGTGTTTGAAGCTAGATTGGAACTTGGGTTCCAGATATGGTGCTCTGTCTACTGAGTTGCATATGCCTGTCACTGTGCTAAGTACTGGAAATACAAATACAAGAAAGCAGTCCCTGCCATCAGAGTTTAGATTCAAATGATGAAAGACAATGCATAAATGGATGGTGAAAATGTGGGGAATGGGTACTTATGGGGCGTCATGTTGTAGAGAATGCCAGGAAGTTACATAGAGGGCCTGGATCCCAGAAAGATGGAGAAAAGGCTTATCTATCAAAGCCAGCGGAGGAGAGGGGACAGAAAAGGGGGAAACAGGGGATGTCACGTAAGAGGATGTTAGCCTAGATTTGGGGTCTAAGAACCTGAGCTTGAATCTTATTTCTGTTGCTTAATAACTGTGCGATCTAAATGAAGTCGCTTAAGCTTTCTAAGCCTCAGTGTCTTTATATGTGAAATGAGGTGGTTTTCCTGGATGACCCCAGTGGTTTCTTTTATCTCTTTATCCTAAGATCCATATTTTCATGATGATTTAGTTAAAGGAATCAGAAAATGAAAGCAGCAGATGAAGCACAAATCAGCTAAAATAAACTAACTGTAGGTAAAATAAATATTATTTGCACTAGAGAATACAGGAGGAATACAAAACTGTCCCTTCCCTCAGGCAGTTACAGAAGCCTAGCTTGCTTGTGAAATCCATAGATATCATAAAATGTAGAACAAGAAAGAGCTTTAGTGGTAATCTTGTCCAAATGCCTCATACACCACTTAGAGAAACTGATTTAGAAATATAAATTGATTTCACCAAGGTCACATATTATAGGTAATAAGAGTCAAAGCCAGGATTCAAACCCAGGTGTTCAGATTCCACAGCCAATGTTTGTTACACTATGCTGAATATTATTCACCAAAAGCTACTAATGATTACAATAAACATGACACTGAGATGAGCAGAATTAATAAACTGAATGTAAATAGTGCACTAATTGATTACTTTTTCTATTGTTTATTTCTCTACATCAGCTTCTTACTTTTTTTTTACATTTTCATTCTGTCCTTCAGCAAGAATTAATGAATACCTACCATGTAGCCAATGCTACTTTGCATTGTTGACTCTAGAAAAGTAATAAATGGCACAGACCTAATAAAATCAGTTTACAATGTGGTTAAGAAAATTATACACACACATATATGCATATACGTATATATACATATATATATATGCATATATATATATATATATATTTCTTGAAATTAGGCACGTCTCACTCATCCCAAGCTAAAAACAAAAACAACACACACACACACACACACACACACACACACACACACACACAGTCAAATTATTTTTTCTTTGATGCATTTATTCAGTGTGCCAATGACCATATCATTGGAACTCTAGCAGGTCCAAATCTAGAAAGAGTTCTAATAATTGTCTAATAATGAACAATATGTCTCTTTCCCAAGAATAATCATAGCTAGAAAGGTTCATTGCCAAGTTGATTTTTCATCACCAGAATATTTTGGAGACTGTCTACTGAGTCATAGAAGCAACACTTTCTCCCTGAAATCTTTCCTAACCCCCTTGAGAGCTAGAGCTGTTTCTCTTAAATTACCTTATGTCTGACTACTTTCTATGTATTTGCATTTATTCCTTACATATCTTTATGTGTACTTTTTTCCCCAGCAGTAGATTTCAAGAAAGAGAATATTTCATTTTTTAATCCTCAGCACCTAAAAGAGAGCCTGGCATGTGATAATCACTTAATAAATGCTTATTGACTGATTGGATGATATAAAAGCTGTAATTTGAGTCAATGTAAGGAGTACCCCTATGAACACATTTACAATTCCTTGAGTTTGAAATATTCAGTTTATCATAGTTATTTTTGATGACAGATACTATATAAAAATCTTGGTGCTCTAAACAAAAGGGTATTAATTCATTCTAACAATATGTTAGAGGCAAATAAGACACAGTACTTGCTCTCAGGAGTATATGATCTGGTAGTACAGGCATGCAAAGAACAAATATGCAAAAAACTATGATAAATGTGTGAGAGATATAAAGAACCTGAGTGCAGGAGCAAGTGAAAGCATGAGAGAAAACATGATGTAGTGGTGATAATATTAATATTAATAATAACGATAATAATCATAGAATTTACATAGTGCTCTGAGGTCTGCAAAGGACTTTTTCAATATTATCTTTTCATCAAAATAACCCAGGGAGGTTGTTTCTAATAGAATCTCAATTTTATAGAGGCTGAAATTGTGGCCAATATGAAGTGTCTTCACTTCTTCATCACACAAACTTAGCACATTTTAGTATGGGAATCTCCCTGGGATATTCCTCTCCACCACCCTTGTCTGTATAGTCTGTATGGTCTGTATAGTATAATCTGTACAGACTGCTATTCATAGCAGAAGCAGCAAAAAATTCTGAAGATAGCAACCTCTTTGACTTACTGAATAAATTCTAGGAAGCTGAATGGGGAATATACCATAAAGTTTCAATTTCTTCCCTAGGATCACAGAGCTACTAATCATTTAAGGCATTATTTGAACTCAGGTCTTCACATGCCAAAAACGTTCTTTCTACTATGTTACAGCAACAAAGAAAATGAGTTGTTACTAAGTTAAATGTTCCTGCTGTCTTCTATCATTGGCTTCCATATAACTCTGTAAGACATACTACAGAAATCACTGCCCAGCCACTGAAACTTAGTTGCTTAGCAACAGAGAGTAATATTTCATACAATTTAGGGCAGGGGAAAAATGGCTTTTTGGGAAACTACAGAAGAAATTTTGACTGTCCAATGGACTGTTTCATTTGGATTTTTTAATTTAAGAGTTAACCAAATAATGTGTTTCCTAGAAGTAATTCATAGTGTTTTAATGACTTAGAATGACCATATTTTGATTGGATTTTGGCTTCATCAGCCAGTAATAGAAAGAGGACCCACACCAATGAAACCCATGAAGCATTCAGACTCTGACCTGAACAGAGTCATATTGCTTATTCCAGAGATTGTTTCTGTAAAAGCATAAAGGAAAAGCTTAGTGCTTTCCATTGCCATCCTGAGGTGCTATTTCAGCTTTATGAGGAAAAGAGTTTAACCTACTGATACATTAGTGCCATTTCCTATAGAATTTGAATGTTTTTCCCAGTTGGTTTCTCATCTACACACTGATCACCCTTCATTCTGTTGAGTTACTTATTGCCGAAAAAGTAGAATGGCTCTAAGCCACTAAATTACCTAATTATGTGCATGAGTGCAAAAAAGGGGGCTAAGATTAAAAGTAAAATCTTTCATTTCCATTTGAAGATTTCCAACTTTAAGTGATTACAAATTCCATTTGGGTCCCAGTAATTTCATAAAACTTCCTTAGGTGCTTTCCAAAAGAAATTTCATTTTAAATTAGTAAAATTACTTTTTTGTGGGTTTCAATGCATATCAAATGCTGCAAGTACAGTATTTGATAAATCATAAAGGTAAATGTACTTAGGTTAATCCTTACATAGAGAGAGGAGATACTAATTCCTTAAGCCTAACCACCCTACTTACTGCACCAAACAGGAAAACAATAAGAATTAATAAAGATATTATCTCTGCAATTGTCAGAGCTGAGTGGAAAATTTTATCCTGAATGTCAGGCTGTTATAAAAAGTGGGACAGGCTTTGCTATACCGTTAATTCAGAAATTCAAACAGAATCAGTCTATTCCCTCCCAGACTGCCCCCAAAATACAGCCTGGTGAAAATACTCTTGTGATAGTTATGGTTTTATTCATTCTGAAATAATAACCTGAAATGTTGCCAGTATTTCTTTCTGAGATTTCCTCTATAAAAGTAGGCACAGTAAATGGCAGCTTTGTCAAAAAGCCTTGTAAACCATATCTGCAAAAAAAAACCATTCATTCTTAGTTTATCTGATTTTTACCAAAATATAACACCTCCAACCATTTGAATGAGAGAAAATATGAAGTACTAAAGGCACATAATAAGAGCTCAATATATTCACAGAATTAAGTAAGTTGTGGAATGCACTTACTTTTTCTTCTGAGAAGTAATGGTATAAAGAATAGCTTGCTTACAGATCATCTGATTTCATATAACTTTGTTTTAAAATATACATGAATAGTTCCATTTGATTTAGACATGCACATTAAACTTCCTAAATCAAGTCTGAAATTTCCCATGGAACAAAGTCTATCAGATATCTTTTTCTCAGAGAGTTTGGGTTGGGCTAAGGTCAGGGACTTCTCCCAGTAGTGAAAATATGGCTTATGAATTCTGATTTATTGAGGTCAACTTTATAATTCTGAATTGAGCACTGATATCAAAAGAAGAAATGAATGGAGGCCAAATGGAAAAAAAAATGTCAATTAGGGTGAGGAGGAGACAAAAAGACTCAGTAGGTATTTTTTTTTCCTTCTGATGGGGTAGCATTTTCCCGGCTTACAAATCTTAAGTACTAGCAACTTAACCCTTCCCTATTCCTGTATATGTTACCCTGTCATCGTTATGACATTTTCATTAAGGTGACAGTAGATCTAAGTTATGAAATTCATAAAAATCTGACAGAAGTGGGAAAATGATTTGTGCATTTTCCTAACTCTCTTGGCTTAGGAAGGCCACAGATGATTAGGAATTTTCCTTTTAATTCTTCACATTAGTATAAGTTTGCTCATATGTGCTAACAGAATTTAGTTATAACATGAAGAGCCATAAGCAGCTAATTCACATTTCTTTCTATTTTGCTTTGTAATGTGCTATATTCTACGGGTTTTTTCTCCAACAAGATGTTTTCTTAAATTTGTTTTGCTGAAGGCAGAATGGAAGTTCACTGTTATTTTCAAAGCCATATGCAAAGAGGAAAATTAAAAGCATTAATGAGTAATAGAAAGAACTTGATCTGGTAAGGAAAAATAAGTTTTATATAATTTACAATAGAATTTTTTGTAATAAAAAGAAGTAAACCTAGTGTTGAGTTCCTTTAATTGGAGCTATTTCTACAAACTGGATTCATGATTTGTTTTGAAATTAGTTTGAAGAAGAGGGCAGTTGTGTTAGCTACTTCAGGAGGCTAGAACAAATCAAATTAAGTAAATAGAGCAATTAACTAACTCTCTAAAGGAAGAAACAAGTAAGAATTATCAAATAGTAAAAATTCATTTTATAGAGGAGAAAGTAGAAACTCAGTGGGTTAGATTGAGCTTCCCAAGATAACATGGTTAGCAAAATCAGAGCTCAAGTTTTCTTTCTCGGTCCTCCCCTCTCCTCCTTATTCCATTCTGCCCAAATACAATGTAATTTTTAATGTATTTCCAAAGTTTATCTGACGCGAATAACCTCTGATTATTCATCTTATTCTCTTACCTTTAAGTAATCATAAAAAGAAACATTGTAGATATAAAGTGTTTTGTGTGGAGTCTATCAGCAAGTGTGTGTGGTTTCTCCTTTGTTCTTGAACAGGTCCATGGCATCAGAAAGATGATGCCATGACTTTCAAGTGAATTGGATTACAGTGAAGGAGCTATTAATTAGATCATTGATGAAACTATAAAATATACATTGATGGTAGACACATGTCTTGTCAAAATGACACAACCTACACCCTTCCTTCAGCCCACCCCCATGAAAATACATGCAACCAACAACAACTAATTTGTGCATGTTTGGTTAAAATGTAAGCTTTTTTTTGTGACCTGAATATCAACTTTGTGCCTGAGAAAAGGGTTGATGACACCTTGGTTTTGCACGAAGGCTTAGACAGTCTGATGCAATGCTTACTATTTTGTTTTCTTGTTAGAAATACTGCAGGGCTCTGGCTACCATGCAACTTAATTATAAGTGTCGACTGAAAGACCTACAAAGACCCTGTCATTTATTGAGCTTCTTATCGAAGCAGTAATGTGCTACTGCTGTTGTACTAATAATGAAGTTTTAATTAGCTCTCAAAAATACTGAGAGCTTGTTTAAGACCTCTAAATTGGATAGAATTGGATAGTATGTGCTTAGCTGAGAGGCATAAATAAATCTCAAACATAACACAACACAACACAAAACAAAACAAAAAAACCTGTCAAATACAATGCACACATATTAAGAAATAGCCACTAGATGTCTTAGTCTATTGTAAGAATATTGTCTATAGGAAGGGCTCATAAAAGTTATTTTCAATACCTTTTATTAGATTTCTTTTGAATGTTCCATGTACTTCCACATTTTAGGAAGCAGGATATCTACTCATATATTTTTTTTCTTGTTTGTGTGAGATGAATGAGGAAAACAGATTTTAATCAAAATAAATTACAGAAGAATATTTATTGAAAACCTTGGTTATCTTTTTTCAGTTGTGATAATAGTGCTTTCCTATCAGCAAAATATACATTGTCTCCCTCCATTTATAAACAGGTAGATGATAAATGATCTAGACCTAGTTCCCAGAACCCTCTCCCAAGGGTTTCCGTTTATATCAAACAATAGGTCACAGCATACTTTCCTAAATACTTTTCATACATGCAGCTCACAGATGCTAAAATGTCACAAGTTGAGGCCTTTATGTACTCTACATTTAAGAACTCCTGATCTCTTATCAATGTGAGATCTAGGCTCTGGCCACAGTTTGGATGCTTTTTGGTCTGTTCTTGTAGCACATACAGATTGAATCCCAAAAGGAATTAATTAATAACCATTTTGGGGAGAGTAGCCTGATGTGCTAATAATGTTTGCTATTGGTTAAAACATTTAGGGGTGTTGGAAGTAAGATGAGAGGGAGGTAAATAAAAAGTATGACATCCTGGTTCTGGCATTTAAGAGCTACAGTAGATCCAGCCTACCTTTCCAGCTTTATCTCCCATTTCCTTTCAGATAGTCTACATTTCAGGCAAACCGGACTGCATAGTATTCCCTGAATTCATTCTGATCTTTTCTTCTCCTCTAAATTTTTGCTTATACTTACCTTCATGAAAATAGACTCTCCCAAATACTTTACACCTCTCCTCTTTATTTGATGAGGTAACTTCTTTCCTTTAAGTTATATCTCAGGTAATCTTTACTCCAGAAAGCTACTTACACTCCAAATTTTTTTTTCTCACCATGTCTCTCTTATCATTTCACTTAGGACTACTCAAATTCATTTAACTTTTAACATATGAATAACAATTTAAAAAAATTTATGGTTATTTGCGTATGTACCATTCTTACCTGTTATGCCATTCACTCTTTCAGGATGTTACCTGTTTATATTTACTTCCTCTGTGTCCCCGATAGTTTTATAATATCCTACCAATAGAAATCACTTAATAAATATTTGTTGAATGAGTGAGTGGATTTGTATTTGTGATATCACTAATGAGAACTCATCTAACAATACTTACAACCTGAAGACTACCCAGAGTAAAATTACCTACCAAGATATGAGCCTTAGCTAAGTCCCTGTGCTTAATTCTGCTACCACTGTTTAAATCACATGCAATGTATTCTCTTCATTAGACCCTGATCTGAGACCTTAGTTTTGTTTTCCACTCTTTGTCATTTACCTTCAACTCTGTACATTTATGTGGACTATCAAATGCCTAGCCTTTTAGAATGCAAGATCTACTTTACTACTGAAAATCCTGGAACTCCTGGGAGCCAAGATGGAGTAAGCAGTAAGTCGCTCTCACTTTCCCTTCCTGACCTTGAAAAACTCAGAAAATACCACCCCAGGAAAAACCCTAGAACAGTAGAACGAACAGAAAGATGAGGTGCAGCATTTTGTTACCTAGCAAGACTAGGGGGGTTAACAGAAATCGTCCCTCTTGCTGTGGATGAAGGAGACCAGTTCAGGACAGGAGGTGTCCTAGCAAGCCAGCGGCAAACCACACCTCAGCAAACCAATGGGAGATCCTGAGCCCTAGCATGGTTGAACGGGCAGGTGCCAACACCAGGAACCCCCTGCACTTCCAGTGTGCCTTTGTAAAGCCAGGGGAATTGACAGAAACCAGCGTGGAGAACCACCACTTGCACTTGCACAGTGGACTGGCACCCACAAGCAGCTGAGCCTACCTGTGCTCTAGCACAGCCCTGGGTGAGGAGGTGACCACCAGCAGCCAGACCACACCCTTCCCCATACCTCACCTCCTGAGCTTCATTATAACCCTCGGAAAATCAGAAAAACTCCACCTGGCCTCTTCATACACAAGCCACCAACATCAGTTCCAGCCCATCACCAGTTCAGTCTCCATAGCCTCCAGCTACCAGAACCTGAGGCTCCAGCACAAATGCCAGTACCCAAGCCCCTAGCCCCTACAAGAAGTATGAGACAGTGCCACCTGTGCCCCAGAAGCACAGATCAACTTTAAAAGCCAAGAAAAAGGCAAATATCATGAGCAAAAATCAACATAGCAAAACAAAGACCACAGATTCTTATTACAGGGACAGGGAAGATCAAAACACAAATTCAGAAGATGATAGCATTGTCACTATAACCACATCTGAAAACTCAAAGGGGAATATCAACTCATCTTCTTGTAAAAGTTCTAGAGGGATTTTAAAAGTCAAATTAGAGAGGCAGAAGAAAAATTGAACAATTCCTTTAAAAATATAATTGGCCAAATGGAAAAAAGTACACTGAAGAACAATTCATTAAAAATTAGAATTGGGAAATGGAAGCTAATGATGCTTATATAAAAGATGCTTAATGATGCTTAAATAAAAAATAGAAGAAAATATAAAATATCTCATTGCAAAAACAATTGACCTAGAAATTGACCTAGATCCAGGAGAGATAATTTATTGGTCTACCTGAAAGCCACAATGAAAAGAAGAGCCTGGACAACATATTTCAAGAAGTCATCAAGGAATACTGCCCTGAGGTCTGTGGGAACAATCTGCTAGCAGCTGCTGTAGGTGTGTAAGATCCATCAACAACTAGCATCCAGAAAGCTGCCAACACAGGTTCTTTGATCTGCTTTACTAAGGAAAGTAACTTTAAGGGGTTAACAATCTCAGTTTAAGCAAACATACAAATATCATTCACAGTTTGAGGGGAAAAAATCAGCCCCCTGAACTTCAAGGCAAATGCAAATAAAAATTACAAACATCAATAGACAGACCTTGTTTGATTCAAATCACAATACATAGTTACCAATGCCAACATCTGGGTTGCAAAGCTGGGAGGCAATTTGCAGCTTGCCCAGAGTCTCAACACTCCTTCCATGAGTGTGACCCAAAAATCAAATGCCAAGCTCTCCTCAATTATATCTGGTTTGGAGCCCTGAGGACTCTGACCTAACCCACACTGGTTCTGAGAAAGTTCTCCATACCCAGGATCATATCATATACAAATCAATGACTCCCAATTGTCTCAGTACTGAGTAGTGCTCCAAGATAAAAAGATCCCACTTTATCTGCCTCATTCAAACAAAGGCCAGAATCATTAAAGGCACTTAAGAGAAGAAAAGCAAAAAGTCCCACCTTAATTACTATTACAAGGTCCTAGAACCAGAGGGTAAAATAGTCATTGAAAGAATCCACTGATCACCTCCTGAAGAAGATCCCAAATTGAAAACATCAAGGAATATTTTAGCCAAATTCCAGAATTATCGGGTCAGGGAGAAAATACTTCAAGTAGCCTGAAAGAAAAAATTCAAACACTGTGGAATCACAATCAATATTACACCAGACGTTGCAGCTTCTACATTAAAGTATCAGAGACCTTGGAATATGATATTCCATAAGGCAAACAAACTTGGATTACAACCAAGGTTCAACTATCCAGAAAAATTGTGCATAAACCTTCAGGCAAATAGATGATTATTCAGTGAAAAATGGGACTTCCAGATCTTCCTGATGAAAAGACCAAAACTCAACGAAATATTTGATCTTTAAATATAAGACTCAATAGTGGCATAAAAAGGTAAACAAGAAAGAAAAAAAAACATGTTGTTCAATAAGGGAAAACTGTTTACATCCCTTCGTGGAGCATGATACTTGTAATTCTTGAGAAATGTATCTTTATTATGACATTTAGAAGGGATACACATAGACAGAGGGTGTGGGTGTAAATTAACTGATGTGATGATAAAAAACCAAATTAAGGGGTGAAACATGATTGTAAATTACATAACATGAAGAGGCACAAAAACATATTGTAGTAGAGGGAAAGAAGGGAGGGAGATGAGAATTGTTGGAACTATACTCTCATCAGATTTGGATTAAGGAGGGAATAACATACTCAGGTATCAAACTCTAACTTGCCCTACAGGCAGTAGGAGGGAAATGGGGAAAGAAAAGAGAGGGGGTGGTTGGAAGGGAGGGAAGATGGATTAAGGAAAAAGGGAAAGAAATGGGAAAGGGCTGATAGAAGGGAGGGAAGATTGAGGGAGGTAGTTCTCAAAAGGAAAATTCTTTTGAGGAGGGAAAGGGAGAAAAGAGAAATAAAAGCATAAATGGGGGAGTAGTGGGGGTAGAATAAGATGGAAAGACACAGATAGTAGTCATAACTGTGAATGTGAATGGGAGGAACTCTGTAAAAAAATGGAAACAGATAACAGAATGTATTAAAAACCATAATCCTATAATATATTGTTTACAAGAAACACATTTTAAACAGGGGGATACACACTGGGCAAAGGTAAAAGGCTAGAATAGAATCTATTATGCTCTAGCTGAAATTAAAAAAAAAAGAAACCAGGTTAGCAATCCTGATCTCAGACAAAGCAAAAGCAAAAATAGATTTAATTAAAAGAAATAAGAAAGGAAACTATATCCTGCTAAAAGACACCATAGACAATGAAGTAATATTACTAAACATAAATGTGCCAAGTGGTATAGCATCCAAATTCTTGGAGGAGAAATTAAGGGAATTACAGGAAGAAATAGACAGCTCAATTATACTAGTGGGGGACCTCAACCTTCTCCTTTCTGAATTAGGTAAATTTAATGACAAAATAAACAAGAAAGAAGTTAAGGAGGTGAATATAATTTTAGAAAAGTTAGATATGGTAGACCTCTGAAGAAAATCAAAGGGAGATTGAATGAATAATACCTTTTTCCTCAATGGTACATGGCACCTACAGAAAAACTGACCATGTACTAGAGTATAAAAAGTTCACAGTCCAATGCAGAAAGACAGAAATATTAAATGCATCCTTTTCAGATCATGATGCAATAAAAATTATATGCAATAAATGGCCATGGGAAAATAAAATAAAAATTAATTGGAAACTAAATAATGTAATCCTAAGGAATGAGTGAGTCAAACAAGAAATCATAGAAACAATCAATAACTTCATCCAAGAGAATGGCAATAATGAGAGAACATACCAAACTTATGGGATGCAGTGAAAGCAATTCTTACAGGAAATTTTATCTCTAAGTGCTTACATGAACAAAAGAGAGAAAGAAGAGATCAATGAATAGGGTATGCAACTAAAAAATCTAGAAAAAGAACAAATTAAAAATCTCCAATTAAAAAATCTGAAAACCAAAGGAAAGAGAAATAAAATTGAAATTTAAAAACTACTAAAATGATAAATAAAACTAAGATCTGGTTTTATGGGAAAAAAAACAATAAAATAGAAAAGAAAGAAGAAAACCAAATTACCAGTATCAAAAATGAAAAGAGTTAATTCACCACCAGTGAAGAGGAAATTAAAACAATATTTAGGAATTACTTTGCCCAACTGTTTGCCAATATATTTGACAATCTTAGTGAAATGGATGAATATTTACCAAAATATAAAATGCCCAGATTAACAGAAGAGGAAACAAAATACTTAAATAAACCCATCTCAGAAAAAGAAGTTGAACAAGCCATCAATGAACTAACTCCCTAGTCCAGGGCCAGATGGATTTACAGGTGAATTCTATCAAACATTTAAAAAAACAATTAATTCCAGTACTATAAAAACAATTTAGGAAAATAGGCAAAGAAAGAGTCCAATCAAGTTCTTTTTATGATACAATTATAGTACTGATACCTAAATCAGGAAAAGTCAAAGCAGAGAAAGAAAATTATACACCAATTTCCCTAATGAATATAGATGCAAAAATTTTGAATAAAATATTAGCAAAATGATTACAGCAAATTATCACAAGAATAATAAACTCTGACTAGGTAGGATTTATAAGAGGAATGCAGGACTGCTTCAATATTAGGAAAGTTATCAGTTTGATTGACTATATCAACAACAAAACTAACAGAAAACATATGATTATCTCAATAGATGCAAAAAAAGCTTTTGACAAAATACAATACCCATTCCTATTAAAAACACTAGAGAGCATAGGAATCAATGGAGTCTTCCTTAAAATGATAAGTAGCATTTGCCTAAAACCACCAGCAATTATTATATGTAATTGGGATAAGCTAGAAGCATTTCCAACAAGATTGGTGGGGTAAAAAAATATGCCCATTAGCAACCCCGTAATTCAATATGGTACTAGAAACATTAGGGTTAGCAATAAGAAAAGAAAAATAAATTGAAAAAATTAGAATAGGAAAAGAAGATACAAAGTTATCACTCTTTGCTGATGATATGATGATATACTTACAGAATCCTAGAGAATCAGGTAAGAAACTACTAGAAATAATAAACAACTTTAGCAAAATTGCAGGATATAAAAATGCACCTACAGAAGTCATTGGCATTTCTACATATTACTAACAAAACCCAACAGAAAGAGATAAAAAGAGAAATTCCATTTAAAGATATTATGTTCATTATAAAATATTTAGGAGTCTATCTTCCAGAACAAATGCAGGAATTATATGAACACAATTATGAAATACTTTTCACATGAATAAAGTCAGACTCAAATAACTGGAAAAACATCAGGTACACATAGGTAGGCCGAGGTAATATAATAAAATGACAATTCTAACTAAATTAATTTATCTATTCAGTGACATAGCAATCAAATTACCATAAAATTATTTTATAGAACTAGAAGAAAAAAATCATAACAAAACTAATCTTGAAGAACAAAAGGTTCAGAATATCGAGGGAATTAATGAAAAGCAATACAAGTGAAGGAGGCCTAGCCATGCCAGATCTTAAATTGTATTATAAAGCAGCAATCATCAAATCTACTTGGTACTGGCTATGAAATAGAGTGGTAGATCAGTGGAATAGGTTAAGTATACAAGACATGATAGTCAATGGCTATAACAATCTACTATTTGTTAAACCTGAAAACTACCGCTTCTGGAATAAGAACTCACTAATTTACAAAAACTGCTGGGAAAACTGGAAAATAGTTTGGCAGCAACTGGGCATAGAACAACATCTTAAACAGTATACTGAAACAAAGTCAAAATGGATACACTATTTAGATTAAAAGGTTGATAATGTAAGCAAACTGGGAATACAAGGAATAGGTTACCTGTCACATCTATAGAGAATGGAAGAATTTATGACCCAACAAGAGATAGAGAATATTATTTAATGCAAAATGGACAATTTTGATTATATTAAATTGAAAAGGTTTCACAGAAACAAAGCCAAAGCAATCAAGATTAGAGGGAAGTAGAAAACTGGGCAAGCTTTTTTATTTGTATTTGTTTTTGTTTTTTACAACTAGTATCTCTGATACAGGCCTCATTTTTCAAGTATATGAAGAAATGAGTCAAATCAATAAGAATAAAAATCATTTCCCAATTGATAAATGGACAAAGGATATGAACAGGAAGTTTTTCAGATGAAGAAATTATAGCTATCTATAGTCACATGAAAAAATGCTCCAAATCACTGTTGATTAGAGAAATGCAAATAAAACAACTCTTAAGTAACACATCACACCTATCAGGTTGACTACCATGACAAAATAGGAAAATGATAAATGATGGAGAAGATATGGGAAAATTGAAAGAATAATGCATTGCTGGTGTAGTTGTGAACTGATCCAACCATTCTGGAGAGCAATTTGGAGCTATCCCCAAAGGGCTATAAAACTGTGCATACTCTTTGACCCAGCAATTCCACTTCTACGGCTGTATCCCAAAAAGATCATACAAATGCTAAAAGGACCCACATGTACAAAAATAATTTAGCAGCTCTTTTTGTAGTGGCAAAGAATTGGAAATTGAGGGGATAAGCTTAAGGATAGCCTTAATTAAGGAATGGGAAAACAATTCATTGTATACGAATGTACTGGAATACTACTGTGCTATAAGAAATGATAATCAGGTAGATTTCAGAAAAATCTAGAAAGACTTATATGAACTGATGTGTAGTGAAGTGAGCAGAACCAGAAGAACATTGTACACAGTAAAAGCCACATTGTATGATGACTAACTTTGATAGACCTAGCTCTTCTCAGCAATGCAAGGACCTAAGTAAACTCCAAAAGACTGATGATAGAAAATTTTATCCATCTTCAGAGAAAGAACTTTGGAGTCTGAATGCAGACGGAGGCTTACTATTTGGTCACTTTTGTTTCATTTTTCTTTCTCTTCATTCCTTCCATTCATTTTATTTCTTCTATACAACATGACTAATGTATATGTGTATGTAGAGCATATATCATATTCTATGCCATCTTTTGGAGGAGAAGGAGAGGGAGGCAGAGAAAATTTAAAACTCAAAATCTTACAGAAGTGAATGTTGAAAACTAAAAATAAATAAATTGAATATTTTTTTTTAAAAAAGAAAATCTTGGAATGCAAGTATTTATAGGTAGGAAAATAGCAAAAATAAAATATCACTACCAAAACTACCTCTCGTCAGATTCACACAAAATGAATGGTCTCCTTAAGTTTAACCCTATTTCATCCACATACCAGCTAGACTCTAACCTAGTCCTAACCTAGGTGCTTAGTAAAGCAAGCTCATCCTTGGCATGTGTTAGGCTAGTCAGAACACAGGAAATTGGAAGTAATTTGTCAACAGAAATTAAGTTACACTTTGACATGTGATTAATAACTATTTGATGTCCTTTAGGTATCCTTTTTTGGCTATAGACAAGACCTACCTTTACTCAATATGGTTGCTTTATAAAGGCAAAGACAAGCTATTTCCAGCTACCTTTTGATTCAAGACAAAACTACTTTATACACAGTTCCCTCACAGCTTAAACTAGTTGCTATATTTTCTTTGGTCCTTTGCCCACTTTTTTCTTTCTTTCTTTCTCTTAGGCCAAAAACCTAAGTGAGGTTCTGCTCTTGCCCAGCTAGTCCCTGTTCTAATTAACTCCCAAACACAACATGTCCTCACAAACCTTCCTCTTTGAATAGCCCTATTCCTCAGCAAAATCTCCTTTTAAAATCTCAATGGCCTCTATCTAACTGGCGCATAATATCTATCTTCCTGTCATTTTGTCCTCCTCACCCATTTCCCAATAATTGGTAACCCAGTGCAAATGATAAAACATAAGGGAGGCAGATAACATATGTGAAATTGTAAACTTCTTTAAAATTCCAAATGAAAATCTATGCACAGTTACCTGTGTCTATGTATGTGTATACACACACATACCCACACATGCTAATAAACATTATAGTTTTATTATATATGGAACATGAGCAGATTGATTCAATATGTGAAGCCTTTATATTTCATCTAGAATCTTTAGTATTACGTGGACACTGAACATATCTTTTGTGTATGTTTCAATTTTCTCCGTTTACAGAATAAATGCATATAGTCAAGGCTTTGCATGCGATTGGTCACAAGGGAAAGTTATTGTGAAATTATACCAAGTTGATCAATTTTCTCCTTATTACTGTAGAAAACATGAATAGGGTTTTTGTTTCTGTGAAAAAGTCTGGAATTAAATAGAAATCTATTTCATATTTTGCCTGTCAGATCTAGTAGGAACATGGGAAGAATTTATGATCAAATACAGGACAGGGAACATTATGGAATGTAAAATGGGTAATTTTGAGTACATTAAATTTAAAAGGGTTTAAACAAACAAAACCAATACGGCCAAGATTAGAAGGAAAGCAGGAAACTGGGGTAAATAATTTTACAGAAATGTTTTTTTTCTGATAAAGGTCTCATTTCTTAAATATATAGAGAATTGAGTCAAATTTATAAGAGTACCAGTCATTCCCCAATTGATAAATTGTCAGAGTGTATGAACAGTTTCTCTAAGGAAGGAATTAAAGCTATCTATAGGCAAATGAAAAAAAAATACTCTAAATCACTTTTGATTAGAGAAATAGAAGTTAAAATACCTCTGAGGTACCACTTCTTACCCTCAAAGATTTTCAAATATGACAGTAAATCGAAATGAAAATTATTGAATGGGATGTCAAAAAACTGGAACACTAATGCATAATTGGTAGAGTTATGAACTGATTCAACCATTCTAGAGAGAAATTTAGAACTATGCAAATTAAAGTAGCTCTGAGATAGCACTTCTGACCTATCAGAGTGGCAAATATGACAAGAAAAGGAAAAAGATAAATATTGGAAGGCATGTGGAAAAACTGGGACACTAAAGCACTGTTGTTGGAGTCGTGAAATGATCCAATCATTCTATAGAGCTATTTGGGACTATGCTCAAAGGTCTATAAAACTGTGCATACCCTTTGATTCAGGAATACCACTTCTAGATCTGCTTCTGAAAGAGATATTAAAAATGAAAAGGACCTATATGTACAAAAATATTTATAGTAACTCTTTTTATGCTGGCTAAGATTTAGAAATCAAGGGGATTCCCATCAATTGGGGAATGGCTGAGCAAGTTGTGGTATATGATTGTGATGGAATATTATTGTGCTATAAAAAATGACAAGTAGAATGATTTCAGGAAAAAAAAAACTGGGAACTGGTGCAAAGTGAACTGAACAGAATCAGGAAAATATTGTACGCAGTAACAGCAATATTGTGCGATGATCTGTAAATGACTTAGTTATCATCAGCAATACAATGATCCAAGACAATCCCAAAGGATTCATGATGAAACATGCTATCAGCCTCCAGAGAAAGAACAGATGTATGTGCATATACATATATGCATATATATATATGCATATATATATATGAATACGGATTGAAGCATATTATTTTTCATTCTTTCATTCTTTTTTTTTCTTTCAGTCTTCTTGTAAAAAATGACTAATATGGAAATGTTTTACATGATTGTATATGTCTAACCTATATCAGAATGCTTACCATCTTGTGAAGGGGGGATAGGGGCAGAGGGTGATATAATTTGAAACTCAAAACTTAAAAAATGTTAAAAATTGTTTAAACATATAATTGGGGAAAATAAAATACAAGTGGCTTCCATTGTACCCTTTAACTTTAGTCATTTTAGCTCAGAATTAATAAAGTAATTCAAAGGTGAGTAATTTTGTTTCATTTCTAGGCCAGAAGAATGGGAGGTGAGCTATTTTTGTTATGCTGACAGGCAAAGAGCCAAGGCCCAAAGAGGCAACCATACAAAAATGAATGCATAGATAAAATATTTTTATTCTGATTTACAATGATAATAACAATAATTTAATCTACAAAAGATAAAAATTGGAGGTTGTGTAAATTTCAGGAATATAACTGATGTAATAAAATATTTTCAAATTTCAGAGTTTGGGGGAAAATCATGATTTTCTTTTCCTTGAATAGGAGATTGGGTTCCATAGTGTATTCAAAAAGGCACACACACACATATATGCATATATATAAAACACATGTACATATACATACATATATACATATATATATATATATACTATATCCCAATTACATGAATTTTTTTTACATTCTTTTTTTTAATTTTTGAGTTCAAATTCTCACTCTCATTCTGGCACCACCTGTGACTCTTGAGAAGTAGTAAGATATTATCTATGTAACTTATTGCCATATTAGGCAAGTTAAACTTATTGCCATATTAGGCAAGTTAAAAAAAATACATGCAACATGAAATATAAAGGTTTAAAAAGCATGTTTAAATATGCATTCAGAATTAATTTATTCTCTCAGGAGACAGACAGTATTTTTTAACATGGGTCCTTTGGAATTGTCTTAGATCATTTTCTTGATCTGAATACTGAAGCCTTTCTCTGTTGATCATCCTTACAATATTGCTACTATGCTGTACAATATTCTCCCAGTTCTGCTCACCTCACTTTGCATGATTTCATATAAATCTTCCTAGATTTGTTGGAAATTATCCTTGCTCATAATTTCTTATAACACTGCAATATTCCTTCATAATCATATTCCACAACATGTTCAGTCATTCTCCAGTTCATGGACATTCACTCAGTTTCTAATTTGTTGCCATCACAAAAAGCTGGTATTATAAATAGTTCCTTTTTCCTTTTCCTCTGATCTCTTTGGAATACAGACCTAGTAGTGGTGTTGCTGAGTCAAAGGGTAAGTATAGTTTTGTAACCCTTTGAGTGTAGTTCCAAATTGTTCCTTAGAAAGCTGGACTAGTTTGTAGTCCATTACTTTCCCATTTTTTTTCACCTCCCTCCAGCACTTGTCTTTTTCCTTTTCTGTCAGGTTAGCCAATCTGATCAGTGTGAGGTGGTATTTTGATTGTTGTTTTAATTAATATTCCCTTAATTAGTAGTGAGTTAGAACTTTTTTTTCCTTTTGACTATTGATAACATTGATATCTTCTGAACACTGTCTGTTCATATCCCTTGACCATTTATCAACTGGGAAATGACTTTTTTGCATATAAATTTGGCTCTGTTTCCTATATCCGAGCAATGAGGTCTTTAACAGAGAAACTTGCTATAATCTCACCCCCACCCAAGCCCCCAGAGTCCTCTTGTCCTAATTTTGGCTGCATTAGTTTTGTTTGTGCAAAAAGTTTTTTTTTTTTAAATTTCATGCAGTCAAAAGTAGGGTCAGCTAGATGATGAAATGCATAGCGAACCAGGCCTGGAGTCAGCAAGTGTCAGACATTTACTAGCTGTGTGACCCTGGGCAGGTCACTTAAATCTGTTTACCTCAGTTTCCTGATCTTTAAAATGCGCTGGAGAATGAAATGGCAAACCACTTCACTGTCTTTTACAAGAAAAACCCAAATGTCGTCACAAAAGTTTTCACACAAAACAACTGAACAAAAATAAAAATTGCCCATTGTTCTCCCCAACACATTTTTTGTCTCTTGTTCAGTCATAAATTCTTCTTTTATGCATACCTCAGACAGGTACATTTTTTTCCATGCTCCAGTAATTTAATTATTATCACCCTTTGTATCTAAATCTTTATCATTTTGACCTTATTTTTGCATACAATGTGAGATGCTGGTTTATACCTAGTTTCTGCCAAACTGCTATGCAGTTGTCCCAGAAATTTTTGTCAAATGGGGTGCTCATTTGCTGAGATCTTTGGGTCTATCAAACACTAGATTACTATGGTTATTTACTAATGTAAATCATGACTCTAATCTGTTCCACTGATGCAGCACTCCATTTATTAGCCACTACTAGATTTTTTTAATGATGACTTCTTTGTAATGTAGTGAAAATTGAAAAATGGCACTGCTAAGTGACCTTCCTTCACACATTTTTTTCATTGATTCTTTTATATCCTTGACCTTTAGTTCTTCTATATAAATTTTGTTTTTAATTTTTCCTAACTCTATAAAATAATTTCCAAATAAAGTTCTAAATAATTTCTAAATATAGACACTAAATAAGTAAATTACCTTGGAATTGTCATTTTATTTTATTAGTTCAGCCTATCCATAGTCAATTACTATTTTTTCAATTGTTTAGATTTATCTTTACTTGTGTGAAGTTTGTTTTGTAATTGTGTTTATATAGTCTTTGGATTTGTCTTGGTAAGTAGACTCCCAAGTATTTTATTTTAATCTCTACTTCTTTTAAAAAGGAATTTTTTTTAAAAAGGAGCAAAAATGTCAGAGTAAGCAGTAAATCACCACAACTTTCCCATGAATCACCTCCAAAACAACACAAAATAGCACCCCCAAACCAATCTTTGAACAACATAACCAGAAAAAAGACAGGGTGAAACAATCTTTTAGACCAAGAAACTTGGAAGATTGGCAAGAAAAGTCTGTTTTGCTCATGCAAAAGGGGAGAGTAGTCCAGGACAGGAAGCTTCCCAGGAACCTAGCTGCAAGACCCAGTTCAGCAAACAAATGACAGGTCCTGAGGCCTAGTGCAGTAGACCAAGCAAAAGCCAATACCAGGACACACCACAGGCCTCAATATAGCCAGGGGAATGGACAGACTCCAGCTCTGAGAATTTCTACATGCTTTAGCATGGCCCTAGGCATAGAGGTGACCTCCAGCAGCCAGACTCCATGTGCTTTACTGTAGTCCTGGGCAGACAAGTAGACACCAACCCTACGGGTGCCTAAGCAAACAAGCAGCTGCTTGTGCTGGACCCATGACACATGCTTCAACATGGCCTGGACCAACAGACAAGTTCCAGTGGCTGGGACTCCATGTGCTTCAGTGAAGCCTCAGGCAAACAGGTAAACATCAACCTTATATCTGCCTAAACAAACAGGCAAGTTTCAGCAGCCAGATCTCTGGGTGTTTCAGTATAGCCCTGAGGAAATGCAGAAAAACCCCACCAGCATCAGCACATTCCTAACACTACCCCTAGGACCCTTGATCATCACCAGGCAAGCTGCCAGATCCCTGGAGCCTCCTGTGATACAGAACTATAGAGGCATAATCACAAACATCATAGATGTTGCATTTATTGCCTTAATGATACACTCCTTCAGTCTGACCTCCCTTCTATCCATCCCTCCCTTTTCTTTCCCTTTTCCCTTCCTACTTCCTATAGGGAAAGTTAGGTTTGTATGCCTAACTGATTATGTTATTTCATCTTTAAGCCAAGTCTGATGAGTGTAAGGTTCAAACAATGCTCATCTCCCTTCTTTTCCTCTACTATCTAGAATGGCTTTCCATTTCCCCTCATTTTACAGATGAGGAAACTGAGGCAAACAGAGTGAAGTGACTTGCCCAGGGTCACACAGCTAGTCTTTCTCTGAGGCAGTATTTGAACTTGGGAGGTTGAGTCTTCTTGCCTCTAGGCCTAGTACTCTGTCCACTGTGCTACCTAGCTGCCCAATGCAGCCTCTGAAGCTGAGATGCAATGAAGTATGGATCAGTTTTCTGCTGCTTGTGCTAATTTTGACCTAACACTTAACACCAAGAAAACACAGATGCTCCATCAGCCACCACCACACTATCTATATGTGGAACCATCAGCTACAGCACATGGAGAAGTTTTGAGTGCTATGCATAAGTTTACTTACCTTGGTAGTGTACTTCCCAGGAATGTGCACATTGATAATGAGGTTGACACATGCATTGCCAGAGCTAGCTCAGTGTTTGCAAGGCTCTGAAGGAAAGTATGGGAGAGAAGAGGTATTGGACTGATTACCAAACTGAAGGTCTGCAGAGCTGTGGTGTTGACCTCATTGTTTTATGCCTGTGAAACGCAGACAGTCTACCAGTGCCATGCCAGGAAATTGAATTGCTTCCATTTGAATTGTCTTAGGAAGATTCTGAAGATCACCTGGCAGGATAAGGTAGCAGACGCTGAGGTCCTTACTCGAACTAAACTGCCAAGAATTCAGACTCTGCTTCAGAGAGCATAACTCCTATGGGCTGGTCATGTTGTTTGAATGAAAAACGTGAACTTGCCAAAAAGACTATTTTATGGAAAGCTCACACAGGGCTAGTGTTCATATGGTGGTCAGAAGAAGAGAATCAAGGACACTCTCAAGGTCTCTCTCAAGAACTTTGAAATTGATTGTGTGACATGGGAGACATTGGCACAGGATCACTTAGCATGGCATTCTCACATCAGAGAAAGTGCTGTGCTGTATGAGCAAAGCAAAATTGAAATAGCTCAAAAGAAGCACAGGATGCACAAGTTTGGAGTATCCACCCCAAGTGTTCACATGGGCTATTTGTGCTCCACCTATAGTAGAGCATTCCAAGCACATATTGGCCTGATCAGACACATTCGGACACATCGAATCTTGATACAAGCATAGTGATGTCATTTTGGTCCTCTTGAAAAACAAAGGACAACTAACCAACCAACAATTGGTTTTTGTGCTTCTTCATGCAATGTGATTTACCCTGGTTTGCCCTCCTTTCTGCTTTTCCCAGTACAATCCTTTTTCACCACTTTATTTCATTTTTTATCATCACATCAAAGTGAACTTATACTCACATCCACATCTGTCTATGTATATCCTTTTTAAATATTGTAATAAATATACAGTTCTCAAGAATTAAAAGTGACATCTTCCCTTGTAGGGAAGTAAACAGTTTGTCTTTATTAATAACAAGTTTTTTTTCTTTCATGTTTACCTTTTTGTGTCTCTCTTGAGTCTTATATTTGAAGATTGCATTTTCCATTGAGTTGTCCTCTTCTTAATTTACACCTTAATCTACCCTGTCCTCATAATAAGAATCTATGGTCATTGTCTATTTCTGCCTTTTGCTTATGGTGTTTGCCTATTTCCTGGCTTTTAAAATTGATATCTCCTGCTGGAGTGCAGGGGGCACTGACCCAAGATTCTTGTGTTGAGAGTCCAGGACCTGGTCACTGGTTTTGTGGGCTAGGGACTCAGGTCCTGGCAGCTGGCTCCTAACTATGGCTCCCAGTATTTCTCTGGTTTCTTTTTGGTTGTTAAATGTATTTTCTGTTTGACCTTTGAGCTCTGTAATTTGGCTATGATATTTCTGGTGATTTATATTTAGGATATCTTTTAGGAGGTGAATGATGGATTTTTTTTTCAATTTCTATTTTCCCTCTGGTCTTAGAATATTGGAGGTAATTTTCTTTAATAATTTCTTGATATATGATGTCTAGACTCATTCTTTGATCTTGGGTTTCAGGTAATCCAATAATTCTTTAATTCTCTCTCTTCCACCTATTTTTCAGGCCAGTTGTTTCTCTAATATTTCATATTTTCTTCTATTTTTCATACTTTTGATTTTTTTTTCTTGATGTCTCCTAGAGTCATTAGCTTCCACTTGCCCAATTCTAATTTACAAGAATTTTTTTTCTGCTGTGAGCTTTTGTACTTTTTTTTCCATTTGGCAAGTTCTCTTTTTAAGGTGTTAATTTCTTCAGTACTTTTTCATGCCTTTTGTACCAAGCTGTTAATTGTCTTTTCCTAATTTTCATCCCTTGTTTTAATTTATTTACCTATGTTATCCTCCATCACTATTATTTTATTTTGAAAACTGTTCTTTTAGCTCTTCGGGATATTCTGGTTGGGCTTGTTTCCAATTCACCTTTTTTTTTTTCTTTAAGACTTAACTCTTTTGATTTATTGTCTTCTTTTGCACTTGTGTCTTGATCTTACTTGTCAGCAAAGTAACTTTTTATAGTAAGATACTTTTTGTTGTTGTTTGCACATTCCCCCACCTTATTTGTTGATTTGTAACTTTATACTAACATTGCACTCTATTCCCAATGTGGAGGGGAGGGGTTCTATCTCATGCTTCATGATTTTTTAACTTTTTGTTTTCAGAGCTAGTTCTAGGAGTCTGAACATTTTTAATATTTCTGAAGTGGTCTGATCTGTAGAGAGGTGTGGCCATTGTTCTATTGGTTTTCACTCTGGTCCTCACCTGAGAAAAGCCCTTGATCCCTTGGAATTGTAATTGATACTGCTTCTCAAGGCCCCTCCTCCCTTGGGACTGAAAGCTATGTTGTTCTTCAAGGTCCTTGAATACCTTGGATCCAGATGTGATACTGTCCCTCAGGGTTTTTACTCCTCCTTGACTGAGAGTTCTCCTTTCACTCTTTGAATTTTGACCCAATGGACGTGCAATGGACTTGCCAAACATTGTCTGCTCCTTCCTTTACTGCTAGCACACACGGGTACCATGTAATCTCTTTCCAACTAGTTGGCATGTCCACTTACTATCCCTAAGTTGAGAGCTCCTGAAGCCATAGCTGTTTCTGTTGCCACTACCTAGTCTCACAACTGGTGTTTCATCCTTGTGGGCTCCAGGCTAGCCTCCAGCCCAATGTCACCGATCCCTTTTTTCTATCTCCTAAGTTGTCTTCAGCTGGAAGAATTTCTCACTCTAACTTGTTGTTGGCTATGCTACTCCAGAACTATATTTGAGAAGTTAAAGTTGCTTGGAGAGGATTTTTTGGGAGAGCTGGGGCTGTGTGCTTTTCTCCTTTATGATCTTGACTCCACTTCCCCTCTGTCATGGTTTTTAATAACCTTTAGAGAAAGTTATACCCCCCAAATATTAATTTAAAAATTTTAGAATTTAAAATATTAAAATTCCTTAAGCATGGGTGAGACAAACATAACCTGTCTTAAAGGAAAGTAAGCAGGATTAGCAAGACAATATACATGATAATAACAATGATATAAATAGAGAAAAAATGAACAAGAATATATAACAATAATGACTAAATATGGCTGTGGCTGTGGCCTTGAAAAGGAGATGAGGAAACATAGAAGGTGAAAACTTTGGGAATATAATATGGAATACAATAGCAGATAATGTGTTAGTCAGTGTTTATGAGTTGATTAAAAAAATCTTTGTTACCCTGTCCGTAAGTAGGATTGGTGGGATAAATCAAATTGAAAACAAATGATGTTTAAGCAATTATTCTCAATTTTTTTAAAAATAGCAAAATCACTATTGTAAATGAAAATCTTCAGTAGAGGCATGTTTCTCATATTTAATTTGTAAGGAATATGTTTTAAGAAAGAGCTTTTAACAGCTTTAGAGATTTTAGCAAAATAATACAGAAAAGGTAGAATTTTATGTATTCTATTTCAGTAAAGGTTTGCCTAGTGAAAAAAATAGCGGTAATGGGTCTGAATAGAAAGCTGATCTCTTTAAATAAATTGAGAGGTAATGACAATAATTGTCCTAATCACTTAAATTTATGTAATACTTTACAATTTGGAAAGAATTTTATAGATGTCATATGATGATCTTTAAAATATCGGGGGTTTACATGTGTAACAGATGTGATTATCATGATTTTACAAATGAAGGAAAAGCAAAAAAAAAAAAAAAACCTGTTTAAGTGACAGAGGTGGAATTTGAACCCAGATCTTCCTGTTATGGATCAATCACTTTACCTGTTATGTTGTTCATTCTTAGCAATCTTTCAAACAATATGATGTCCCTATGTTTAGTTGGAAGAATGAAGAGTTGGGATGGAGTCATGTTGTCAGGCTATAATTTCACCTGAGTAGTGACTTTCCCATGTGAAATCTCCCTCTATTGGTACATTGCTTGTAACTAATAATTTTATAGAGTTGACTGAAACACTAAGAGTTTAAATAACTTGCCTGTAAATTCTTTATGGCTACATTGCAAGTACTGAGTATGCCACAAGTAAGAAATGCACTCAGATTTTTCAGATTCCAGCCTGATCTTTAAAGACAATAATGCCCAGCTTCTCAGGATATCCTGTGGCATTATGAACTTAATATCATAACTTCCCTTTTCATGAATTGTACTCTAGCTTTGATTAAGACAAACACATATCATCCCAACCACAACTGCTAAGCTGGAATGGCATAAACAATATCTGATGGGAAATTCAGTACAAGAAGAAAATATTTTCTACCATTTTCTTGACACATGAGGATGTAAGTTGTCAGAAACTGCTAGTGATATTTGCACTTCATGTTATTTTTTTCTTATTTACACAGTGAATTGAAGGGGGAGACTTCTTTGACACTGTTGAAGTTTTCATACCTACAGGACATTTTGCCTTTTTATAGAGAGATTTGTTTGGATGCTACTTACCAAAAAATCATAGGATATTAATTTTATCCTTACCACATAGTTATCATTTTCAGCAGTTTCTTTAGAGATCTGTTTGCAATCTCTGACCTTGAGGTTTGCATGAAAAATCAAAAGTATTGAACTTCTCCTTCCATTATCTGTGGAGCCTGTGGTGCTGGAGCAGGGAAATTTATGAGGAATGTTCAAAAGGAAGTTGATGAGATGTTTTTAAGAAGCTGATTACAGGAAGGTGTGTGTTGTCAAGATTTAAATACCTCATTGTTATTTTAGCTTATTTTCCTTATTGCCTCCATGCAAAAAAAATAGTAAAAAATCTTTTGTATGTAATTGAAGTAAAATATAAAATCCTTCCTTTCCATTTGCTGGTCTTCCTCTTTAAATATGATTGCAGTTTTGCCTTACTTCCTGAAAGCAACAACAACAATGTATTTTTTAAAAAAAAATTTTCTGAGATGGCAGTGTTCTCACAGGAGACTTCTCGAAGCCCTTCAGAAACTAGCTTCAAACAGTCTTTCTACATTGATTTCATATTAATCCCTCTCACATGAAATCTGACTAAACTGATGCATCTGTTGTTTCTCATGCTTAACCTTCTAGCTTTCACCTCTATGCCTTGTCACCTCCCTGTCCTGACTGCAATGTTCTTCTTCCTCCCTGGAAACTTCTAGTTACCTTCAAGACCTTGCCTAAATATAACCTTTGTCCAGTTCTTAATTTTTTTCTTCATGCCAACCACACTAGTGGGTATTTATTTTGTGCTTAGGTGCTTAATCAATGACCATTGAATTAAACTTGATTTAAAAAATCCCATTTTTATTGATGAGCCATTTAAAGTCCAAGAGAAGATAAATGACTTTTCCAAGGTCGCAGATCTAGTACTTGGCAGAGCTAAGACTTCAGTATAGTTTTTTTTCTGATTCTAAGTCAATCATTAAGTCTCTAAGCATTAATTGAGTGTTTATTCTGTTCCAGGGGTGTTAAGCATTGGGGATATGAAGATAATTTTTAAAAAAATTCATACCCTTGAGGATCATATAATCTATGATGGAACACAATCTGTAAATAACTGGCTGGATACACACACACACATAGACAAAGAGAGAAAGAGGGCGAGAGAGAGAGAGAGAGAGAGAGAGAGAGAGAGAGAGAGAGAGAGAGAATAAATGGAAGGATAGAAGGTAATACGAAACAGAAGACATTGGCAGCTGGTAGAACCAGGAATGACCTCCTGAAGAAGTTAGAACTTGACATGCATATTGAAGGAGGCTGTGGAAATCAAAAGGTGATACTTATGGGCCTAGCATTCCAGGAGTTGGAATTAGTCAATAAAAACTCAAAGAAATAAGAGAAGTAGTCTCCTGTTTGGGGAGCTGCAAGTAGGCCAGTGTCACTAAGTGTATGCATTACACTGAGGGGAGTCAAGTATAAGAATATTGGATAGGTAAGAAGTTCCAAGTTATAAAGAGCTTTAAATGTCAAACTGAGAATTTTACATTTTGTCATGGAGGAAATAGGAAGCCACTGGTGATCATTGAGGAACAGAGTGACATGGTCAGACCTATGCTTTAGAAAAATTACCTTGCAAAATAAGTGTTGAATAGAATGAAGTTAAGAGAAAATGAACTAGACAGCTCTTTCATTAGCCTAGGTTTATGTTGATGAGGGCCTGAGCTAGAAGCCTAAAGAGGATTACTTCCTTTTCTCCCTTCACTGAGCAACAGCCCTAGTGCAGGAATATGTCTGGATGTATGTAGGTGTGCATGCATGCATGTGTATATATCTACATACAATATGCATGTGTACATACACATGTATATGCACACATACGCACATATGTTTATGCATACGTACATGTATTTGTGTGTGAATATATATGTGTGAAAGACATGAAAGTAAAAATAAGAGGCTTTGGAATCATATTGGTCATTCAGGGTGAGTGAGAATAAGGAATTCATGAACCTAGGCCTCTGGGACAATGGTGGCGCTATTAGGGGTAATAAAGAAGTTGGGCAATAGAGAAGATTTACAGGGAAGAACAACAAATTCCCCTTTGGACATGTCAAGTTTGAGAAGTCTTTGGAAAATACAATATGAGATGTCCAAAAGGCAGTTGGAAATGCATGACTGTCGCTTAGTAGAAAGACTAGACCTAGATATAGAGATCTGGGAATTATCTATATAGATATTGAGTCAATGAGGAAAATTGTCATGCATCATTGTATTGATCAGAGTAGCTAAGTCTTTCTAAGTTAATCATCATTACACTTGCTGCTACTGTGTACAGTGTTCTCATGCTTCAGCTCACTTCACTTTGTATCAGTTCATTATTTCTCCCCAGGCTTGTATGAAAGCACCTTCTTTGTCATTTCTGACATCCCCCTCAATTATTGATTCTTTGCCACCATGAAAAGAGCTGCCATAACATTTTTGTATTTATAGGTACTTGATATCTTTCTTTGATTTATTTGGGATATAGACCTAGTAGTGGTAATATTGTAGCCCCATGGGCATAGTTCCAAATTGTTGTCCAGAATGGTTAGATCAGTTCACAACTCTACCAACAGTATATTAATGTGCCTATTTTTTGCATCTTCTGAAGCACTTGCCATTGTCCTTTTCTGTTATGTTAAACTATCTGATACTCATGTGATGGTACCTCAGAGTTCTTTTAATTTTCATTTCTTTAACTGTCAGTGATTTAGAGTATTTTTATATGACTATTAATAGTTTTGATTTCTTCTGAAAATTTCCTCATCATATCCTTTGACTATCAACTGAGGAATGGCTTTATTTTTAAAATGTAGAATTTAACAGGGAACAAATGCTTTTTGAATAAATGAATGAACCTTTATAATGGTGCATGTAATTTACTTCTATTTCAGTTGATGGTCTTAATCACAAACTCAGCTTCTGCATATTATTACTGGGGTCTAGGAGATAACAATTTTCCCAGATTCAAACTTAAAGGCTTTGCCTAAATGTACCATTGATTTTTTTTGCCTTAATTTCAATTCAAGCTTCCTCTCTTATTTTTGTACACATCATCAGTTGTATCTTCCCATTCTTTTTCAGTTCTTTCTAATAATGGAAAGATACTTTAGTCTTCTAGTTGCCTTTTCAGAGTTGTAATTACTAAGTTTTTGAGTGATGGGGCCTCCAGGAAAGGGCTTTCTTCACTTTTTAGAGATATTTATAGTTGCCCTGGATTGTTATAATTTAATAAATCATGTCTGTGAAGGTAAATTTTTAGTATGGCTTAATAATGATAATAATCATGATGATAAGGATAATAAATAGCATTTATATAGCAGTTTAAGGTTTGCATAGTGATTTATATTCTCTCCTCACGACAACCCTGGCAAGTAGGTTCTTTTTAATATCTCCATTTTAAAGATAAGAACTGAGGTAGACAGAGGTAAAGCGACTTGCCTAGGGACATACAGCTAATGAACATCTGAGTCTGGATTAGAACTAAGGACTTCTTGGCTGCTCTAGATCTAGTAGCCTATTATTTGTACCAAGTAATTTGTTGTAACTGAAAAATACCACTTTATTTTATCATACTGATAATTTTAGTAGAAGTCAGAGAAGAGTATCCACCAGCAATGACTAAAAGCCTTATTTGTATATTTTTAAATCACTTTGATGTCTCCTCTTATAAGTCCTATGATGCTTAATATTTATTTAGAATATGTTGATGCTCACTTTTGTTGCCATTACACAGATGGTCTGTCAAAATATTATGGAAAAACCTACTATCTCTGAGAAATAATTAGAAATGAAAATGATTCATACTCTTTCACTTAAGAAAATGTTTAAATAATATGCTCATCTTAAGCGAATTAAAAAAAATCATTCTAGTAATATGCAAAGGCTAATACACAATGTGATATTTGCAGTTTTGAGCTATTTCTCAAAAGTAGGAAGCCTTAAATTATGCATAATCTTCATTGCTTGTGATTTTAATCTCCAGCATATGAATAGGGCATTAGAAGTTTGAAGAATTCATCTGATCCCTAACAACTTCAGCAGTAACTTAAGGCAATGTTTCTTCCAATTGGCTAATCATTCTTATCATGTCATATTATAAATATTAGGGGAAATTAAGCAATCAGTACTTTATTCAAGTTACTCCCATGAGATATTTCTACATTTTGAGAAGCCTCTACTAACTTCCTGTACTCCCTCCCTCTATTTTCTGTGCACCCCACCTTTTTCCTACCCCACACTCAGTCAGAAGGAAAGCAAAAAACATATACACACAAGTAGTTCTTTGCTTGAATGTATATGTGTCCTGATTTTAATCCCTTATGACAGAACGACTAGGTCTATTTTACTTGAAGCAGCTATACGTGATATGGTATATAACTTTCTTTACTTTTTTATTTGTGTTTATACAAATGAAGATTTTAATCCTGGTAGGCTAGGCTTCCCTAACACAAAGAGCTAATATAAATTATATCTGCCTATATACTTTTACCCAGGGAGAATCTGGAAAGTGGCATCTGACACTCCCTGCAAGGGTAGCTACCAGTTTCCTCTTTTCAGTATTCCATTTCATAAGCTCATCTCACAGGCTATAAGTAAGTTATGGCATATTAGTAATTAAATATATGCATTATCTCAATAGTATGAGAACATTGGCATGGTGCAGATCAGGAGTCATCTGTGCTTTCTCATCCTATGAAACTCTTATCCATATCCTTTGATAAACCTTGATCCTCTCCCCTCAATGTGTATTACCCAATGTTAGAATCTTCCCCTAGATCAGAGATTTACAAGTTATGGCTGATGGAACAAATCAAGCCTGTATAATTTTTGTATGTTAGTGAAATAAGAATGTCTTCGTACACTTTCAAATATGATAAAACTTTATTTTAAAATAAAAAAAAACAATTATTAGTTTAGTGACAGACCTTAAACAAAGAAAAACAGGTAAAGATAAGTTATTGTTTCCTGATCAGGCTCTAGAAAAATGAGAGTGGAGCAGGAACCAATAAAGCATTTGAGTTATCAGTTTACTACCTTATTATCAAACTGGCCAGCCTCCTTTTTCTCATGGTTTCTCTTTTTATATGTTATGCCACTTTGTCTACTTAATTAATTGATTGTAATATGAGGCACATTGTTTATTCTTTCTATGC
The DNA here is from genome assembly GCA_028646595.1 of Phalanger gymnotis. Lineage (NCBI taxonomy): Eukaryota > Metazoa > Chordata > Mammalia > Diprotodontia > Phalangeridae > Phalanger > Phalanger gymnotis. The sequence continues at coordinate 77,178,447 of CM053623.1, read as the reverse complement.
CTCTCTCCATTGATCTCTGAAAGATTTTCGATCTTAATTCTTTTGAGACTGTGATATGTCACGATTCACAGGCATACAGCATTACCAAAAGATTATAAAAAATGTAAAAACAAATAAAATGAAAAACATGGTACATCACATGTTTAATCATGTGGTATATTAAACTCGATAAAAATAGATATAGCTTGAAAAGGAAGTGGTGTAGTGATGTGGTAAGAGAGAGGATCAACATTTGGACAGGCATGCATGCAATATCAAGAGAACTGAAGGAAGGCTCCTAGAATACAGAGTGGATCCCCTCAGGAGGGTGAATTGGAATATAAGTAAAAGAATTGCAAAAGATGATGTATGGATGAGTTGTCACCATCCATTGTAGTGATTTAAAAAAGCATTATAAGAAAAAACAGCAAAAGTCAACAGGCTATATGGTTTCTTGTGTTTGAGGAATAGCCCAAAACAAAAGGTCACAAAGCTTAGCAGATGATATCTAAAAGAGTAGGAGACAGGGAAAATAAGGGAATTGTGCTTCAACACATATAAGCTACTGTTATCAGAGTGTCCAAGTAATGTGTCTTAGGTTTCAAGGGACCTTTATTAGAACTTTAAAAAAAACACTTATATGGATACAGCACTTTAAATTTGTAAATTTCATTATACATATGTTATTTGAAATATTCCATCAACTAATAGCAATACCACATTTCAGATAATATACTGTCATGATGAGAAATATCTTTTTTTAAATTTACTTTTATTTTCAGTTTACAACATTCAGTTCCAAAGTTTTTGAGTTCCAAATTTTCTCCTCCTCCCTCTCCTCCCCTCTCCACCCATGATGCCACGTAATTTGATGTAGGTTCTATGTATACTTTCTCAGTAAACTTATTTACACAATAAACAGGTTGTAAAGAAGAATTATAACCAATGGAATGAATCATGAGAAAAAAAGAGACAAAACTAAAAAAGAAGTAAAAAAAGAAAGAGCAAGTATTTTGCCTCACTCTGCTTTCAGACTCTGTACTTCTTTCTCTGGATGTGGATAGCTTTTTCCATCACAAGTCTTTTGGAGCTGTCTTAGAACATTATATTGCTGAGGAGAGCCAAGTGTGTCAAAGTTAGTCATCACATATACAGTATGTCTTTCATTTTTCATGATGTTCTCCTGGTTCTGCTCCCCTCACTCAGCATCATATCATGTAAATCTTTCCAGATTATTATAAAGTCTGTCTGCTCCCCATTTCTTGTAGCACACTAGTATTCTATTGCATTCATATACCACAATTTGTTTAGTCATTCCCCAATTGATGGGCATCCCTTGTTTTCCAAATCTTTGCCACCACAAAAAGATCTGCTATAAATATTTTTGTACATACAAGTCCATTTCCCACTTGTGTTCACAAATCCACCAACAATGTAACAGTGTTCCAATTTTCCTACATCCCCTCCAGCATTTATCATTTAGATCTGACTTTATTTGTGTGAGAAGCATTTTTTAATTGTGTTCATATAAGTCTTGGGTTTGTCTTGGCAGGTAGACACCCAAATATTTTATAGTGTCTACAGTAACCATAAATGGAATTTCTCTTTCTATTTCTTGCTGTTGGGCTTTGTTAGTAATATATAGGATTACCAAGGATTTATATGTGTTTATACTATATTCTGCAACTTTGCTAGATTCATTTATTATTTCAAGTAATTTTTTCCCTTGATTCTTTAGGAGTCTCTAAGTAAATCATATTATCTGCAAAGAGTGATAACTTAATTTCTTCTTTGCCTGTTCTAATTCTTTTGATTTCTTTTTCTTCTCTTATTGATAAAGCTAACATTTCTAGTACCAAATTGAATAATAGAGGTGATAATAGACATCTTTGTTTTACCCCTGATCTCATTGGAAATGCATCTACCTCATTCCCATTACATATAATGCTTGCTGATGATTTTAGGTAGAGGCTACTTATCATTTTAAGGAAGACTCTGACTCATTGTTGATGTCTCACAGAATCATCAGCTTATATTTGCCCAATTCTAATTTTTAATCCATTGTTTCCTTCCTTTAGCTTCTCTATCTCTTTTTCCATTTGGTTGATTTTACTTTTCATTGAGACATTTTCTCCATATATATTCTGATTCTCCTTAACCATTTTTCAGATTTTACTTTTTAAAAATTTGTTTTCATTGGTGAATTTTTTTTTCCATTTTTTTTCTTTTACCTCCCTAATTTAGTTTTTAAAGTCCTCCTTGAGTTCTATCAGGAATGGTTTTTGGTCTGGAGACCAGTTCACTTTCCCCTTTGAGGTTTCAGATTTGGGTATAGTGTCCATGCTGTCCGCTTATGAATTGTTATTTTGATCTTCCCTGTGTCCATAATAGGAACCAATGGTGTTTGAAAGCTTGTTTAGTGTGCTTTTTCATGGTGTTTTTTTTCCTCCTGGCTTCTCAAGTGGATCTCTGCCTCTGGGGCTCTGGGGGCTCTGTTCCAAATTTCTTGTGTTGGGATCTGTGGTGCTGGTCACTGGCTTTGTGTGCTATGGCCTCTGGTTTCATGAGGTGTGGGGGAGGGGTGGTCCGGCTGCTGGGAGTCTCCTCTTCCTCAGGACTGCCATATAGCACAGGTGGTCTCTGCTATTGCCACTTCCCCTGGCTATGCAAAGGCATTTCTGGTGTCCTGGCATTGACGTTTGTTAGCTCCACCCATCTGGGGTTCAGTTACTCTCATTGTTCTGCTGAGGTGAGGGCTGCTCGGTCACTTCCCTTCCTGCACTAGTCTCCTTCCACCACCACAGGAAGGGCCTTCTCCCCAACATATCTCCCTATATGGCTACTGAAGCCCCACTTCTGGCTCCTGTGTTTCTCCAGAGGTAGTGTTCTCTGCTTGGGGGTGGGAGGGAGAGCCGATTTACCTGACCATTATGACTCTCAGGAGTTCAAAAAGGTAAGTTTCAAACCTTTAGACTGTGTGTGGGCTGGAGGCCTCCAGGATAGCTGCTCTCATGGCCTGCAGGCTCTGCACTGGTATCTCCCCTAGCTCCTACAGACTCCTGTCCTGGGCTGAGAGGCCTGGGGCTCAGGGCTTGATAGCTGCCATAGCCAGTACTTCCACCCTGTGGCTGCTCCTGTTCCCGCAGTTCCTCTACTCTTCTTGGTTGGTGTGGTCTGGTGCCATTCCGCAGGCCCAGTGCTCTGGCCCCTATCTGTCTACTAGTGACTTCTAACTCCCTCAAATCTGCTCAGATTCACTTTTTTAGATGTCTCTGACAGAATTTGTGAGAGAACTCCAGTAGTTCCTGCCTTTCACAGCACCATCTTGGTTCCGCCCCACCGCAGTCCTTTCTCGTTTACTTTCTAGGTTGTCTTGTGCTATAAATGTGTTTCACTCTATCTTTTTGGGGGTTCTGCTGCTCTAGAGTTTGTTTAGAGTGATTTTTACAGGTATGTGGAGGGGTGTGGGGGAGAGCTCAGGTGAGTCCCTGCCTTTATTCTGCCACCCTAGTTCTGATTCCCCCAACCTTGTTTTTTAAAAAAGCACAAGTGATTTGTTGAGAATGCACAGTCACAGATTAAAACATGTCTGTTAATTATTATAGAGTGTTCACATTTTATATATACAGTGTTTTAAGGGGCAGGTATAATATTTTCAGGGACCATTTATCATCACTATAAGCCCTAGTGGATAATCTAAAACAGCATGAAAAAGGGATGGCACCCACAAAGAAGAGCAAGAGACAAAGAAAATCTCTCAATAATGAAAAAAGAATAAAAAAATTAAAAAGTACAAAAGCTAAGCATAAAAAAATTGTATAAGTACAAAATCTGAATTTAAGCATAATACCATTTGCTTTTCTATGAGAAATCAGATTCTAAAAGAATTCTAATTGGACTTTACAAGTGTTAGAACAAGATATTTGGTGAGTTATGTTGTCAGCAGTCAATGGGTCCACCTGATTAAAGTATGAGCATAAGTTTTTCCTTTAGTCTAATTAATAAGATTAGAGTAAAATTGAATATTTAAGAGGTAGTCAAATGACCAGAAAAAGTGGATGAATCAACTTGATATTGTGTGATTCCCTTTCCAGTGCATTTATCTGACTGAAAAAAAACCCAGAATTTAATTTTTAACGCATCTCAAGCCTATCATGGAATTTGGCAGATGAGGAAGTAGAGAACAGAGCCTTACTTCTTCAAAAAAGGGCCCAGTTATCTTCAAGAATATTCTCCATCTAGCGGTGCTACCAAAATTTTATTCAGTTGTAGATAGGAGATGAAGAAGAATATGAAGTTTCTGTTGGTAATTGCATGTGACTAAAATGGGGGAGGAGAAAGAATAATTCCATGAATCTACAGTCAGTGTTTCTAAAGCTTCCTTGATTTTCCTGCTATTTTTAATTTGCAATTGATTCTTTGTAGAGATATAAATGGAAGCATATTAAATTTGTATATGAAATAAATCTGGAAATGATAACCTATTGGATGACAGACCCCAATTTCAAAAATATTCTAGAAGTTAGAATAGACCAAATGTAATGGAGTGAAGGTTAATAGGGGTGTGTGTAAAGTCCTGCCTCAGTTTTCAGAGATTATTTGCCTACATACTAGTATCTTTCACAAAGAGTTTATCTATACAGCACCTGAGTATTGTGGTAGACTAAAAGTTTAGTGAGTATCGACAGGTTAATATGGCAGTGAAAAAGATTAATCTGATTCTTCCTTGGTTCTGTGATTTTGTTAACATGAATATTCTTTCTGACAGATTGCAAATTGAAATCTGGCCTTTTCCTTCTAGGGGATCCTTGTCTACATCTATACATTATGCTTCCATAGAAGCTTATCAGAATACTAGAGATCATCTTTTTTTTTCTCTTGTATTCCCTTCCCTCCATCTCTTCATTCTTTTCTGCTCTCCTCATTTTCATTATTTCCTCTTCCACTACATCCTCTCTCTACCTATTTTTTCTTTCTCTTTCTGTGTCTGTATCACTTTTTCTGGCTCTGTGTGTCTTTCTTTCTCTTTGTCTCTGTGTCTCTGTTTCTCCTTGTGTCTTTATCACTCTATCTCTCCATATGTGTCTCTCTGTATCCCTTTCTCTTTTTCCTTTTTTCTGTATCTCTCAATTGGTCTCTTCCTTTCTCTCTTTATACTTCTTCTTCCCATAATCCCTTCCCTCTCTCTTTCCTTCATATCTGTCTTTTCCCCTTTTCATCTGTCTCCACCTTCTCAGAGCCATATTTAGTCATTTTACCCTTGACTACAACTTTAATTCTTTGGTTCCTGTGAGAATACTTAATCTGAACACTTTGGGGTTCACTTTGCTCTTTAATTTTATTAGGAAATTCTTCATTGTTTCACAGATTGATTCCCCCTCTCCACAAAAAATGCTGTATCATTCACAAATGGGAATATTTAGAGAATTTCATTATTTCTGAAGCCTTTTTCATCTGAAGTCTATCTTAGACTTCTAAGTCAATGGCATATACTCTTGATGAGCATGCACATACATGTATATTTAGGACTAGCTTAGTAAAAGTAATCAAACAGATATGGCATAAAGGTATCTTTGCTGTGATCTTTTTCAAGGAATTTTGTTTAATTTTAACACATAAGTAGGAGAGAAGTCACTTAAGAAAAACCTACAAGCCAACCTTTTCTTTTATGGAACAAAATGTTCTTCTACAACCAAGCAATAAAAATAGTGACATTAGGTATTTTCTTTACCTTTCAATCATTTTTGTGACTTTAAGGATGTATGCAATATGCATATATCTGACAACTTTCATGTTCTCTCCTACACCTACATCTGATACTATTGGCATGTGTATTTGTTAGTAGGTATCCATTTCTGCAAAATGAATTTGTACTACATTTTGTCAATTTAGTAAATTTTCTGTTTTATAAAAATTGCCTAAATAAATTGGGGGTAATAATATGGTATATCTATGTTAGAGTTAAGACAGAGATGAAAATATAACTCCTTAACAGCTAATCCAGGAAATTTTACTTAGAACATTTCTCTTACTCTGGCAGTAACACATATTTTGAAAACAACTTAAAACCAAAGGTTTGGAACAACATTCAGACCAATTGCTACATTAAGATACAGCTGCTTATAGCTACATAAACAAATTAACTCATCAAAACAAAATATTCTTTTGCTGTTTTGTGTATTTAGTCATGCATTTTCGATTACTTTTTTCCAATAAACGTATTAAGAAAAATATGCATTCAAGGAATATGGTAGAGTAGGTCAGAAATTTCTAGGCTCTCCAGATTTCCTCCATAAACAGACAGAAAATCATCATGAGATGAGCATAAATCAGCAAAAATAAAGAAGTAAAGCAGCTGTCCTCCTAAAACATCTTGAGAGGACCTCAGAGAGGACTCTAGGGGCTGAGGTTTGGTCTGAGGGATGTGCAAACACCTCCAGGCTACCTCCACTGAAACAACAAATAATAGACCCTGAGGGAAACAGACCAAGCCTCAAGAAATTTCACCTGAATTTTCACATCATTCACAGCCTGAGGAACTTTCACTTCACAAACTTTTATCTAGGGAATAGCAGACATTAAGCAAAGGAAGATTGAAGGAGCCCCTACTGTTTCCAGAAGTCAGGCCTAGCTGTGCTGACCAGACAAGATCCCCAGCTCTGCCTCTGGGCAAGGAGTGAACATATGCCTGGTGAGTGTGTTGCTGCAGGGAGCAAGAATATTTTTGAGACAGGGTAACTGGCGGTTAAAGGAGGAAAAAAGGAATCCCTGAGTTTGAACTCTGAAATGGAATTAAAAAAAAAAACAACAACAACAGTAAGAAGGTCTTGAGGCCTAGGGCAACATTACTCACAACTTGGGATCAAAACTTGATTGTACTAATATTAAGCTGCTAAAAATAAAATAAGACAAATTAAAAATAAAAATGAGTAAGCAAAGGAAAAAAAAACCTGGCCATTGATGTCTCCTTTGTTGTAAAAGAAGATCTGGGTTCATATTCAGAAGAAGATAGTGAAGTTAAAAAAGACACTCCTACCCTAAAGAGTAAAGTTAAATGGTCAAAAGTCCAAAATTAAATCTTGGAAGAACTTACAAAGGAATTTAAAAATCAAATAAGAAAGAATGAAGAGAAATTAGAATAAAAGTAAAAGCAATTCAAGAAAAGTGTGAAAAAGTAGTTAACCAGTTGAAAAAAGAGATACAAAATTTTAAGGAAGAAAACAAAAAGGAATTCAAAAATCAAGTAAGAAAGAATGAGGAAAAAATTTTAACAAGTAAAAGAAATCCAAGAAAATTATAAAAAGAAAGTTAACCAGTTAGAAAAAGAGAAACAGAATCTTAAGGAAGAAAATAGGTCCTTGAAAACTAGAGTTGGGCAAATGGAAAAGTTGTTATAAGACACCAAGATACAGTAAAACTAGAAAAAAAAATAGAAGAGAATCTGAAGCATCTCATCAGAAAAACAACTGATCTGGAGAAGATATTAAGGAGAAATAACATGAGAATTGTCAGACTACCAGAAAGTTATGATAAAAAAGAATTTCTATACAATATTGAAGGAAATCATTAAGGAAAATTGCTTTGAAGTCTTAGAACAAAAAAGTAAAATAGAAATAGAAATATACTGTAGTGAAATGATCAAGATTTCATAAGCTCTAGCAGCTTCTACATTAAAAGACCACAGATCTTAGAAAATCGCATTTGAAAAAGTGAAAGTGTTGGGATTGCATCCAAGAATAACTTATGCAGAAAAGTTGAGTATAATCTCAATTGAAAAGAAAATGGATATTTGATGAACTTAAAGACTCTCTGGTATTTGAAGACCAGAACTCAATGGAAAATTCAATATAAAAGATCCAGAAGACATATAAAGAAATCATTAAAGACTAATTATAAGGCACTGATTAATAACAAACTATTTATAATGTTATAATTATAATGTTGTTAATAATAATCAGTAGTAGTAATAGTATTCTTAAAACTGTTATCATTACTAGGGTAGTTTGAAGGAAAAGTTGAGGCTGAGTTGTGGACAATGAGTGTTATTCTAAAAAAACAAATTTGGTAGCCAAATGTTTAAAAGAGAAACTATCTCATAAAAACAGGGTGTGAAAGAAAAAGAAAAAAAAACTAATATGGAGGAAGCAGGTGGAGTTGGAGGTAATATTGGTACCTTACTCTTGTCTCTGTTGAAGAGGAAATAAAGTATATTAAATGCTTTAAAAGTCTTCTGAATTTCTAGAGAGGTGAGGAAACTGGGGGATATGATGGGGAAGGACTTGTAGAAATGAATATTGATTAGGATTAGGAGGGTGGGGTAAATTGATAAGGGGGGAACTTTTAGAGGGGAGAGTATAATAAGGAATAAGAGAGTAAGAGGATATAATAATAAGGTAACTGAGATAGGGTAAGAAGAGAGGCTGAGAAGGGAAACAGTAAAAATAAGATGGAGGGAAATTCACAAATAGCAATTATATCTTTGAATGTGAACAGGAAATGATTTGTGGATTGACTAAATAAGTTGTGGTGTATGATTATGATGGAATACTATTGTGTTACTACTGTTCTCCCTCACTCTCATCCCTTGACTGAATACTTTTTACCATCTTGCATATTTTTAATGTTATCTCAAACACATGGGGTGTAGTTGTTATGTCTTGTATAAAAATGACCTCTCCCTTTTCCAGTTACAGTTGAGGCTCCTGTGAGGAAGATGTAAAAAAAAATTTCCTGACTGAATAGGGTGACTTTATGCAACAAATAAAACCCTCAGAATTTATGAGATTTATTAAGTGCATATATGGGGACAGGCAATTGATCTGTGATTTCAATGATATGAAGAAGTCATAGATAAGAAAATGCTTTCTACTAATTTAGATCAGCATCTTCTCTTCAACCTATAGTTTTAGAGAAATTCTAGAGCACAGATGTCAGACACACAGTCCAAGGACAACACTCCCCAAGGATGTTCTGAATCAAATTAAATTACAATTTATAAGTAGTTCTTAAAAAGAAAGATAAAATACAAGACAGATAATATAGTTTAAAATGAAGTCAATATGCATCCTTCAGGGATCCTTATATATGGTTTAGTGGCCCTCATTTCTATTTGAGTTTGGCACCACTTCTATAAACACTGAGAAGTAAAGTTATTTTCTCCAGGTCACACAGTCAGGATGCGTCACAAGGAGGATTTGGACCAAGGTTTACCTAGATTTTAAGCCAGATATCTATCTACTGGACTGCACTATCTATCTATCTATCTATCTATCTATCTATCTATCTATCTATCTATCTATCTATCTATCTATCTATCTATATTTTTTAAAAAATAAAAAAGCTACAAATATTTACGTCATTTTATTTAAACAATAATAGTTTCTTATTTGTTGCAAACAGAATTCAGGGATGGTTCTTTCCAGTCTCTTGATGACCAATTTTCACATTGCCTCAAGTTTCCATAAGTGTTTAGTCATTACCACCAAACTTTGAGCATTCTTTTTTCATCAATTGATCCAGATCTGAGGGATGAAATAAAAGTTCTTAGCTGAGTCCTTGAAAACTTGCAAAGAAGCACCTAAAAATATTGTGACAAATGGCATCACATTGGCCAACATATTACCAAATGCATCAATATATATATAGAAGATCAGTTAAGGGATGTTATATTAATTCAGAAAATAGGAAAGAAATTCAGGATAATCAGTGCTTTTATGCAGCTACCTGTGTGGTTTGTTGCATCTTCTAACAGCTCTAGTATAACTTCTTAATGAACTTAACTTTTGATACCATTTTTGACAGGACCAGAAATAGTTTCATTAAACTCAATCCCTTGTATTAAACAATGACTGTGAGAGAAATATCTCAGATGGAAAAAAAGCAAACTACTTTTCCTAGGTTCTAAGCTTCTTGAGGGCAGAGAACTTTCATTAATCATCCTATCTCCAGTATCTAGAACAATGTTATTGGTGCTCCCCAAACATCTTCTTAAAAAAATCCTTTTTGGCAAGAAAGATACTATTTTGAGAGGACTAGAAAAGATAAAGTTACATTCTTCCCTTTTAGCTATCAGTAGTTATAGTAATACATAGCATCATTTAATCATGAGTCTAGGAAGCTAGAATGCAATGTGAGGAAAACAGGAAAAGGAGGTCCAGGATCCAGAGCACTGAGAGAGTTTGATTTGAGACATGTGACTTCCGATAAGTGTCAATAGGCCATTTTCATTGGGTTAATCTTACTTTCCTGGGAAAAATCAGTTAGTCATAGCCATATGCAAGTATTTGTTGAAATTTTCTGACATACATACATGTATAAGTATCCCAAGATTTACTTAATAGAAGTATCCCTAACAACCGATAAATGGACTCTTTTATCTATGAAATCAGATTGCTTCAATGTACTAGGTGGATTTGTTATCTAATATCACTTTTGCTTAATAATTTGTTTCTTCACGTAATTTGAGGTCCCTGTCTACATTTAGAAGCACATGGATATAGCTATAGAGAAAACAAAAGTTTATAAAATAATGTTATTATTTCTTAAATTGATCCATGTAATACTTCCCCACCCATTCAATAGGCCTCAAGTGGAGCTAGTTAAGGGAAGCTTGATTAGGAGAGGCCTGTTTGTAGGAAGGCCCATTTGTTAAGTAGATGCTAGGCCCCAGGCCTACACCATTTCGCTAAGTAGGTGTTAAGCCTCAGGGCCCTGAACACAATTTATATGCCCTTTAGGTAGCCATTGAGGTCAGACTAGAAAGCTGTGGAAACTAGAGAGTTAGGGGAGAGAGGGAGTGGAGAGCTTCATGGAGTGGAGACAAGAGAGCTACAGAAAAGAGAGATCTGAGAGAAATGAAAGAGACAGAGAGGCGGAGAGACAGAGAGAAAACTGGAAGGGCTTTCAGAACTGTGGGAGGAGAGGACACAGGCAAGCAGATAGTTAGGATTCATGAGTGAGTGTTTATGGGAAGTCATTAGCAGAAGGGAAAGTTACAGGATGGCTTGGCTATTTGCTGTGACACTGTATTTTAATCTCCTTGCTATTACACTGAAGTAGACTTACTGGTTTGGGGATATAATTACTGCCATGTCGAATTAGAGTTATTGTTTTTGGGATTTGATCCTCTGGTGTCTTGAATAAATGTTTCATTTCTTCTGCCTTCTATACAGAGAGTCTTATACTTTGCAATTCCGAACCGTACAGGTATAGTCATGGTCACCATCGCTATCATGAATCTTGCCTTACTGATTCATTTCAGTATCACAGACAAGGCAGGAATTCCATCTAAAACTACCAGGCCTGGCTTCCTGCATTCCATTCAAACAAGAGGAGGCAAAAAATGCAATTTTATGCACCTAGTATTTTCTTCTCTACATTGAGTTACAACCTTTAGAAAGACAAGAGATAAAACTTGTCTACACAGGTGTGGCAGGTATTGCTATGAACTTTTAGTTGAACACATTTCAATTTGGATTACCCACCTACTCAGCTCCCTCAATCAAGTTATCATAATGGTTGTTATTTTTAGTGAGATCAACTATAGAGGAAAGAAACTAAATGTCAAGCCAGATTGAGACTAGGGGAGTAGACTATTTCCAAAGGCCTTGGCCAAAAATCATTTGTCAGTCAAACAGGCCACTAAAATTAAGCACATACTATATGTCAGCCACTGTGCTAAGCACTGGGTACTCAAAGAAAGCCAAAAGACATCCTCTGCCCTCAAGGAGCTCACAGCCTGTGAGGTCGGGGGAGACAACACATATATACAAAGAAGATATATACAAGTTAAATGGAAATAATCAACAGAGAGAAGTCACTAGCCCTCCCATCCCCTCCTTTAAAAAAAAGCACACTAATATCTAGATAATAGAACTGTTCATTTCTTTGCCATTGGAATCTTCTGAAAGGTTGGAATGAGATACATATATCCCTAAAGTTGCAAAATTGCAATATAAATTTGTGCAAAGGCCTTAAGGTCTCAATATTAAATAATAATGGAATTCTTATTTAAAAATACATAATTTTCTAGATGAAAAATGTTATATTTTGGCTAAAATTTGTGCTTTGTTTTTAAGGAATCTGGGAAATATTGGGCAATTTGAAACTTTCTTGAATTTTTAGGTCATTTTGTTATATGTTATACCTTAGTGTTATATGTATATACACATATATATATATACACACATAGGAATATGTGCATATATGTACTTTCATATATACACTCTAAAAATGGAAAGTTCACATTTATTTTAGCTTGAAAAGTCATCCCTCATGGAATAATAGCTACACTTTGTGTTACTCTCAGATATTGCCGCTAAACATTTTTAAAGTCCGTTAATATTTTGTTTAATTCAGTTAACCTATTCAACCATGCATCTTAGCCCCATACAAGGTACCACCATCATTCTTTGAATATTTACACCAGAGAGGAAGAGTGAGAACAGAACTTTACGGCCAAGTGCTCAGCAGGACATAGCTGGTAGGGAGCCATATATGCTAATGATCCCTCGGAAGAGATTTCCATACCTTATCTCTCCATTCCCATCCCATAATGATCAAACTTGCATTTATTGTCTGCTTTGGCACTGTGCTCCGTAGCTCACATTGTCTTTGATCTGGAAACTTCTTTTAGCTGCCAAGTGTTCTCATAATTTTACCCCCATTCAATTCAGATCTAGACTTCTATAGAACATGTTCTTCTACCTTCCAGTTCCATTGTACCCATTACAACTCCAGTTCAGTGGTACAATCTCTTCTTTATCTTTATTAGATAATAGTGACATAGGAAAGGCCAATAAGGCCAAAGTGTTGCTTCTAAGTGGGCAAGTGGCCAAGGAAATTGTTCAGAAAGTAGATAGAGGGAATCATTCCAAATTCTCTTTGTTTAGGAGCAGAATTTCCAAGAAGTATCTGTGAAAAATTTAATCTACCCAGTAAGCTCAATATACTGACAGAATCAAAAGCATAAGCTATTACCATTTATGTTTTAGGTCAGATTTCTCACACACAGTATATGGACACCTACTAGCATGTAAGTAATTTACAAAGTTATGTTGATCACTGTAATTTAAAGTTATATCTTCTGGACTATTTTTACTTAGTTGCTTTGTTTTTATTTTTTTTTATTTTTAGTTCTCCTTTAGTTCTTCTAATTTTGCCTAACTTGTATGAAAAACCATTCCTATTCATTATGATCCATTTTATACCCCATATTTCAAAGCATGGTAGTCCACAGTGCTAAAATTCTTTGTTTTTCAAGAAGATAGAAGGAAACATACCTTATCTTAAATAAAGTTTAATCTAAAAACAGCTGCGAATACAAGAAAGTAAGATAATATATAGGTATTTGTGTGCTTCTTTATACCAAATCTTAAGAGAATTCCCTTGGCAAGAAGACATTTTATGACTTACACCCCATTTTAGTGATAATTGTAAAGTATAGGAAACAATATTGCTTAAATGATCACAAGACAATATTAATTTTAATAGTCTTTGTATATAACTGCATTCCCAGGAAATGAGGTGAAATCTAATGTAGTGATTATAAATACATTCTTGCTTTATCAAAAGTTTTAACTTTTGCTTATAAATTAGATTTGCCCTAATGAATCTGAAAATATTGTCATAACTAATTGTGTATTGCTGTTAGGTCAATGATTGTAGCAAATTAGGAAAAATTCTATTTTTTAATCTTAGGAAATTTTGTCATTTGGTGTATGATAAGGGCACTGGTTCTAGAAATTCTATAATACATCAAGAAGAGATTCATTAGTAAATCTTGAAAGGCAATAATCAATGATTAATTGGGAGAAAAGCTGTGTAGTTCCCATGGTACCCTCTTTCTTGATTTCTCTCTGGTTTGAACATCACGCAAACACTTAATGTTTAATTTATGTCTATATCATTTTTATTGGTCCTTGTACTAAAAGTTAATGATGATATTTCACTCACATTGTATGACTTGTAGAGGTAAGCATTTTCATAAGTACTCAAATGATTCTGTGATCTCATTGATTCATGAGTTCCCTCCTAGGGTGCAGATCACAACTTATCCACCACCCCATATAATACCTCTCGATGACCTTGACCTGAAAGCTCACCAAAGGGAATTCACCAGTTGTGATAGAGACTTTCCTTGCTTTTTCTTGACATTTTAAGGAGACCAGTAGAGCACTTTTTCTGTCTGACTAGCATATGATTTTTCCCCATACCATGTGACATATCTTTCTTATCTTTTTATAATTGCATGTTGTTGTCTTTTTCTCCTATTTTTCTTTGTGGCTCATTCTTAGTTATATTTTACAGCCTGCTCACACCCACCATGTCTCTATTCATTCTGTGTGCCACTCATTTTTAATTCTTCATAGGCCAGTACATCCCAAGAAAGCTAATTGTTATATTGCAACATGGGCAGAATGCTAATATTTAAAGGATGGAATTCTGTTTTGATGGGAAGGTTGAGTAAGAGCTTTTCAGGTCCCTGTAAACAATCTAGTCCAGTCATCTGTATGCCCCTGGGACAAATGTGTCCACCTATACTCCCTGTTCAAGTAGCATACACTAATGGACAAAACCTTAAGGTGTCCATCAAAATGTATGTTGAAATCTTAGCAATAAATATTTTTCATCCACATGGTCTTTCCTTTGAAGTTGGATGGGCTAAAATCATTTACCATCTTAATAACCCCTTCAAAGATTTTTCTGTAATGTCTTGGTGCTGATAAATTCAGGACAATGTTGTCCAAAAAGGAGCAAATGGAGAATCTCACCATTTTCAGTGAATCCTCTTCAGCTTAGATGTTGTACTGGATATCCGTGATCACAGAGATAAATAAAGTTAGTGAGAAAACAGTGCTCTACTGTATGTCTCACCTGCTGTTTATCAGCAGAGATCCATCAAACACATTTATGTCTGCTGTTATATCTTACAAAGTATCTTGAATTGTCTCAGAGATGGGAGACATGCTGTTGTAACAGAGACAGTAAATTGGGCCCCTTTTTTTTGCTAACAAATCATATGTTGTTTTTCTTTTTACAATTAAACACAACAGGGGGGGATCTTAGATTCTTTAGAACTTTTAAGTAAATTGTGAAATAATAAAGCTTCTATCCATTGATCTATATCATTTGTAAGCATCTTTTTTTCCATACTTATATGCATGCAGAAAATTTCCTATATACATACATGCAAATATACTATACACACACACATACACACATATCTATCTATGTGTGTGTGTCTACAAATATATATGTATTTATATGTGCATATGAAAGACATGGATATGTGTGTGTGTGCGTGTATATATAAAGTATACAAATATAAGACTTTTAAGATCTATAGATGAGACAGTAGGCGTTTTGGTGCATGCTTACTTAATTTGTTTTGAAATAAATATGTTTTAAGAGTTTATCTACCACTTTCATATCATCCCATTTTTCCATGCATCATACATGTAGGCCCCTTAACACCTTCACAACTGTATTACCTCTAGCATGGACCTCTTCTATATGCACATAAGAAAAAAATGGCTCCTTTTCTCTATTCTCTTCAGTGCTCTTTCTTCTTCCTATTTAAGCACCTTATGAATTATTATGTTAGGGAACAAATATTATTCTACTACCTTTATTGAGGAAAATAGTTTATTAAGTTTGTTTGCTTTCATTTTCCATATTTATTCAGTTTGTAGTCTTATTTCCATTTTCATCCTTTCATTTTCTCCTTAATAGATGACTAAGTAAAATCATCCCAAGGGCATTCAGAGATGAATCACTTTAATATACGTTTTTACTGATGGTCAATTGTAAAAACTCTTGTGTGTCTTTTAAAACATTACATGACCTCATTGGCATTTTAGGAAATATATATATTTGGAAAGAGATTTAACATTTAGTTCATTCTGTATTAGGGCTGCAAATGAACACAGAATGAAGGGAAGAAAGTTATTTTGTACATATTTTAGATTTTCAAAGCACATAATATTGTTGGATAATCTCTTGCTTCTTATTAAGGAAAGCCTCTTGAAAAAGGGATAGAACTACTAAGGGCAGAGTCTCCTTGAGGGGAAGAAATGTTTTTCATCTTTATGGCATTGGGGTTATGGTAGAAATGAAAAACTAGAATTCTTGTGGAGGTTAATTTAAAGCAGATCTAACCAGTGGGTGTGAGAGGTGAGGTGGATAAAAGGGCCAAAGATAAGCTTAAAATTATGAATATGAAAGGCTGGTACAATAGTGATGCCACATGGAATTAAGTCAGAAAGAGGAGCAAATGTTTTTAGGGAAATTTAAAGGTATGTTAACTTCAAGGACCTTATATCCAAATGGAGATTTTCACACAGTCATGGGTAGGTATGGAATATAGAAGAGAGTTTAGGATTGGAAACAGAGATGTGTACATAATTTATATCATTATTATTATTATTACAAGTATTATTATTACTATTATAAGCTAGCATTTACATAGTGATTTAAGGTTTACAAAGTATTTTACAAGTATGTTCTCATTTTTTCCTCATATCCTATGAAGTAGGTGCTATTATTACTCCACTTGCACAGATGAGGAAGCTGAGGCAGACAGAGGTTAAATGATGACGTGGTATTGTAAATGATAAGGAAGATGCCAGCAAATATTACTGGAATCCTATGTTGAGATGGTAAGGAAAAAGAGTAATGGAGTCCAACATTTATAGAACACTAATATTAATGATAGGAAAGGCTTCGAAGAACGTGTAAAGAAGGCATAGGATTTGGTGATATTAGCAGGATGAGAAATAGGGCGTTATGTCATTTCTAACACAATGGTCAACATTATCAAAAGATGAAGAGACCAAGGAAGATAAAGACTAAGAAAACATCATGAGATGTATGAGTTGGTTATAGTCAGTTACTAATAAAGAAAAGTCTCAGTTAAATAATCTAGACAGAATCACAAATGCAATGGACTGAATAGTGTGGGTAACTAAGAAATAGAAAAAATGGAGAGATGAGGAACATTTTCAAGTAATTTAGCAGTGCAAGAAGGGATGCAGTTTAGACAATATTTTGATGAGGTAGAAGGGTCAAGCAGAAGTGTTGTTGTTGTTAGCAAAGGGAATAATTGAGAGTGCTTGTAGACAAATGCAAAGAGTCAGTGATGGAGAGATTGCAGATACATGAAATGAAAAGACTTATGGTTGAACTGAGTCCCCAAAACAGCATTGGCAAAAGTATTCATTGTATTGAAGAAAACATATGTCTCTCCTTCTAGAATAAGAAGTCATGAGGACAGAAAATTATATGATCAGGTTTTCTGAGAAATGAAGGTAGGGGAACTGATATGGTTCAGAATAGATGGCCTCAAACTTCTCTGTGAAGTGAGAAGCTAGATCTTTTGTTATAAAAGTAGACTAGGGGAATAGTTGAGGAGAAGGAAATAAAAGTTGTGGAACAGTTGCTGTGGGGAATCAAATAACAGACAAACAAGGATAGAGGTGGATTTTTAAGCAGTAGCAAGGGTTTAGCTGATGTTATATGTCAATGATTTATGCTATATAAATCTAACTTTATTTGTAATATCATCTAGGAGTGGATAGTAACCCTAAGGCAATTGGCCAGTGTAGATTCTTCCTCCAGAGATGAGAATTCACAAGACATGACCATGGACAAAGGATTCTGCAGTATTAGATAGAAATTAAAATGAGAGATCCTGAAATCAAGGATTATAATGAAAGCAAGTAAAATCCAGAATAGGGTATATGAACTGGGACAATAGAGGTTTCTTAAGTGTTTGAAGTAATAATAACTATGTAGAGAAGGTTTAGTCTGAAATACTAAAAGAAATGGAAAGACTGAAAATTACTACTAGCTTCTAATACCCTATACAGTCTGGTCCCAACCTATTTTTCCAGACTCATTGTCTTATTCCCTGTTCTGCACATTGTGATAGAGCCAACTTTGCCTTCTCTATGTACTTCCCACAAAATAATTCTTCTCTTGTCTTTTATTTTGCCTTGGATTGGCTATATCCTATCCATGGAATACATTTCTTCCTTAGTCTAGAGTCCTTTTCTTCCTTTAAGAATTAGCTCAACCGGGGGCAGAGCCAAGATGGCAGCTAGAAAGCAGGGGCTCACCTAGGGCTCTCCCCCAGGACCCTCCAAACACTGATAAAAATGGCTGTGAACAAATTCTAGAATTGCAGAACCCATGGAATAGCAGAGGGAAGCAGGGCTCCATCCCAGATCAGCCTGGATGGTTGCTGGGTAAGATCTATAATGCACAGAGCTAGGAGCAGAGTGGAGCAGAGCCCAGCGTGGGCTGCACCCAGACCAACCAGACCAGGACCTGGGTAGAACAGGCTCTAGTTCCCTGAATAAGTGAGCTGTGGCAGTTACCAGACTTCCCAACCCACAAACACCAAAGACAACAGAGAAGGGTAATGGGGAAAGCTGCAGGAAACAGAGTAAAAGAAGTTTGTGGTTTGGCCAACCCCACCTGGGTGCAGTGGAGGTGGTGCAGCTCTGAGGACAGAACTACAGCTGCAGTTGCTTCTGGCCCCAGGCCCACCTGGTGGGAAGAATTAAGTGGCAGATCAGAGAAGGAGTGCAGAGTCTGCTTAAGATCTGAGTATGGTCCCCGTTGGCCGTTCTTGGGGGAGGAAGAGCACTGGTGTGGCAGAGCTTGATATGTAGAAATAGCTCTGAAAACAACAGCACAATCTGTCAAGCTTGGAACAAAGTACTCTCTACTCTATAAGCAGTCATATCCTGATGAAAAAATCAAGGGTCAAGAGGTTGGCTGGGACCATGGCCAGGTAGTGAAAATGGACTCTGTTTCAGACTCAGACTTTGGAATCTTTCTTGGGTGACAAAGAAGACCAAAACATATAGCAAGAAGAAGTCGACAAAGTTAAAGAGACTGCAACAAAAGCCTCCAAGAAAAAACATGAACTGGTCTCAGGCCATGGAAGAGCTCAAAAAGGATTTTTAAAACCAAGTTAGAGAAGTAGAGGAACAATTGGGAAGAGAAGTGAGAATGATGTGAGAAAACCATGAAAAGCAAGTCAATGACTTGCTAAAGGAGACCCAAAAACATACTGAAGAAAACAACACCTTAAAGAAAAGACTAACTCAAATAGCAAAAGAGTTCCAAAAGCCAATGAGGAGAAGAACACCTTGAAAGGCAGAATTAACCAAATGGAAAAGGAGGTCCAAAAGACCACTGAGGGAAATACTACCTTAAAAATTAGATTGGAGCAAGTGAAAGCTAGTGACTTTATTAGAAATCGAGAAATTAGAAACAGAACCAAAGGAATGAAAAAATGGAAGACAATTTGAACTATCTCATTGGAAAAACCACTGACCTGGAAAATAGATCCAGGAGAGATAATTTAAAAATTATTGGACTACCTGAAAGCCATAATCCAAAAAAGAACCTAGATATCATCTTTCAAGAAATTATCAAAGAGAACTTCCCCGATATTCTAGAGCCAGAGGGTAAAATAGAATTTGAAAGAATCCATTGATCGCTTCCTGAAAAAAGATGCCAAAAAGAAAACTCCTAATAATATTGTTGCCAAATTCCAGAGCTCCCAGATCAAGAAGAAAATATTGCAAGCAGCCAGAAAGAAACAATTTGAGTATTGTGGAAACATAATCAGAATAACCCAAGATCTAGCAGCTTCTAAGGGATTGAAGGGTTTGGAATATGATGTTGTGGAGGTCAATGAAGCTAGGATTAAAACAAAGAATCACCTTCCCAGAAAAACTGAGTATCATGCTCCAAGGCAAAATATGAATTTTAAATAAAATAGAGGACTTTCACACTTTCTCAATGAAAAGACCAGATCTGAATAGAAAATTTGATTTTCAAACACAAGAACGAAGAGAAGCATGAAAAGGTAATCAAGAAAGAGAAATCATAAGGGACTTACTAAAGTTGAACTGTTTTGTTTACATTCCTACATAGGAAGATGATGTGTATAATTGATGAGACCTCAGTATTAGGGTAGCTGAAGGGAATATATTTATATATTCATGTATATGTATATATGCATATATATATACATATATATATATATATATGTAGATAGAGGGTACAGAGTGAGTTGAATATGAAGAGATGATATCTAAAAAAATAAAGTCAAATTAAGGGATGAGAGAGGAATATACTGAGAAAGGGAGAAAGGGAGAGATAGAATGGGGTAAATTATCTCATATAAAAGTGGCAATAAAAAGCAGTTCTGTTGGGAGGGAAGAGGGGGCAAGTGAGGGGGGATGACTGAATTTTGCTCTCATCAGATTTGACCTGAGGAGGGAATTTCATACACATTCAATTGGGTATCTTACCCCACAAGAAAGAAGGAGGAAAGAGATAAAAAAGGGTGATAGAAGAGAGGGCAGATAGGGGGTGAAGGTAATCAAAAGCAGACAGTTTTGAAATGGGACAGGGTCAAGGGAGAAAATTGGATAAAGGGGGATAGGATAGGAAGGAGCAAAATATAATTAGTCTTTCACAAAAGGAGTATTGTGGAAGGGTTTTGCATAATGATACACATGTGGTCTATATTGAATTGCTTGCCTTCTTAGGGAGGGTGGGTGAGGAGGGAAAAGGGGTGAGAATTTGGAACTCAAAGTTTTAAAAGCATTTGTTCAAAAAAAAGTTTTTGCATGCACCTGGGAAATAAGATATACAGGCAATAGGGCATAAAAATTTATCTTGCCCTATAAGAAACTTAGGGAAAATGGGATGTTGGGGAGGGGGGTAACAGAAGGAAGGGCTGACTAGGGAGTGGGACAATCAGAATATATGTCATCTTGGAGTGGGGGTGAGGATAGAGATGGGGAGAAAATTTGTAATCTAAACTCTTGTGAAAATTAATGCTGAAAACTAAATAAATAAATAAATGATGATTTTAAAAAGTGCAAGCAATCAATTAAATGTAAAAAGATGGGACAATAACCTTGTAGTCAGTACATATCATCAACAAGGAGTTGAAAGTATAAGAGATCTTCATGAATCAGGAAAAAAGGGGGGAAAGTTATTGAGGGATTGTAGTAGAAGGGGGCTTTGGAAGAGGCAAAGAAGAATACAGACTGTGCTCTCATGTCACTAGAAGATGAGGAAGTCAGAGAAAAAAATAGTCTTTGGAGGAGATGTTTGCAAGGAATGTGCTGACCTCCAGGGAAAGCTAGATTTCAGCAAGACCAAGAAGTTTACGTAGTATTAGTAGAAAATCTCAAAGATTTGTGCAGAGTTTTGTTAACAGTAAGGCTAGAATTATAAAAGGCACGGTGAAATGATTCAGGCAATAGGTGAACTAAACTAGAATCAAGCTTAGAAGGAGTAAAGATGTATATGTTAGGGCTCAGGCTTATTCAACAAGAGCATATTACTTGTCCTTAAATTGGTGAAAATAGATAACTGAGACTGAGAAACCAACAAAAAGAAGAGAGAGTACTGCAGCACTTACCTTCAGAAAACTTAACTGTTTTGAAGTAGAATGTAGAACATCAGTGTTTTGGCATCCTTCTATAAATTTTCCTTTCATACATTGGTTTTAATGAATTAAGTCAGACTTCCTTTAGATTATAGCCTTAGTCATTTTCTGAGACCTTAGCACATTCCTCTGCATGGCCTTTGTCTTTACATACATCTTTCATAAGATATATACTCAATATCTAGAAAAGATTCTTCCCATTCTTTAAATTTCCCTAAGATACTAATATAATATTCCATCTTAATCTGTTGTCTCCTCTTCTCATCATATAAAAAACCCACTTCCTTGACTGATGATAAATAAATGTTACATATTTCCTGGCACTCTCCATGCACAAATAAGTATTGGTAAGATGTAGCAGACTATTTTCTCCCCTAAGTAATCATTTCATTGCCCTTTAAGTTAGCTGTTATTTTGTTTTCTCTGAGATTATGGTGTTACATGATCCATAATTATGCAAATTATAATTATTAGACTTCAAACTGGCTTTACATCAGAGTTCTTAATCTTGGGTATCTGAACTTCTTTTTTATTGTTTGATTGATAAATAGATAAAATGTATTTAAATATAATAGTTTTGTCTGATAGTCCTATGTATTTTATTTTATGCATTTAGAAAATATTACGTGGTCAAGGGGCCATAGGTTTCATATATTCCCAAAGTGGACTATGGCACAAAAAAGGTTTAAGAACCAATGCTTAGGAATTACCTGGTACCTCTCTTCAATTTATAACTATAGAAAATGAAGCCCAAACAGTTTATGACTTACGCAAACATTATCACCTGGAGAGTACTAGTATTAAAGATGTGTGCTTTTGTGGCAGTGATCAATTGGGAAATGATTAGAAACATTAGAAGTCTCTCAAATTTCTTTTGGAATTATTTCTTTCTCCTTCTCAGTTCTTTGCCTACTTCATTTTTCATCTGTCCAAACTATACATATAGTGGACTCATGTTTCAACAATCTGGCTAGCGACTGTTGTGGAGGTGAAAGCCCAACAACAAGAATGCCACCAGCACGCTAAAAAAGCACAGGTTCTTTTGATCTGCTTAACTAAGGAAAGCAAGTTTGAGGGGTTGGCAAGCTTACTTTAATTCAGCACACAAATATCATTCACTTAGCTCAGGGGAAAAAGCCAGCACACTGAACTTCAGAGCAAAATACAAACAAATTACAAACATCAACAGACAGAACCAATACAATTCATAGTTAGCAACATCTAGGTTCAGCCCGGGAGTTCAGAACAAGGGTTGGCCCAGAGTCATGCGCCACCACTGTTGTGGGTAAGAGCTCCAAAGAAGAGAAGGCCAACCCCTGGTTTTATATCTTTTTCAGCATCAGGGGTGAGTCACACATGCGACTCACCCACATAACCTAAAATCATCACAAAGAGGCTACTTAAACCCACGTGGTCTGAGAGCCTCTGATGTCCCAAACCTATCACTCAAACTCATTTGTAAACTAGGCCCTCCCCTGAGTTAGTCCCACCTTGGGCCCCACCTTAGTTGCCAATCCACACCCACTAAGGTTTTACACCTAATAGGGGTTTGGGCCTGGGGCTTAGCACCTAGTAAGGCTCAATGAAATACACTGAATTACTCAAAGGGAACAAAAGCCAAGCTCTTCAAGGGTACTTGGTTGAACTAAGTGCTAAGAAGCCCATTTTGCTTACCAACACAACTCAGTAAGCTTCATCAGTCAGTCAACCAATAGATACCTAATACAGATCAGATACTTTGCTCAATGCTGGGGTTCTGGGGATGCAATGACACAAGTGAAGTAGTCCCCACCTTCAAGGAGTTTACATTCTAATAGGGAAGTTAATGTACATACCCATAAATGTACATAATGAATGTAAGGTAATTGGGGGGTGAGTGGATCAGAAAAAGGTTTCATACGGAAGAGGTGCTTAAGATAACTCCTGAAGGAAATCAATGATTCTCAGAGGCTGAGATGAGGAAAGAATATATTTCAGGTACAAAGAACAGCCAGTCCAAAGGTACCGAGGTGGGAGATGAAACTTTATGTCAGACCAGTATGCATTTTTCATGTATTTGTTTCTTAAGTAGGGATATTTATATCTCTTTCGCATTCCTTTGCTTTTCTTTTTTTTTTAAATCTATCTCATTTATTGTTTTCTGATTATGAAATAACATTTGATTCAACAGAACAGAATACAAGACTTAAGACTCTTCTCCTACAACAAGGTGACTTCCATTGTACATTACAATTGGTTTAGATTCCTTGAAAAAATAGAAATAATTCTATTCGAGAATCCTTTCAACATAAACATTAGACAAAGCATTAAAGAGAAGTGTATTCTATAAAGGTGTTTGCCATTATGATGGACTCCCAAAATGTAGTCAAAGCTGAAGGTTTCTCTGTGGATAGTAAAATTCTCCAGATGCTTCTGTTTGTAGATGACAGTGTTCTGATTGCACCAAATCCTGAAACACCGTAGAACGTCATGGAAGAGACATATAATCCTACTCAAGACAGTTTAGTCTGACAGATGATGAAGAGTGTCTATTGGAAGAAAAATGCCTATTGACTAGATCATGATGTACAATGTACAGAAAGATTATAGAGCTTTTATCCAAGTGTAAATATCAGCAATAGATAGTGCAGAAAGTAATAAATTGAGTTTGGAGCTGAAAAGGAGGAACAGCATGAGCTGGGTTATATTCAGGAAATAACAAAGTTCATGCTTCCCAAGTGGGGAAGCCCATATTTTCAATACTAACATTCTACTGGTACTGTTTTATGAAAATGAGACACGAAATACAAATGTCTTTTAAGTATTAAAAAATAATTTCATACTCAGGGGAATGAAGAGGTGCATGGAAGGTGTGAGCAGATTGCGGCATATAACCAATAAGGAACTTTGGCAAAGAATAGAAGTAGGGGCAGTTAGGTGGTGCAGTGGATACAGCATCAGCCCTGGAGTCAGGATGATCTGAGTTCAAAACTGCCCTCAGACACTGGACACTTGCTAGCTGTGTGACTTAGGCAAGTCACTTAACCATAGTTGCCTCTCAAAAAAAAAAAGTAAAAGATACTATAAAAAGTTATGATAGGAAGAGAAAATGGAATGGTCATATAGCAGGCCATAGAATTCCATTTGGAAAGCCTGGTGCAGTAGTTGAGCAAATGCCACTGATCAACTTCATTTTAATAAATGGGGAAACAAGGGCACAGTCAAGTGAATGCCTACGTGTAATCTGCAGATTTTCTAGAAACCTAAAAAATCAGAATTCAGACCTACTAATGCTACTGAGAGATGCTACTGGTACCTTTCTGATGTCAGGAGAAAGCAAGGAAGATGTTGAACTACCAGTAGGCCATGAACAGAATTAAAAAGAATAGGTACGGATTGGCTGTAATCTGTATCATTAGAAGAAAATCCTAAATTAAAGATATTACAATATCCAAATATTTTATTTTAGATGTATACTTTTGATTCTATTAAAGAAAGTTCCTTCCACACCTATGCTTTATGGGATTCTTTATATAAACAAATGTTATATTTTATTAAAAGTTGCTTTTCCAGTCTATTGATGTAATTGTGGCTTTTGGTTGTTTATATGAGTAATCGCGGTGATTGTTTTCTTAACATTGAACCATTTTTGCATTGCTAGTATAAATTCAACTTGATCAGAATTAATATATTTTTGGTTATAGGCCTGGAGTTAGGAATAGTTGAGTTCATATCCATCCTCAGACACATACTAGCTGTGTGACCCTGGGAAAGTTCACTTAACCTTGTTTGCCTCAGTTTCCTTATCTGTAAAAAGGACCTGGAGAAAGACATGGCAAATCACTCCACTGTCTTTGCCAAGAAAACCCCAGCTGGGGTCACAAAGAGTCAGATATTTCTGAAAAGACTGAAAAGCATCAAGATATATCTCCCTATAGTGTCTTTGCTTTTATTTTGCTTGTAAGTGTCATGCTGATGTTCACCTGTTATAATGATGCATGACTCTTTGGTTTTTGCTTAATCCTGTCTTGGTTTGAGTTCTAGACCATATTGGTCTTATTAGAGTTAGTTTGGTAGAATATCTTTTTACTTAATTGTTAAAAAAAATGCCCAAACTTTGCAACATACATATCACTGGCTCTTTGAATCTATCCTAGAATTCATACTTGAATAAACAAATCAACAGTTATTGTGTATATCATTTGCCATCCATGTGGACAGTGATTTTATTTTTCCCAATGACAGCTCCTTGCCTTTTTAATTTCTCTCTCCTGATAATTAGGTTTCTTGTTTTGTTTTTTTTTTTTAATTTATTTTTGACATGTTTGGTTTTCAGCATTGATTTTCACAGGCTTTTGAATTACCAATTTTCTCCCCATTTCCTCCCCCCCCCCACTCCATGATGGCGTACACTCTGGTTGCCCTGTTCCCCAGTCTGCCCTCCCCTCCGTCCCCCCATTCTCCTCCCATCCCCCTTTCCCTTCCTTTCTTGTAGGGCAAAATAAATCTCTGTGCCCCATTGCCTGTGCATCTTATTTTCTAGTTGCATAAAAAAAAAAACTTTTTTCTCCCCTCTTCCCTTCCCATCCACCCTCCCTAAGAAGTCAAGGAATTCAACATGGGCCACATGCACATCATTATGTATAACCCTTCCACAAT
>CM053623.1:77130746-77151849 GCA_028646595.1 Phalanger gymnotis | reverse complement strand
GGAGCTCTTTTGCCATTTGAGTTAGTCTATTTTTTAAAGTGTTGTTTTTTTCAGTATGCTTTTCAGTATTTTTTTGAGTCTCTTTTAGCAAGTCATTGACTTGTTTTTCATGGTTTTCTCTCATCCTTCTCATTTCTCTTCCCAATATTTCCTCTACTTATCTAACTTGCTTTTCTAAATCCTTTTTGAGTTCTTCCATGGCCTGAGACCAGTTCATGTTTTTCTTGGAGGTTTTTGTTGCAGGCTCTATGACTTTGTTAACTTCTTCTGACTGTTTGTTTTGGTCTTCTTTGTCACCAAAGAAGGATTGCAGAGTCTGAGACTGAATCTGGGTGTGTTTTTGCTGCCTGGCCATGTTCCCAGCAACTTACTTAACCATTGAATTTTTCAACAGGGTGTGACTGCTTGTAGACTAAAGAGTTCTATGTTCCATGCTTGGGCAGATGCGCTGCCTCACCAGCACTCCTCCTTCCCCAAGAACCCCCTACCCGGACTGGGCTTAAATCTTCAGCAGGCTCTGCACTCCTGCTCTGATCAGCCACTTAATTCCTCCCACCAGGTGGGCCTGGGGCCAGAAGCAACTACAGCCATAGTTCTAAAGCTGCCCCGCCTCCACTGCCCCAGAGGTGGTGGCCAAACCACAAACTCAGTCTTGCAGCTTTTCCCACTAACCTTCTCTCATGTCTTTGCTCTTTGTGGGTTGAGAGGTCTGGTGGATGCCACAGCTCAATAATTCAGGATGGCAGGGCACTCTCCGCTCATCTCCTGGTCTGGTAGGGCCGCGTCTTGTCTGTTCAGGCTGTGCGCACTGGGCTCAGCTCCGCTCCCCTCAGCTGGGGGCTGGGAGCTCAGTGTGGGACAGACCTTACCCCAAGACCATCCAGGCTGTCCTGGGCTGGAGCCCTGCTTCCCTCTGCCACTTTGTGGATTCTGCAGTTCTAGAATTGGTTCAGAGCCATTTTTTTTTGGTTTTTGGAGGGACTTGGTGGGGAGCTCACACCAGTCACTGCTTCCTGGCCGCCATCTTGGCTCTGCCCCCCTCCAACATTATTCTTAATCCTGAATATCATTCTATTTCCAAAGTGTTTATCATCCATACCAAAAGCTGCCCAAAGATACCTCATTGTTATGGGAAAAGTTCCTAGTAATTTTAGCCAATCGGTAAAAATGTATTAAGAACCTACCATCTGCCAGGCCCTGTGCTAATAACTGGAGATACAAAAATAGGTGAAAGATAGTTCCTGCCCTCAAGGACCTTACTATCTAATTTGAAAACCTTTTCTGCCCAACAGTCACTGAATTGCTACCTCTAAAATATAGAGACTGTTATTGTCTAGTGCTATTTATATGTTTTTATACTGATCACCATGGAAAGCAGGATGAAGATTTAGAGAGAGAGCTAGTTAGCATGGTGGATAGAGTACTGGACTTTTGAATCATAAAAAAAAAAAATTGAGTTCAAATTTTGCTTTAGACATTTACTACCTGAGTCACCTTGGACAAGTCACTTAAACTTTGCAGGTCTTGTTTTTTATTAAATGTAAAATGAATGATTTGGATTTGATGACTTTTTAGGGTCCTTCCAGTCCAAAAACTGTGATCATATGATTCTACTCTTCATTTGAAGGAAGGCGGAGTATACCATTTCTGAGTATCATCTGTTTTATAGATGATGGAATAGCATGAGTGCCTGTGAAAAAAATAAAGCTTTCAGTTTATTCACTGAGGTGCTACCTTTATTTAACAATACTTACTTCAGGAAATTTAAACAATTCATTTCAAATGTATATAGCTTTCCTCCATGCAGTCTTTGTCCCTTTCAGAAAAATTATAGATTGCCATATTCCATTTTTCTCTCAGAAGGTCTTGACACAGAAACTTTGAAAGTCACAACTTTCCTCTGCCCATCCACTCAAAACATTGGTTCAAAAAAGGAGCCTTCCAAAAAATCCAGGTCTACCACTTCTCCCACCCCCCAAAAAGGATCCCTCAAAATTGGACTGAACTAAGCACCATCTTTATCCAGTTAATGCTCTTGGTTGCCTTAATATCCCCAAATTCATGCAGGTACAAGACCAATAACTCTCCTAAATTGTTAGCTTCTGTGTCCTGCCAATCTCTAGCTTTGATAGTTATGGTTACAAGCATGTAGGCCTACTGAGATGTTTCACAGTGTAAATATTTGTTATGGTTTTACAGTTATATCTATCTAGATCTATTTATCTACATTGATGTGTGTGTGTGTGTGTGTGTGTGTGTGTACAGGGAGAGAGAGAGAGATCTTCAAGTAGATATATTTATACATATGTAGGTATATGTATTTTATGTATATTTGTATATGTGTGTACACATATGTATGTATATGTGTATGTGTATAATGTATATGTATACACATATGCATATAAACATACAGTAATATAACAGTGAACACCACCCCAAGCAGTCCTTATTCTATTCTCATATTACAAAATGTTACTGTTAGAAGATGGTGTGCTATGTATTGTGAAAAAATAGAGTAAAATATTAATAGGATATGGTCCCTTTCATTAAGCTTATGGTACAGTAAAGCAAGAATAATATCTATGAGGAAAAATTGTCAGAATACAAGTGTTCATATTCCA
Source organism: Phalanger gymnotis (assembly GCA_028646595.1). Classification (NCBI taxonomy): domain Eukaryota; kingdom Metazoa; phylum Chordata; class Mammalia; order Diprotodontia; family Phalangeridae; genus Phalanger; species Phalanger gymnotis. The sequence continues at coordinate 77,149,228 of CM053623.1, read as the reverse complement.
TTAAAGGGATCATATTAGTGTAAAATATCCTCTAATATGAAATGCATTATATGTTGAATACAGAAGAGAGATGTGGCATTGTGAGAAAAAGACTTTTCAAAGACAGCCCAATTTATTCTACATTGTACTTAACATTGCCAAATTTTCATTAAATTTCTGATATGACAAATGAAGAAATAATTTCATAAATGGCTGTTAAACAACATCAACCACTTACTGGGTAGACTAGATATTTTGATCTACTACTTTCCATGGCATGATCCATTGGTTTGACAGAGTCCTTTAAAAACATCGTCTGGCCCAATAAAGTTCAGAACACATTGAGTCTCGTAAAGACTCAAGGCTAAGGGTAAAAAGAAGAGGGAGGGCATAAGCAATATTAGAAGGAAAATGCTTATCAAAGGAGTTATAGGATTGCTCCTCAGGATGAATGCTTCAAAGCTAATGAATAACAATGAGAAGACAGAACTATAGTTATTGTAAAGAAGAATATTTGAACTAAAAAGATAAAACAAATGTAGCTAATAGGCAATTGAAACCCAAGATGAGTAAGGAGATACTAAGAAAATACCTAGACATGCCTAACTGGGCCAAGAAAAGGTATGTGTGGGGTGGGGGTGTGATTGCTGAGTCAGTGTCTTGTGAAGGCTCCGGAGAATGCAACAGGTTTGGCAAAATTGGAAAAGTAAATATCCTCATTTGAAAATCAGAGTAGGTGAGAAGTGTTTATTCATGTTTAACAACAAGAGTCCTCTTGATAGTTTATCATGAATGTGTCCTATGGCAGGACCAATCAAACTTATATTGAAAATATTGTACCTCCTACACAAATTTGTAGTTGTTAGACAGGATGGTGATCCTGGATCTCAGGAGAGATTTTCTGTAGTTTTGGGTTAACAAAGAGTTAAATCATTAAACTGTGGTGTCTGGTTAACTTTCCTGCAATTTGTTAGCCCAAAGATGTTTCAGATTTTAATGAGTGTTAATGCTCTGGGTGGAGTGTCAATGACTCTCCCTCCCATTCCCCCATGTGATTCTCTCATGAGATCTTCAGTTTCTTACATTTGTTTTTATTGCTAAAATGCCCACATATATGTTAAAAGGATGTGTTGTAGTGGTCAATTAGGTGCAGTAGAGTTCACATGTTTGAGACAGTTTCTGTAATTTTTGTTTTTGGAGCTGAATTTTGCCATTACTTTTTATATCTTTACCATGCCTATCACTTTAAGGTGTTGACTACATATGATGTTGGGTACAAAGACTTGGAGCTATAAAGGAATTAGAGTTCACCTAATCCAGACCCCTCTCATTTTACAGTTGAAGAAATTCAGGCCATGATAGATTGAGTGATTGGGCCAAGATCATTTAAATAGTGATTTATACAAACAGAATTTGAACGAAAATTCTCTTAATCTTCAACTAAGATGCTTTCATTTGTACCACTTCGACTCTGGAAATAGCCACTTTTAGTGATTAATCCTAGCATTACCCAAGTACTATATAAATCTTTGAGAACAATATAAATGTGTACTCTTTAATAAATGTATAAATATATAAATAAATGAGAAAAGGAAGGGAGTGAACAAATTGCTTGATAGTTGTTGAGATTACTACATTGCAAAAGATATAACTTAGCAAATACGTTCAAAAATTAGTCACCCTCCCCTCTGCCTATCCATTAAACTTTTTAAAACCTTAGTTAAGCTTATTATTTGGTTTATTTCCCAATATATAAATAACTATAGGCTCATATGTTTATGTAGTATACACATATTATATATATATATGTATATTTAGCATGCGTATATGTATATGTGTACAATATGCACATATACATATATATGCACACATACATATATATCCTTTCAAAGAGGACTAATTTTTACAGATGTGGTCTATATTTGCGGGAAACATACTCATACACAGGACACATTTAGAATATTGTTGTGGCCTAGACTGAAGTTTTCTTTTAATTCTAATCACACTCCCAAATTGGGAATCCTAAGAGATCCAATGGCAGAAATCACCAGGTACCTTGCAACCATTCACATAACTCTAAGATTAAGGAAAGCAGATACATTAATCTATTTAGACATAAAGGCTTAGTTTTGCCTTACTGAAAAAGACAGTGACTTAATAGGCAAGTAGGTGAAAGAATGAATCTTCTCCATAAATTTAGTAGTAGACAGAGAAAAAAAGATTCCTATTACTAGTATTGGCAGAGACTGTAATGGCCCTGACTGGGGTTTCTGTTTAAATTGAAGGTCCTTTGGCCATTTATATGGTCAGCGTTGTGGGCATATTTTAGCTCCAATATTTTTTCCAACTCTATCTTGAATTTCCTTATACTTAGGGCTTGTGGATGGGACTGTGGCTTTGGCAAATTAGTTTTCCTTGCCTCTAACATTAGGCAGCTCCTCTATGGCTTATGATTTTAGAGAGTTATCTCAGGGCACTGAGCATCAAAAAGTGACTTTTCTTTGCCATAGTCCTGGTGTAAGGGTGATTTGAAGTGAAGAATTTTTCTACCTCTGAGACTAGTGCTTTTCTATATCATGCTGTACTTTGTTTTATTATTTTTACATCCATTGCATATTTATATATTCAATACGAATATATTAAGTAGTCTCATACTATATTTGTGTTTGTTTGATATTAGTTTAATATGATATCGTTTCCATTTCAAATACAGGGAACTTGTCCCCTGCTTAGACTTCCCTCTCTGAAAATCATATTGCCTTTGGAGGATGAACATTATGAGAATGGTGCTGTTTAAGGAAGGAGGAAGAATCTAGGTTTACTGGCTAAAGAGAGGATGATATTTTAATTATCTTTGGAAAATAATAGTAAATACTCAGACTTCCATTGTTCAGTAGACATATAGTTAAGGAAGTGGATTGGCTAAATTATACTACCAGTTATGTGATGATAAAAGCCCTCAACATCATATGTACTTTACTTCACATGTATAGTAAATAGGAAAAATAAGTAAATCCTGTCAGAAACTAAGAATCTACTATGGAAAGAAATAGATGTGTTCTGAATGTCCTGTTTCAGCTCCATTGGGAGTCATAATCCATGATTTGTGGAAAGATTTGGTGCTATGCTAGATGAGGTTCAAATCTTTGAACCCAAAATACATTTCACTCGCTCTCCTTCTTTTCCCAAGGATCAAAGAAACACAATAATTCTACTGTGAAAGCTATTAAAGATAATTTAATGAATGGTGATCGGTGTTAAACAGAGAAATAAAAAAAATAATGCATCCCCTTTAATGTTAGCCAGTAGATGTTTTAAGTTTTTTGAGATACATTTATGCACTTAGTGATTTAAGCAGAATAAAAAACATCAAAGCTAGTAAATGCTGACCAATAATCCATAAATCCACTTAATTTGTGGATGAAAGAACCATGGAAACATCAAATCATTCATTTATATCATGCAGCTCAATGAGGTGATTTATGCGTGCACAGTTGCATGAATGAATATACACATATACATACACATATACACATATATACCCACATACTTATATACATGTAAATATATACATATACAATACATATGTACATACATGTGCATATATACCTGTATATATGTATATGTGTAGACATATACATACACACACATATGATCTTATTAATCTATTTAGTTCCTGTCTTCTGTACCCTAGCAATGTGGGGGAATCAGATTTGGAGGCTGTTCACTAAGGCCCTTGGAAACTCCTTTTACTTGGCTACTACAAAACAAATACAAATAAAAGCTTTAAGAAGAGGCACTCTATTTCACTGCTGTTAGTAGCTCCAATCCAGCCATTCATCCATGACATCTTCCCATATACCCTATTGCTGCCCCTGACACCCTTTCCCAGGGGACTTAACACAATAATCTTTGTTACTCTGCTCAGGGGCCAAGCTATCCTCATTGGTTAGCGAGTGAATGAATGAGTGAAAAATTCACCTAGTCTATAATATCTAACTGTTCCCAGAGTATGCTTCACATGTCACTCAGCTATCTACCTCTGAGCATTTTGTCATTTTCCCTTGCTCTTTATACAAACCCCAAAACTTCCTCATTTCACCCTCTTCATCTGAGAGTGGTAATCAGACTGGCAATATGTTTAATTCTGTAAAGAGCATGACAATACAACGTCCACTTAGCTTCAGAGTGACTTCAAATGAAAATCCCCTTTCCAGGCTGTTACTACTCCTTATGTGCTTTCTCCTATAGAATTTTCCCTTCTTTAGGGCAAGGGCTATCTCACTTTTGCATTTGTATATCCAGCAAGCTCAGTGCTTGCAAGAGGTGCTTAATTGTTATTATGAGTATGATTATTATTATTCATAATATAAATACATAGCCGTCATTTATATTAAGGAATACCTTCTTTAAAATAACTCAGTGCCTAAGTTAAAATTTAAAATATAGGCATTCTATATCTGAGGTACAAGGCAGAGGAAATTAAAAACTAATCTTGGAATCAGGAAGACCTTGGTTCCTATCTTGCCTCTGACACCAGTTGGAGGTGTATTCTAGGCAAGTCACTTAACCTCCCACTGCCTTCAAGCAGTTTCTAAGATTGTGTTACCAGTAACTTACCTGTGTCAGTAGCATGAGTTTCCATACCAGGCATTCCCCTACAATGATGATATCTCAGGTCTGCATCAGAAACCCCCTGTCATCACGCCCCCATCACTTATGTATTATCATGTTTTAGAATTATTGCTATTTAATATTATTTAGTATTGATAGTATATATATAAGCATATATATTTTAGTATGTATATGTAGTATATATATTTAGTATATTAGTAATTAGTATATATTTAGTATTATAACCTATTTAGTATTAGTGTTACCTATTTAGTATTATTACCTATCACTTATCTAATATCATGTAGCTGAATCTTTAGGACTTACATTTCATATGAGAGAATTTGGCAATTGATGATGCTTCATATTTTAAATTAAATAAATAAATTCTAGTTACCTTTTACTTCTACCCCAAAAACCTATGACTCAAAATATAGCACTTTGTAAAGATTCGGTAAAAGGAAGAGTTTGGGTCTCTTGGCTGTTCACTACTATTGCTCCAAATCCCCTTTTTCACAGTAATACCTCCACCTTCCACTTTATGCATCATTCTCCTTCCACTGCCCTTGCCACACTTTCTGCTCCACATTCTTGGAAAGAGTTTGTCAGTGATCTCCAGCATCTCATTATTTCAAGCTTTGCTCCAGTCAAAGAGTTATACTATTATCTTAGCTGTCAATGTCTCCTCTTTTTATCCTTGGGACCAGAATACTTTGTGTTGTATGTGGTGTTCAGAGAGGACTATGAGTTTTGAGGGATTACTGAGGCCTTTTCAGGGCTGCTAATGTACCTTTGGTGCCTACTTGTCACCGAACTCTTACTTGTGGGTCTAAGAAGCTGTAGCATGTACAGTGACCACACCCTGGTAAAATCATCTCAGCTGATAGGCTAACCCAGGTCGAGGGTAACTGATAGGTCTCAAACTCATTTGTGAGTTAGGATGATGTCTGACCAACCATGTGAAGACTTGCCCCAATGGAATGGATGAATGAAAACAATTTGTTCCAACAGCCATGAAGGTAAAGGAAGTGTGCATTGTAGAGTATTTAGAGCTTGATCAAACATCAAAATGCCAAGGTCATCTGCTGCATTCCTGGCCATTGCAGTCATTTTGACTTTTGTCCTGCCATTGAACTTCAATGCTTCTACAAGAGGCCATGAGGCTGATGATTTTGTAAATTATGCCTCACTTAAATCCAGCTTACATGCAAGCCAAGACATCACATTGTGATGTCAGTGGTCCTCATCACAAGTGAAAGACAAACACCTCTGTCATTTCCACTCAACCATCTTGGGCAAGTCTATTTTCTCCTAGAGCCTCAGTTTCTTTATATATTAAAGTGGGGGTGGTGTGGACTAAATGGCTCTCTTAAGTTCCTTTCAGTTCTAGGTCCATAGTCTGATGCAGTGACCCCCATTGTGTGTACAAAGATCCACCTTTAGTGCTTCCTACTGACACTAGTAGGGTAGATTTGGGTAGATTCCTTCGTTTATTTCCCTCTTCTTTAGTACCCTGATGACATAATTACTATTTAGCATTCTTCAGGCATCTTTCTACTTTTTTTCTTTTAAAAAATTAGTCATACCTATTTTATTTTAGTCATACTTTTTCCATTTAATTTCCATTTTCCTCTCCAGCCCAAATTAATAGGAACCCTATTCAAATTGGACTCAGGCTGCTTCTAAAAGAAGCTTCTCTCCCTTTCCTCACCAAGCCCTTTAATTTTAGGGGTGAAGAATTCATAAGAGTAAACCATTTACCCAAGTCTACACTGTGTACAGCCAAACCTAGAACCTACATTTCTTGATTCCTCATTCATTGCTTTTTCCATTAAGCCGTAAGAATTGTATAATTTATTTTCCAGTTAACCTTGAGAAATACCAAACAGAATAGAGTTTCAAAAGAAACAGAAAAATGTGGAATACTCAATGTTGTCATTAGCTATTGAATTTGCTCAGTGAGCCTCTTGGGATGTCAGAAGTTGTTCCCAGCTGTGACCTGAGAGAGGTTTGCTCCAGCCTCTTCCACGATGCCTATCTATGAGGTATTATTTTTCCTTGTGGATATACCTCCATTTCTTCAGATAAAGGTCCTTTTTCCTTCCCACTCCAAAGATATTCATTCTTACTTTTCAATTGACATTCCATCTGACTGAATGAAATCAATCAACTTCACCTCAAAATTAAGACATCTTCTCCCTTTGACTAAATAAATGGTCCTTAAAGAGGTAGAACCATTTTTCACCTTTTCCAGCTTTTGAACTTTTTTTACAACTAAGTAAGATATATTTTCAAATAGCAGATATAAGTTCAAACATTGTTGCTCATTTTTATTTTTTAAAGGGCCACTCAGATTGTGGTTGCTGAGTCACATAACAAAGCATTGTTCGATTTGTGTTGTCAAATAGTTAAACAAAGGAAATTGCACTTTCTGAACATATACTTTGACCATTTAAACATACACCATGTACAACCATTCTGGAGAGCAGTTTGGAACCATGCCCAAAGGGTTATAAAAATGTGCATACTCCTTGACCCAGAAATACCATGTCTAGGACTATATCCCAAAGAGATCATACAAGTGAGAAAAGGATCCATATGCACAAAAATATTTATAGTAGCTCTTTTTGTGGTGGCAAAAAACTGGAAATTGAGGGGATGCCCACCAATTGAGGAATGGCTGAACAAGTTGTGGTATATGAATGTAATGGAATACTATTATGCTATAAGAAATGATGCATAGAGGGACTTCAGAAAAACCTGGACTTGTATGAATTGATGCTGAGTGAGGGGAACAGAATCAGGAGAACATTGTCCACAGTAACAGACACATTGTGCAGTGACTAACTTTGTTAGACTTGGCTCTTCTCAGCAATGCAAGTTTCTAAGACAACTCCAAAAGACTCATGACAGAAAATGCTTTCTTGGAAAGACCAACATCATCTGATGCTGAGTGATAGGAGCAGAACCAGGAGAACATTATACACAACCACAGACATATAGGTTCTGTGATGACTAACTTTGATAGACTTGGCTCTTCTCAGCAATACAAGGCTCAAAGACAGCTCCAAAGAACTCATGATGGAAAAAGCTAGCTACATCCAGAGAAAGAACTGTGGAGTCTGAACGCAGATTGAGGCAAACTATTTGCTCTCTTTTTTTCCCTCTCTTTTTGGTTGTGTTTCTTCTCTCTCATGATTCATTCCATTTGTCATAATTCTTCTTTGCAACTTGACTATTGTATAAATAAATTTAATGCGAAGGTTTAGATAGAATCTATATCAGACCGCATGCCATTTTGGTGGGGAGGGGTAAGGGAGGGAAGGGAAAAAAATTTGAAACTCGAGAACATGTAAAACCAAGTTCTGTAAACTAAAAATTAAAAAAAATCTAATTCAAAAAATGCTTTCCACATCCAAAGAATTAGAGAGCCTGAAATCAGATTGAAGCAAACTATTTGCTGTCTCTTTTTTGCTTTGTTTCCTCTTTCTCGTGGTTCATTCCATTGGTTATAATTCTTCTTTGCAACATGACTAATGCAAAAATATATTTAATGTAAATATATATGTAGTACCCATATTGGATTGCATGCTGTCTTGGGGAGGGAAAGAGGGGGCAGGAGAGAAAAGGGAAGAAAATTGGGAACTCAAAATCTTGTGGAAATGAACGTTGTAAACTAAAAATAAATTAATTAATAGAACAAAGATACACTATAAAATAACATTTTGAATCTCATCTTAAAAAATGCAGGATCACAGAATCATAGAGCTGGAAAAAGATAGTTCTGAAGACTAAACAATATAAGGTAATAAAACTTTCTAGCCAAAACCTGAATATATCATTAAGAGGTGGTTACATCGAAAAATAGTGTATGTTCTTGTTTGGACAATAAATCACTTTGATACTATATTTATTTTAGCCATTGTCTTACTTCATATATTTATAACATCCTCTGTAACAGCTCTTTCCTGGAATTCTATTTAATTCAATGAAAAATGTATATATAGTTCCTACACTGATCTAAGATCTAGAGGGCATGCAAAATTTGAATGAATGTCCATACCTTCAAGGAGATTAAAGTCTTTTAATGGGAGGTAAAATATATACAAATAACTATAATATAAAATAACATGTGATATTTACAGAAATTACTGTTAGTTTTCCTTTTCCTGCTTTATGGACACCTTAAATATATGTCTAGTTAAGGTCTTTTGACATTAATGCTTAGTTGTAGTTTTCAGACTTAGAATTAAAGTGAAGGCAGAGTTGATGGCTCAGATGTCTAAGTTTCTAGTATCATTCTATATTGTTCACAGAGAAATCCTAAATACCTATTATTTGATCATTATGACAGACACAATTTCCTAGCAGTTGAAAAAATATATACTTAAAATAAAGAAATTGCTATGCCACAAAAGGCAGTAAAATGTAGTGTTCTAAACATAGCAGATATGCAGGAAATGGTATTAATTCACAGAAAATTGACATTAAGATTACATCAAATATAATATACATTCTTGAAGCTCTTTTCCATTTGTGCTACTTCTAGCAGAAGCAGTGACAACTGGATCCACCGAAACCAAGGGTGGAGAAAACTGGATTTAGATAAAAAAAATCTGAGAAAGAAAATTTGCCAAATGCTACTTTTAGGTAAAATAAATTGTTAAGAAGATTGTTGTCTTTGTAGTTGTTGTTTTCCCATCATTTCAGGTGCCTAAATTGGTGTATTTGTAGTTTGTATTTTTTGTTCTTAATTATGCACACTGGGGACAACCAGAATAAGTCTAACCTGTTTTTCACATTTCATCATGCAGTGGAAAGAGAAGAGGGAACTTGTAGTCATAGGTCCTGGGTTTGAATCCCAGCTCTGCCTCTTAATAGCTGCTTAAGAATAAGTGGATTATGGGGGTAGCTAGGTGGCACAGCAAGTAGAGCACCAGCCCTTGAGTCAGGAGGACCTGAGTTCAAATGTGGCCTCAGACACTTGACACACTAGCTATGTGACCTTGGGCAAGTCACTTAACCCCAATTGCCCTGCCTTCCTCCCTTCAAAATACCAGCAAAAAAAAGTATACGTGGATTACAAGACTGTAGGACTACAATTACAATTCTGTAGGACTAATGATGAAAGGTATTGTCAATCTCCAGAGAAAGAACTGGTACAGCCTGAATGCAAATCAAAGATACTTTTTTCTTTTTCTTGTTTTTTTTGTCTGTGTTGTCTTTCACAGAATGACTCACATGGAAATGTGTTTTGCATGACTACACATGTATTACCTATGTCAAATTGTCTGCCTTCTAGATGGTGGGGGGTGGGCAGGGCAGTGGGAGGGAGAGAAAGGATTTGGAGCTCAAAATTTGAAAAGAGAAAAAAGAATGTTAAAATTGTTCTGTATGTAATTGGAAAAAATAAAATATTAAATAAGATTTTTAAAAGGAGTAAGTAGATTAATGTCTATGGGTCAGAGCTCCCTCATGTGTAGAATGAGGATATTGGGCTAGATGATCTTAAGTGGCTTACAGCTCTAGAATAATAAAGGAACTTCCCCACAGTGAGAAAATCACATGGTCAGGACTCCTCTCACACATGTTCATTTCAAGGGCAGTTAAATGACATAGCAGATAGAATGGCAGATTGTAAACAAGTAGACCTGAGTTCAGATTTTCCCTCAGACATAGTTGGCTGTATAATACTAGGCAATTTATTTAATTCTTTTGTCTCAGGTTGCTCACCTATAAAATTGGCATAGTTAGGTAATTGAGTGGACAGAGCCCTCAGGTTGAAGTCAAGAAGATCTAAGTTCAAATGCAGCCTCAAAAACTTACTAGCTGCATGACCCTGGACAAGTCACTTAGCCACAGTTTGCCTCAGTTTCTCTCTCTGTAAAATAGGAATAATAATAGTAACTACCTTCCATAGGTAGATTGTTGTGAGGATCAAGTGAGATTGTATATGTAAAGGACTTAGCACAGGGCTTATCACATCATATGCACCATATAAATATCATCATTATTTTAATATTATTATTAAAATTAAGATAATGATAACATCTCAGAGATATGAGGATCAAATGTGATAATATATGCAAAGTTCTTTGTAAACATAAAAGTACTATATAAAAAATAAATAAACACAAACTACTATTACAGGTATATTTTTATGTACATATGGAATATCAAATACATATTCACATGTAATGTGTGAGAGAGTAAAATGTTTTATAAATGTCAATTATAGAATCAATAACAAATAAATGAAAACAAAAACCTTGTATGAGACAACCTGACATTACCTGAATGAGGGTACCATTATGTGGACCAGGTACTGATCTTTCATCTTATACTGTGTTTGAGAATATAGCTTAGACTTTCGCAAGAGGCAGTTATTTTAAATATTTCCGTATAACTAATTTTCATCATAGGGACTCCATTCCTTATCCATTTGTCCACATTTATAAATAGTTGCCTATTCCTGGAAAGGATAAAGAATTTAATATTGCATATTTGTCCACCACAAATTTCAGCTTGTATTTCATTCATTTGTAATCTATAAGGTAGGGAACAGACTTTTAGAAAGTTCATTCTCCCTCTCTCATTCATCGTTCACAAAGTTTAGTCAGTGAAAGAAATGGCTGAATTTTCTATTCCATGACATAGACATAGTATTAGGAATAGGACCATCATTTACCTCCTGGAATCTTAGAGACCAAATGTTCTGGCACATACTTTGGATTGATTGAGGTGTCCTCCCCTCAGCACCCACCTTCATGTCTACATCTTTAACACCTCAGGTTCATGGTAAGCTTCCAAAAAATTAAGTGTTTCAAGATTACCCTAATTTTATATTTGTAAATGTCGAATTGAGGAGAAAATGTTACTCTGAAGTCTTTTTGTCTTCTGTTTGAAGAAAAATCAATTGAGAAGGGGGGGGAATTACTAGAAGAATCTAAAGTTAGATATAGATATAGATATAGATATAGATATAGATATAGATATAGATATAGATATAGATATAGATATAGATATAGATATAGATATAGATATAGATACAGATATAGATATAGATATAGATATAGATATAGATATAGAACTTGATTATTAAGATGACCTTCAATAAATCTTAAGTTTTAGAAATTTAGTTTTCAAGTCCTTCAGATTCCTATGGGCAATGATAAGTTCTGCTAAAGACTCGAAGAATTGGTGACTGTGGCAGCACATTGAAATGCAGTCGAGTTAAACCTGAGCTCTCATTTTCCATTACTCAACAGAGAAACATTTGGTGAGTTTGATAATTACCTACTTATAATTCAGAGAAGAGTTATCATAGCTCACTACCACCTTCATTTTCCCCAGGTAGTTTAGGTAGTCATTTTATTATGTCGACCCCATAGATGTATAAATACACACCTTTCACTGGTACCATGATATAACAACTTTAATTGAGGAAAAAGTGATACCATTAAACATTTTGGCTCTTTAAAAAATTCACAACAAATATTTACTAACTCTTTATATCTACATAGTTACCCACTGAAATTTTATTTCACTGTTATACATTTTTTTCTATTTCCATACTCAGACTGCTGCAGGGCACATGTAAAATAGTGACCTAGAGGAAAGTCTTCAAAGCATGGTATAAAACCCTTATAATACTAAAATGCTATGAGTATCAATTGTAGGGGTATGAGCAAACATTCAACAGGAGAAGAAACTGACATGTGCAACATGCATTGTTTGTTGCTGTTGTTCAGTCATTCAGTCATGTCTGATTCTTTGTAACCCCACGGGCTGTAAAAGGCCAGGGCCTTTCTATCCTCCGCTATCTCTTGAAGTCTATCCAAGTACATCTTCATTGTTTCCAATGACACTATCTATCCATCTCATCTTCTGCTATCCCATTTTCCTTTTGCTTTCAATTTTTTCAACATCAGGGTGTTTTCCAATGAGTCCTGCTATCTAATTATGTGGCCAAAGTATTTAACCTTCAGCTTCAATATTTGGCTTCCAGTAAATACACTAAGTGTTGGTTGTTTGATTCCCTTGCTGTCCAAGGGACTCTCAAAAGTCTTCTCCAATTCCACAATTCAAAAGTTTCAGTTCGACCACTCTCAGCTTTCCTTATAGTCCAACTAACCATAGCTCTGACTGTACAGACCTTTGTTAGCAAGGTGATATCTCTGCTTTTTGGTATGCTGTCTAGATTGGCCATAAGCTTTGCTTCCAAGAAGCAAGTATCTTTTATTTTAATGACCTCAATTGCCATTTGCAGTGATCTTAGAGGCCAAGAATATAAAATCTGACACTGCTTCCATTTCTTCTCACTATTTGCTAGGAAGTAACCAGGTTCCAGTGACTCTTCCAGGGTCACATAGCTAGTGCCTTTGGCAGTTAGCAATAATCCATTAACTGTCAAATTTTTTTTTCAAAAGGTTTTTTTCCTCAATCATCATCCTTCTTGAGTATTTTGTAGTAAGTGTCTGAGGCTGGAATTGAACTCAGATCTTCCTCATTCCAGGACTGGTGCTCTATCCATTGTAACCCCTAGCTGCCCTCAAACATTCATTGTGGGAGTGCCCAAATTAATGACTACAGAGTTCTAATGAAGCACTGAGTCAGTTTTCTAGTGTTTGATGTTCAGAGCAGTGGGGCAAGGGTAGTGATCTGCATAGGTTCCAGAAGCGGGCATTATCAAGGAGGAATCCAAGATAGGTGCTTGAATTGGACACAGAGTGAAGCAACAAGTAATAAAAAGTTTTCTTTTTCAAGCATTTCTAAATATATGGATTCCCAAAGGAACAAAATCTGTGCCTAGCATTTACGTGGCCTCTGCTTGAATTTGGAGGGTGGGGTGGGACAAGGAGACAAATTGGTTGTTGCAAACCAGATCCTCGGACTTTATTAAACTGTGTGCTTTTCCTAATGAATTGCTTTGTTCTATTTTTATTACATCAATATTATCCTTGATCGCCCACCCAGATTACAAAGTCACATTTGATGAATTCCAACCTATTGACACCTATCTCTATCCCTAGATTATGCTCAGATTCAATTTAGAGTAGAAACCCAGGGGTAAATTTGTTGAATCAGTTCAAAGACACTGGTGACTTTTTTTGTCCTTAATTGTTATATGATCATAGTATTGATACATTTCTTATATGGTTGTTTTCCCTCTTCTCAGCTATATTACCATTTTCCTGAGGGTAGAGACTATACCTTATCCATTCTTTGTTGGATTGCCCAGAGTCTCAAGAGTATAGTAAAGATTGAGGATCCATCTGTTGATTTGATTTTATATGACTCAAAGTTTTCCAGTTTGGATGACTCAGAAAATGATTATAATGTTAATAGTAATAGTTAAGTCCAGAGATGGGGAGGGGATAATTTTCTCATCCTCTGTGTTCCAAATAATCTCCTCAGTGGTTAAAAATATATTTCTTTTCTTTGGACTACTCTTCATAAAAGAGAATGGCTGTGCTCTCTTTCACATTCTACTTCCCAGGGATTTAGAAGGTTGCTTTTGGATCACCTTATTTCTTGATTTCTTTCATTCCTGTATTTTTATGAAAAAAAAAATTCTCTTGGTAAGTTGTTCTCATGATGCCCTTTCTCTTATCCCTGGCCCAGGGTACAAAAATATCCTGCTAAGTTGCCTGTATGAGTGTCCATTTCATTAAAGTTTATAGATTTTAAAAGTACTTATAAGAAGAGAAGGCATGACCACAGATGAGAAGTCTCCATTTGATTTTTGAATGAGTTCAGGGTGGCAGTTGAGTCAATGATTTAAAAGTAATGAATATAACCTAAAAGGATTTCTTTATCAGACTAGAAACAGCTCTGATCTCTTTTCTCCCCAGTGGCACCACAGTTTATTACTTGCATTCAGTTCTTGGGAAAGCCCTATTTGCATGTCAAAATCCTTGCCTGCTTTAACATTCAAAAGGTTTTTTTTTTAACTTACTTTGTTTTATTCTTAATCCCACATGGAATTCAGAGTCAAGGAAGACTGGAAATACAAAAAAAAAAATATGCTTTTTTCTTCATTCCCTCTAATTAGTTCACTACAAATAATAGTATTCTCAGAAGTAGAAGAGGTCTTAGACCTTTGCCAGTAGAAGTTCTAGATAATATGCTTAGCATTCTGAAGCAGAGCTCAGTTTAATCAGCATGTCCTTTACAAGCCAAACTCCATCCAAAACTATCAACCAACGTTTAAAAGCTTGTTTTGTTATTATTGTTGTTGTCATTGATTTAATACATATGTCAGCTGCATATGTGGGGACAGGTGCCTTGGATAAGTGACCAAACATTTGGCAGAGGTAATTCTCTGTAGGTCACCTTAAATCATTCTTGTGAAAAGGCTGTATTTTTCATTCAAAAATGTTGCCATATGGATGAGTGGTGGCCAATATGATGAGGAGTCTATCTTTTGATTCATGAAACACCCAAAGGCAAAGACAACTCCATTGTTAGGGTCTTCTTTGTCAAACAATAGCATAGCCCCTCTTCCCAGATAGGTAGGTAGGTAGGTAGGTAGGTAGATAGATAGATAGATAGATAGATAGATAGATAGATAGATAGATAGATAGATAGATAGATAGATAGTACATAGATAGATAGATAGGTATAGACAGATGGATATAGATATGCCCAAAGAAATTTCATTGACTTCATATTCACTGAGCAAAATAAGATGTAATATGGAGGCACTATAATTTTATGATAGTATAAAATATGTGGCTTTATTTGTGCCATTAGAATATTGTATTCTGTGTTTTAGACATAAAACCTTATCTAAAACTAGGAAAGATAAGGATTTTCTGGAAAGTAACTAGTTACAGTTACATTTGATTATTTTATATCATCTGAATATTTATTTTGAATATTTAGAGCACCAAGAACAATAGAAATTTAGTTTGGAGGAACCTTAGAGAACATCTAATCCAATCTCTTTAATTTGTATTTTAAATTACTGAAGCATAGAAAGGTAAAGGTCATACAACTATATAGTAAAAGTAGGGCTAGAACTCATGCTGCTGAACTTCTGGGTTAGGATTATTCTCTACCATTAATTATAATATAGACTTTAACAATTTTTCAGATGGAAGAGACCTATGTGGTCCAACCATGCCTCCCACCAAGTACAAAAACCCTCTCAAAATCTCCAATCTCACCCACAAGAAATTGCAAAAATAAGTATTTATATATGAAAGAGGCTGATCTCAGAAGGAGAGGCATTAGTGGCTAAGGGACAGGGAAAAAAGGGCTTTCTTTAGGAAGGAAGTTAGTATTATATGAAGTAATAAAAGCTAATAGGTGAAAATGAAAAGGCAGCTATGGAGAAAATTAGTACAAAAGTCCAGGTATAAGATAGAATACTATGAAAGAAAATAGGAAGTAGAAAGCCAGGAGGGGATAAAGTATGAGACGAAAAAAAAGCTGACAAGAGTTAACATCTTTGGAAAAATAACTGGCAGCTGAGTAGAGCATGGCTTGGAATAGGGAAAAACACGAGTCAAGGAGAACAGTTAGAGTATATTGTAATAATCTATGCAAGATCTGATGCCTGGACATAGTGTAGTATTTGTGTGAGTGGAGAAAAGGGAATCTATATGAAAAGTTTTGTAAAGGTTAAAACAACTAGAGGTGGCAAGAGATTGCATACATGGTGCAGAGACAGAGAGAGAGAGAGAAAAAGAGAGAGAGAGAGAACAAGAGAGAGAGAGAGAAGGAATGAATTCAAAGTTAACACAAACATGGTGTGCTTGGGTAAGGTGGTGATGTCTATGATAGAAATATAGAACATCAGAAAAGGGGAGAAGAGACAGTGAGGTCTGTTTTCAGTATTTTGACATTAAGATTCTTATAGTATGTCACATTGATTTTGTCATTCAAGTAATGGGTGATGCCAGACTTAATAGAAACAGTAACTTGGGGGGGGGGGCAGAGCAAAGATGGTGGCTGGAAAGCAGGGACTAGCATGAGTTCCCCACCAAGTCCCTCCAAAAACCTATAAAAAATGTGTCTGAACCAATTCTAGAGCAGCAGAATCCACAAAATAGCAGAGGAAAGCAAGGCTCCAGCCCAGGACGGCCTGGATGGTTTATGAGTGAGGTCTTTCATGCATGGAGCTGGGAGCAGAGCAGAGCCCAGTGTGGGCCATGCAGACCAACCAGACCAGGAGCCAGGTGGAGAGGGCCCTAGCTGCCTGAATCAGTGAGCTGTGGCAGTTGCCAGACTTCTCAACCCACAAACACCAAAGACAACAGAGAAGAACTGCAGAACCCACAAAATAGTGGAGGGAAGCAGGGCTCTAGCCCAGGACAGCCTGGATGGTCTCTGGGTAAGATCTATCCCTCACAGAGCTGGGAGGGGAGTGGAGCAGAACCCAGCGTGGGCCGTGGAGACCAACCAGACCAGGAGCCGAGCGGAGCGTGCCCTACCGACCTGAATCAGTGAGCTGCAGCAGTTACCAGACTTCTCAACCCACAAACACCAAAGAAAACAGAGAATGTTAGTGGGAAAAGCTGCTGGGGACAGGGGGATAGAGTTCTTGTGTCAGTCACCACCCCAGTGGCAGTGGAGGTGGGACAGCTACAGAACCACAGCTGCAGTTGCTTTCAGCCCCAGGCCCACCTGGTGGGAAGCCCACTTGGAGGGAGGAATTAATTGGCGGATCAGAGCAGGAGTGCAGAGTCTGCTGAAGATCTAAGTCTAGTCCAGGTTGGGGGTTCTTGGGGAAGGAGGAGTGCTGGTGTGGCAGAGCTGGCTGTTATAGCTCTGAAATCAACAACGCATCCCCCCAAGCTTGGAACATAGTACTCTTCACTCTACAAGCAGTCGTATCCCGCTGAAAAACTCAAGGGTCAAGTAAGTTGGCTGGGAACATGGCCAGGCAGTGAAAATGCACCCAGATTCAGTCTCAGACTCTGGAATCTTTCTTTCGTGACAAAGAAGACCAAAACATACAGCCTGAAGAAGTCAACAAAGTCAAAGAGCTTCCAAGAAAAATATGAACTGGTCTCAAGCCATGGAAGAGCTCAAAAAGGATTTGGAAAAGCAAGTTAGAGAAGTAGAGGAAAAATTGGGAAGAGAAATGAGAAGCATGTGAGAAAACCATGAAAAACAAGTCAATGACTTGCTAAAGGAGACCCAAAAAAATACTGAAAAATATACTGAAGAAAACAACACCTTAAAAAATAGACTAACTCAAATGGCAAAAGAGCTCCAAAAAGCCAATAAGGAGAAGAATGCCTTGAAAGGCAGAATTAGCCAAATGGAAAAGGAGGTCCAAAAGACCACTGAAGAAAATACTACCTTAAAAATTAGATTGGAGCAAGTGGAAACTAGTGGGAAACTAGTGATTTGATGAGAAATCAAGATCTTATAAAACAGAACCAAAGGAATGAAAAAATGGAAGACGATGTGAAATATTTCTTTGGAAAAACCACTGACCTGGAAAATAGATGCAGGAGAGAGAATTTAAAAATCATAGAACTACCTGAAAGCCATGATCAAAAAAAGAGCCTAGATATCATCTTTCAAGAAATTATCAAGGAGAACTGCCCTCATATTCTAGAGCCACAGGGCGAAATAGAAATTGAAAAAAATCCACCGATCACCTCCTCAAATAAATCTCAAAAAGAAATCTCCTAGGAATATTGTCGCCAAATTCCAGAGCTCCCAGATCAAGGAGAAAATACTGCAAGCAGCCAGAAAGAAACAATTTGAGTATTGTTGAAACACAATCAGAATAACCCAAGATCTAGCAGCTTCTACATTAAGAGATTGAAGGGCTTGGAATACGATATTCTGGAGGTCAATGGAGCTAGGATTAAAACCAAGAATCACCTACCCAGCAAAACTGAGTATCGTGCTCCAAGGCAAAATAC
>CM053623.1:77113036-77130246 GCA_028646595.1 Phalanger gymnotis | reverse complement strand
CATAAAAGTGGCAAGAAAAAGCAGTTCTGTAGGAAGAGATGAGAAGGAAGGTGAGGGGGAATGAGTGAATCTTGCTCTCATCAGATTTGACCTGAGGAGGGAATACCAGACACACTCAATTGGGTATCTTACCCCACAGGAAAGAAGGAGGAAGAAGATAAAAAAGGAGGGATGATAGAAGGGAGGGCAGATGGGGGAGGAAGTAATCAAAAACAAACACTGTAAAGGGACAGGGTCATGGGAGAAAATTGGATAAAGGGGATAGGTTAGGAAGGAGCAAAATATAGTTAGTCTTTCACAACATGAGTATTGTGGAAGGGTTATACATAATGATACACATGTGTTCTATGTTGAATTGCTTGACCTCTTAGGGAAGATGGTTGGGAAGGGAAGAGTGGAAAGAATTTGTAACTCGAAGTTTTAAAAACAGATGTTCAAAAACAAAAAAAAAATATTTTTGCATGCAACTAGAAAATAAGACACACAAGCAATGGGGCGTAGAAATTTATCTTGCCCTACAAGAAAGGAAGGGAAAAGGGGATGGGAGGGGAGTGAGGTGACAGAAGGGAGGGCTGACTAGGGAATAGGGCAACCAGAATATACACCATCTTGGAATGGGGGGGGAGAGTAGAAATGGGGAGAAAATTTGTAATTCAAAGTCTTGTGAAAATCAATGCTGAAAACTAAACATATTAAATACATTTAAAAAAAAAACAGAAACAGCAACTTTGGATGTATGTTCATTTGCAAGTTATCTCAAAATAGGTAATTTGAAGCCAGTAGAGCTGATGAGATCATTGAGTGAATATGTATAGAAGAAAAAGAGAAGAGGCCTCAGGGCAAAGCCTCTGGGAGATACAGTTAGTCCTCATAATATGGATGAATAGTCTCTGAATAAGACTAAGGCAGTGCAATCCAAGAGTCAGGAGGAAAACCAGGAGAGTTCTCTGTTATGAAAATCTAGGGAGGTGAAAATAATGCAGGTAGTGAGATATTAAATTGTGAAAGGCTACAAAATACTCAAGAATGATGATGATTGAGAAAAATCTTTTTAGATTTGACAGTAAAGGGATTATTGGTAATGGCCAATGGCACTTTTATTTTAATGAAAAGGTTTAAAGTGATAGCTAAACAGTTTTTACTTGGTGGCTATGTGGGATGAAAGACCCTCACCAATTAAAAGTTAATAAGGAGCCACCTCAGGGTGGGAACAGAAATAAATTTTATTCAATTCTTGAGAATTGGGCATCCCCGTTAGAACAAATTCAGCAAGGAAGGTGCTTTACAAGGGGGCAAAGCACCTATAATTATACCTAACATAAGAGAATTCCTGCCCACCTCTGACCCTTCTCACCATTGGCTTGAGGGTGGGCTTACAATATGAGCATGAAAGCCAAACAAAGAACCAGGAAATTGAGGCACAGAAATTCCAATTCCCATTCCCTTAGTTAATGATTACAACTGAGGTGACATCTATAAATCTAAAGAAAGAGAATAGGATAAAGGGAGGGGGGAGACCCTCTCCATTCTTTACAGTAGAGAAAAACAGGTCATTATGACCCTTTTCTTACTGAGCAAATCTTTAAACCAGAACCAGAAGAAAGAACAAAAAGTTTCTGGGTAAACTTTCCCAAAGGTTGAGCCATCAGGCTCTCATGGCCTCAGAATCTCCCTGTTCCCCGTATCTTGATTTTTAAACACTCTTGTATATAGATATGAATAGATATGAATATTACACACATCCTCCCCTATGAAGTCTTCACATTTCATTTATTTACCTCACACATGGCCAACATTCTGCTGATAAGCCTCTCCATTTTTTTGGGTGACCATGAAAGAAGGTGGTCCTTGGTGGGATCTATCAGAATTTTGCTTGGTAAGCATGTAAGTATACTTTGCTTACTTAGCATAACATTTGCGAAGCCAGAGTTGCCACAGTGCCACAGTGAAGCAGTATAGTAAGGAATTTTATGTACCTGTTAATATATTATAATAAAATTATCTTCTGAGCAAATGTTAATGAAGAATTTTCTGACAGAATTTTTAGCTTTATTCATGAGTTCTGAGTGCTGATGACCACTGGCCATGCTACTTTCTTTGTGTCGGTAGGGAGACTATCCTGGGTAGCAGAGAGAGGCTTCCTTCAAGTACTTAGAATCTTCAGTTACTTTTCAGTGTTAAAAATCATGACAAATGGGTTTTTGATTCAGGCCCAAGATGTGCTTACTATCTCTTTTCCACCTCCCTAACTTAATGAGAACATCAAATTCTGTTGACTTTTTTTCCTTCTCTAATACGTGTCAGGGAAATTATATCAAGTATTGACTAGACCCAGCGTTTTAGAAATTTGACATAGATTCTAAACATTTGCACAAAAAAGTCATCTCTTTTCCTGTAGTTCAAAGATCTATTCAGTAAATATTTATAAGATATCTCAAATATGCAGAGTTGAGCTGAATAGACTTGAAAGGTAGTAGTTATGGTTAGGATGTTGATTGACAAAAATAACTGATCTCCCTTCTCCCACTAACTCGACATTAGAATAGATTTTAACTGCAGGAGTTGTAAAAAGAGATCAAAGAAGAAAGGACTTTTATTATTTTTAATCAAAACTACGTTGGGAAAATCTACTTTTCTTTCTTATAATTTTACATTTTTTTATGTGTCATGCTTCCATCAAGGAACACCTGTGCAGTACTTGGAGCTATCATGGATAGTTTCTTTGGGCCAACAACAGTTGTGATACTCCCAGTAATCTCTCATTTAGTTGATTTTCGTTTGTTTAAGACATTTTAAATGCTAGGATTTATTTTCGCAAATTGATATTCTTATTCTTATGTTTCTATGCTACAAAGAAGTTTAAGGCAAAAATAAAGTATTTTCATAATTCTTTGTATAATTATATTTTCATTTAAAGCCAATAGGCTAAGCTTCAATTTGAGATTTAACTAATATGTAACAAAGGGATAATAAGGCTAACTATTTTACTCTAAAATTATGCTGTAACATTCAACTGACACTCAGTGGACAATTTTGTTGGGGGACATACATGCTATAAGAGCCTAGTTAATTGTATCAATTAAAGAGGAATGATACAGTGTAAAAACTTGCTAACCCGAGAAAGAATGCATGAGGTTGTGGGGTTGCAATTTTCCTTTCCTTTCCTTTCCTGATTGGAAAAAGCAGACCAAAAATAAATAAACAAATATATTAATAGTACTTAAAGGTACTGTTGCAAAACAGAGGTAAAACACATAGAAAGCATTCCTTGTCATCAAATATTCTTACACATGGAAGAAAATTGTTTCATCAATCAAGAACCTGACAGGAAGATTCCCACCACTGGAGAGGGCGATTTTGTTTTTTGTATGTATAGGGGCTGGTCTTGTTTTTGATGAAGTAACAGTCTTGGCAGGGGTAGGTGGTAGCATCTGATGTTATTTGAAGGAGGACACAATACCATTTCTGTCCCACCCCAAAATTACTAAATGCAAATTTGTTCCCTGAAAATATAAAGTCTTATGCGCTAGCATTGCCTATGGGATAAAACACAAAAATCGCCAATGTAAAATTTAAGGTAATCAATAGTTTGTTTCTGACTTATTTTTCCATTCTTATTTTACATTTATAAAAAGTAATCAATCAATGATATTTGCTAAATGCCTAAGGCGTGCCAGGTATATATAAGAACTAGACACTGAGAATATAAGAAAGTGAAAGTCTCTTTTTACAGAGAGCTTACATTTGAATAGAAAAGACATAATACACGTGTGTGTATATATATATATGTATAAATATATATATATATATACTTATATATAATGACTGTGACATCTACAGTTAATAAACAGAAATATGCAGGAGGAGAGGTTATGAGTACTTGAACTAGGTGAATAGTAGTATGAGTAAAGAGAAGAAATCATATGTGCGAGCATTTAGGATGGTAGAAATGGCAAGATTTGGCAGCTGATTAGATATGTTGTGTAAAGGCGGATGAGGAGTCCAAGATAATGCCAAAATTATAAATCTGAGACACTAGAAGGATGGTGATACCTTTAATGGAAATAATAAGGCTTAGAAGAAGGGAGATTTTGGTTGGAAATAAAATAAGTTTGGTTTTTGGCATGTTGAGTTTCAAAAATCTCTGACTTGATTTGTACCTAAAATTCAGGGGCAAGACTCGGGTAAAAGTACATATAGCTCTGAGAGTCATCTACATAAAGATGACAGCTAGGTACTTTTGGGGGTGGAATCAAGATGGCAGAGTAAGGAAGCACTCAGCCAAGCTCTCCCAACATAGCCCTCCAAACAACATTAAAATAATGCCTCAATTAGAATTTGAGAGTTCCAGAACCAAAATATGGTCAGGGTGAGATGTTCTTCCAGTCTAAGTCAAGAATGGATGTCAGAAAGAGAGATCTGAGACGAGGACGAAGAGGCAAGCCTCAAGTACGTATGGACGAAACTCCAGGAGGAAAAGAACTTGGAACCCCAAAATTTTAAAAATGATTGTTAAAAATTATTTACAAAACTGGGAAATGTTTAATGAAATACACACACACATACACATAAAAACACACATGTGCGTTATATACATATATGGATATATTGTGTATATATACATATATACATACATATCTAACCTGCGTATGTATCTATGTATATTTGTATATAAACACATATGTATGTATGCATGTGTGTGTACACATGCACACATGTGTATACATACATATACACCCCATAGTCAGACATACAATATACATGCATGCATGTATACATATGAATATATACTTATGCATATACATACACATACATACATACACACATACAAATGTCTATCTAAGCTGAGGTGACCCAAGGAGGTAACTGAAAAGCATAGTCTTTTTTTAAACAATATTTCAAAGCAATATGATTCAACAAGAATCAATATTTTAGTTACTGGGAAATTTAGTAGGAAGAGTCAAGTCTCTAAGAATCTCTGCCTGAGATGAAAGCACAGAAATGTTTCATATAACCCCTAGATTTTGATACATTTCTTTGATTTCAAAATAATATAAGGAAATGACATGTCTGAAATACCATACAATAAGTCCGCCCAAACTTTTTGAGGAACTTTCAAGAATGAAATTACAAGTATGATGAGAGAAAAAAAGAGAAAGCTGTCTAAAAAGTGTGCATCAATTTATCCCCATATATGAATAGGAAATTCGTCAACAACTTAGATTGAAAAGGAATGTGTGGAAGATGGAAATAAGGGTAGGTAATAAAGGATGAATGCAAAAGTGTGGTGTGTTTGTGTAAAAATAGTATCAGAGGAATTAAAGTTTTGAATAGACTGAGATTGATAATGAAAAAAATGGCTTTTGTTTTTGCTCTTTTGAGTAAAACAATCATAGAAAGGATAAGACTGTTCTTGAGACTGAAGTGGATGTTGATGAATTTGATGGTGAGGAAGGAGAATCATTCAAGTACTATTTTGCATCTGTTTTCTCTGCCCAAGTAAAATAATATTCACATTGAGCGGATAGGGAAAAATGATTAAAGAATGTGGAAAACTAAAATAAGGAAAGAACTGGTAAAAAAAAAAAACATTAATTAAAATCAGCTTCAATCAGTTAATTCACCAGCCTTTCATAAAGTACATCCTAGAGCCATCCATCAAAGATCTGCTGATTCATTTTTAGAGATTGTTGAAAAATCTTGGAGAAAAGACATATCAGAAAAATGGGTAAGAACCAGTGTCTTGATTTTCAAAATCTGCTTCTTCAAATTACAAACAAACAACAAAAACTGAGAATGCCCAATTAACCTACATTGGTAGTGATCAGAAGAATAAGTCACATCAGGCCAACTTCCTGTCATTTTTATTATCATTGTTCTTGTTCTTGTTCTTTTCACATGCTCGTTAGAAAAAGAAAATGCCACAGCTGAAATATACCTAAATTTTAGCAATTCATTTAAAAGTTCTCAGCATTCTTTCCATTTTTCCTAGACGTATTAAAGAAATAAGGGCTATAAGATCATACAAATATTTGGATTAATAATATATTGGCCCCACCCCCAAAGAAATTTTATTAATGTATTAATGCCAAATTGGGGGTAAAGATTTATTATGATCCATGCTTGGCCCTATGTTATTCTGCTATTCAATATTTTTCTTGGTGATTTAGATGAAGTTAGATAATTCATGTCATAAAATCTATAGAAGAAAGGAAGTTAAGGGGCCTAAAAAATGTCACACAGTCAACTTCACAAATTGTAGGATTGAAGAAAATGGCTGGAATAAAAAAAATTTAAAAAAAATTTAAAATGACTTGAATAATAAATAAAACACAGAGTATTCCAGTGAAATTCAAGCTTAATATGAATCAATAGTGGGATATAATAGCTCAAAACAGATAATACTAATAGAGGCTACAGTATTAAAAACAATGTCAAAAATAGATGTTGGTTTCCCAGTACTCTCCCTTGATTAAACAAGAATGGATCATAGAATGATTTGAAACTTAGTAAAACCTTAGAAATTATCAATCCAAACTCCCATTTTACAGATGAGGAAACTGATGTCCAGAAAGATTAAATGACCTATATAAGTTTACAAAGATAATATGTATTAGGATTTGGGTTTTAAAGTTAAGTCTTTTGGTTCCAGATAGTACATCCTGTCCACTATACCTTCTGATGAATTATATTCAGTTTTAGAGGCCATATTTTAGGATAAACATTGACAAGTTGGAATATATACACGAACAAGGTAGTCAGACTGTTGAGGTTACTGTATTATCTTCTGTATAAGGGTCATTGGAGAAACTGGAGATGTTTCACCAGTAGAAGGTTTAAGGAGATGCAGAATGAGGAGAGTAACTTTGAAAACTGACTTCAAATACCTGCACAACTGTCCTATGTAAAAAGGATGTCTTTTGTCTCCAGTGGACAAAACTAGGAACATATAGTAGAAAACAAAGATATATTTCGTTTTAATATAATGAATAACTTCTTTATAATTAGAGGTGCTAAATAAGGAAACATGTTACCAGAGATCTTCAAACATAATCAACATCTGTAAGAGCTTTCATAAATAATTTTGTTCAGATATGATAGCAACTAAATTATTCCTACTGCTTCTTCCAATCCTGATGTGATGGGATGGGATTTTGGAAATGGTAATAAATGAGGTGAACATCTGTGTAGATTAGGGCAGTTACTTTTGGATGATAGGCTTGGGTAGGAAGCACCTATCGAGCACTGGGTAGCATCTGGAGAGTTTGAGTGGGGGAAACGATGGGTCAGTGCTAGGAATCAGGAGAATAGCATAAAAAATTTGCTTGAACTCCACAATTCATGCTTATATCTACCTTGCCTGGATATAAATAGAAATGAGGTACTGGCTGGTTGAACTTCATCTTCCCCTTGCCATAGATGAATTATTGTCTCCTTTATTTAATGCATAAATACTGATGATTTTTATTATAAAGCTGTTCTCTGTGTGTCTGGGTACATGGGAGAATTTAAAATTAGGAATTCAAAATGAATTGAAAAAAATTATTAGTATATTCTCCTTATACTAATTAAAACTGAGAGATTCACTTCCAGTGAAATTCCAAATGGTATAATACATTCTACTTGGCCTTCTAGGTCCAAAATGCTGTTATTTCTTATGATTTTTTACATAGTTACATATGTGTTTTAGTTATACCCAAGAAGTTGTGATCATCTTAGATAGGCTATAAAAGTATATTGAAAAAAACATGTAATTGATATTATTTTTCCAAAATCACACTAACTTTCAACAACCAAAAACTTCCCAAACCCCAAAACTAGCTGTGGAAACAGCAGTGCAAAAAAGCCTGAAGTTTCAGACAATTAGTTCCTACAACCCCTATGCCAGGAACAGAAACCAATATTAATATAAAATTCCAAATCAAGAAATTGAAGAGATCCCCATGAATTGGGAAAGGACTGGACAAGTTTTCATATATGATCGTGATGGAAAGTACTATAAGAAATGATGAGCTGGATGGTTTCAGAAAAAAATCTGGGAAGACTGATATGAACTCAAGTAAAATAAGGTACACAGAACCAGGAGAACATAGTACTGAGTAATGGCAATGTTGTAACGATTATCAACTGTGAATGAGTTAGCTACTCTGATTGGCCCAAGGCCATTCCAAAAGGCCCATGATGAAAGATTCTATCTATCTTCAGAGAGAGAACTGATGAATGCAGACTGAAGCACAACTTTTTTTTTACTTTATTTTTATTGTTTTATTTTGGTCATGTTATTTTTTGCAACATAGTTAATATGGAAATCTGTTTTGCATAACTTCACATGTATAAGTGGTATCAAATTGTTTGCCTTCTCAAAGAAGGGGAAGAGTGGGATGGAGGGAGAGAATTTGGAACTTAAAATTTTAAAAGAGTAAATGTTAAAAAATTTTACATGTAATTGGAAATATTTAACAAAATTAATAAAAGGTATTAAAATAAAAATTATGAATAACTTTTGCTTTTACAAAATCACCTTAATTTCCCAGTAAATCAAGTCATCCCTCAAAGCAGAGATCCTAAAAATTAAGGGGAGAGAGGTAATTGTTTAGTAAAATTTCTCAGAAGTCAAATCCAACCATCCATTCAGTATTGTGAATCTGTACTGCCTCACTTCTGTAAGAAAAAAGAAGGGGTAAAATTCTGAAATGTCCTCTCTAAGGTCAAGCTTGCTTATTACAATTGCAGTGTTTAGCCTCTATTGTGTTGTTGTAGTCCTTTGAATTTACATTGTGGTAGTTATTTTGTATGTTGTTATCCTGGTTCTGATTACTTCAATTCACATTGCTTGATATGACTCCCCAGTCTTGACTCTTCATCTTTATCTTTTCTTAGGGCACAATAATACTGCATCTTTTTTTTAAACCACAATTTATCTAGCCATTCAACCTGGGGCAACTACTTTGTATTCAGTTTCACTTTGGGCCGTCCAACAGGTTATGTCCAATGGTTGCTTCATAACCCAAGACTGGAGTCCAGGAGAAAATTTAGAGCAGACGGTGTACATTTGGGAGCTGTCTGCATTCGGATGATTCTTAAGAGTGGGCCAAAGGAAAGTCAATAGAGTGAGGAGATATGGAGAAGTCAGGTCCTAATCTTGGGGTGAATATCATCAGTGCTAGGAGATAGCTTACTGATCTAGCAAAATACAGTGAAAAGAAGCAGTTAGTAAAGGAGAAACCAGAGAGAGCACTGTTATAGAACCCAAGATAGGAGCCTAGAACCCAACTTTCAGAAGTTAACATGGTCAAAAGTATAAACAAATCAGTTAAGAAATCAAGGAGGACAGGGATTAATTTGACAGAGAATTTTTTCAGTCTGAAACTGTTCTTGTTTGGTGTTTTAGTCTCAAGGCAAAAGAGAGTCAACAGAAGTCCTGCAAAATAGGATCATCTGTCCAATAAATAGAAAGAAATTATTCTCTAGTAAACACATTTGTAATACATATACATCATTTGCTTTCATTTTCACTTGGACAAACCATTGCTAATTCTTTAGAATAGATTTAACAGCAACTTAAGCCTCATCCTCATACTAGAATGAGGTGAGTATGAGTCATAAGTATAGCTCCTTATAGAGCATGTGTAAGCATTCTGCAATTTTTTAGACTTAGCTTTAGAAATCCAACTCTCTTTTTAGACTATTTCAGTGAATTAAAATGGCAGCATCTTGATATGAAGCATAAACAGCCAGAAGGCTTCATCCCAGAACAATCATGAAGAATTTGGGAATCTTGTACAATAAAACTGCATGCAAGAGTTGAAAAGTGCTTTGTGATACAAATAAGACTGAAACCCATATGGTTTCATAACTTTCAGTGTCCCACCGTAATATGTAGATTACAGCTCTGCTCTACTGAAATAAAGGAAGAATATCTGAGCCCCAGAGAACTGTCAGCCATATTGTTTCTATATTGAATCTATAAACACTATAGACATTTTCCCCTTCCTACATTTTACGTTAAACTTACCTTGGATTTCATGTGAATTCCCAAAACATGTTAAAATGAGATTTTATTACCCTATTAAGTAGAAGCAGTTTTGATGTGGTGGAAAGAGCACCAGAAATCTGCTGCATTCTAATCCAACTCTGGCACCAAATAACCTTTTGACCTTGAATAATTAAATCCCTTAACATCTCTGGACCTCAATTTCTTTGTGTTTAAAATGAAAAAAGTAAGGGTGGTGCCAAGATGACAGAGTAGGAGCAAGGACCTGCTTGAGCTCTCCAAGTCTCTCAAATCTTCAAAGTACCTGTAAAGTATGTAAAGTACCTGTAATAAATGACTAAACAAGTTCTAGAGCAGCAAAAGCCACAAAATGACAGAGTGAAACAGATTTCCAAGCCAAGACAATCTAGAAGGCCTACAGGAAAGATCTATTGCATCAGGCATGGAGAAGAGCATGGGCCATACAGGCAAAGACAGGACTGGAGCAGGCCTCAGGGCAACTGAATCACAGGCAGCTTCCTGTGAACCCACACAACTTCAAAGGTCAGTGGGAAAGGTCTTTTACCTGGGTGAGAGAGGAGCACCCCAGACCCAGACCCAGGCCCAGGGCAATGGCAGCCATTGCTGCAGCAGCAGTGGCAGCTTCTGGAGCTTTTGGGCCTACAGACAGTGGGGAAATAGAGCAGCTGATCCGGGTCACAGTGCTGGGGTGTGGAGGTGTAGCAGAGCTTGTGGTGGCTGTGGACAGGGAATCTTCCTCATAGTTCCAAGCCTGAAAGGGATGCTTATGGTTGCTCACAGACCAAAGCACAGGTCAGGAGAAGAGTAAACATGTCTGCTTTGATCATATCACTTTGGAAGAGCTGAAAATTTACAGGTCCCTAGAAATATCTCTGAAAACAGCTGCACAAAACCCCTGAAGCTTGGGACAGTACACCCTTCACTTAACAAAGAGCTCAAAAGTCAAGTAATTGGTTGGGAAAATGAGCAAACAAGAGGAAAGAATAAAACTACAGAAGCTTACTTTCATGTTGAAAAGTTATTTTCTTACATCCAGCACACAATCAGAGGAAGACAACAGAGTCAAAACTCCTACATCCAAAACCTCCAAGAAAAATATGAAATGGTTTCAGTGCATGGAAGAGCTTAAAAAAGAGTTTGAAAATCAAGTAAGAAAGGTAGAGGTAAAATTGGGGAAAGAAATGAGAGTAATCATGAAAAAATGAGTCAACAGCTTGTTAAAGGAGACCCATAAAAATGCTGAAGAAAACAATGGCAAAAGAGGTCCAAAAAGCCAATGAGGAGAAGAATGTCTTAAAGAGCAGAATTGGACAAATGGAAAAGGAGGTTCAAAAGCTCACTGAAGGAAGTAGGTTTTTAAAAATTAGAATGGAACAAATGGAAGCTACTGATTTTATGACAAGTCAAGAAATTATAAAACAGAACCGAAAGAATGAAAAACTAGAAGACAATGTGAAATATCTCATTGGAAAAACAACTGACCTGGAAAATAGATCCAGGATTGATAAATTAAAAATTATTGGTCTATGTGAAAACTATGATAAAAAAGAGCCTAGATATTATCTTTCAAGAAATTATAAAGGAAAATTGCCCTGATATTCTAGAACTATAGGATAAAATAGAAATGGAAAGAATCTGCCAATCACCCCCTGAAAGAGATCTCAAAAATAAAACTCCTAGGATTATTGTAGCCAAATTCCAGAGTTCACATGTCAAGGAGAAAATATTACAAGCAGCCAGTAACAAACAATTCAAGTATTGTGGAAACACAATCAGGATAATGCAACATTTACCAGGTTTTACACTAAGTGATCAGAGGACTTGGTATATGATAATCCAGAGATTAAAGGAGGTAGGATTAAAACCAAGAATCACCTACCCAACAAAACTGAGTATGATACTCCAGGGGAAAAATGAAATTTCAATGAAACAGAGGACTTCCAAGCATTTTTGTTGAAAAGACAAGAACTGAATAGAAAATTAGACTTTCAAATATCAGAATCAAGAGAAACATGAAAAGGTAAACAGGAAAGAGAATCCATAAGGGACTTAATAATGTTGAACTATTGACATTCCAACATGGAATGATATTTGTAACTCCTGAGACCTTTCTCAGTATTAGAGTAGGAGGAGTATGTGTGTGTGTGTGTGTGTGTGTGTGTGTGTGCATGTGTGTGTGTACACACACACACATATATATATCTATACACGCACACATATATATGTATACACACACACATACAGAAAGAGACAGAGAGAGAGACAGAGAGAAATGGAGAGACAGAGAGAGACAGAGACAGAGAGCATAGGGTGAGCTGAATATGAAAGGATGATAATTAAAAAAAAATTAAAGGTTGAGAGGAATGTGCTGGGAGAAGAAGAAAGGGAGAGGTATAATTTAGCAATTCATCTCACCCAAAAGAGGCAAGAAAGAACTTTTACAGAGAGGGATGGGGTTAGAGGGAATAAATGACTCTTACTCTCATTGAATTTGGTTTAAGGAGGGAATAACATACACAATCAATTGGGTATTTAAATCTATCTTACCCTACAGGAAAGCAGGAGGGAAGGGGATAAGAGAGGGGGGAGAATAGAAGGGACAGCAGATTGAGGGAAAGGGGTAAACAGAAGCAAACACTTTTATGGAGGGACAGGTCAAAGGAGAGAATGTAATAAATGCAGGGTGTGACAGGATAGAGGGAAATATACTTAGTCTTTCACCACATGACTGTTATGGAAGTGTTTTGCATGACTACACATGTATAACCTATATAAAATTGCTTACTTCCTCAATAAAACTGGGTGGGGAGGGAGGAAGGAAGAGAATGTAGAACTCAAAGATTTAAAAATGAATGTTAAAAATTGTTTTACGTGCAAAAATCGTTTATATAGGCAATGGGGTATAGACATATATCTTGCATTACAGGAAAATAGAAGGGAAAGGGATAAAGGGCATGGAGTGATAGGAGGGAGGACAGATTGGAGGAAGGGGGGGAGGGGTAATCAGAATGCATGCTGTCCTAGGGTGGGGTGAGGGGAGAGATGGGGAGAAAATTTGGAATTCGAAGTCTTGTGGAAGTGAATGTTGAAAACTGAAAATAAATAAATTTTTAAAAAAATTGAGGAAACTCAAACCTCAAAAAAAAATAAAATGAGGAAAGTGAAACTAGGTTATTTTCAAGTTCCCAGCTATTTATGACTTTGCATCTTGACCAGGGAGTAAGCATTACCTAGTATAATGAAGACAGAGCTAAAGAAGCAATAATTGTAGCTATTTGTTATTGTTAGCAAAAGATTCAATTAATCATCTGAAACAACATGCCAACGGCAGCTGAATAATATGTAATTAGCATCTTGTACAACTTATCCAATATTTAAATTAGAAAGAAATTGAGTCCTTATATAATAATGCTTCATTTATCGGTCATGGTTAAGGAATGAAGTGTCTTGAATGTGATTTTTCTGGATAACTGAATCTTTTTGTTTAAATCCTTTCTGACACGTTCTTCTAAAGTATAGTACACAATTTTAAACCTTGGTAAGCAAAGTATGCTGAATGCAGTTCAACATTTTGTTGATTACTCAATCTCATCATTATGATCAATTATCGTACCCTGCCGTTGATGTAGCTTTTTGGGGATAATTGGGCTGCATCTGTACTGATGTCAGTATATGCCCTAGATAGACCTTGTTTCCAGGAATAAATATTTTGCCAGTTAGATACTATCATTTACCTCTTTTTCATAAAAATAGAGTGCAATGTGATAGCTACATGAGCAGACCTCAGAGGATGAGTTTTTCTAAAATGCATGATAAAATCAAAGACTTTGAAATTGCTTTCTAATTTCAATACAATCATTACACACCACTGTCTTTATTAGGATCCCTTGCCTTGTCTGAAATGTCCTAAAGAGCCCCTCAGATTTCAGCACCAGGAACGGTCAACCTGATCGTTAGCATTAGAGCATTATTTTTAACTCAGTTACATTATTGTTTAGGAAAGTATCATGTTCTTTATACTTTTAAATGTGTACACATCAGTGACTACTATAGCTTCTATTTTTTATATTCCTGGAAAAGAATTTAACTCATCTTTGCATCTTCATTTATATCTGAATTCCCCATGTTACTAAATATTTAAGAGTCTTAGATACTGGTGTGCTGGATAATTGAGGTGGGTAATTTCAAAATTGACCTATATTAAGACAGTTTCCTTTGTTTTTCAATGTTCTCATGAGTTAAAGATGTCATATATTAAGTAAACAAATATACCTATGTATAAGCAAATTCATTTTAATTCAAAAAGCATTTAAATGCCTACTGTAAGACACTAAAATCACAAAAAGAAAAAAAAATCTACGTGGCCTCAAGGAACTTAATTACTAGAGTGGTAAAATGAATAAATAGATAAAACCAGATGGTAATTTAAGGAAGAAGACAATGTTAACATCAGGAAAGATTTCCCAACAGAAAGTGGAACTTTGAGCCTGGAGAAAGAGATTGTGGAGTACTTTGAGAACAAGTCCGAAGACATGGAAGGAGGTATCTGAAAACTGAACTTCAGGAACAAGCGTGCCAATTTTTCTAGAGCATAAAACATGTCAATAAGAATATGAAATTTCATCCTAAAAATTTGACTGGAGCCAGACACAGCAGCCATACTAATAGCTAGCATTAATATGTCACTTTAAGGTTTGCAAAGTGCTTTTAAATTTTGGAATTGATTGTGTGATATGGGAGACATAGTCACGGGACCACTCAGTATGGTGTGCCCACATCACAGATGGTGCTGTGTTCTGTGAGCAAAGTAAAATTGAAGTAGCTCAAAAGAAAGATGAGATGCATATTTAGAGAATCCACCTCAAATGTTCACATAGACTATCTGTGCCTGACCTGTGGAAGAGCATTGCAACCTCTTATTAGTCTGATCAGCCACAGTTGGACACATTGTAACTTGAGTCTAACATAGTGATGTCATTTTGGTTCTGTTTGAGAAGGAAGGACAATAACCAACCGGTTATTCTCTAATTTGATCCTCACAAGCCTGTGAGTTAACAAACTGGTAGTTTTCTTCTGGTTATAACAGGGATGTGAAAGAAGATTTTTGAAGAGAAGAGTAGTAAGAACAAACCCGAATTCTTAAAAGTTAGCTTTGGCAGTGTGTCGATGATGAATTAAAGAAGAATATCAGGGAGCCCATGAAAATCAGTTTTGAAAAAATAAATTGGAATGATCTTGAAACAATGTTTAAGGCATGTTGAGGTCAAACTCCGTGTGTGTTGTTCAAACTCCGTGTGTGTTGTTCACACTCATTGTCCTCCTTCCATAGCCCCTCCCATTCTTCCTCTCTGCTCACTGAGGACAATAGAACCAGATGTTGTGAAATAGGAATGAAATATCCTAGGCAAATTAAAGCAAAAAAATACATTTTATCATCACACACTCGTGTATATATACATATGTATATAGTTTGTGTGTACGTGTGTGTATATACATATATATATATATATATATCTGCACACGTATATGTATCCATATCCATGCCATTACCACACATAACTTTGATAGTTTTTTCTTCCTCTCAAAAGTCAGGTAAAGACGGGGTTTGGCCAGAGAATTAGTTAGACTCAATCCTCATGCCACAAAATGTTACGAGATGGAAAGAACTTCCTACAACATTGAGAGGAAGGAGATGGAATTAATCCTGCCTTATCATAGTGATCTCAGAAAGATTAAGTTTCCAAGATATGGAAACAGAGATTATTCCAGGGTAGTTTTAAAAGTGTTATGATGCTATCCTGTGTCATAGATTAAAAGCTATGGGGACCTTATATCATAAAATCATAGAGTTAAAAATGGAAAGGACCAGAGAAAACATTTGGTTCAGTCCTCTCATGTTGTGTGTGAGAAAACTCATATAGACGATCACGAGACCTATGTAGAAAAAGTGACTTGTGTAGGGTCATACAGATGGTAAGAGGTCAAACTGAGTTGTAAACCCAGGTCCTTTGTCTACCTTTCATTTTATAAAGAAACTTAAATCCAGAAAAAATAAAGGCTATGAATGACCTTATTACGAATTCATTTTAAAAATAAATGTTAAACTGTATCTGTATTAACAAAATGTAGTTAATAATTAATGGAATTACTTAAATTAAGGTAAAAAGAAAATTGGTATAATCAGTTGGACTTTTAATTTACATCTGGTAATTGTAGGTAAAAGTAATCATTCTCTTTTTCCCCACTGGGTTAAAGAAGAAAAATGGGGGGCGGAGACAAGATGGCTACTGGGAAGCAATGACTGGCGTGAGCTCCCCACCAAGTCCCTCCAAAAACCCATAAAAAATGGCTCTGAACCAATTCTAGAGCTGCAGAACCCACAAAGTGGCAGAGGGAAGCAGGGCTCCAGCCCAGGACAGCCTGGATGGTCTCTGGGTAAGGTCTGTCCCACACGGAACTCCCAGCCCCCAGCTGAGGGGAGCGGAGCTGAGCCCAGCACGCACAGCGCGAACAGACCAGACGAGGACCTACCAGACCAGGAGACGAGCGGAGAGTGCCCCGGCATCGTGAATTACTGAGCTGTGGCATCTACCAGACCTCTCAACCCACAAAGAGCAAAGACATCAGAGAAGGTTAGTGGGAAAAGCTGCGAGACTGAGTTTGTGGTTTGGCCACTACCTCTGGGGCAGCGGAGGTGGGGCAGCTTTAGAACTACAGCTGCAATTGCTTCTGGCCCCAGGCCCACCTGGTGGGAGGAATTAAGTGGCTGATCAGAGCAGGAGTGAAGAGCCTGCTGAAGATTTAAGCCTAATCCAGGTAGGGGGTTCTTGGGGAAGGAGGAGTGCTGGTGAGGCAGCGCATCTGCCCAAGCATGGAACATAGAACTCTTTAGTCTTTAAGCATCCATACCCCGTTGAAAAACTCAAAGGTTAATTAAGTTGGCTAGGACCATGGCTAGGTGGCGAAAACACACCCAGATTCAGTCTCAGACTCTGCAATCCTTCTTTGGTGACAAAGAAGACCAAAACATACAGTCAGATGAAGTTAACAAAGTCATAGACCCTACAACAAAAACCTCCAAGAAAAACATGAACTGGTCTCAGGCCATGGAAGAACTCAAAAAGGATTTAGAAAAGCAAGTTAGAGAAGTAGAGGAAAAATTGGGAAGAGAAATGAGAAGGATGAGAGAAAACCA
>CM053623.1:77091352-77112536 GCA_028646595.1 Phalanger gymnotis | reverse complement strand
AGAGACTCAAAAAAATACTGAAAAGTATACTGAAGAAAATAACACCTTAAAAAATAGACTAACTGAAATGGCAAAAGAGCTCCAAAAAGCCAATGAGGAGAAGAATGCCTTGAAAGGCAGAATTGGCCAAATGGAAAAAGAGGTCCAAAAGACCACTGAAGAAAATACTAGCTTAAAAATTAGATTGGAGCAAGTGGAAGCTGGTGGGGACAATAGAACAGAGAGCAGAGAGGGGAAGGAGGTAATCAAAAGCAAACACATTTGAAAAGGAACAGGGTCAAGGGAGAAAATTGAATAAAGGGGAATGGGATAGGAAGGAGCAAAGTATAGTTAGTCTTTCACAACATGAGTATTGTGGAAGGGTTTTGCATAATGATAAACATGTGGCCTATGTTGAATTGCTTTTCTTCGTAGGGAGGGTGGGTGGGGAGGGAAGAGGGAGAGAATTTGGAACTCAGTGTTTTAAAAGCAAATGTTTAGAAAAAGTTGTTTTTGCATGCAACTGAGAAATAAGATATACAGGCAATGGGGCATGGAAATCTATCCTGCCATACAAGAAAGTAAGGTAAAAGAGAGTGGGGAGAAGTGGGGTAACCGAAGGGAGGGCTGACTGGGGAAAGAGGCCATCAGAATATATGTCATCTTGGAGTGGGGAGAGGGTAGAAATAGGGAGAAAATCTATAATTCAAGCTCTTTTGGAAATCAATGCTGAAAACTAAAAATATTAAATAAATAATAATTTTTAAAAAAAGGAAAAAAAAAGAAAGGATGAGCAGGCAGCCTTCAGAAAAACCTCAAAAGGCTTGAATGAACTGTTGCTCAGTGAAATGAGCAGATCCAGCAGAACATTGTACATAGTAAAAGCCACAATGTGCAACATCTAAATTTGATCGACTTATGTCTTCTTAGCAATGCAAGGATCCAAGACAACTCCAGAGGACTCATGATTGAAAATTTTATCCATATCCAAAAAAAGAACTATGGAGTCTGAATGTAGATTGAAGCATATTATTTGCCCTCTCTCTTTTTTTCTTTTTTTGTTTGTTTCTTCTTTTTCAAGGTTTCTCCCATTGATTCTAATTCCTCTTTGCAATATTACTAATGTGAAAATGGGTTCAATATGAATGTATCTGTACAGCCTATATCAAATCACATGCTCTCTTGGGGTGGGAGGAGGGGAGAGAAGGGAATAAATTTGGAATTCAGTATCTTATGAAAGTGAACATAGAAAACTAAAAATAAAATAAATCCGAACATCCCCCCCTTAGAAAAGAAAAACCCCACAAATCTTACCCATTGCACATTTGAATGTTCCTTGTCAAATGGAAATATATAGCAGTGAAGGGTTACCTTGGTTTAAAATAAAAATAATCTCCCCTCAAAAAAAATTTACAGAGGATAATAGAATATGATTGTCAACTAATTAGAAAAAAACAATAGCTGGAACAGAACCAAATTTGTGGAAAATTAGACAAAACGTAAGATTAAGCATGATGATCTCAAGAAAATTCGATGTTGAGAACAAAAGAAAGCAAAAAAAAGTGAGAAAATTAATGTCAGAAACTAATCTCTACCAGTTATAATGGAGCACTAATTTGGACACCCCAGGCCCTGAGATGCTACAGGAAAATGTAGAGATGAGAGTAAAGAACATAAAGATATTAAACAAAAAAGATGTTTTAGGCTAAATATACACACAGAACATCAGTGATAGAAGTTACAAAGTTTGGTTAATATTAAGGATTCTTAAAATCTTTGAGAGAGGAAGTGCCTGGAGATATGCTTAGAAAGCTATTTTGAAAATATTTAGAAATACTTGAAAAATACTTGGGAAAAAAAAAAACAAAAAAGTGATTGAATTAACTGTAATACCTCCCTGGGTGACTACTTTTGTACTCTGATCACACACACACACACACACACACACACACACAGAGCTTCCTTCAACAAATTGTGCCAAGAACTCCATGAGAAACTTAATAGTTCTTGAGTTATTCATTTTACTTTTCTATAACTCTACCTTTTGGAAAGTCTAATCACTCCCCAGCAGAACTGAAAGTTGACTTTGTAACTTCCACACATCTTTCCTAGTCCTCTCCTATGGGATCAAATAGAGTACATCTACTTCTTCTGACCCATGACAGCTCAATACTGCTTTTATTAAAAAACAATGATAATATTCCTCTTAAGTCTTATTTTTTCATCAGGGCTGAACAAGTCCAGTTTGATTCTAATCCTCTGACTATTATGGTCATTCTATTCCTAACTTCTTTCAGCTTGTCAATGTAATTTCCAATCTGTGCTCCAACCTCAGGCCTACCTGAGCTTCTGGAGTAATCAAGAGCACCTGTTGAAATAAATTGAATTTGGTCAAGTATATGGCAAAAGCTAGATATTTGACTCAAGAATTCAGTGAATGCCCTATCCATGTTATATGTAAATATAATTTTAGAATACCTCGTAGGATTCCAAAGAAATTTTGCTTGATACAGGGAGTATTTGAAATATATAAGTATATTTTCTGTAACTTTACAATTTTTTTTGGCTTTGAAAATACAAAGACCTTTGAAGTATTCCAGATGAGTCTAGATGATCAGTGATCAGAGAGATCCTGCTTTGGATGTAGCCAAATGACCACAGATAACCTTTCTCACTCTTAATTTTTGTTATTCAATGTCCTTCAATAGCACCATTGACTTATATGGCAAATCTGAAGGACTTTGAGAATGAACATAAAAAGGCTTGAAATTTAAATTTATATGGTCCCATCATTTTATAGAATGTTTTTCTACATTCCAATATGTAAAAAGTATTGGGATCCTTCCCCTTTAACTAGAAAGTTTTATAGAAATATTTTGAAGCAAGCTTTTTTTTTTTCCTGGTGATGAGGAGAAACCTTTAACTGTCAGTGTTTTAAAGTGAAATGCCTCCAGGCTGGACAGTCTTAGATCTTCAAAAGCTTAAATGAAGAATATTGTCATATTGTGTAGGTTGATATGAACTAAAGATAAGTAAATAAAACTCCAGTAAAAAGAAAAGTTTTTTTTGTGGTACCACAGTGTGTGTGTGTGTGTGTGTGTGTGTGTGTGTGTGTATGTGTGTAAGGAGACTGGACACAGTATAAAGAAATTGAATTTTTTAAAGATAAGATAGGAGTAAATACAGAAAAGGACTAAAATGACTCCAGGCAGTGGAGCAAAAAGAACATAATCCTCTTTGGTGCTTTTTCCTTGTAGGATGACGCCCTAGACCAGGTGCTAAAGCGTGACTAGAATCCTACCTTAGTTCACCAACTGTTGTTCTCGACTTTTTTTTAATCTAAGATTTCCTTTTAGAATTTGATAGCGTTGGGGAAGCTAGGTAGCACAGTGAGTAGAGGACTGGCCCTGGAGTCTGGAGGAACTGAGTTCAAGTGCAGTGTCAGGCAGTTGATACATACTGACTATGTGACCTTGGGCAAGTCACTTAACCCCAATTGCCCTGCCTTCCCCCCTTAAAAAAAGGAGAATTTGCTAGTATTTCTTATAACCATTATTTTTAGAATATTAATTGGCAGTGGAATGTTTGGATAGATGACATCTTTTTATTACTCTTGTAAAAGTCATTTTAAAAATGAGCCAGAGGTAGCTAAGACACAAATTACTGAAGCTTTGGCCGTGACCTGAATCCCCCAACCCTGTGTTAGTCTGGAACTTTGGGAGAAGCTACCAGTTTGATCCAAGGCCTGACCTCTTACCTGGAAATTTTCAATAGCCTTCTAATTGGATTACCTTTTTCAAATCTCTCTTGCTCCAATCTATCCTTCATCCAACTGCCAAATAGATTTTCCCAAAGAACAGATGTGGTCATGCCATTTCTCACTCATTTAGTAAACATGGCATCCTTTCACCCCTAGAGTCAAACATATATGCATATATACAAATATACATTTATATATGTGTGTATATATGTGTGTATGTTTTTTTTTAATTTTAGACCTCTTCAGAAACAGACTAATTTTTTTTAATTTTAATTTTAGACCTCTTCAGAAACTGACTCCTCAATTTCTTTCTGGTCTTCGGGAAATATTCCTTTCTATATAATCTTTAGTTCAGTCACAGTGACTTGTTTGCTACTCTTCTCACACAGTACTCCACCTCTCCTCTCTGCCTTTTCAACAACTGTCCTTCATTGCTGTGTGAAATGTTCTCCTTTTTTCTAAGGTTTAGAACTCCTGGCTTCTTTTAATACTAAGATCAAAAATCCCATATTCAGTCAGGAGTTCCTGGTCCTTTTATGGTCTCTTGCCTCTCTAAATAGATTATTTTAAAGTCTCATATAATGTGCTTCAGAAGGAGGGAGATTTAAAGCAGCAAAAGTACACTAGGGCTGAAGTCCATCCACGTTCTAGGCTGTAGAAGCTTCATACAAGCAAACTGAAAGGAGTGCTTCTGGTTGCTCATAGAACAGAGCACAGGGCAGGAAAGCAGTGACTACATATCTCCTTAGATCATACTACATTGGAAGACCTGAGAACCTATAGATTCCCAAAGCTAGTTCTGGAAACAGAAGCAAGAAAGGCCTGAAGCTTAAGATAATGTCTCCCTCAAGCTCCAGGAGAGAGCCCAATTATAACATAGTTCTAAGTAAAGAAATAGGCAGGAAAAAATGAGCAAACAACAAAAGAAGAGGTAGATCATAGAAAGTTCCTGTGGCAACAGAAAAGATCAAGACACAAACCTGGAAGGAGAAACGAAGTCAAACAAGCTGCTTGTGGACCTTTAAAGAAAATTATAAATTGGCCAATGGCCCCAAAAGGATTCCTGAAAGAGCTCAAATATGATTTAAAAAAACAGATAAGAAAAGGAGAGGAAAAGTGACAAAAGAAATGAGTGATACTAGAAAGAATTATGAAGAGTCAAAGCTTGGTAAAGGAGGTATAGAAAATACTGAAGAAAATTACACCTTAAAAACAGAATTGGCCAAATGGAAAAGGAGCAACAAAAGCTTACTAAAGAAAATAATTCACTAAAAATTAGAACTGGGCAAGT
Organism: Phalanger gymnotis; assembly: GCA_028646595.1. Taxonomy (NCBI): domain Eukaryota; kingdom Metazoa; phylum Chordata; class Mammalia; order Diprotodontia; family Phalangeridae; genus Phalanger; species Phalanger gymnotis. Next base: position 77,107,506 of record CM053623.1, on the reverse strand, counting down.
AGAAGCCAATGACTCCATGAGACATCAAGAAACAACAAAAACAAAGGAGTGAAAAATAGAAGAAAATGTGAAATATCTCATTAGAAAACAACTGACCTTGAAAAAAATTGAACAGAAATATTTTAAGAGTTATTGGACTACCTGAAAACCATAATCAAAAAAGAGCCTAAACATCACATTTCAAGTAAGTATCAAACTGTGCTGTTATCCTAGAACCAGACAGTAAAAGAGAAATTGGAAGACTCTGCCAATGGCCTCCTAAAAGAGAACCAGAAATGAAAAGTCCCAGGAATATTATGACCAAATTCCAGAGCTCCCCAGCTGAAGGGGATTCAAGTTGCCAGAAAGAAATAATTCAAATATCATGGAGTCAGGATAATACAAGATTCATACACCTCTATATGAAAAGATTGTAGGGCTTAGAATATGATATACTGGAAGACAAAGGATTTAGCATAGCAATCAAAAATCACCTGCCTAGAAAAATTGAATATAATTCTTCAGGGGAAAAGATGGTTATTCAATGAAATAGAAGGCTTGAAAGCATTCCTGATGAAAAGTCCCAAGCTGAATAGAAAATCGGACTTTCAAATACATGACCTGAGAGAAATATATGTACATATGTATGTGTGTATATACATATGCATATATATATATATATGAACATGAAAGAAAAATCATAAGGAGTTCAATAAGGTTAAAATCTTTACATTTGTACATGGGAAGATGATACTTGCAACTACGAAAAACATTATGATTATTAGGACAGTTAGAAAGAGTATACATAAACAAAGGGCATGAATATGCATTGAACATAATGGGATTATCAATAAAAAAACAAAAGGAGGAAAAAAGGACGTAGTGGGAGAAAGGGGAACAGAGAGGTAAAATGGCAAATTATAAAAGAGGCATGCAAGGAAAAGTATTTTACAGTGGAGGGAAGATTGTTGGAGGGTGGGCAAGCTTGAATTTTAATCTCACTATCATTGGCTCAGAGGGAATGACATATACATTCAGTTGGGTATAAAAATATATCTTGAACTACAGGGAAATATAATGGAATAGGGATAATAAATAATAGAAGGGAGGGCAGAGTGGAATGACGAGAGTCAGAGTAAAACAAACTTTTGAGGAGGGTGGGGTAAAAGGATAGAGAGAAGGTTAAGCAGGGGTGTGTGAATGGGATTGAGGAAAATATACAGGTAAAAACCATAATGGGATGAACTCACACATAAAACAGAAGCAAATAGTAGAATGAAATAAAAACAGTATGCTGACAATATGTTGTTTAGATGGAAAATTCTTAAAACAGAGAGACACACTGAATAAAAACAAGGGGTAGGAGCAGAATCTACTATGCTTCAGCTGATGTAAAAAAAAAAAAAAATCAGTGGACAGGGCAGAGCCAAGATGGCAGAGTAAAATCAAGGCATTGCTTGAGCTCTGCCCCAAACCCCTCCAAAAATTTGTAAAAATGACTCTAAACAAATTCTAGAGCAACAGAACCCACAAAATGACAGAGCGAGACAAATTACCAGCTCCAGACAACCTGGAAAGTCAACAGTAAAGATATGTTGCACCAGTGTGAGAGAGGAGCACAGTACAGTGTGGGCAGCACCAGCAAACACAGGGCCCTAGCAAACCTACAGCAGATCTCGGGGGGCAGCTGTGGCAGTTTCCAGAATTCTCAACCCACAAATGCCAAAAACCCACAACTTAGAAGGTTAGTAAGAAAGGTCTGTTGAACCTGTGTGAGAAAGGAGTGCAGTTAGGCCCAGTCTCAGGGCAATGGCAGTGGTGGCAGTAGTAGTGCCTACTTCCAGAGCTCTCAGCCCACAGATGTGTGTGTGTGTGGGGGGGGGGGAATCAAGCAGCTAATCAGAGTCAGATTTCAGAAATCTCTTTGCTGGCACTGAGGCAGGATACTCTTACTTTGCCCATGTTTAGATCTGGGTCACAGTCCTGAGTCCTTTCATCTAACATACCACCTTGGAAGAACTGAAAATCTAGAGGTGCCTAGAAATATCTCTGACACCAGCTCTATAAAACCCCTGAAACTTGGGACAAAGCACTCTCCACTCTGGAAGCAGAGTCATACCTTGACAAAGAGCTCAAAAGTCAAGTAATTGGCTGAGAAAATAAGCAGTTGGTACAAAGAAAGCCTGTAGACTATAGAATCTTACTTTGGTGACAAAGAAGAGCAAAACATACAACCAGAAGAAGACAATAAAGTCAAAAATCCTATACCCAAAGCCTCCAAGAAAAAAATATGAATTGGTAACAGGCCATCGAAGAACTCAAAAAGGAGTTTGAAAATGAGTAGAGGAAAATCCTTTTTCCATTTGAAAATTGCCTGTTCTTATCTTTCACCGTTTTTCATTTGGGTTTTCTCATTTCATTTCACCACATTTCATTTGTATTCTCATAAATTTGACTCAGTTCTCCATATATTTGAGAAATTAGGCCTTTTTCAGAAACACTGGCAGTAAAAATTGTTTCCCAGCTTTCTATTTCCCTGCTAATCTTCATTGCATTGGCTCTGTTTGTGTAAAAACTTTTAAATTTAATTTATTCACTTTAGTTATTTTAATTAAAAAAACATTAAAAGCACACCCTAGAAAGATCTAGAAAATAGATAGTTTTCATAGCTTAACAATGATGGTATTTGAAGCCTCATAGTTCAAATCATGTAACTAAGGCTCCTACCACCACGAGGTGGTAATATAATCTAATTGCATATTCACTTCCTTAAAGGAGTAAATAAACCTCTTGAAATTACAATTTGCAAAGCTGAATTTATACTTATGACAAGGTAGCCACTGTCAATACCAGATTTACCAGATAGTCACTTAACAGACCCAGAGGGAATGGAACATGGGGTCACATTGTGCTTTGATGCAATGAAGGGGAAAATGTTGGCAAGGGAAGTTGTGTGAACTTGGATAACTCTTGGTTAGCTAGGAGCCAAAGTGAAAGCAATAGTCTAAAGAGATGTTTGCTGAGCCAGGGGACTGGCTTGCCAAAAGAAGATTGGAAGATTATTGGAAGCAACTAGGCTTACTTCGAATTCTCTAGATCACTGAAGTAATTTAAGAGGTCACTATACCAAAGAATCTTCCCTCAAGCAGCCTTGATCAACACAGCTATCTAAATTATTATTTTTTTGCCACCAAAATGACCCTGATTCCATGTGTTTAGGGCACAAATAATGGAATGTTTACTATGTATATGGGGAACACAAATAGCAAGTCTTTATTTTCTTTCAGACCCTTTCTCTTCCCCACTGTCCTCCCTACCTAGAATTTAATTAATTTATTCTCTCATATTTTGATTCTGCCAGGAAAAGGGACCAACTATTGCTTCCCTGGTTAGAAAAAAAATGTTGTACTAGATTTGGAATTAGTTTTTTTTTAATGGAATTTCCTAATACCTAGAAGCTTGTCTTTTTAAATATTTTTTTTCATCATTTAATAGCAGTTTATTTTTTTCAATTAAATGTAAACATAGTTTTCAACATTCACTTTTGTATAATTTTGAGTTCCACAATTTTTTCTTCTCTCTCTCAGCCCTCCCTAAGATGTCAACTAACCTGATACAGACTATACATAAACAATCATATTAAATATGTTTCCACATTAGTCATGTTGTGAAAGAAGAATCAGGACAAAAGGGAAAAACCATGATAAAGAAAAAAAAAGGAGAGAATAGTATGTATGTTAAGATCTGCATTCAAATTCCCTAGTTCTCTTTCTGGATGTGGATAGCATTTTCCACCATGAGTCTTTTTGGAATTGTCTTAGGTCATTGTACTGCTCAGAACAGCTAATTCTTTCAAAGTTTATCATTGTACAATGTTGCTGTTATTGTGTACAACATTCTGCCAGTTTTGCTCAGTTCTCTCAGCATCAGTTCATGTAGGACTTGCCAGGTTTTTCTGGAATTTTCCTGCTCATTATTTCTTATAGCACAGTAGTATTATATTACAACCATATATCACAACTTGTTCAGCCATTCCCCAATTGATGAGGATCCCCTCAATTTCCAATTCTTGGCCACCACAAAAAGAGCTGCTATAAATATTTTCTTTTACATGTGGGTCCATTCTCCTTTTCTATGATCTCTTTGAGATACAAATCTGTTAGTGGTACTGCTGCATCAAAGGGTATGTACAGTTTTATGGTCATTTGGGCATAGTTCCAGATTTTTCTCCAGAATAGTTAGATCAGTTCACAACTCCACCAACAAAGTGTTAGTGTTCCAAATTTCCTACACCTTCTCCAACATTTATCATTTTCCTTTTTTTGTCATATTAGCTAATCTGATCTGATATGCAAGGTGGTACCTCAGAGTTATTTGTATTTGCATTTCTCTAATCAATAGTGATTTAGAGCATTTTTTGATATGACTATACATAGTTTTAATTTTTTCATCTCAGAATTGCCAATTCTTATCTTTCACCATTTTTCGTTTGGGGAATAATTTGTATTCTCTTAAATTTGACTCAGTTCTCCATATATTTGAGAAATGAGGCCTTTATTAGAAACACTGGCAGTAAAAATTGTTTCCCAGCTTTCTGTTTCCCTCCCAATCTTCATTACATTGTTTTGTTTGTGTAAAAACTTTTTAATTTAATGTAATCAAAATTATCCATTTTGGATTTCATAGTGTGGTGTAGCACTCGTCTGGTAATGAATTATTCCCTTCTCCATAGATCTGAGAGATAAACCATTCCTTGCTCTCCCAGTTTATCATCCTTTGCATTTAAATCATGTAACCATTTTGACCTTATCTTGGCATATGGTGTAAGCTGTTGTTCTATGTTTCTGCCATACTGTTTTCCAGTTTTCCCAGCATTTTTTGCCAGATAGTGAGTTCTTATCCCAGAAGCAGGAGTCATTGAGTTTATCAAATAATAAATTACTATAGTCATTGATGACTGTGTTTTGTGTACTTAATCTATTCTACTGATCCACCACTCTATTTGGTAGCCAGTTCCAAATACTTTTGATTACTACTGTTTTGTAACATATAGTTTTAGATCTGGTACAACTAGGCCACTTTCATTTGCATTTTTTATTTTATTCCCTGATATTCTTGACCTTGTATTCTTCCAGATGAACTTTGTAATTATTTCTTTCTAGCTCTATAAAATAATTTGGAGGGGGGAGTTTGATTTGTATGACACTGAATAAGTAAATTAATTTAGGTAGAATTGTCATTTTTTAACATTAACTTGGCCTACCTATGAGCAACTGTTCAAACCAATTATTTAGATTTGACTTCATTTGTGTCAAATTGTGTTCATATAGTTGTTGGGTTTGTCTTGACACGTAGAGTTCCACATATTTTATATTGTATCCAGTTATTTTAAATGGTAATTTGTTGGTAATACAGAGAAATGTTGATTATTTATGTGGGTTTATTTTATATCCTGCAACTTTTCTAACATTGTTAATTATTTCAAGGTATTTTTTCAGTTGATTCTAGAAGTATACCATCATCTCATCTGCAAGGAGTGATAGCTTTGTTTTTTCATTGACTATTCTAATTTATTCAATTTCTTTTTCTTCTCTTATCATTAAAGCTAACATTTCTAGTACAATATTGAATAACAGTGGTGATAACAGACATCCTTGTTTCACTTCCGATCTTATTAGGAAGTCTTCTAGCATATCCCTTTACGTATAATTCTTGCTGATGGTTTTAGATTGATGCTATTTATCATTTCAAGGAAAACTCCATTTATGTCAATGCTCTCTAGTGTTTTTAATAGGAATGGGTGCTGCTTTTTTTGTCAAAAGCTTTTTCTACGTCTATTAAGATAATCATACAATTTCTGTTAGTTTTACTATTGATAGAGTCATTTTTGCTGCATAGTTTCCCCAATATTTCCTAATATTGAACCAGCCTTGCATTCCTGCTATAAATACCACCTAGTCATAGTATTTCATCCTCACGATAAATTGCCATAATCTTTTTGCTATTTTAAATTAATTTTCTTCAGCAATATCCATTAGGGAAATTTGATTAATTTTTTTTCTCTATTTTGGCTCTTCTTGGTTTAGGTATCAGCACCATACTCATTTTCCCCATAGAAAAGAATTTTCTAGGACTCCTTCTTCACCTATTTTTCCACATAGCTTATATAGTATTGGACTTAATTGTTCTTTAAATGTTTGGTAGGATTTACTTGTAAATCCATCTGACTCTGGAGATTTTTTTTTTCTTGAGGAGTTCATTGATGACATGTTTAATTTCTTTTTATTTTCTGAAATAAGTTTATTTAAGTATTTCATTTCCTCTTCTGTTAATCTGGGCAATTTATAGTTTTGTAAATATTTGTTCACTCCACTTTGTCTGGTTTATTGGCATTGAGTTAGGCAAAATAGCTCCCATTTATTTTTAATTTCCTCTTCACTGGTGGTAAATTTACCTTTTTAATTTTTGATGCTAGTAATTTGGTTTTCTCTTTTTTAAAACCAAATTAAATAAAGGTTTATCAATTTTGTTGGTTTTCTCATAAAACTAGCTCTTAGTTTTATTTCTTAGTTCCATAGTTTTCTTAATTTCAATTTTATTAATCACTCCTTTGATTTTTAGAATTTCCAATTTGGTATTTAATTGTGGATTTTAAATTTGTTCTTTTTCTATCTTTTTTTTAGTTGCATGCCCAATTTATTGTTCTCTTCTTTCTCTATTTTATTCATATTAGCATTTATAGACATAAAATTTGCCTTGAGAACTGCTTTCACTTCATCCCATAAGTTTTGGTATATTGTCTCATTATTGTTCTCTTTTGATGAAATTATTGATTGTTTCTATGATTTGTTGTTTGACCCACTCATTATTTAGGATGAGAGTATTTAGTTTCCAAATAACTTTTAGTCTCTCTTTCCATGATCCTTTATTACATGTAATTTTTATAACTTCATTATCTGAAAAAGATGCATTTAATATTTCTGCCTTTCTGCATTGGATCATGAGGTTTTTATGCCCTAATGCATGGTCAGTTTTTGTGTAGGTGCCATATTCTGCTAAGAAAACACATATTACGTTCTATCTCTATTCAGTGTTCTCCAGAAGTGTACCATATCTACTTTTTTCTAAAATTTTATTCACTTCCTTAACTTCTTTCTTTTTTTATTTTATGCTTAGATTTATCTAGCTCTGAGAGGAGAAGATTGAGCTTCCCTACAGTATAGTTTTGCTGTCTATTTTTTCCTATAACTCACTTGCCTTCTCCTCTAAGGATATGGATGCTATACCACTGGCACATAAATGTTTAATGTTGATATTACTTCATTGTCTATTGTACCTTTTAGCAAAATGTAGTTTCCTTCCTTATCCCTTTTAATTAGATCTGTTTTTGTTTTTGTTTTGGCTGAGGTCAGAATTGCTGCCTCTGCTTTTTTTTTCTTTTTTTTTTTACTTCAACTGAAGCATAACAGATTCTGTTCCAGCATTTTACTTTTATGCTGTGTGTATCTCTCTGCTTCAAATTTGTTTCTTGTCAACAACATATTGCAGGATTATGGTTTTTAATCCACTCTGCTTTCTACTTCTGTTTTATGTATAGTTCATCCCATTCACATTCATTGTTATGGTTACTAACTGTGATTTTCTCTCTGCCTTATGCCTCTCTCCTCACCAATTTCTACTTTTCTCTCTCCTTTCAACCTTTCTCTCCTCACTGGTGTTTTGCTTCTGACTACTGCTTCCCTCAGTCTGCCCTCTCTTCTGTCAGCCTCCCTCCATTTTCTTTCCCCTTTCTCCTATTAATTCTGTCCTCCTTTCTGTCTACTCCCTTCCTAGAAGTGTTTTTTTTTTAAGAAATGAACTTTATCTCTTTTCTTAATTTATCCATTAAAATTTTATCTACCACTTACCTTTCTAGGAAATTATTGTAAAAATTGGGCAAATGGTTTTAAATTTAACTGAGCTAATTAAAACAACCACAACTATGTTTTATGTCCAAAGTGATAAATATAGAACTTTTAAGGCTCCAGTGAAGTTGATAAAGATGTAATCTAAAAATTTAGTCAAATGTAACAGCTTTAAAAATAGCAAATAAAAAATGAAGAAAATTCTTGACTGTGAATATTCACTCCATGGTGTTCCTTTGACATTTATTTTTTGAATCTTTTTCATCAATAGACAGAAGTTAATTATCTTATTGTGTAAAATCATAAAAATTTAAAGATCACTAGGCCCATTTCTTTATTTTATAGAGGAAAGTGATACCAAGAAATGACAAGTGAGTTACCATAGATATCCAGCTAAGAGTTGACAGAGCTGAGGGTTAAAACCTAAATAATTAGACTTCTAATCCAGGACTCTTTCAACTATGTCATACTGCCTGACACTGAGACAGGGAGATAAAGGAAAGCCTAGGAAGATGATGTTACATAATGGAAAGGACAATGGTTTTCTGTAACAGCAAGCACCCTGACACACCCAGGATGGCCTGGTGTCACAGGTTCTTTGATATGCTTTTCTAAAGGAAAGGCAACTTTTAAAGGGATCAATAATCTCACTTTAATTACAGATAAGTAGAAAATGCAAGCAGAGAAATTAGCACCGAGATTCAACAGACAGGGCTATACCTGTCTGAACAAAGTAATACAGCCTCGTAGATACACCACTAGATTGGCGGATCACCAACATCTGTATAGCTGGGGGGCTCTTAAGGAATGGCTGCTCAGAGTCCCATCAAGGGAATCAAAAGGTCCTTCTCATGAGAAAACCCCCAAAGCAAAATCTCACGACTCTCTCTCTCTCTCTCTCTCTCTCTCTCTCTCTCTCTCTATATATATATATATATATATATATAGATAGATAGATAGATAGATAGATAGATAGATAGATAGATAGATATATGTTTGTATATGTGTGTGTATGTATGTATATATCTATATCTGTATATCTATATATGTATACACGTGTATATATATCTATATATCTATGTGTATACACACACACACACACACACACACACACACACATATATATATATGTATATATATATATATATATTATACTTTTGGCTAATACGCTCAGAGCGAGAAGGCTTCACAATCTTCATCACTCTGTGACTAATTAGCTCCTAAGCAAGCTCCTCCTTAGGCAAGGTCCTCTCCCAATGTGCTCTGTGTGACTCAGGATGTATCACAGTTGTGACCTGGGCCAGAGCTCAAAACAGCAAGACCTCCATGATTGAAATACCTGTGTACTTTTACACCTGGGAGCATAGCCCCTGTTCCAGGGAAAAAGGGGACATGTGGTCACATAGGCCTATTGATGGATGGACAAGATCTTATATTCCCTTAACCCTACTATTTCTAATTGGGAAGACCTAAATTAGAATTTCAACTCCATTCTTTATTACATTGGTGACCTTGAGCACACTATGTTACTTCACTTTGCTTTGGTTTTTCCATCTCTAAAATGAAGCATTTATTTTGTTTGTTTTTTTCCTTCAGCAATATGGCTAATATGGAAATTTATTTTGCATGACTTAACATGTATAATCAATATAAAATGGTTTGCCTTCTCAAAGAGAAGGAAGTGGCAATAGGGAGAGAATTTGAAGTCAATTTTTAATATTATTTTTAACAAAATGTAACTGGGAATATCAAAATAAATAATAAATAATAAAATGAAGTATTAGGTTAGGTTATCTATCTCTAAGTTACTTCCAACACTAAAACCAATGATACTCTTTGATCTCTAGACTCTGACTGTTTAAAAGCTTTCATGAGCCCAACAGTTTATCTAGAAAAAAATCTCCCCAAGTCTGGGCAAATTTTAAACAGGAAAGTAGGCTCAATTTTACAGTTTACTAAACCAGAGGAAGAAAAAAAAATCAATACACTTCTGAAATTGTAGCCAGAAGTCTGCTTTCTTGAGGCAGAAAAGCAATAATCCCATCCTAAGCAAGTTTAGTGAGGCTTCTTCCCCCTGGAGAAATTTGTTCACTTGTGAAAATTTTGAAAAATTATCTTTCTATCCATCTATCTATCTATCTATCTATCTATCTATCTATCTATCTATCTATCTATCTATCTATCATCTATCTGCATACTTACATACATATATATATACTACATACACGTAACCGACATAAGGCAGAATACGTAGGGCTAGCATGCCCAATGTATATGAGACTGTGCTTCTTGATATCTCCTGCTTCTATACGTAAAAATAATTAAGAATAGTAACAGTAATAATAAATACCATTTATATAGTGCTTCCTCTCTGCCAACCATTGTGCATAGTGCTATACAGTTATTATTGCATTTGATCCTCACAACAACCGTGAGATGTAAGTAGAGAATTAGACTTTTATAACTTAACCCTTTAAAATACCCAATTGTCTGACATTTTCCCTCCCTCCTAGCCTTCCTTCACATTCATCTATTCATTTATTGAACACCATATATTGTGTGTAAACACACACACATTTATACACACATACAGACACATTATTACATATGTTTATACACACACATATACACACATACCCCGGCCTCAACACATATACATGTGTGTATTTGTATATATGTATACATATATGTAATTTCTAAATATACAGTTATACATGCATGTATTATTATGTCTGAATGTACATATATATGTATGTATATGTGTGTGTCTATCTAGATAGATACACATACACACACACACACACACACCACAAGATATAAATAGGTGAGGATAACTGGAGATGACCCCAGATGTAGTATAAGGTTTTTTCTAGGTCTCAGTTTGTCTGAGGCAACACTCATTCTGTGATTTAAGACTAGATAAGAAATGAAGTAGAAGATGGACTAGTTTGCCTACTCAAAACAACAGCAACAACAAGTGGGAAAGCAAGACTCAGGGTTTCTGTGTAATATATATCGGTATATTTTTATAATATGTATGTGTGTGCATTTCTGGAAACACATGCATGTATTTAATATAAATATAAGTAAACTCTTACATCTAGAATTAGGTATATAGTTCTATAGTGTATATACACATGTGTTGATATATTGACATGCATGCATATACATACATTTATATATATATATATACCTATAATGTATGTGTATACATAATACATACACACATACACAATATATGTATGTATCCACACATAAATAATGTATATATAGTATGTATACATGTGCAATATATGTGCACATATACATATACATACATGAGTTACATATGAACAGATATAACACCTGAGTACACATGAACATAAACATACATTTGCATGTTGATATATGTTTATATACATGTAGACACCTAGATGTTACATCTATCTATCATTAGTGAGGCCCTTGGAAAACTTGTATTTGAAAAATAATACTAAGATAATATTTATACCTGCAAGGAAAGGATTTTAATTTAATCAGTCTTTAATTCAGTCTGATTCCATCCAGCATTTTCATTCCATAGCACCTGTTCCATTTTAAACAGTTTACTTAAAAGGTGTGTCAATTTTGAATATGTAAGTAAATATTTCTTATGTTTTATTATTGTTTTTATTAGTAAAGTAATATGCATTGGACTTTCAGTCTCTGGACAACTTTTTAGAGAGATGTTTTCCTGCAAATTCAGATTAAGGGATAAGTATTTATTAAAATCCCTAGATAGATAACACATGGTCACTCTTCCCAAATAACTTGTGCTATAATGCCATAGCTTATGGTCACACCTGTCTTTTCAGTGAGGCTGAATCAACCCTATTTTTTTCATTGATAGAAGATGATAAGATCATAGATTTAGAGTTAGAAGCAACCCTGAAAGTCAACTAGTCCTATTCCTTTACTTTTTACAGATGAGGAAACTGAGCCCTGAGAAGTTTTGACTTGGTCAGGGTCTGACTGGTAAATAAACACAAGGCTGAGGTTTGAACTTGGATCAAATTGAGTTCCACCTCTAATATGCAATGCCTAAAACAGATCAAATTTGGATATTTTGGTAATACGTACAGGTTTGAAAGAATTTTTCTACTTCCTGAACTGCCTAAATGGCTTTGAGAGAGACTTTCATATCCACCACATCTTACTTGCATGATAAGAAAGATTTTATTTATTCACTGTTTTCTCACTGCCTTGCCAGGTAAAGGTTCAGTTGTGTCTCTTATTTCTATAGCTATGATCAAAGTTTTACACTTAGTAACACATGAAAATAACACCAGAGTTTCGGAGTTATAGTGTCTTTGTGCAAATTTCACTTGGAGAAAATGAATTCCTAAACCTATGTTAGAACACTTGAGGTACATTGAAAAGAGTACCAAATTGAGAGTCAGCAGAGACCTGGATGCAAATTCATATTCTGATTTTTAATGGTTGAGCTCATATTTTTACAGCAATCCTGTTTCATCTTTGTAAAAATGAGGATAATTATACTTTGGAGGAACAAATTAGACACTATATGTAAATCTGTTTGTAAACCTTAGGGAGGGAATGTAATTGTTGTTGTCCTTTAGTCATTTCAGTCATGTCTAGCTGTCCATGAACCTATGTGGCATTTTCTTTGCAGAGATACTGTAATGGTTTGCCATTTCCTTCTCCATCTCATTTTACTGATGAAGAAACTGAGGTGAACAGATTTAAGTGACTTGATCAAGGTCTCACTGCTTGTAAAAGCCTGAGGATGAATTTGAACTAAAGTCTTCCTGACTCTAGGCCTAGCATGTTACTCATTGTGCCACCTAGATGCCTTTTCCTTTTATAAATAAGTAAACTGAGGCCCAGAGAGAATTTAAGTGATTCACGTAAGGTTGTGCAAGTAAATTATGTAGTTGTGACGTGAACTCAGTCACCCAGTTCCAAATTTTCCATTGTACAAAGTTTAGCCAACTGAATTGCATCATATTTATTGGAATTGAATATATTAGATTCTAACACAATAGTGATATAATCTATTCCATTATTGAATTGGGGGAGCTTTTTTTTTATTATGCGGCAGTATAAAAACAAATGAGTGTTTCTATGATGTTAATGAAAGAGGAAAAGAATTCCATGACTGATTTATTTAATAAATTTAAGTGACCAACTACGATAATAATTATGTACAAACTGTTCTGAGGTTTATACATATTTTCTTAGTTTATTTTCCAAACAGTCCTATGAGATATGTGCTAAGTGGATTGAGTGGATTCCGTGATTTTGTGTATCATAGATATTATCATTTAGATTTTACATACAATAAAATTAAGTATCACACAAGATAGTGAAAGTTATGTGAAGAAAAGAGAGTGGATGTTTAGAGGTGACAGAGATTTCCTCCATTTTGACATGATCACAGAAGGTAATAGAAACATAGAATTAAAGCTAGAAGGGATCTAGGAGGTAATTAATTTCAAACCTCTGATTTTTCAAATGAGGTAACTGAAGACCAGAGAAATGAAGTGACTTGTCTAAATTCCCACAGCTAGAAAGTAGTAAGGCTGAGATTTAAACCCAGTCTTCTGAATGTAAAGCACATTTTCTTTCTGCAATTAAAATTAAGTTTCCTTGAAAAAATAGCATCTCACTTGAACCTTAAAAGAAGAGTAGGAATTTAATTAACCATTTGGCAACTGTCTCCCATCTTAGATGTGGTGAGGGTGAAGGGCACAGGCATTTATCAGATACCTACTATATGCCATGCCCTGGACTAAATAGTTTACAAATGTCTCACATGAGCCCTGTGGGATGGGCTCCATTATTATCTCAATTTTTACAATTGAGTTAACTGAGGCAGAGAGAAGCTAAATGACTTGCTCAGATGTGAGTCCTTTGCATATTGCTTTAGGGCATCAGTTAGATGGAATTAATATTTGGGTAACCGTGTCCTACTTCCTGGACAGGCTGTAAATGTATCCTACTTTGGTCTCTTATTTCTACTCACCTAATATTGGGTTTAGCTAAATCCAGCTATGGGGAGGTTGCATGGCTAAGTGGCTACAAACATCAGTCTGTTTGCTACTTGGTATTAATCCCTTACTTTGTTCTGATCCATGATTTCTTCACTGCAATTTACTATAATGATTTTCTATGGCCTCCTGGCTTAGACTCCTAGCCTACAATTGGTAAATTGTAGTTGTCTTGTTGCTTGGACTTGAAAGTAACAAGTCACTTTGCCTATAGAGGTTGATAGCACTTAAGGAGATCTCTTTTTTCTCTGCTAGATGAGGAAGACTAGGATTAAGAGAGCCTCGGAGAGGAATGATAAAAAGAAAAACAAACTACGAGAAAAGTATTTCTGATGTTTAAGAAAGTTTATATGAGTGTGTGCATATATGCTGACAGATATAGATATAATATCTTTGAGAATGAAGAGTAAGAAATGGGTATTTTTCTTTAGGTCTACTTTTAATGTGATGTTTTTCCATCTGTAGGCAAAGGCTATAGCAATGGACATGGAAGGGCACTATGAAATTTTTTAATACTGATTCCCATACTGCTGAAAAGTAGTGTTCCACAGAAATACAACTGTCTATGGTAAAATTTTGGCTTTGGGATATAGTGGCTAGGATCAGGGTGTTGACTCTAAGAAGCTGGTTCAGAATCTATAATTTCAAGTTATATTCCAGTCTTCTAAGTACCAAGAGCTCTATTTTAGAAAGGAAACTCAATTTGCTTGAGACCCCCATCCACCTCATGACTCATGAGAACCTTGAGAATCTCATCTTATGGTCATCATCTGCTTCCAAGAATGGGGTAGCAGTAATTTGTAAACAAAAATGGCAGTGGTGGGTATTAGAATATGACCTTACCAGTAAGAAATTTGTATTATTTGTGACTCCTCCCTCCTCACCACATTTCTGATGCCTGAAACTTTCATACATCCTGCCTTCTAATAGATCACATCCTGATCTTGTATTTAGTATCGGTGACTTTCAGAATCAAGCAAAGATCCTGGAGGTTTTTACACTGAATCTGGAGTATCCGGAGCTTGAGAAGAAGTGGCTGACTTTGTATTGCAGATTTTTAATACAGTTGTTTTCTACTAGATTTCTCTTCAGAAGGATAATATTTCAGCTACATCTTTGAAAAATTGACTTTGTGATCTACTGAAGGCTTCATCACTTAAAGCATTTTTATTGGTTAAAAAAATGGTAGACTAGTTCCAATCTGCCTGATTAAAAATAAATTTTGGAATACAACATATTCATTGTTTCTATAAATTATGAGAACTTACTTTTACTAATACCACCAGATAAAACTTCACTGAAAAGGAATTTGGGTATAGTAGAGCTTAGGAAACAAAAAAATAATAAAACAATATTGAAGGTATTCTAGTTAATAGAGGATAACTTAATTATGCCAACATAGTATAAAATGTAATTGTTGAATCATTTTTCAGTCATGTCCAGCTCTTTGTGACCCCATATGGGGTTTTCTTGGCAAAGATACTGAAGTGGCTTTCCATTTCCTTCTCCAGTTCATTTTACAGATGAGGAAACTGAGGCAAACAGGGCTAAGTGACTTGCCCATGGTCACACAGATACTAGGTTTCTGAGGTCACATTTGAAGTCAGGAAGGTAGGTCTTCCTGATTCCAAGCCCACAATCTATCTACTAAGCCATCTAGCTTCTGCCATAAATTGTGACAGGTCTTCCCAAAGTGAAAAGGCTTTCAGTCCATTCTTAGATTAACCATCTTCCAAGAACCAGCCTTGCTAGATGATAAAATGGTCATCACCAGAAGGTTGATCCCCGATAACTATTTGAGGAAAGCAGCATTTCATGCTGCCTTCTACTGATGCATGGAGTAGTTGCAGTCTGTGTCAAGAGAAATAATACACATACTGATGAAACCACAGATCTTTCAGATTCTTTTTTTTTTTTTTTTTTTTTTTTAGTTTCACTATTTAATATATTGGGTAAATAATGAAGGGTACTGATACTCTAGAGTAGACTTTTCTTGGTAACAAGAAAAATGAACTGGAGATAATATAGTAAAGAAAATTTGAGCACCATATCCCGTGATTCATGAAATATCACTGAAATTTGCCAAGATGGCACCCATGAATAGTATGAATTTTGGAAAAGTATACTTTATTCAAAAGGAATGAGTGTGTGTGTGTGTGTGTGTGTGTGTGTGTGTGTGTGTGTGTGTATTGGTGGAGGTAAAGATATTTACAGGTAGAATAACACTTCCCATTAAGAAGAT
>CM053623.1:77028902-77090852 GCA_028646595.1 Phalanger gymnotis | reverse complement strand
GGAATCCAGAGTCTGAGACTGAATCTGGGTGTGTTTTCGCTGTCTGGCCATGTTCCCAGCCAACTTACTTAACCCTTGAGTTTTTCAACGGGGTGTGACTAAAGAGTTCTATGTTCCCCGCTTGGGCGGATGCGCTGCCTCACCAGTGCTCCTCCTTCCCCAAGAGCCCCCTACCCGGAGTGGGCTTAAATCTTCAGCAGGCTCTGCACTCCTGCTCTGATCAGCCACTTAATTCCTCCCAGAGGTGGGCCTGGGGCCAGAAGCAACTGCAGCTGATTTTCTAAAGCTTTTCCGCCTCCGTTGCCTCAGGGGTGGAAGCCGAACTGCAAACTCTGTCCTGTCCCGCAGCTTTTCCCACTAACCTTCTGTGTAGTCTTTGCTGTTTGTGGGTTGTGTGGTCTGGTACTTGCCACAGCTCAGTAATTCAGCATGCTAGAGCACTCTTGGCTCCTCTCCTGGTCTCATTGGCCCGCGGTCTGCCGCGCTTGGCTCGGATCAGCTCCGCTCCCCTCAGCTGGGGGCTGGGAGTTCCGTTTGAGACAGACCTTACCCCAAGACCATCCAGGCTGTCCTGGGCTGGAGCCCTGCTTCCCTCTGCCACTTTGTGGGTTCTGCAGTTCTAGAATTGGTTCAGAGCCATTTTTTTATAGGTTTTTGGAGGGACTTGGTGGGGAGCTCACAGCAGTTACTGCTTTCCAGTCGCCATCTTGGCTCCACCCCCCCAAGATTTTTCTTTTTGGTATCTTTGTCAAGAGGCAATCAGGGGATTCTTTCAATTTCTATTTTACCCTCTGCCTCTAGAATATCAGGGCAAGTTTCCTTTATAATTTCTTGAAAGAGGATATTTAGGATCTTTTTTTCTTCATGGCTTTCAGGTAGTCCAATAATTTTTAAATTATCTCTCCTGGATCTATTTTCCAGGTCAATGGTTTTTCCAATGAGATATTTCACACTGTCTTCCATTTTTTCATTCCTTTGGTTCTGTTTGATAATATCTTGATTTATCATTAAGTCACTAGCTTCCACTTGCTCCAATCTAATTTTTAAGGTAGTATTTTCTTCAGTGGTCTTTTGGACCTCCTTTTTCATTTGGCTACTTCTGCCTTTGAAGGCATTCTCCTCCTCATTGGCTTTTTGGAGCTCTTTTGACATTTGGGGTCGTCTGTTTTTTAAGGTATTATTTTCTTCAGTATTTTTTGGGTCTCCTTTAGCAAGTCATTGATTTGTTTTTCCTGATTTTCTCACATCACTCTCAAATTTCTTCCCAATTTTTCCTCTACTTCTCTTACTTTTTATTCCAAATCCTTTTTGAGCTTTTCCATGGCTTGAGACCAATTCATATTTTTCTTGGAGGCTTTTGATGTAGGCTTTTTGACTTTGTTGACCTCTTCTGGCTGTATGTTTTGGTCTTCTTTTTCACCAAGGAAAGATTCCAAAGTCTAAGTCTGAACCTGAGTCTGCATCATTTTTTTCTGCCTAGCCATGTTCCCAGCCAACTACTTGACCCTTGAGCTTTTTGTCAGTGTATGACTGCTTGTAGCATATAGAATACTTTGTCCTAAGCTTTAGGGCCCAAGTGCTGCTGTTTTCCGAGCTACTTCTACACAGGATACTCTGCCACACAAGCACTTCTCCACCCCCTAGAATGGCTAACCCTGATTGGGACCCAGATCCAAGCAGGCTCTGCACTCCTGCTTTGATTCACAGCTTAATTCCTCCCACTGAGTGGGCGTGGGGCCAGAAGCAACCACAGCTGGTGCTCTGGAAGCAGCTCCAGAGCTGCACCACTTCCATGCCCCTGGGGCTATGGCCCACCATGCACATATCCACTCCTTTCCAGGATTCTTTCCACTAACCTGCTCTGTTGTCTTTGGTGGTTGTGGTTTGAGAAGTCTGGTAACTGCCACAGTTCACTGATTCGGTGTGCTACAGCCTGTTCCATCCAGCTCCTGGCCTGGTTGGTCCAGGCACGGCCCATGCTGGGCTCTGTTCTGCTCCTAGCTCCATGTGATAGACTCCTCCCAGTAACTGTCCAGGCTTTCCTGGCTTGCAGCCCTGCTTCTCTCTGCTATTTTGTGGGGTCTGCAGCTCTAGAATTTGTTCAGAGCCATTTTTTACAGGTGTTTGCAGGGATCTGGGGGTGAGCTTAAGCAAGTCCCTGCTTTCCAGCCACTATCTTGGCTCTGCCCCCTCAATATGATTATTCTTGTTAGAAAAACAAAGCCAGAAATTATATGGTCTTTACTGTTTTAATTGACATGAATTATTGTTACATATTATGTAGCCTCCGGCATGGAAATTACTTCCACAAACAGAGGTCATGAATTATATATAACTTAGAGTCTTAAAGGGTTAATTGAGATTCAGAGATCTTAAGTGACTTGCCAAGAAAGGTGTATTAGTTAAAGTCAGAGGTTGCATTGGAACCCATGTCTTCCTCAGCCCGAGTTAAGCTCTTAATGCACTATAATGTGCTATTGAAATATTCAAATGGATTTGTGATTTCATAGATAAATTTATTTCTTCTAATGATATAGACTCTAATCCATCCATGTTTGCTTATCTCATGAAATTATTTTCCATAAGTTTAGTGAAAGGATTTCAGGCAATAGACTAGGCTTATTACTGGGTTTTTTTTTTCCACATTTCTAGGATACCAGTGAACAATGCATTCTAGTCATTGAGTTTCCCTCCCTGTAGCTACATAAACAGCCTGCCTACCATCTTTTTTGTTTTACCTCTCAATATTTTGGGGACATCTCTTCACCTTTCCTCCTTTGTAAATATGATGTCTGGGCTCCTTTTTATCATGACTTCCATATTATCTAATAAGTCTTAACTTATCTCTCCTTTATTTGTTTTCTAGTTCCGTTGTTTTTTCCAATGAGACATCACATTTTATTTTATTGTTTCATTCTTTTACCTTTGTTGTGTTGTTGCTGCTGTTTCTTGATATCTCATGGAGTCTTTAGCTTCCGCTTACCTAATTCTTATTTTTTTAAATAATTTTCCTCAGTGGTTTTTTGTATCTCCTTTTCCATTTGAACAGTTCTGGTTTTTAAGTAGTCCTTCTCTTCAGTAAAATTGTATACCACTGTTTTTCATTTGGTCAATTCTGCTTTTTATAGGTTCTTTTTTCCCAGATAATTTTTGTGCCTTTTTTTACCATTTGGCCAGTTCTGGCCAAATCTTAGCTAATTTTTTTTTGGTATGTCTGTGCCTCTTTTGCCAAGCTATTGATTCTCTTTTCACAATTTTCTGGAATCACTCTCATTTGTTTTTCCAATTTTCCCTCTATCTCTCTATTCTCTTTTTTTTGGGGGGAGGGCAGTACTTTTACAGTAATTCATCTTGTACTTTTGCCCAATTAGAATTTTTTTTACTTTGAGACCTTGCTTGTAAATATGTTTACTTGTTGTTGTTGTCTTTTAAGTTTGTGTCTTGAACTTCCCCGTCATCATAGTAGCCTTTTATGATGGAGTTCTTTGTTGTTGTTATTGTTTGCTCATTTTCTAGCCTATTTCTTAAATTTGAACTTTATGTTAAAGTTGGGCTCTGTCCCCAGGGAGATGGCACACTTTTCAGGATTCAGGCTTTTCCCATATTGATATTTGCAGAGCTAGTTCTGGCAGTATGTAAATTTTCAATGCTTCCATGGTTGTATGATTCAGGGAGAGGTGTGGTCAGTGTTCTCTCGGATTCTGCTCTGGCCTCTATGTATCCATCCCTGCAGCTTCAAGCATTAGCTCTCCTCTTGGCCCCAAATGGGACCCTACTTACCCGTATTCATAAGACACAGGGCTCTTCTAAGCCCCAAAATTGTGACCCGGGCACCTGCTCCCTTGTGGCCATGAGTACTATTGTTCCTCTCCATCCCATAACTTGGTATGGAACTGTGTATGGGCGATGCATACACTGGTTCAGGGCCTAGGGTTCTGTCTAATTTCTTTCTGACCAGTTGTCCAACCGTTTTACCATCATTGGACTGAATGATCCTGAAGTTGCTGTTGCTGCTATTGTAGTTGCCTCCAAAGCCTGCTGCTGGTGCTGAATACACCTTGACCCCACCCTGTGTCACCACAGTGTCATAAATTTCTCCTACTGACCTCCTATGTTGTCTTGGGCTGGACAAAAACATCTTACCCTGATCTTATGATGGCTTTGCTGCTCCACAATTCAATGTGATGTGCTGTGTTAGAGTTATTTGGAGGAGATTCTTGGGAAAGTTCAGCTAGAGTGCTGCCTTTACCCCACCAACTTGGATCTGGCTAGAAAACTTAAATCTTGTGCTATGTAGTGTAAAGTTTATTTTACTTTAATGTGCAGGGAATAAGTTGAAATTGATTTGTGTTTCCTTACCAAATCAGCTATCCTTATATAATCAGACTGCTAATTTTTTAAAACAAAGATAAGAATTGATACAGATCTAGAAGAAAGAATAACAAGCAAGAAAAATGCATGGTATACAATTAATTATAACTACTCCATACATACCCTGCTGTACATTTTAAGGCTAAAAATTATTGGAAATGATAGAATTACACATATATGAACACATGTCACATATTGGGTCAAACTGTAGCTCAGCATACTTTCACAGTGATATCAATAAATAGAAAAAGATAATGATTATTCTCTTAGGTAGTGTTGTCAATGTTAGAGATGTATCCGTCTCCCACATCCCCATCTTGCTGTTGTATTCTCTGTTTTAAACCATCAGAGATTCAGAGATCTACCATGACTGGGAGGATCTAAGCTGTATAATTCTGAACTTATTTGAAGCATGCATTGTCACCTTGAAGTGTCTGTTTTCCTCCTTCCCTCCTTTCCTCTATTTTCTACCTCTTGTTCTGTGAAGAGTAATAGAATTAATATTGCCTCTGGAAAGGCTCTGTTAATGGATTTCACATCTCTGCAGCTTGCCTAGCCAAACCATGTAATCTTACATAGCAACCAATAGTAAACATGATAAGAATGCAAAAGAATGCAATTAATTATTTTTCATTCATAACCCGGACAAACTATTGGGGTAATATTTCATTCTTTTCTGCTCACTTGTAAGGTCCAGATTTACCTTACTCTGATCCTTCAAGGTTTTATATACACCAATCTTAATCGCTCTGAATATTTTAAATATCTCTTTATCTAAATATCTATATCTATATATCCATATATCTATATGAATATATATATATGAATTTAGAACATGAAGCCTTTTTATTACAAGTTTTGAAAAAAAGAATCAGGTTAAAGGAGACTGAAGGTCATTTTACTTTTATTATCTTTATCTAGAGACCTTCAGCTCTAATACATCTCAAGCGAATTCATACATAGTCCTTCATTTATATGCATGCTGCTGTTTTATACAAAGGTTGATATGTTAGGAAGATTTACTTATATTTTAAAAGTGACCCAAAATTAAAAGTAAAGCATATTTTAAAAAGAATTATGGAAGATCTCATTGTACATATTGAAAAAATACATTCCTTGTATAAATTGAGAACTAAGAGTTTAAAGCTTTTTTTCCAAGTTAAAAAATAAAAGTTGAAATCCTTATATTTATTTGACAAGGTGTGATATTTGAATTCCCTAATTCCACTCTCGAAGGTGAGGAAATCCATCATAAAAATAGAAAGAGAATACTCATTAAAATGTTTCTTAATGGAAGCACACTTCACATATTCTTTGCATATAAAGAACAGTCTTAGATATAAATATATTCTATAAAAATAGTGCCTATAATTGCTCTTCTGAAAGTTGGGCAGAGCCTCAATTAGTTATTCAAAAAGGTCAAAACATTTTCATTTGTAATCTTAGGCCAGATGGTTCCTTTTAATGGCCATTTACTGATCATTTTAAAATCATGCTTATCTAAATTGACTGATTTGAATTTTCTGTGTTCTTATTTGACAATAAAGTGACCAGGAATATGACTTATATTTCTGATTTATTTGCCTACTGTAGATAAATATCCTGGTGTCATTTTTCTCTCAAAGTCAATAATTACTAATTTACATATCATGGAGTCTTCTTATACAAAGGGATTCACAAATGTGAGAACTTAACATTAATTGTAGGATATAATGATTGAATCTTTAACGAGGAGGATAAAATTAGATTTACTTCAAATAACTAGAAAAAATACCTGATAGTGGGATGCTGTGCCATATGTCTTTAAAATAAAAGTAACCAGAGCCTTATTTCTATGTAGGAAATCAGGATGTGTTTTCAATCTTATTTTCAGATCAAATCTAGACATGGTTTATATTCAGCTCTATGTGGGCAGAAGAAAAATAAATGATTAATCCTAGAGATCAGCTTTGGTCCTGTTATTCTAATATCCTTTGGAAAGTTAAAAATCTTTATCATTTGCTAAGATACAGAGATTCAAAAAGTTCTGCATTGTCCCTAACTAAAATGACTTAGAATGGGTATAGAATGGTGGTGTTTCTTATCTCATTGTAGGCTTTGAAAAAGGAATAGTTATTGTATGTCTGAGCAGATGAAATGGCTTAACATTGCTCAAAACTTGTCAAAGATGCTAATCTAAATCCTAGGGAAAACCATTTTGACAGATTACTAATACACAGACTGAAGAGAATTTAGTTAAAAAGAAATCTTATCAGCCATCACAAAATAGATCTTAGGCTATTTGGATTCCCTAACAACATAACAGAAACCACGGTAGCAGAACTGTTCAAAACACTTCAATGGAACATTTCCCCTATTAGGATGACTGGAAAATCTATACCCCCAGCTCTTCATTCACATTCGCTTTCTGTACATTTACACTTGGGTGTGGCATCCTCACTTTAAGTATATCTAGTAAAATTTCTCCCAAAATATTTTCCAAGTTTCTCCTTTCTTTTATGGAGTAAGAGATTAAAAATAAGTTAAGATATGACTTGTCCTCAAAGAGCTTACAGTCTAATGGGGGAATAAAATAAAAAGGATAACCATCATATACAGTATTACATAATGAGTTCATTAGAAGGTTATAAAACAACATGCTCTGTGAGGCCTCAAGAGAAATCCCAAACAGTGGGACTATAGAAGCCTATACAGAGTAGGTGAAATCTGCAGTTTTAGAGATAGATAATTGTTCAACAGGTAGATATAAAGAAGGAAAGGAGACATAGTGAACAGCCTGAGCAAGGAAATGAAGATGTGACAAGGCATTGTTTTTCTAGGAGATTGTTGTTGTTGTAGGGGCTGCTAGTTGGTGCAGTGGATAGAACTCTGGTGCTGGAGTCAGGAAGACTATTCATGAGTTCAAAATCTACACTTAGACACATAGTAACTTTGAGACCCTGGGCAAGTCACTTAATCCTGTTTGCCTCAGTTTTCTCATCTATCGAATGAGCTTGAGAAGGAAATGGCAAACTACTCCAGTATTTTTGCTAAGAAAAGGAAGGGAGACATAGTAAGCATCCTGAGCAAAGAAATTGTGATGTGATAAGACATTGGTTTTCTAGATTAAGCTAGATGTAGAATGCAGTAGTATTTTAAATAAAATTGGAAAGTTGGGGAGAGGAAAGCTAGCTTGTAGAGGACAATGAATGCTAGAAACCCAGAGTTTGAACTTTTGTGAGGTAAAAGTTACTTTTTTGAGGTCACACATGTATTAAATGGAGAAGCCAGGATTCGAACTCTGGTCCTCTGCATACATTTCCAGTGCTTTTCCTGTGAACTATATTGTACCTCCTCAAGTCCTACTCTTCTGCCTCATTGCAACATGGAGGTGACCATGAATTCCTGGAGTACTCTCTAGCAGGGTTCTACAAAGCCTTCCACTATAAGCCTGGCACTGCACTGTTCATTGTCTCTTCCCGAGGACTAGATTAAATTCAGAGGAAGTTATGCTAAAGGTGGCAATTTTTCTTTTTCTACTACAGCCACTCAAAGAGACTACTAAGCCTTAGAGTGGTCAAGATCTGTCTTGGTGGAGGCAGCATCTAAACTTCTAAAGTAATCCAAGTACGTATATATTGAAGTATTGACATAATACTGTGTTCTCATGGGATTTCTCAAGATTCTTAAGGGAGAGTTATGGGCAAGATGTTTTTTATCACTAAATTCATATATTTCAACCACAATTGTCTGAAACTAGTTAGAGACAACTAACAAAATTTAAGGCTACCTAAGCCTTTCCAACCCCCACAGGGCCAGAAGACTTATTTTAAACTGAGAAGAAAGCTCAACAAAAATAGCGAAGAGCTTTCAAATTTCCTTTTCAGTTCATAAGAACAACAATCATACACTTATATTGAATCGAGAAAAGTGCTGAGATGGTGGAACAAAAGCCCCGGTGTGATCATACTTCTTCATTTTCCATGTTGTTACAGTGATTTGTGTATTCAGACTCTAACAATGTGAATGACATGAAGTATAAGTGATTACACATTGCTGAATGCCTTTATAAGAGTTTAAAACGAAGAAATTACTTCTTTAGCATAAATGTATTGTTGCGGCTTGAATGAAGATAGCAGCATGCTCCTCCCTTTCTCTCCCCACTCCCCCCCCCCACTCAGCACACATACTACTTTTTTTCAGAGGCCTGGTAGCACATTAGGCAAAAGACATTGCCAGAAAAAAATGATGCAATTATATGCAAACAAATGCCATCCATACTAAAGCATTTCTCCTGAGCCACTCTATTATAAAATGAACATGCTGGAAAAGCACATTAGGGGGTATTTTGGATAAATATATTTATAAAGTATAAATATAAAATATAAATGTATTTATCTCTGCACTATAATGTGTTCGTTGTAAATACAGATTGAGGATCTAAGCATTTTGATTAGTGCTTTCTGTGGTCTAATGGAGCACCCAATCTTACTACTATTATCCTTCATCCTGAAGCAGTTCCTTCTTTGCAGAAAGCTTTTGTAAAATATGTGACAAATAGTAATCATCTCATACTACATGTATTTCCCATTATCAGCCCAAAGTGACTAAAATTATAATGGTCTTGGAAAATTATACTCATTCTAAGATGTTCAGCTGCGATCATTTGTTTTAATATGAATGCTAAGAATTAAAAGAAATAATTATAGAATTGATGAATCAGTTGGACATTTTTCTTTTTGCTTGAATTCTTTGTATAATCCTAATATGTGAAATCTTCAGAGAGTATACATGGTGTGGCTTTGGCATCCACATTAATGGTCGTAACTGATAGAGGTTGGTCTGTCCATTTATCAAGAACTATTTGGTAAACAAAAAATGAAGGACAACATGGTAGGGTGGAATGAGAGGTGACCTTCTAAACCAGAAAGACCTACTTCCTGCTTCTGATATATACTAGCTTCATCA
Organism: Phalanger gymnotis; assembly: GCA_028646595.1. Classification (NCBI taxonomy): domain Eukaryota; kingdom Metazoa; phylum Chordata; class Mammalia; order Diprotodontia; family Phalangeridae; genus Phalanger; species Phalanger gymnotis. Next base: position 77,081,534 of record CM053623.1, on the reverse strand, counting down.
TCTCTGGCCAAGTCTCTTAACCTTGCAATGTCAAATGCAGCCCTGTAAGACAATAATTTACAGATGGTGCATGAATCTGCATGGAAGGAAGGAAATCATTATGCCAGAAATTCTCCAATGCAGTGAAATCATAGAAGTGTGCAAAAAAAGGGAAACTTAAAATAGGAAAATTTTTACTCATTCTTAAGGTAGTCTACCTTTGAGTACAGAGGACTCTCAAATGAGCAAAAAAGGATTTAAGGTATCTATAAATCCAAGAAGTGAATGTGTCATAACCGTACTGTAAGAAATCGCACTTCCCGCATAACCCAGATCTTAGGTATAGAGCTGGAAGTAGTCTCACAGACCACATATTTCAAATTCATAGATGCAAAAACTTAGGCTCAGGAGTCTAAGGGAAATCCCCAAGGACACACATTTAGCAAAATCCTGAGTTCAAATCCAATCTCAGACACTTAGTAGCTCTGTACTAGATCCTGGGCAAGTCATTTGACCTTTGCCTCCATTTCCTCAGCTATAAAATGAGGAACAACACCTACTTTGCAGGATTGTTGAGAGGATCAAATAAGATAATATTTGTAAAAGTACTTAGCCTAGTGCCTGGCTCATAATAAGCACCATATAAATGTTTATTCCTTTCCCTTCCCTTCCTGGGTCCATCCAATAAATTTTCAATGTTACCTTAACCCCCAACAACTCATTAAGTTGAGAATCTACTAACTGATTTTAGATAGTTGCTAGAAAGTTGTGAATCATGACAAACCTAAGGACAGACTATATTCATGAACAAATGCCAAATATTTCTAAGTTCAATATATATGATACAACTTCTCTTGTTTCAGGAGATTGCTACCTATTCAGAGGTATCTCCAGGTGAAAATGTCTAAAATTCTTCCATTACATTCACGTAGTAAGAGCACCTCCTTTTCAAGCAGCCAAACAAGGGAAAAAGTAAAATAAGAATTTGGATGTAAAATTAGAGAGTATAGAAAAGGCGGGGGTGGGGCTCAGAACCAGGAAGACCTGAGTTCAAGATTTGCCTCTGGCAAATATCATCTGTGGGACTCTGGTCAAGTCATTTAAGGCTCTTCTTAATGATCTAGACAATTCTCACAAGTATTCTTAACTTGGGATCCTGGAGTTTGTCCCTTAACTTCCTGTCTAGAATGTGGTATACCTAACGGAACAAAGTACTGCAGGTATGTCTATGCTCGGGAAGAGTCAATATGTCTGAGTTTATCTGCCTTTGAGGGATGCTTTCATTTACATTGTAGTTCTTGCATACATTTTGATTTGTTTTGTTTTCTCCTGGTTCTATTTATCTGGCTCTGTAGCAGTTCATACATGTTTTCCGGATCTCACATATTGGTAATTTATTAAAAATATAGTAATATCCCATTGCATTTGAATGCCATGATTTCTTTAACCATTGCCCAGTAGATGTGGACCCACCATCACATTCAACTTTTGCTCTTCAAGAAATTGTGCTATATATAATTTGGTGATGCTACCTTTACTTCTGTCTGGCCCTCTTTGTGAATATATCTCGTAGTATAATTGCTGGGTCAAAGGGAATGAAAAAAAATTCTCTTTTCTCTCTTAATATCAGGTCTTTTTCCAGAATGATTAGACAAATCCATTTCTCTACCAAAAATGTATTTGTATATATGTGCCCCTACAAGTTTGACTCTTCCTGTACTTTATTTTGACAGTTTGATGAGTATGATGTGTTCTGGTTTTATTTTCCTAGTTTATTTTAAAAGTATTTTATTGGTATATTTTGTTTTCACATCACTATTACTTCCCAGAATATCCTCCCCTCCCTGCTCATAGAGTCATTCCATACAATAATGAATAAAACAGGGAAGAGAGGCAATTAAAAAAAAAACTAACCCACATTTTGAAAAAGTCTATCATGTTTATTATCCAACACTCAAATTCTTCTACTACTTCAAAGAAGAGGGAAAGAAATACCTTTTCATATCTCTTCTGTAGGGCTAATCTTGGTCATTAAAACTTCAAACTATTCAGTTATTTTCAGTTGCATTTACTTTGTTGTGGTCACTGTGTATATTTTCTACCTGGATCTGTTGAAATCATTTTGTATAAGTTTATATGTTTATATCAGTAAGGCAAAATTCACAATATTAATAGTGATCATGAATATGTCTGTGTAGTTCACAATCACAAAATATAAGACACTTTCTATATAGAAGTAAAACATTTATTCAGACACCAGAGGATCACATCCCCAAACCAATAATTCCTATTCAACATAGCAACAATTGAATCCCAAAACCATTAAGTCCACTTCAATGTAGCAGCAAGGAAATTAAACACAATGTTGCAGCAAAGATTTATGCCATCCTGTAAACTTCCCATCTGCTGGGGCCTTCCCATAAACATTCACTCACGAACCCTAGCTCTCTACTTGCCTGTGTCCTGTCTTCCCACAGTTCTGAGGGCCTTTGCAGTTCTACAAGCCCTTCCAGTTCTCTCTCTGCCCTTTGCAGCTTTCTCTCTCTCTCTCCTTCTCCTTGGGCTGAATTTTGACCTTAATGGCTACCCTCAGGGCATATATACCCTTCTTAGGACCCCAAGGGCCTTATGCCTAATCAGCAAAAGAGTGTGGGCCTGGAGCCTTTCATCTAGTTAGCAAAAGGGTGTGGGCCTTCCCACAAACAAACCTCCCCTAAGCAAGCTTTCCTTAACTAGCTCGACCTGAGGCCTATTAAATGGGCCAGGAAGATCTTTAATCATATTAACACCACAATGTTTTCCTGACACTTTAGGTACTGAGTGAATGAATAAATAAATAAATAAATAATATATAATGAATAATAAATAAATAACTAATAGAATGAATAAATAAATATATAATAAATAAATATAAATGATAAATAAATAAACAGAAAAAAGCAGTAAGAGTTCTCTGAATGAAAAGCATGATACTAAGTGTTGGGGATACAAGTAGGAAAAAAACATTTCATTGGACTGGAAGCAGAGCTCTTGGTCTGGGAACAGGGGAGATAATTAAATCTTTATATTGTCTTTTCCATCACACACATATATGCATGCATGTATGTATGTACACGTGTATGTGTTAATTATAATAATAACTTTTGAAAATAAAGTTTTCTTCTCTATTTTGCCAAATTAAGCAACTAAGAAAACTATAGTGGAATCATTAGCACAAACATACCACCACTACCCCCAGATGCCAGGTCCATCTAAATATAATTAATTGTTTTCTGAGGATTAATTAGGCTGTTTTATAGCATTTATATTTCATTTAGAACACAAGTTGTTTTTTTTTTTTCCTGTACTTTGGTGTAACTGATCATGTTTCACTATGTGTTTGGATGATCCTCCAGGTTCTTCTTACTTTCCCCCAAGTGAAAATAAAATCTGCTTCATTGTCTCTAATAGTCATTGAAGTGTTCTCTTTAAGTCATGTAACTTGTGTACATTTCCTTAGAGTAATAACCATTCTTACAAACCATAGATTAATGACCCTCCACCCTCAGCTGTAGGTCTGATTCCCTACAAGGGAGTTTACTATTTTTCCCTCTCAGACTTCTAGTTGTAAAATTGAGTCTCACCAGGGTTTTCTGTTATAATCACTTTTTTTTTAAAAAAGTTGGTTAATTGTTTCATTTTATTTTATTAGTTTATAACACTCAGTTTCACAAGTTTTTGAGTTCCAATTTTTCTTCACCCGTCTCCTACCCACTGCCAAGATGGCATGGGATCTGGTATAGGTTCTACATATACAGTTGCATTAAACTTATTTTCCCAAAAATCAAGTTGTAAAGAAGAATTATAACCAATCAAATGAACCATGAGAAAGATGAAACAAAACCAAGAATCATATAAAATCAAATGAAATTAAAGAAAAAGAGAGAGTAAATTGTTTGCTTCAATCTGCATTTAGACTCTAATTCTTTCTCTGGACGTGGATAGCCTTCTCCATCAGGACTCTTTTGGAACTGTCTTAGAACCTTGCATTGTTGAGAAAAGCCAAGTCTATCAACATCACAGAAGCAACGTGTCCATGGTTGTGTACAATGTTCTCCTGTTTCTGTCCCTTCATTCATCACGAGATCATATACGTTTCTCCATGTTCTTATGAAGTCCATCTGCTCTTCATTTCTTATACCACAAGATTAGTCCATTACATTCATATAACACAATTTGTTTAGTCATTCCCCTGTTGATGGGCATCCCCTTGATTTCCAGTTCTTTGCCACTACAAAAAGAGCTGCTATAGTTTTGTACATATGGGTCCTTTTCCCCCTTGTATGATCTCTTTGGGGTATAGCCCTAGAAGTGGTATTGCTGGGTCAAAGGGTAGGCACGTTTTTATAGCCCTTTGGGCATAGTTCCAAATTGCTTTCCAGAATGGATGGATCTGTTCACAACTCCACCAACAATGAAGTAGTGTTCCAATTTTCCTACATCTTCTCCAGCATTTATCATTTTCTGGTTTTGACATGTTAGCCAATCTGACAGGAGAGATGTTGTACCTAACAGTTGTTTTGATCTGCATTTCTCTAATCAATAAAGATTTAGAGCACTTTTTCAAATGACTATAGAGATCTTTAATTTCTTTATCTGAAAAATGCTTGTTCATATACTTTGGCCACTTATCAATTGAGAAACAACTTGTATTCTTATAAATTTGCCTCAGTTCCCTCTATATTTTAGAGATGAGGCCTTTGTCAGAGATATTGGTTGTAAAAATGCTTTCCCAATTTTCTGCTTCCCTCCTAATTTTGGTTACATTGGCTTTATTTGTATAAAAGCTTTTCAATTTAATGTAATCTAAATCATCCATTTTGCATTATGTAATGCTTTCTGTCTCTTGTTTACTCATAAATTCTTCCCTTCTCCATAAGTCTGGCAGGTAAACTATTCCTTTCTATCCAAAACTGCTTATAGTATCAGCCTTTATGTCTAAATCATGAATCAATCTGGACTTTAATTTGGTATATGGAAGAGTAAGATATTGGTTTTTCCCAATTTCTGCCACACTGTTTTCTAGTTTTCCCAGCATTTTTTGTGAAATAGTGAGTTCTTATCCCATAAGCTGGAGTCTTTGGGTTTATAAAAGAGTTGATTATTATATCCATTAACTACTGCATCTTGTGTACCTACCCTATTACATTGATCCACCATTTTATTTCTTAGCCAATACCAAGTAGTTTTGATGATCGTTGCTTTATAATACAGTTTAATATCTAGTATGACTAGGCCTCATTCCCTGGCATTTCTTTTCATTAATTCCCTTGATATTCTGGAACTTTTGTTCTTCCAGAGGAATATTGTTATTATTTTATCCAGCTCTATGAAATAATTTTTTGGTGTTTTGATTGGTATGGCACTAAATAAATAAATTTAAGTATTTATTACTTAATAAATTAATACTTAATTATTAATTATTTTACTTAAAATAATTAATAATTAATAAATTATTTAAAATTATTAATTAATACTTAAGTATTAAAGTATTTTTATTTTTATTTTTTTTTATATTATCTCATCCTAACAACAAGCAGCTAATGTTTTCCATTTATTGAGAACTGGTTTTATTTGTGTGAGAAGTGTTTTGTAATTGTGTTCATATAGTTCCTGGGTTGGTCTTGGCAGGTAGACTCCCAAATATTTTACGGTGTCTACAATAACTTTAAATGGAATTTCTCTTTCAATCTCTTGCTGTTGGGCTTTGATAGTATTACATAGGAAAGCCATGGGTTCATTTTGTGTGCTTATTTTATATCCTGCAACTTTGTTAAAGCTATTTAGTATTTCAAGTATTTTTGTACTTGATTCTCTATCTCTAGGATTCCCTAAGCATATCATTGTATCATCTGCAAAGAGTGATAACTTAGTTTCTTCTTTGCCTAATTCTTTCAATTTCTTTTTCTTATTGCTAAAGCTGATATTTCTAGTATCAAATTGAATATCAGAGGTGATAATGGAAATCCTTGTTTCATCCCTGATCTCATTGGAAATGCATCTGGCTTATCATCATTTAATATAATGCTTGCTGTTGGTTTTAGGTATATGCTTCTCATCATTTTAAGGAAGATTCTGTTTATTCCTGTGCTTTGTAGTTAATAGGAATGGGTGTTGCATTTTATCAAAAGCTTTTTTCTGTATCTGTTGAGATAATCATTTGGTTTCTGCTAGTTTTGTTGTTGATTGTATAATCACTCTTGAGCCTCCATCTGGTGTGCTCTCTATATGTTATCAGCCAAGACCTTTAATTATTTCTTTGTAAAGGCTATTACTAAGTTGGCGTAGTAAGAACAGTGGCACAAAATAATCATCCCCAAAGTCATCTGACGTAATCCAGTGATCAAAATACTTTATTCTGCTCACACTAAGGAATTGACATATTTGTACTTATAGTTTTGATTCAGTATTTCAATATAGATGTCTAGGTCTTTTATATTTAATGAGGTGAGAATGTGGGATATTTACTTTACACCTATATAGCACAATATAATACTAGATTGGCAGAGAAAAAAGCTTAATCCAGTTTCATCTAGTCATGGTCAACTGTTCTGAGTTAGCGGAGTGTCATACAAACTATGCATTCCTGACCAATGCTGTCAAAAATGAAATCATTTCAAAATTGTTCATACCTCAAAATTCCCACAGCTATGCAGTATTTTTTCTTAAAATTGTATTTAAATATTTCCTTCAATAAGCATCAATAAAATTTCTCTGTAGTACTCCTTAATCCTCTCCAACTTGGGTTTTAAAACATTATTTTTCTAGTGAGAGGGAATTGGCAGTTTTTTTTTTCTTAACTTCCTATTCGTCACCCCCAATCCAGTTTGTTGCCAAGGTCTGTCAATTTTACCTTCATACAACATTTCTCACATATGTTCCCTTCCCTTCTCTGACACTGCCTTCACCTTAATGCCAGTATTTTTTTGCTTTGTTTTTGGCAATCTGGGTTAAGTGACTTGCCCTGGTGTCACATAGCTACTAAGTTCCTGAGGCTGGATTTGAACTCGCCCTAATTCCAGGGTCAGTGATCTATCCAATGTGCCATTTAGCTGCCCCCATCTTAATGCCACTCTTAACAGCATCTTACACCTGGATTGTTTAATAGACTGTGGTTTAATCTACCTTCCACAAGTCTCGCTCCCTTCAAGTTCTTTGTCCACTCAGATTTCAAAGTGATCTTTTTAAAGCTTCTGACCATATCTTCCAACACCACTACTCAATATATATTGGTATTTTTTTTAATTTATATTTTATTATTTATTTATTTTTTAGCTTTCAGCATTAATTTCCACAAGATTTTGAATTACAAATTTTCTCCCCATTTCTACCCTGCCCCCTACTCCAAGATGCCCTATATTTTGATAGACCCAATCCCCAGATAGCCCTCCCTTCTGTCACCACACTCCCCCCCATCCCCTTATCCCTTACGTTCTTGTATGACAAGATAGATTTCTGTGCCCCATTGCCTGTATATCTTATTTCACAGTTGTATGCAAAACAACTTTTTTTTGAACATCTGCTTTTAAAACTTTGAATTCCGAATTCTCTCTCCTCTTCCCTCCCCACCCACCATCCCTAAGAAGGCAAGCAATTCAACATAAGCCACATGTATGTCATTATGCAAAACCCTTCCACAATACTCATGTTGTGAAAGACTAACTATATTTTGCTCCTTCTTATCCAATTGCCCCTTTATCCAATTTTCTCCTTTGACAGTGTCCCTTTTCAAAAGTGTTTGCTTTTGATTACCTCCTCCCCCTATCTGTCCTCCCTTCTATCATGCCCCCTTTTTTTATCTCCTTCCTCCTTCTTTCCTATGGGGTAAGATACCCAATTGAATGTGCCTGTTATTCCCTGCTCAGTTCAAATCCAATGAGAGCAAGATTCATTCATTCTCCCTCACCTGCCCCCTCTTCCCTTCCAACAGAACTTCTTTTTCTTGCCACTTTTGTGTGAGAAAATTTACCCCATTCTATCTTTCTATTTCTCCATCTCTCAGTACATTCCTCTCTCATTCCTTATTTTATTTTTTTAGATATCCCTTCATATTCAACTCACCCTTATATATATATATATACACATATATACATATATACATATATACACACATATATATATGTGTGCACACACATATATACATATACATATATATATGCATATGTATATTCCCTTCAACTACCCTAATACTGAAGTCTCATGAATTATACACATCATCATGGTATATAGGAATGTAAACAAAACAATTCAAGTTTAGTAAGTCCCTTGTGATTTCTCTTTCTTGTTTACCTGTTCATGCTTCTCTTGATTCTTGTGTTTGAAAGTCAAATTTTCTATTCAGCTCTGGTCTTTTCATTGAGAAAGCTTGAAAGCCTCCTATTTTATTGAAAATCCATATTTTGCCTTGGAGCATTATACTCAATTTTGTTGGGTTAGTGATTCTTGGTTTTAATCCTAGCTCCATTGACCTTCAGAATATCATATTCCAAATAGAAGTTGCTAGATCTTGTGTTATTCTGAGTGTGTTTCCACAACACTCAAATTGTTTCTTTCTGTCTGCTTGCAGTATTTTCTCCTTGATCTGGGAGCTCTGGAATTTGGTGGCAATATTCTTAGGACTTTTCTTTTTGGGATCTTTTTCAGGAGGTGATCTGTGGATTCTTTCAATTTCTATTTTGCTCTGTGGTTCTGGAATATCAGGGCAGTTCTCCTTGATAATTTCTTGAAAGATGGTATTTAGGCTCTTTTTTTGACCATGGCTTTCAAGTAGTCCAATAATTTTTAAATTCTCTCTCCTGGATCTATTTTCCAGGTCAGTGTTTTTTCCAATGAGATATTTCACACTGTCTTCCATTTTTTCATTCCTTTGTTTCTATTTTATAATATCTTCATTTCTTATAAAGCCACTAGCTTCCACTTGCTCCAATTTAATTTTTAAGGTAGCATTTCCTTCAGTGGTCTTTTCACTTTTCAACTTCCTTTTCCATTCAGTTAATTTTGCCTTTTGAAGCATTCTTCTCCTCACTGGCATTTTGGAGCTCTTTTGCCCTTTGAGTTAGTCTATTTTTTAAGGTGTTATTTTCTTCAATTTTGGGGGGTCTGCTTTAGCAAGTCATTGACTTGTTTTTCATGATTTTTTCATCCCTCTAATTTCTCTTCTCAATTTTTCCTCTACTTCTCTTACTTCCTTTTCCAAATCCTTTTTGAGCTCTTCCATGGCCTCAGACCAATTGATGTTTTTCTTGGAGGCTTTTTATGTAGGCTCTGACTTTGTTGTCTTCTTCTGGCTGTATGTTTTCCTCTTCTTTGTCACCAAAAAAAGATTCCAAAGTCTGAGTCTGAATCTCAGACTGTTTTTATTGCCTGTTCATGTTCCCAGTCAACTACTTGACCCTTGGGCTTTTTTGTCACGGTGTGACTGTTTGTAGTGTAGAGAGTACTTTGTCCCACACTTGAGGGGCTGTGCTGCTGTTTTCAGAGATACTTCCACACAGCAAGCTTTGCCACACCAACATTCCTTCTTGCCCAAGAACCCCCAACCATGATTGCGGCCCAGATCAAGACAGGGCAAAGCCAGCTTTGCAGTCCTGCTCTTATCTGCTGCTTAATTCTTCCTACCAGGTGGGAGCAACTGCAACTGCAGGTGTATCTCTAGAAGCAGGCTCAGAGCTGCACCAATTCTTCCCCCACCCTAGGGTGGTGACTGACCATAAACTCCTTTCACTCTGTCCCAGCAGCTTTTCCCACTAACCTACTCTGTTGCCTTTGGCAGTTGTGGGTTGAGAAATCTGGTAACTGCCACAGTTCCATGATTCAGGGTCCTAAGGCCTTTTCTGCCCAGCTCCTGGTCTGGTTGATCCTGGTGAAGCCCAGTCTGGGCTCTGCTACTCTCTGCTCCCAGCTCTGTGTGATAGACCCTTTCCAGTGACCATCCAGGCTGTCCTGGGCTGGAGCCTTGCTTCCCTCTCCTATTTCATGGGTTCTGCAGCTCTAGAATTTGTTCAGAGCCATTTTTATAGGTGTTTGGAGGGACCTGGGGGAGAGGTTAAGCAAGTCCTTGCTTTCCAGCTGCCATCTTTATTAGTATTTTTTTAATCACCTTCATGATGAAATATAAAATCTATTGTTTGGCATTTAAAGTCCTTTATAACTAGTCCTCATGATTTTTCTAGTCTTGTAATACCTTACGCTTCTATACATACAAACACACAAATTCTATGTTCCCATGATACTGGCTTTCTTACTGTTCCTCTAACAAGACACTTAATGTCCTTTCTCTGGGCATTTTCACCTTCTGTTCCCCATGGCCCATACATTCCATAGCAAGAATGCTCTCCCTCTTCTTCTCTATCTCTTGGCTTCCCTGACTTCCTTCAACTTTTAATCAAAGTCTCGTCTCTTGCAGGAAACCTTTTTTTATCCCTTTTAATTCTAAAGCTTAAATTATTTCCAATTTATTCTGTACATAACTTATTCATACATATTTATTTATATATTATCCCCTCCATAGACTTTGAGGTTCTTGAGAGTAGGGGCTATCTTTTGCTTTTGTATCCCTAGCACATAATAGGCACCTAGTAAATCTTTTTGACTGACTGGTATGTTTTTTAAATGATTTTTTATCTTTGATAGAATTCTTATATAAACTATTTGGGTCAGGGGCTTTTATCTCTTCATAGGTCATTTATGACTCACTTGATTTCTCTTTCTGTGGTTTTACTGTTTAAGATATTTTCCTTTTTAAAAAATCAATTTGAGTATTTACAAAATTTCTAGATAATCTCCTTTTCAGTTGTGTTCATTTCTGCTTACATACAAGTACATATAGTGGTTTTTAATGTTTCTTAATTGCTTTTTATTCTCTCTTCCTCTTCTAATATGCTTTATTAGAATCTTCAGAAAACTTGTATTTCAACCAAAGTTACAAGTCTTTAAGGTTGTAAAACATGCATTACAATAAAAAGTGCTGCATTAATCCCTTTGCAATACAGAATACAAATACTTTACACATTACATACTCAAGAAGTGCTTTTTACTTTAATGGACATTTTGGAGAGAGAAAGGAAGAGAAGAGAGGAGAGGAAAGGAGAGGAGAGGAGAAGAGAAAGGGAGTGTGAGAAGGTTAGGAAAAGAGAGAACACATAAATGATTCTGGGCTTCAGAAATTACAATTAAAAGTCTATTGTTATTCAATAATTTAAATCCTTTATTAGCTGAATTGATTGAAAAGGGGTAGGGCATATGCTTTTAAGGATAAAATTAAGTTTGGGCCATTTTCCTTTCTTACTACACGGTGTCATATGATAATAGTTTTATTTGTTCTTTTTCATATATGAGAAAGATTAGTTCAACAGCATTCACTAGAGGAAGATGAGGTTGTACTGCCAACCTTTCTTAGCATAATACATTTGGTAGCAATAAATACATAAAGAAAGTCATGAAATCTGGGCTCCAGTTGTAGGCCTGCTACAGATAGATTGAGCGGCCTTGATCAGATCACTTTCCTTTTGTGTCTCAATTTCCCAATCTTTGATATAAAGAAATTGAATAAGAAAATAGTAAGTAAATCTTGCTCTGAAAGTTTAGGTCTTTTAACTCCTGATAATTCAGATGCCCTACTACTTCCTCTGTGAATTTGCTTTATTAAATACTCTTCTTGTGTTTTATGACACAACAGAAATTAGGGACTGAGTTAAAAAATGTCTAAGAAGAGCGGGTGTAGGGTAGTATTTGAGAAGAATTCAGACAGTTTTCCACAAGTTACAACATAAGATCTTTTGTCCACTCGTTCTAAGTCATGTCTTTGATGATTTGCAGAGCAAAAAATGGAGCAAAAATCATAAATTTCATACTTTTATAGCTGATTAAAATATAAATGAGCTTATGTGGGCTATTCGTCTCTCAGTCTAGAGGGTGCAGAGACAAATGTTTTGGAAAGCTTCAAAGGGTTCATATGGTGGCTTGTCCAGAAGGACCTTATACTACTACATCTGAGAGTAAACTAAAAAACCTCTGAGAACACATTTATGAACATTTTATAAGGAATCTTACACATAAGATTTTGTTTTATAAAATTTATTCAAGAAACAATTAAACACCAGGTGATTCCACTCAGCACTATTTTGATCCCATTCGTGGGGAAGGATTAAATGTTATGTGTATCTCGCATTCATGCTAGTTGCTATATCATTTCAACCCCACTTGAGTATAAGTACCAAAGAGGTGAATGATTTACTCTGACTTTCTTACAGTGAATTACCTTCTGTGCCTTTACTTCTCTTTGGAAGGGAATTTTGGGAGTTTCTTACTCTCAAAATCTTCAAAATTGAAATCATCATCTTTACTCCACATGCCTTTGCCTCTCCCTAATGTTATTCTAACTGCCAAAGGCTCTGTCATTTTCCCAGTCATTCAGGATCATACTAAAGAAGTTTCATCCTTAACTCTTCACACTCTGTCTGTTGCCAGATCCTATTGATTCTACCTCTGTAAACATTGCTCATACTCCCTGCCCCCATCTCTTCACTATCACTGCGGGTACAAGCTTTCATCACCTCACACCTGGCATATTGCTGTGATTTTCTGATTGGTCTCTTTGCCTCAAGCCTCCCCTCCAGCCCATCTCTCTCTGAACTTTCAAACTGACCTTCCTAAAGAGCAGATCTGAACATGTCACATACTGCCTGCCAGCAATAAACCTCAGTGATTCCTATTACCTTCAGAATCAACTATGAAATCTTCTAGGTAGTTTTTAAAGCCTTCGATACCCTAATTTCTTCCCACTTTTCCATTTTTCTTATGTTACTGTCCATGTACTCAGCAATTCAGTGCCCCTGGCCTTGCCCTTCCTTGAACATGAAACTACATTGTATCTCCTGACTCTGCATTTATCTGACTTTTCACTGTACCTAGAATCATCTCCCTCTTCATCTCTATATCCCAGTTTCTCTGAATTCATTAAAAAATGTGCTAAAAACTCAACAGCAACTACAAACCTTTCCCGATTACTGCTTAAAGTTAGTTATATCCTTTTAGTGATTATTTCCAATTTGGCATATATGTGCATATATGCATATATGTATGTACATTTTTGTATATATATATATATATATGTACATATACACAGACACAGACGTGTGTATATGTCTATATCTATATCTATCTAATGTTTGTACACAGTCATTTTGCCTCTTGTTTCTCCTTTACATAGATTGTGAGTTCCTTGTGAGCAGAGTTACATGACATGGCCACAGAATTTGATGTTATTATGCTGGTATGCTATCTCTGGCAGGGACTTCTGACTATATCTTTCAGATATGTCATTGCTCATGAGATAAATGGAGTGGATTCTAAAGTAGGGCCCAGCAAATATAGACTTTTACCCTTTCACAGTAGTATCTCTCTGACCTTGAGAACTTCAGTTCCCATTCCTGGTGACTAGAATGTATGTTCTATCCTCTTTAATCCTTTAAATCAAATTTTCCATTTCACTTCCCTTGCTACCTTGTCTTATTATTTCTGTTTGTACAATTTCATTCTCGCTGTCTACATACAATTGAAGTTCTGGCATTTCTTGTAGCGGCCGAGGCTCTGGAGGAAAAGAGAGAGGAAAGCTATATCCAGTTAAGTTACCGAAGAGGATGGTGGAGGATTATGTCACTTGTTATATTTCATCCATTCCTCTAAAACTCAATTCAAGTATCAATGAACTTTTTCACGATCCCTAAAGTCATTAATGAACTTCCCCCTCAGCTCTTGGTGTTTTGTTCTTGTTGTTGTTTGTTTTTTGTTTGTTTAGGGAAAGAACTAGAAAAGTAGAATGGTTCCATTCATTTAATTTGAACTAATATCCTCAAATTAAAGGGAACAGAGAAGAAGAGAAAGCATGCTGTTTCTAGAAGCTAAAGTGTTTTATTTAAAAAAGGCTAGATAATGATGTTAGGATCTTGAATGTGGCAATATATTTTTGTCACTTTTTGACTGCAATAGCAAGAAGAGGAAAGATATTGCACATGACTATCCACTTTAAACACTTATCAACTATGTTAATTTGGGCAAATCACTTTACCTCTTTTTAAGTCATTTTCCTCCTCTGTAAAATGGAAATAAGAGCATATACCTAACAAGGTTGTTAGCATGTTGAGGAGAGAATACACAAAATCTCATGAACAGTGTAAAGAGCTATGTAAATATGGGCTATTGTTATTAATTAAGTGAGAGTAGAATCATCATTTGGCAAGTATGTGTGTGTATACACATATATACACACATACACACATGCGTATACAAACGTGTTAAAATTAGTATCTAACAGTATTTAGTATGTACTCAGGAAATGCTGAATTTTAAAAATGACAATGTTTCTCTTTTCAGAAGTTTTGCATTTTCATTCTCTGCATTAAAACATAGCATATATATGTATATATACATATATATATATATATATATGTTCATTTTCCTATTTTTAAAATAAAGAATATATGGTTGTACTTTCAAGGTCTACCCATGTGGGTGGAGAAAAACCTATCCAGGAAAAAACGGAGCTAGATGCAAAAATGTATACTATTCTTTAAATTCAATAGAGTGAAACCTATGAAAATTATTTCATATCATCTTGCCTTGAGCAACTGAAGAGATGTATGTGTTCAAGTGTTAAAACACTTCTTGCTAAAGTTTAAATTGCCAGCAAAGAAGATTTTTCTTTATCACAATGACTGACTGTTTGTTCATTTATGAAAGTATTTTTTATATTCTCTCTGTAGATGGAGTTTGGGGATTCATCTGGGAAGGTTTAAAGCCAAGTTCATCTGCTAGTCTAGGTTTGCAGTGAGCTTAAAAGAAAGGCAAACAAGGTCAACCAAATGTAGAAATGTTTTGTTGAAAGATCTTCTTTGGGGAGAAAGCAAGCCAAGTAAATAAACAAATCACATGAGGGTAAGATCTGCCTAAAAAGTATTCATCTATAAACAAATTCATGGAATAGGTTATTCCCTAGGCCTTGATTTTTCTTCTTGGATCACAGAAGGATGAATGGAGGTCAATGGGAGTGAGAAAAGAACTTGAGGGAAGTTTCCAGAAGCCTTAATGACCCTGACCGGGTCTAGAAAGATCATTTTACATCCTTAGTCAATCATTCTCAAAGTTGTTAATGAGAACCAAAGAAATTTTTCACATGAATAAAGCTAGCACATAAAGCAGTAATATAGTCCACATTTATATAACACTTTATAGATGATAAAGCAATTTCTTATAGCTAACCTTTTATAGAATGCAAGTATATATTTTGCAAGGCATTCTTATAGAATTCATAAAATAGAAAAGCCAAAAAGTCTTTCTAGTCCAACTTCCTTGTTATATAGATAAGGCAACTGAAGTCCTGAGAGGTTGAATTATTTCTCTAAAGTCATACAACCAGTTTGCGGTAGATCTGGGACATGAATCCAGTTCTGTTCTTTTTCATTTCACTATTTGTTTGTTTTAACTATACCTTTCTCCTTCTCACCTCTACCATGCTTCCAAATCACAAAATATACTAAAGAATAAAATATCCTTTGGTTTGAACATTTTGCTCAATACTGAAATACATTTCTAAATTGCTCATATTAAGCCCAATGAATTGATCTGAATTTCTTTCCTACCCTCTGTCTACTTTTTGTAAGAGATATACTTCAACAGAAGAATATCAACTACTGTTGTAATAGAATAAATAGAACAAGAATTCTGAATATTCTACAGATTATCTACAAATTATGTCACATGTATTATTGTTTTTATAACATTGAAGGATTGAAGATAGAAATAGAAGAAAAGGTAACCAGCACTTAAGTTCTTTCTTCCTATTTTTGATAACAGTTTTGAATTAATTAGTCAATTCAGTGAAAACTTTCCTGGGAAAGTTGACCAGTAGAGAACTTGCTTTAGCCATTATGTGAATATAAATATTTTATAAATATTCATTTATAAGTCACTTTTACATCTTTTTAGATGTTGAGATCCTCCAAATATTTCCATTTTCCAGTTTCATGCAGTTCAAGATGATTACATAAAATCATGGAGCATTGCAGAGTGTCCTAAATAATTTAGGTAATTTTTCAAAAGAAATGTTTGACTTAAGTATCCACATAAGGGGAAAAACTGAATAAGGAAGACCTGTTTCTAAATGTTAGGTAGACGAAGGATGGATAAAATGAATGGGTAAATAAAAACATTAAGTATTTAGTGTACGAAGTGTTGTGCTGTGATCTTGTGATAAAACTGCAAAAAGTGAAATGATCATTATCATCAGGATGCTCATAATGTTCCTGAAGAGAAAAAACAGCACACATAGGGGAGTGTGGCCATAGAAGAAAATTTTAGTCTGTTTGTCATATGGATTTGGAATTGCTATAGGGCAGTGATTGTATTACTTTGACTATTATGACAGAGAAGTAGATAATGTTGAAAGATAGGGGGTAAATGTGTACTCATACAGAGTACAGAAATCAGTAAGATGGCCTAGTCTAGCGTAATGCAAGTGGGAAGTAAGAGCTGAGGCCTAGAATAAGATAGATATAATGGACTATGTAAATTTGCAACCAGTTAGTCACCACTCAGTTATTAATGGAATAATAATTACAAAAAAAATGAACTGACGTCATGGATGCTGTAGTTCCACCAGAGGTTCCCAACCTTATTTGGCCTACTGCCCCCTTTTTAAAAAAATACTCAGACTCCCTGGAAATCCACTTTATTTAACCCCTTATTGTTTTTATTTTGTTTTGTTTTGATTTTTAAAGTTCTGCATTTCAAATTGCTACCACTCCCTTGGATTGTTGCAGTTCCCCCCCCCCAGAGGGCTGTATTACCCACTTTGGGGACCTATGTCTACACAAAGCATGCTGATACAGGTGGGTAGAAAATGAGCAGCAGTGTCTGCCATTTTCTCAGAGTATGGCCCAGAATTAAAGAGGAGGAAGAGAATGCCCTAGAATGCTTTGGGGAAATTTCTAAGTTATTTCAGTGACCTTGTTTCTCCCTGAAAAAAAGTCTATTTCTATTTTTATTGGTAATTTTCTGTTGATGCTGTGTGGTTATGAGTGATGTAATACTGCACTTTCCAAAAAAAAGTAAAATGATAATTGAGAATCATGCAAATAGCAATAGAAATGTATAAAATATTACAAATGAGATACTTTGCAGTAAAAGTATGATATCATCAGACAGATGTATAAAAAGGAAAAACAGTATAGTCAAGTATGTGATAAGAATGAGAGTAAAGGAATACACTTATCTTTACAAAGTCAAGAGAATAAGGAGAAAGACTTCTCCACCTGTAGCAAAACTGTGAGATAACATGAATGAGATTTGCTAGATGGGAAATCATGCAATATTCATTATTAAATGGTCATATTATTTAGCTTTCGCCAATTTCAGACTTGTTGAAAAGGGGAGGGACAATAAACAAATATGAGACTTAACTCTGAGAAAAAAGCTACAGAGAAAATGCGTTTGCATTGGGCAAAAGACTACCTCAACGTTTTGTGTTTTTCTTGATCATTTGCACATGAAATGTTGGAAAAACAAGGAGCTAATAATTGGGGGATTCTTAAGCCTAGAGCTTTTTTATGATTATTGCACAATCGGAGTTTGTCTGTGGTTCGAGTGGCAGAGATCAGCTCTGGGTTACTCATAAGCTGAAACAATGTTTCTAACGGAGAAAATATATTTCTGAAGCAGGCAGGGTAAGTGGGTAAAAGAAAAGGTTTCAGAGCCAACAATACAGTTCTCTGAAGGGAAAGCAGAGAAGAGTTCCCCTTTCGTTGAAAAGGAACATAGATTCTCAAAATCAAACAAAAGAACTTGAGAAAGAGTATGGCACTATGAAGAAAGACTAGCAAAGCAATCAACCATTTTGACAACATCATCTAAAAGTTGTTAATTTATCATAGCCTTAGAACTCTATGTTGGTGTAGATACTCACTGTACAGACTGAAGGGAATCAGGCCCAGGAACAGAGTAAGAGCCCAGAGAAGACAAACTATCATTTAGTAAACACCTACTAGGTGCCAGACACTGCGCTAAGCCCTTTGCAAATAAAGGTTCTCTTAGGTCCCCCACTTTATAGTTGAGGAAACTGGAACAGTCAAAGGTTAAGTGACTTGAACAGGATCACATAGCAAGTAAACATCTAAGGCCATATTTGAACTAAAGTCTTCCTTCCTCTGGGCCCACAGCTCTATCCACTGAGCCACCTATTTAAGCCATACACTCACTAGCTGAGAGACTAACCTCACTGTTAGAGATTGTTGGAAAGTCCATTTTAAGACCCAAAACAAATTTCAACAAAATTAGAAAACAACATACTTTTTGGTATATTAATTTCCTACTTCTGGAATATAATAACGTTACATGTTCAATTATAAACTATTCATTTTTACCTGTAACAAACATATATCAAATATTAACTGCACAAGACATTGAAGATACAAAAACACAAACACAGCAATCCTTGCTATCATGGGTCGCAAATTCTATATGCCTTTGGTTATTTCAAATAGTATCTTTAGAACAGCTAAGTTTTCATTCTTTTGTGTGCATGCGTGTATACGATATGTTTTTGCTTGTTAGACTTAAGCCTTGGAATATATTTTCAATAGTAGTGTCTCTAAATATAATCAGTCTTGGAATCAGAATTTTACTGTTCCTTAGTCTTTTGTTTATCTCCATGACTTTTAGCCTGGTGAAGTACCTGACACTGCCTAGTTAATCACCATTTGAAACAGTGCAATGAGTCTCACAGATACCACAAAAAAACAGATCTTAAATTATTATTTTTAAAGTACTTGCCTGTTTTTCATTATTAGTGCACCAATCTCATCCCCTGGGAAGAGTAGGACTGGGTAATTTACTCTTTAAGCTCTAGAAGACTGAATGCTTTGAGCCTTTTCAAAAACTTTCTGACATATCAGTGCTAATTTCAGTGGCACCTGGCAAGCTCTCACAATAGATGAAGACAAGGAAAACCAGTGAGTGGTGACAGTCTTGTAATCTATTGTCTGATTGCTTGTCTCTGTGTCATTGGTGAAAGGCACATATCTCCTTTCTGCGTTGGAGTGCAAGCCTGATGGGTTCCTGTAGTTTGGCTTACTTCAGAAACTTTGGCAGCAAAGAAAGAAAGTCTCTTTTGAATCCCATAGGTCTGTCTGTATAAAGAAGATTCTTCTCAAATCAAATACTTTTCACTACCACATGCATTTTCCCTCTCATCCATTATATAATCTCCCAGAGACACTTCTGAAAATAGCGAAAATCTTTCTCATGAATAGTGGTAGATGTCTCTTAAAGAAACGCTATAATAATGAGCATCTTAGAGTCCCAATTTCAAAATAATAATGTGTTAAGCATCATATTGTTCTACCCCTTTGGTTGAGAAATGAGACCTTATATTGATAGATGATTTGTTTAAAAGCCACAAGCTTAACTGTACTAATAACTTCTTAACCAGAGCTCGCTCCATGAGTATTTGTAATAGGAACCTATCCGTGAAATGTGGTATGAGGGGGCTCTTTTAGACTCAAATTATCCCCTTTCTTGATAGACATATAATAAATAAATTACCATCATACCTCATGTTCAACTAATATATATATATATATATATATATTTAGTGTCGTGAATCAGTGATTCATATATATGTATGATATATATGTGATATATATGTACGTATGTATGGGGCAGCTAGGTGGCACAGTGAGTAGAGCACCAGCCCTGGAATCAGGAAGACCTGAGTTCAGATACAGCCTCAGACACTTGACACATATACTAGCTGTGTGACCTTGGACAAGTTACTTAACCCCAATTGCCCTGCCCCAAAAAGAAAAAAAATAAAAAATTATATCATCATCATTCCCTTCAAGCTATCTTTAATATATATATGTGTGTATATATGTATATATGTGTGTATATATGTATGTGTATATACATATATACATATACATACATACATATATATGCATATATATATACATATAAATATATATGGCTAGGTGGAGCATTTATGAAACCATTGGACCTGAAGTCAGGAAGACCCAAATTCAAATGTGACCTCAGACACGCTACACTTAATATCAAATCACTGTAAAATGGAGATAAATTGAGTTAGTATTTCTAATGCATTTTGCAAACTTTCAAGCAATATATGAATACTAGCTATAATTATTATTTATATATAATATATAGATTTTAACTTTCATTACTTTGCTAGTCAACAAAGCATGATCCTCTTGAAGTAGAAGAAATATGCATTGGTTAATAGGTTTTAGTATTTTAAAATATGGAATTAAAAATCAGAAGCTAAACCACAGATACCAAGTAGCTAATGAAAATATTTACCCATTTACAAAGTCTGTAAGTTATTACAGGGAAGCAGTGAAACATGTTCCGTTTTAATTAGAGAAAGAGTAAGAAAATAATCTTTGGAAAGTAAGATCGTTTTTTGTTTTGTTTTGTTTTTTACTTACTACTTGAATACAATGGTGTCATAATTGTGTATATATAACTATACACACATATATACACATATACATTTGTATACACACATATATATATGTATATAGATATATATATACATATACTTAATAATTAAGCTCAAAACCAGAAGACGTTCTAATCCTTATTGTGCTAATTCTTAGCTACGGGACCTTCAAAAGTCACTAAAATTCTATAGTTCTCAGCTTAAAAGGAAACCTGTGAGTATCGAATTAAATAACAGTGTTATAAAATCACAAAATGTTACTTGGAGGCAAGGTATGAATCTGTGATTTCATTTCTGACCTCTGGGTCAGGAATCTTTGTCTTCCAGTGCAAGTGGGCCCCTTTACTACAATTTGTAATTAGAGAGCTACCTGAAAGCCCTTAGAGATTTACTTGCCCAGGGACACATAGCCAGTAGGTATCAAATAATTGAACTTGAACTCAGGTCTTGCTGGCTCTGACAGAATTTCTCCATCTGCCATGACTTATTTATTCTTGCAATGCCAGATAGACATAAGATATCGAAACATCTCTCTTGATTACCCTTGGGATGAAAAAGTACTAAGTATCTGACTTTTTAAAACTATTTTAAAATGGCAGATTAGGTAGACAATACTGTCACAGTGTTCTCATTTACTCAGCATTTGTAGAGAAATTCCTTAGGGGGGCACTATTTCTAGTTCTCCCATCAGTTTCCTGGATATTCTTTGGCAACTTGTAAAGCATTTCTGCCTTTTGTAAGTGGAATTCATAAGCATTAATCAATAACCATTTACTAAGCTCTGCTACGTGTCATGCACCGTGCATGGTTAGGCATTGGAAGAGAGAGATGGTGTCCGAGACCGTATCCAGCAGAATTTAAGCTCCTTGTTTGCATAAATATTTGTTTTTGTCTGTATCTTTATTCTTCCTATAGCTATACTAGATTGTAAACTCCTTGAAGGTAAACACTTTCACTTGTCTTTATATCCCCCTCACCACAGTGGATTCTTAATGTAGACTTGTTGATTAGGTGTGTCTCCAATTCCTTATGGGTAATACGTAATTAATAAATGTGGCTTTTAAATCTAATTAAATTCTAGTTCAATCCGTGATTTATTATGATGCCTGAAAATCCCATCTTTTAACTGACTACTTTCAATTGCACATCATGTTTTAAAAATTCTCCATTACTGAAATGGGTAACACTTCACCATAACCTAGACTAGTTATCAGATAACTTAACTGTTACCTAAATGAAGACAGGACACTGAGGGGATGAGTACGAAACAGAACATATGGATAAGAAAGTGGTTCCTGGGAAAGGTACTGGTTCATAGGCTTTGTTCTCTGTGCAATCAGGCCTAGTGGGTGGAAAAATGAGGACTTTGAATTCTGAGGACCTATGTATAAGTATTATTTCTGATACTTGGAAATAAAAGTGTTTAAAATTGTGTGATCTTGGATTATTTGTTCCCTAGGCATGCGTTTCCTCATATGTAAAGAGGGTTATACTGGGTTTCCTCTGAAACCCTTTCTCACTCTAGACCTATGGTCCTTAGAACATGGTATCATAAGGAGGGGCTCTGGACAAGAGACAAAGAAATGAAGAGGGCTGCTAAATACAAACAACTTTTGAGAAACTAGTTTCAGTGCTAGAAGACCTGGGTTTGTATTCTTCTTCTATGGCTATGGGATATAAGACATGTTACTTCACTGAGACTTAGGGTTCTTTTTAAACTAGAAATGGGAAAAGTGATACTTGCCTTGCCCTTTTCATTAGGATGCTAGGGGTGTCAAATGAGAAAATCTATGCAAAATATTTTGTAGACCATAGGCCACTGTTTAAATATCAATGTTATTTCAACATGTTGCCTAAGACCAAAACTATTTTGAAAAGACTAGATGGCTTGATCTGAGATTAAAACAAAACAAAACACTTTCTATTTAAAGTTTTTCATGCCATCTTTATTCCATTCTGATTAAACTTAATTTTCATATTTAAGGTTATTTTCCCCTTTCTGCTACTTGTTTTTCTTCTCTGCCACTATTTCTATCCTTTCTTCTACATTTCTGTCTTAGGCAAACTGTCAGTTCCTCTTCAAATATCCTATCTGCTCATTTTACAGAACTCGAAGGTTTTCTACTTCAATCATTTCTTAAAGCAGAATTTTACTTGAAACTACTTTGTTTTCACAACAGTCTTCTCAGGTCTGGGTTTACTTTTGGTGAAGCTTGTTGTTAATAATGGCAGTGTCCTTTGTAGGGAAATAGACTTCCTGGAGTGATAGCTCTGGAGAAAGGTAGATGAAAGCACAGGGAAAGGGATTTGGGAATTATTCTTTGGGCAAATTTCCCCCACCTATTCCATATTCTTTTCCAAACTTTTTAAGTAATAGAAGAAAATAACTTACATATGTCTTCTTATACCTAAAGTATTTACCCTTATCTTGTAAAATGATAGGTAATAAGCAGTACAATATTTTATTTTATCTGACTGACTTTATGAGTCTTATCAATAAAGGAAAGCTGACCACATAACCCAGGAAAATGATCATATATTCATTCTTTGAGTTTAGGATGGATGAACCTGACTGATGAACATACCAGAAAGACAGATGAGGCAAATGGATACTCTCACTTGCCATTTCTGGAGAAGTAGTCTGTTCTTCTTTTCAGTTTTATTTTATGACTCCTAGAATCCCTTGCTGCCTTCAAAATTCAGTTTAAATACCACCTTCTTTGGAAAGTCTTTCCAGGTCACCCACCTCCCTGATCACAGGTGAACTTCTGTCTCTTCTGTATCTTGTCTTATAAATAAGTATTGATTTACATGCTATCTCCACCATTAGAATGCAAGTTTCTCAAGAGCAAGAAAAAACTTTTCATTTCTTTGTATCCCCAATATTCCATGCATTCCTTGCCATATGGTAAGCATTTAATATATTCTTTATGATTGACAGATTAATTGACCTCTAATTAGAAGACTTAACTGATCCATACAAAATATAGATGGCTGAGACCATAATTATCTCTGAAGGTTGTAAAAAGACTCCCTGACCCCAAATATCTGCCCACTTGTGATGTTATCCTGAAAGTCTCACCATTATTCCCTTCTTTGGATAAAGTCTTTGAAGAACATTTTTAAAAAGCAAATATAATCTGGTAGCATAAATAAATCAACCACTAATACTTTAACAGGAATCAATTTCTGAAACTGGCCAATCTGTCACAAAGCCGGAGTATAAGAACATAAAAACCAAAGCAGGTAAATCTGATGCATTGGAAAGAAGGGCTCTAGTGAAAAGCCTGAGATAGCTAATACTCATTGTGAGGTTGCTGGATTGTAGGAGGAAGAGAGAAAAGAGAAGAAGAAAAGAATGTACAAGCACCAAGAAATGAAAAGGCAGTAGTAAGAATAAATCTTGCATGCTTCCACATTTTGGCTAAGCCCTTTTCTAGGTGACCTATTTACAGACTCTTAAAATTTAGAACTGGAATAAGTTATCTGATTCAACACACACACACACACACACACACACACTTGTGCACAAACACACATATGTTATATATATATGTACATATATTTTATATATATATATATATATATATATATATATATATATATATATATACCCATACATATTAGGTATGTGGAAACTGAGAGTTATAGGAGTTAAATGTATTACCCAACTTCTAAAAATTAATGAGTAGGATATACAGTTGTAGGATCATATTTTTTTAATCTGAAAGAGACCTTCAATATCATCTAGCCCAACCTCCTACTTTGACAGATGAAGTCATTAAGGCTTTTCAATTTAAATTCCTTTTCCAGGGTCACATGAGTAATATGTGACAGAATAAGGATTCAAGTCTAAGTCATCTGTCTCCAAATACAGGTCTCTTCCCTTAATGCCGTGTGTCCTCTACTAGAACTAGGATTCAAATCCAGGTCTACGTAGAAAATTACCTTCATTTCCAATTATACTAGAGTATCCTTAAGTTTGGAAGCACAGCCAGTTTCTGGGATCACTTCTCAAGAGTTCAGTTTCAAGTTCTTTGTCACCCTTAAAGTGCTAAAAGTATATGAGCTGTAGCTATTGTTGATGTTGTTAGATTTGTAGGTAGTAAACGAAGTACTTATATAGCAAGTGCGACTGCATTCTGCCATGAAGTAGAACTTAAAACAGGGCCTTGTCTAAAGCTATCTCAATTTCCATTGTTTGCTTTGATGGTTTTTGAAGGGTATCATCACAGGCTGGACATGATGCTGGCCTTCTATTTTCAGTTTGACTTTGGAATGAAATGAAGTTCTCATAGGTCACTGAACAGTTAACAGAAAGGGGTTTACTTACCTATAACATAAAAAAGATATTAGCAAGAATACGTTAGCACTTTGCTTCAGAAGGTGTGTCTCTCAAATCCTTGTATTTGGTCAGCAGTGAAGAATTTGGTTTCTAGACATCTACCAAATCAGAAAAGCCCTAGAAGCCACATTTTTACCAGAAATTATCAGAGAGCTGGGTCAAGCTAGATTGGTGTGAAGGCCAGTCAGGTAGATATTATTCATTTTGCAGTCTGCTTTAAAAGGACCCAGTATCATCATAGTGTCCCATATCCTAAGTGTTCTAAATAACTTGTACTTTCTCTGAGTCAAAGATGTATAATATTCAAAAATTTAACCCCTGAGGGAAAATAAAAATGTGAATGTGTTCTTACATGAAACTAGCAACCTTTATACTTTCAAGCCATAAATGGGAATTTCATTCTTAATTGAAAATGTACAGTTAAAGCCTCACACAGCACTTTGAAAGTGTAACCTTAAGGATGTAATCTGTGTCTCTGGCATGCAGCCATGTGTGTCTGAGTGTAAAAATGAGTTCTTAAATATTCTTGCTTTTTTGTTGTGGTGCTATTTATTTGGGCCCAGAGTATGACTTAAAAAGCAGCTTCCCTTGTCTCATTTATAGTTAAGATATAAGGCTGACTTTCTAATATGCTATGTGATTTCCTGGCACATAACAAATGCATGCAGTGTGCTATGCCTGAATATATTTGGATGACAGTTTTTATGGAAGACTCTGCTTGCTAGAAAACTTTCACAAGTCGAAAGGCTTACTCATTTTTTTCAGAAACATAGATATATGGCCATGTATTTAATATAGCACCATCATTTTTCCTAATATCAAATTAAATGTAATAAGACAAAATAAAGAAATTAAAGGAATAGTTATGGACAAAGAAAAGGCAAAATGATCTGTATTTGTATATGACAGTTTACTTAAAGAACAAAATTCAATGAAAAAATTAATTGAAATAAGAATTTCAACAGAATAACAAAAATATAACAAGCCAACAAGCATTGGCAATTTTTTTTTATTTTAATAAGATGATTATTAGTTTTAATATAGTTTGAAGTAGAGTAGGTTTAAACATTCTTTATTCACACTTATTTTCATTATCTCTCTTTAAACTTTTGATATTTTGTTCTACCAAATGACTCATATTTTATACTTTTTAATGGGCATTCTAGATAGTCTGATTAGTATTTCATGAAATCTGCAAATCAATAAAGGTGATATGATCATGTTTGTTTTATTGACAATTAGGCAATTACTATTTTTATAATTGTTTCCATATTTTCTCTAAGTAATATTTTGCCTGTATACTTCTATATCTTGAATGTATCTTTGAAGGGTTGAAACCTATGTATTTTGTTAAACTTGTAGTTATTTTGGAATTTGTTTTTTCTCCTTACATTTCTTGCCTTATTGCTAAAGCTAGCATATATAACATGCTATCAAATAATAATCACAGCGATGGATATTATTACTTTAATATGATTCTCTTGGGAAAATGTCTATTGTTCCGTCATCAAATAATGATAACTTTTGAGTATTTTTTAAAAAAAAATTACCATGTGTTTTGTTTTTATATCACCTTTGCATCTGAATGCATCTTTTCTTATTCTGCCTCTATCTAGCAAGGTATTCTTTGTATCTTTAAGAAAATTAGTCTGCACAACATTTAAATCTGAAATTATATGTAGTGTTCCATTTCCATAGTCCTCACCTGTGAAAACAGGTGCATTTTCTCCTTTTTTTCAGTTTTCAGTTTCGTTTTTTTAAAATTGTTCTTTCTGCTTACATTATTGTAGTCATCATATTATTTTCTACATTCTACTTACTTCCAATTTTCTTTTTTTAAATACAGTTATTATTGAAGGGGCAGAGCCAAGATGGAGGAGTGAAAGCAGGGACATATCAGAGCTCTCTCACAAATTCTTTTAGATATTTCTAAAAAATGAATCCGAACAAATGTGAGAGAGGTAGAATCCACTAGGAGACAGAGTGTGGCAGATTTCCAGCACAGGAGAGTCCAATAGTTTGATGGGAAGGATCTGTCACACCAGGCTGGGAGAGCACAGAGTGTGCATGGGCCTATACCAACCATAGCAGAATGGAAGCAGACCATAGCTAGCTGAATAACCAGCTGCCGTGGTGATCCCCAAACATCTCAGCAAGGGACGGGAGTCTATTGGAGCTAGGTGAGACAGAAATGAAGGGGCAGTGTTAGCAGCTACTCCTGGGCCTATCATCCCAGAGACTTAATGTTTGAAAGTCACCTTCTTGAACTTCCAGGAGCCATGAAAACAGAGTGAACTGTAAGTGCCCTCATCACTCCCTTGTTGACCTTGAATAACCCAAAGAATATTGCCCTAGGAAAAACTCTGAAATAGATTAGCCAAAAGTAGGAGTACAACAGTCTTTTAGCTCCAAAGCTAGGGAAAAATGTCACTCTTGCTGTGGTGGAAGAGTATCAGTGCAGAATAGGAGGTGTACTAGCAAGCCTCAGTAGACCAGCAGGAGTTCCTGAGTCCTGGGGGGTGGAGCCAACAAGCGCCAACACCAGGACCCCAGGCATGCCTCTACACAGCCAGGGAAACTGGCAGATACCAGCACAGACAATAGCTGAGGCCCCCCATGCTATAGCACAGCCCTGGGGGAAGAGATTTCCAGCAGCCAGACCACCCTCCCCCACACCTCATGCTGTGAGCTTCATGTAATTCTGGGGAAACTCAGAAAGACTTCACCAGTCTTAGATCCTTGGCACATACCAGCCAGCTCCAGCCCAGTACCAAGTGAGCTACAGCATTATAAGGCTTCTAGCTGACAAAAGCAGAGAAAACAGCACACAAAACCAGTAACTGGGCCCCTAGTTTCCAGTACAAGAAGCATGGGACAAAGCCCACTGTGCCTTACAAGCAGAGATCCACTTTAAAAGCCAGGGAGAAGGCAATCACAGTGAAGAAGCAAACTAGACAACCAAAAACCATAGAATCATACTATGGAAACAGGGAAAATCAAAATGAGAATTCAAGGGGGGATAGCATTGACACTATACCCACACCCAAAACCTCAAAAGGGAATATTAACTGATCTCAAGCCCAAAAAGCATTCCTGGAAGAGCTCAAGGAGGATTTTAAAAGCCAAATTAGAGTGGTAAAAGAAAAATTGACCAATTCTTTTAAAAATACAATGGACCAAATGGAAAAAAAAAACAGTTCACTGATGAGTATAGATCTTTAAAAAGTAAAATGGATAAAGAGGTACAGAACCTAACAAGAGTATCATTGGAAAGTAAAATTGCCCAAATGGAAAGAGAGCTACAGAAGCTAACTGAAAAAACAAATTGTTAAAAATTAGAATTGGGAAAGTAGAAGGTAATGAAACTATAAGGCATCAAGAATCCATCAAACAAAATCTAAAGAATGAAAAAATGGAGGAAAACACAAAATATGTCATTGGAAAGACAACTGACCTGGAAAACTGATCCAGGAGAGATAATCTAAGAATTATTGTACTACTGGAAAGCCATGATGAAAAAAAGAGCCTGGACAGTATCTTCTAAGAAATCATCAAGGAAAACTAAGGTCCTAGAACCAGAGGGTAAAATAGTCATTGAAAAAATCCACTGATCACTCCCTGAAAGAGACCCCAAATTGAAAACTCCCAGGAATATTGTAGACAAATTCCAGAAGTATCAGGTCAAGGACACAATACTGTAAGTAGCCAGAAACTACAGTCAGGATCACATAGGACCTAGAAGTTTCTTCATTAAAAGATTGGAGGGACTGGAATATGATATTCTGTAAGTCAAAAGAGCTTGGACTACAACCAAGGAGCAACTATTCAGCAAAATGTAGCATAATCTTTCAGGCAAGGAGGTGGGCATTCAATGAAATAAAAGAATTCCAGACCTGCCTGATGAAAAGGCCAGAGTTCAAGGGAAAATTTGATCTTAAATACAAGACTCAAGAGAGGCATAAAACAGTAAACAGGAAAAAAAAACACTTATTCAATAAGAGTAAATTGTTTATATCTCTATATGGGAGGACAATACTTGTTAATCTCGTGAATGGTATAGTCATTTGGACATTTAAAAGGGATATACATAGACAGAGGATGTGGATATAAATTAACTGGTATGATGATAAAAACATAATTAAGGGGAGCAAAGGGATTGTAATGGGAGAAGAAGTAAGGAGGAGGCAGAAAAGGGTAAATTAAATCACATGAAGAGGTACAAAACATAGTAGATAGAAAGAACGGAAGGAGAAGAGCAGTGTTTGAGTTTTACTCTCATCTGACTTGGTTCAAGGAGGGAATAACATACTCTGTTAAGTATAGAAATCAAAGTTACCCTACAGGTAGTAGGATGAGAAAGGAGAAAGAAAAGATGGGGGTGGTTAGAAGGGAGGGAAGAAGTAGTAAAAGAAAAGGGCAAGATAAGGGAGTGGGGATGATAGGGAGGGAAAATTGAGGGAGGTGGTGGTTAAAAGCAAAACTCTTGAGGAAGGGAAGAGAGAAGGGAGAAATAAAAGCATAAAAGGGGGGACAGGATGGAGAGAAAGACACAGATAATAATCATAACTGAGAATGTGAATTGGATGAACTCTCCCATAAAACAGAAGCATATAACCGAATGGATTAAAAACCATAATCCTACAATATGTTGTTTACAAGAAACACATTTGAAACAGGGGGATACACACATGGTAAAAGTAAAAATCTGGAGTAGAATGTATTATGCTTCAGCTGAAGTTAAAAAAGCAGGTGTAGCAATCCTAATCTCACATGAAGAAAAGGCAAAGAAAGATCTAATTAAAAGAGATAAAGAAGGAAACTATATCTGGCTAAAAGGCACCAAAGAAAATAAAGCAATATCATTACTTAACATATATGCACCAAGTGGTATAGCATCCAAATTCTTAGAGAAGTTAAGGGAGTTACAGGAAGAAATAGACAGCAAAACTATACTGGGGGGGGACCTCAACCTCCCCTTCTCTGAACTTGATAAATCTAATCTCAAAATAAACAAGAAAGAAGTCAATTTTAGAAAAGATAGATATGATAGACCTCGGTGGGGGGGGGGGGTGAAACTGAATGAGGATAGAAAGGAATATGCCTTTTTCTCAGTGGTCCATGACACATACACAGAAATTGACCATGTAATAGGGCATAAAAACCTCACAATCCAGTACAGAAAGGCAGAAATAGTCAATGCATCATTTTCAAATCATGATGCAATACAATTATATGTAATAAAGAGTAATGGAAAGATAGACCAAAAACTAATTGGAAACTACATAATTTAATCCTAAAGATTGAATGAGTAAAACAACAAATCATAGAAACAATCAATAACTTCATTCAAGAGAACTGCAATAATGAGACAGCATACCAAAACTTATACGATGCAGTGAAAGCAGTTCATAGTGGAAGTTTTATATCTCTGAAAGCTTACATGAAGAAAACAGAGAAAAAGGAGTTGAAAGAATCAGGCATTAAACTGAAAAAGATAGAAAAAAGAACAAATTGAAAATCGCAAATTAAATACCAAATTAGAAATACTGAGAAGCAAGGGAGAGGTTAATGAAATTGAAATTTTGAAAACTATTGAACTAATAAAAAAACATAGTCAGTTTTATGAAAAAAACAATAAAATTGATAAAATTGGTCAATTTGATTAAAAAAAGAAATAAGAAAACAAATTAACAGTATCAAAAATGGAAAGGATGAATTCACCTCCAATGAAGTTGAAATTAAAACAATAATCAGGAATTATTTTGCCCAATTTTATGCCCATACATCTGACAATCTTAAGGAAATGAGCAAATATTTACAAAAATATAAATTGCCCAGATTAACAGAAGAATAAGTAAAATACTTAAGTAAACTCATCTTAGAAAAAGAAATTGAACAAGCCATTAACTCTCTAGGAAAAACAAAATTACAGGCCAAATGGATTTACAAGCAAATTCTATCAAACATTTAAAGAACAATTAATTCCAATACTTTACAGATTATTTGGGAAAATAGGTGAAGAAGGACATTCTTTTGATGACACAAATATAGTACTGATACCTAAACCAGGAAGTGACAAAACAGAGAAAGAAAATTATAGACCAATTTCCCTAGTGAATATAGATGCAAAAATTGTGAATAAAATACTACCAAAAGATTACAGCAACTTATCAAGAGAATAATACACTATGAACAGGTAGAATTTATTCCAAGAATGCAAGGCTCATTCAATGATAGGAAAATTATAAGCATAATTGATCATACCAACAATAAAATAGTAGAAACCATATGATTATTTCAATAGATGCAGAAAAAGCTTTTGACAAAATACAACACCCATTCCTATTAAAACACTAGAAAGTATAGGAATAAATGCAGGCTTCTTTAAAATAATAAGTAGCATCTACCTAAAACCATCAGCAAGCTCTATACATCATAGG
This sequence comes from Phalanger gymnotis, assembly GCA_028646595.1. Classification (NCBI taxonomy): domain Eukaryota; kingdom Metazoa; phylum Chordata; class Mammalia; order Diprotodontia; family Phalangeridae; genus Phalanger; species Phalanger gymnotis. Next base: position 77,050,219 of record CM053623.1, on the reverse strand, counting down.
AATAAGGTAGAAGCATTTCCAATAAGATCAGGGGTGAAACAAGGATGTCCGTTATCACCCCTGATATTCAATTTGGTACTAGAAATGTTAGCTTTAGCAAGAAGAGAAGAAAAAGAAATTGAATAAATTAGAGTAGGCAAAGAAGAAACTAATTTATCACTCTTTGCAGATGATATGATGGTATGCTTAGAGAATCCTAGAGAATCAAATACAAAACTACCTGAAATAATAATTTTAGCAAAGTTGTAGGATATAAAATAAACTCACATAAATCTTCAGCATTTCTATATATTTCTAATGAAGCCCAACAGCAAGAGTTAGAAAGAGAAATTCCATTTAAAATTACTGTAGACAATTTAAAATATTTGGGAATCTACCTGACAAAGCAAACCCAGCAACTATATGAACACAGTTACAAAACATTTTTCACACTAATAAAGTCGCATCTAAATAATTGGATAAACACTAGTTGCTCATGATTAGGCCAGCTAATACAATAAAAATGACAATTTTACCAAAATAAATTTACTTACTTAGTGCCATACCAATCAAACTACCAAAAATTATTTTATAGAGCTAGATAAAATTGTAACAAAATTCATCTGGAAGAACAAAAGCTCCAGAGTATCAAGGGAATTAAAGAAAAGAAATGTTAGGGAAGGTGGCCTAGCCATACCAGATACTAATCTGTATTATAACCCAACAATCATCCAAACTACTTGGTACTGGCTAAGAAATAGAGTGGTAGATCAGTGGAATAGGTTAGGTACACAAGACATAGTAGTCAATGACTATAGTCATCTACTATTTCATAAACCCAAAGAGTCTAGCTTTTGGCATAAGAAGTCACTTTTTTGACAAAAACTGCTAGGAAAACTGGAAAATAGTATGGCAAAAACTGGGCACAGACCAATATCTTACACTGTCTACCAAAATAATGTAAAAATGGGTTCATGAGTTAGATATAAAGGCTGATGCTATAAGCAAACTAGGAGACATAGCTTACCCGTCAGATTCGTGGAGAAGGGAAGAATTTATGACCAAAGAAGAGATAGAGGCCATTACAAAATGTAAAATGGATAATTTTGATTACATTAAATTGAAAAGTTTTTGTACAAACAAAGCCAGTGAAACCAAGATTAGGAGAGAAGCAGAAAATTTGGAAAGAATTTTTTTTATAATCTGTTTCTCTGGTAAAGGCTTCATCTCTAAAATATACAGAGAACTGGGTCAAATTTATAAGAATACAAGTCATTGCCCAACTGATAAATGGACAAAGGATGTGAGCAGGCAGTTTGCAGAGGAAGAAATTAAAGTTATCTGTAATCATATGGAAAAATGCTCTAAATCACTATTGATTAGAGAAATGAAAATCAAAACAACTCTTAGGTACCATATCTCTCCTGTCAGATTGTCTAACATGATTGTCTAAACAGAGAAAAATTATAAATGCTGGAGAAGATGTGGGGAAATTGGAACATTAATGCATTGTTGGTGGAGTTCTGAAGTGATCCAACCATTCTTGAGAGTAATTTGGAACTATGGCCAGTTCATATAAGTCTTCTCATATTTTTCTGAAACCATCCTCCTCTCATTTCTTATAATACAATAATACTCAATCACAATCATATGCCACAACTTTTCCAGCAATTCCCCAATTTATATACATATATATATATATGTATGTATATGCATATGCTCAAATTCCAATTCTTTGCAGTTGCTGTGAATATCTTTGTACATATATATCCTTGGTTCTTTAACTTTGATCTCTTTGGGGTACACACTTAATAGTTATATTGCTGGATCAAAGGGCACGCATAGTTTTACACCACTTTGGCCATAATTCTAAATTGTTCTCTAAAATTGTTAGACATGTTAACAATTCCAATGAGAGTTCATTAGTGTACCTATTTTCCTTCATCCGTTTCAGCATCTGTCATTTCTGATAGGTATGAGGTGGTACCTAAGAATTGTTTTAATTTGCTTTGTTCTAATTGATAGTGATTTAGAACATTTTTTCATATGACTATAGATCACTTTGATTTCTTCTTCTAAAAACTATTCATATCCCTTGACAATTTATAAATTAGGAAATGGCTCTTTTTTTATAAATTTGACTCAATTCCCTATATATTTGAGAAAATAGGCCTTTCTCAAAGAAACCTGTTGTAAAAATTTTGGATATTTCTTTCTTGTCTATGGTACCTTTCAGTGAAATGCAATTTCCTTAATTATCTCTTTATTTATTTCAATTTTTTGTTTTTGCTTTGTCTGAAATCATGATTGCTACCCCTGCATTTTTTACTGCAGTTGAAGCATAATAGGTTCTATTCCATAACCTTATTTTAACTGTGTGTGTGTGTGTGTGTGTGTGTGTGTGTGTGTGTGTGTTTCAGAGGTGTCTCTCGTAAAAAAAAAATGTTGGATTCTTATCTATTTCTTATCTATTCTATTACTCATTTATGCTTTAAGATTGAGCTTGTCATATTCACAGTTATGATTACTGTGTATTTCCTTCCATTCTATTTTCTTCCATTTATCTTTTTTTCTCTCTTTATTCTTCCTCTCCTTTAAAGTTTATTTTGCTACTGACCACTGCCTTCTTTAATCTGCCCTCCCTTTTATCATCATACCCTTTTTCTTATCACCTTCTCCTCCTGTTTCCCTGTTGGATACAGGAGATTTCTACACTCAACTGAATGTATGTGTATAATCCACTGATATGTGTGTGTGTGTATGTATACACATACATATATACATGCATGTGTGTATATATGTATATATATTCTTCCCTCTTTTAACTAATTCTTATGAGGGTGAATTTCAAGCATTTATGCCACCCCCATTTTCTCATCCATTATAAAATCTCTTCTTTTGTACCTTTTTGTATGAGGTAATTTTCCCCATTCTACCTCTTCCTTCTCCCTTCTAACAGTGCAGTTTCACAGCATTTCATTTTTTTAGATCACCCCAACATAATCAATTTACACTTATATCCTCTGTCTCCCTAGACTAATTCTAACTCCCCAATTAATGATAAAATACTTAGTAATTACATGTTTCATCTTCTCATATAGGAATATAAACAGTAAAACTTTATTGAGTTCCTTAAAATTTCTCTGTCATATTTACCTCTTTATGCTTCTCTTGAACTTTGTGTTTGAATGTTACATTTTCTATTCATTTCTGGTCTTTTCATCAGGAATGCTTGAAAGCCCTTTATTCCATTAATTATCCATTCTACTCCCACCACAGGATTATATTTAGTTTTGACGGATAGTTTATTCTTGGTTGTAATCTTATCTCCTTGGCCTTCCAGAATATCATATTCCAAGCCTTCCACTTCTTTAACTTGGCAGTTGCTAAATCTTGTGTGATACTGACTGTGGTGTTATGGTATATGCAATATTTTTCCTCAACCTGGGAACTCTGTTTTAACTCTAATATTCCTAGGTGTTTTCATTTTGGGTAATCTTTTGGGAGGTGATCAATAGAGCCTTTCAATTTCTATTTAGCCTTCTGGTTGTAAGATATTGAAGTAGTTTTACTTTATTTCTTAAAATATGATATTTAGGCTCTTTTTTATCATGGCTTTCAGGTAGTTCAATAATTCTTAAGTTATCTCTCCTTGATCTATTTTTCATGTCAGTTGTTTTTCCAATGAGAATTTCACATTTTCTTCTATTTTTCATTCTTTTGATGTTGTTTCATTGTTCCTTGATGAATCGTGCAATCATGTGCTTCCACTTGCCAGATTCTAATTTTTAAGGAATTATTTTCTTCAGTGAGCTTTCATACCTCTTCTTTCATTTGGTCTATTTTTTGAAGCTTTTTCTTTTAATTGAGTTCTTTGTATCAGTGCTTTTTTGTGCCTTTTTTGCCATTAGGCCAATTCTGTTTTTTAAGGCATTTCTTTCTTCAGTAATCCTTATGCCTCTTTTTTTTGTTGTTGTTTAGTAATCTCTTTATAAATATAAAAATCTTGGGTACATGAAAATTTTTTTCAAATCATACTTCAATTTCTTCACAGCTTTAATAAGAAATAGGTAATTGTAATCTTAATTACAGAATAATGAATTCTATTCAGTGTAATCTATCTGTACACAAATAGCAAATTGAAAACATTTACTAAGATTAAATAGATTTGATTTGCCAAAATTTATATGTGACATGTTGTCATGCGCTCTTGCAAAGAGTATGTAGGACATTTCTGCAGCAAACAAAATTGTAAAAATCTTTTTTTGTTAACTTCAGAGTTCAAGTTGTAAACGTTTCTGATTTTAGTCACTGGAAATATATTGGAATTTTTTTTCAAGTTTTTCCTTTTGGTTGCACTAGATATTTCACTTCCACATGTAACAAACTTCTTATGGCTTCTAAACCTTTGTGGCATCAAATCATTTAAACAACCGTGATCAGAATCACTCTGATGATCTCTCACAGAATTTATGTTGACATCCTTCATGTGCGAATGTTTGAGAATCTTAAAACTTGAAAATGCTGAGAAACAAGTTTCAGAAAATAAGTAGGCTTTGGTAGGATTTCCCGCAGGTTTGGGATCATAGCCATATAGGAAAGTAGCTGCTATTATAAGGATGGCTCCAAGGAAAAGGACACTGGTTGGAACAAAATCTTGCAGCCAAAAATAGATTAGTGTTGATAGTATTATAGACAAAGATGTTGCAAATCCTTTTAAAATATTATCAGCATATTTAATAACAGCCGCTATGACAAGGCCTCCAAGCACCTGCAGAACAACTACTAACCAGGGCTATTTGTTATATCCCTGAAAAAAAAATCCATTCTTTGATACTAATTCTCCATCATAAATGTAATCATCCATTAATCCAAATATGCTGCCAAAAGAACCAAGTTGAATATTTCTAATCCACACAGATTGCTTGGTTTCTTTTAAAATTTTTCTTAAAATAAACTCCCACAAAGCCGCTTGAAAAACAAGCTGCAAGAACTGCCATCAGACCTACAAACTGAGAGCCTGTTGAGAGGTCCTTAAAAGACAATTCTTGAGAATCTGAGGGCCACTGTACAAAAGTGACACCTGCCATTAAAATCCCTAGAGAGCCACCGGTACAAACCTAATTTTTTACTAAACGTGGACACAGAAAACAGTGCTGTTGTAAGAATTTTTAATTGATAAGTAACCTGATAAATAGCTGCATCTAGGTTTGATAATGCTACATAGAGTAAATTATTCTGAAGAGTATATATTCCTGATGGAATAGCAAGCTTAAGGTTTCCATAGGCTTGTTTAGAATTTCATCTAATACTCTATTCATTGCTTGAAGACTGCATGCTATCTTTGTAGACGAATAAAATGCTGGCAATGATTTTCAAAAGTTCAGCAATCACAAGCGCAGTAGATGACAAATAATGAGGCCCATCTTCTTTCAAAGTCCTCGAATAACGTATAGTAGGAACCAAGCTGGTAGTCTGAGGGTTCGCCGTGTCCGCCGTGCCGCAGACGGCCCAGCCCGCTCCGCAGCTCCTCCCGCTCCCGCCACCGCCAGTCGGTCGAGTTCTGGCGTTCCCAGGTTCCCGGGTTCCCGCGTTCCCGGGTTCCCGCGGTGCCCTTCCCCAAACGCTGCGGTGGCGCCCGTGACCTCGCGACCGCCGTTTCTGGGCCGCTCTGCTCCGAAGCCCCTGAGGAGCGCCCCCTGGAGGGTGTCTGCACCTGGAATGCCAGAGGGGGCTTCTTTAGCCCTTTTTGGGGGAGAGATTCACACCTCCCTCTTCTTCCGCGAGGTCCTTGGGCAGGGGTCGGCCTGGGCCTGGGTTGCCTGTGTCCAGCAGGGCGGCCGAGATACGTCCAGAGCCTGTGCCTTCCAGTCTTGGCTGGAGAACTTGAGATGAGCAGTATTCCCTGTCTCAGGGAACCAAAAATGAAGAGGTTTAAGCAAAATAGTGATAGGGAGCCATATGTTTCTAGGGGTGCTCATGACCCCAAAATACCGACAGGCTGGGTCCTGCCGAAAGAATTGGACTCAAGCCTTCTCAGCCAAGGGAAAAGACAAAGTTTATTAGGGATTCACCATAATAGGTTGTCTTAAGAAATCCCACCCTTTGTGACGCCTGTTTGCACAAGCGGACCAGATTCAAACTACTGAGCTAGATTGAATCCGAGCCCCTTGTGCCTCTTTTACTAAGCTGTTAATTTTGTTTAATAATTTGCTTGCGTAACTCCTGTCTCTTCCTCATTTTCCATTACTTATCATAACTTTTTTTCTTTATCTCTTCCAGGAATTCTTGTTGGGTTTATATCCAATTAACATATTTTATTTGAGGCTTTGGTTGTAGCTTTTTTCATGTTGTGGTCTCTTTATGAATTTGTGTTTTGGCCTTCCTTGACACCATAGTAGCCTTTTACAGCCAAGTACTTTTGCTCATTTTTGCAGCCCATTTCTTGACTTTGAACTTTATGGTCTCTGTTCACCTGCATGTGTGGAAGTATTCTTTCAAGCTTCAGGCTTTTTAATGCAGTTATTTTCAGTCTGCTAGTTTTCAGTGCTTCCAAAATGTTCTGGAAAAAGGTATGATTGATAAATGATTTCCTGCTCTGTGCCCTTGTTTTAGCTGGAGAGGGCCCCTGTTCCCTGGCAGCCATTTTCTCTGCCTTGGAACTGTCACCAGAGCCCCTTACTCCCTTGTGATTGACCACAAGTGCTTTCTTCTCTGGAAATGGCATCCTGAACTGTGTATCAGTAGTAGAGTTGACAATTAGTGCCAGCTGCACCTAGAACCAGCAAAGGGTCCCCTGCAATCTATTTTTGAGCAGTTATCAATTCCTGTTAAGTTGTTTTAGGCTGGAAAAATTTCTTAGAATGACCTAGTTCGTCTCTGTAGCTACAAAATTTGATTTGAGGCATTACTTTAAAGTTGTTTGGAAGAGAATGTTGAGAAAATTCAGGTAGATTGGTGCTTCTACTCTACATCTTGTCTCCTTTGTAATTATCATATCTTAAGATGCAATAGTATTCCATTAAATCTATATACCACAATGTTTAGTCACTCCCTAATCTATGAGAACCACCTCCATTTATATACCCCTAAAAATGCTGATTTGAGTATATTGGTAGACAAAAGACATCTCTGTCTTTAACCCAAAGTCAATTCCACTCTCTGATGAAAAAACAATTGTAGAATTTTGTGTTCTCCTAATTATACTAATATTTACAGATTTTACCCATATCTTTCAGAAAGGGAGTGAGAGACATCAACAACTCATGTTACAGAGTGCCTCGCCATGAGATTTTCAGTGGAGAAGTAGGCTGGACTTGGAGTCAGGAGACATGAGTGATCTTTATAATTTAGTTATGTGATTATATAAATGAGGAAGCCAAGATTCAGAAATATTAAGTGAATTGTACAAAGACATGCATGTTGCAAGAATTAGAGCCAGGATTTGAACATAAATCATGGAGATGTTATTTCTTTACTTCCTATGAGAACTGCCCCCCAATACTTTCTCTATGCTTTCTCTAATTTATGGTTTTAAAACTGTTTACAATCAAAGGTCAAATAGCCTTCTGCTGCCTCCTTCCAATTCACACATAGAAAAACTTTCAGCTGACATCCAAATAGAATTTCATAGATTTTCCCATGGTTTATAATATGATAGGAGCAGTTGATGAAAAACCAGGAAGCTAACTACCAGCCTCTTTCTGTAATTCCTTGTTAAATATGTTCTCTCAATGGTTTGGCTATTACACACACATCACAAAACACTAATTTAGCATATCAGATGGAATATTTCAAGGTTTAATTAATGCTCATGAAGTTCTTTTAGATCTCCAGATGAAAGATGGTAGAGAGAAGGGAAGTTTTATTTGTTTTTAATTATAGCTTCTTTGATTTAGTGTTATGTTAATGAAAAACGACAGTGTGATGTAATGAATTTTCTTTCCTTCTTTCTTTTTTATTTGGAAAAGGAGTTAGTCAGAATGGTAAACAGATCCTGGAGCAGCTTTTGCTTTTGATGAAGCATATTTTTAAGCCCAGTTTTTAATCTCTCCACTTTATTCTCATGCTTCACCCCCTCTTCTATCATTATCAGTAGTTGGTGTATATAAGAGTATATCTCTATTGTTTATTTTCCTGCTGCAGAATGGCTTTTTGCCACTGAAAGAAATCCCCTCATGATACAAATGGCCTCTTTCCTGGAAGTGGTTATCCTACAGGGAAATCTCACTCTTTTTTTGCCTTAAAAAAGTAAAAGTAATCTTGTCAATTTTTTGCATTCTATTGATACCAACAGTATATATGAAAATATGGAAAATTAAATTTCACCAAGAATTGTGAAAGCTTTTATAGTCAATACCTACACATTTTATATGCATTTAGTATAGCTGAAAATGACATAAACATATAGAGTATAATTGAAGTTAGATGTATGAAAGGGTAGAATCTAGTGTTCTGTTATTTCCTCAGAGATTTGGGATTACAGGTACTCTTTTTTTTCCCCTCTTGCATTCACAAATTATGCTATTCAAGAGATACAAAGTCCTATCAGATGAACAGTGGTGCCTGGCTAATGGCTGCATGGGTCAAATGGCATAGGTTTTGCTCAATGTGGAGAATAGAGTCGCAGAAAATTTGGCATGTTTTTTTTTTCAGTATCTTCCGCTAACAACACACTGATAAAATGAATTTACTTTCTTTTATATTTTCAAATTGTATTATGATTATGCATTGAAATTATAAAGACAGATTTACTCATATTTTCATAGAAATTTAGGGCAATCCATCACCTATGTACAATTTATTAATTTACCTATTGTACCACTTTAAATGCTGTCAATCACTGCTCGGGATACTTGCGTAGACACAGTCAACTCTCCTCGAGACTTCTCTTGAAGTCTAAATGCTTCTATGAAGTATGTTGCCACCAATCTATACCACCAAAAGCTTTCATGATAGCTTTGCCATCATTTTAAAGTATTTATATCATTCGTGTGTCTATATATTATATAAATCTCAGTGCATCCATGCCTTCTTGTATGTTTTTTGTCCTTGTCCTTCATCCCTTGAAGATCTACCTAATGTTTTCTCAGCCTCTCTCTCTCTCTTTCTCTCTCTCTCTCTCTCTCTCTCTCTCTCTCTCTCTCTCTCTCCCTCTCTCTCTCACACACACACACACACACACACACAAACACACACATATTTCTTAACTCTAGTTAATAGGACAAAGATTATATATAATACATAGTTTATACATATTTATTGAATTGAAACTATATATGTGCATGCCCCCAGTGCTCCTAATGATTTTCCTTTTATAATCTGGAAAGAGTTATTCAGTCACAGATCTTAGGAGTGGGAGGATATCTGGAGGTTCTTGTAATACAGCTCATAAATTAAAATAATCCCATCTATAACATTTCTTACACGTGTTCTTGATGCCTCTTCTCAAAGACCTCCAAGGTGGTAGAATCTACTACTTCACAAGCCCATTACACTTTTGGAAAACTCTAATTGTTAGGAAGTTTTATTACCAATAAAAAAGTCTAAATTTTTCCATTTGAAACTTCTCCTTGCTTCTGGCTCTGTTTCCTAGTCCCAAATGGAACAAGTTTTGTCTCTCTCCCACATAATAGCCTTTCAGATGCTTGAAGACAGGTATGATGTTCACCCTGAGTCTTCTCTAGCATGTCAGTTTTTTAAACTATTCCTCATGTCATAGACTCAATGCCCTTCATCATCCTGGTTGCCTTTCTCTGAACATTTTCTAGCTTATCAATGTATTTCTTAAATTCTTGCACCCGGAACTAAAGAAAATACTCAAGATGATTTATGAAGATCATAAAGTATAATAGTATTAATACCTCATTCATCCTACAAGCTGTATACCCTTTTTAATGAAATGCAAAGTTCTTATTTTTTTTGCTGCTACTTCACAATACTCACACTTTTTTGAGCACCATCCTAAACCATTAAACTCCATAAATATTTTTAGTATAATTGCTGTCCATCCATACTTGTGAAACTGATTATTTTTACCCAAGTACAAGACTTTGCACTTACCCACATTAAATTTCTTCTTATTAGGTTCAGCCTAAATGTACTAAGCCACATTTGTGGATCTCAATTCATCTACTGTGTTAGCTACCTCTCATACCTCTACATCATCTGTGTTTTCAATGTCACTGATTAAAGCATTAAATTGTAAAGGGCCACACACAAACCTCCTGCCTCATTAGCATCAGAGTTAAGAACTACTTTTTGAGTCATTTTCCTCAACTTGTCTTCTCTACGTACCCTATCACCCCACCCCCACCCCTACATAAATTTTTAAAATCCATATTTGGAGTGAAATCTACCTCAAATAAAATGTTTATAATAACTTAACAACCACATTGACAGGCACCCAGACTCTTTTGCATTTATCTCTTAAACACTGTGCCTTTTTTTCATGACTGATATGTAAAGCACATTTAGTCAAAGCAGCTTTTTAAATAGTGATCACAATTGTTTCCTCCCACAGGATGAGAGGGAGATTTCCTTCTTCTCAGACTAGGTCTAGTACCAATGTCCTCCATGAGTACTCTCAAATATTGCTCATTATATAATCAAGGAACTAAAGTCTATTCAGTCTATCTGTGCTTGCAGATTCCCAAGTGGGCAATACAGCAGTATTGCTTTAATATGTGAAACTTCCTTTTACTATTAAAGTGTCCAAAAACATAGGCCAGACATTTGGTTAAAATAAGCCATTTCTTTAGGCAAATCTCCTTTAACAATTGCCAATGTGACTTCTATCTATGTCTAACTGGTAGAGCGGACTTCCTTGATAAAATTAGTAAGCTATTATGTCATTGCTGATTGAAGCAAACATAACCTGATAGGAAAATACCCAACATTTCTATGAGGGATAATATTACTGAATCAATAATCAAGGTATAGGACTTGTAATGAGGTCATCTAGCTTTCCCAAGAGCCTATAACTATTTGACCGCAGACAAGATCTTTAGCTTCTCTGGATTCTAATGTCTTCCTATATTAAAAAACCATATTATATTAGGTAATAAATAAAGTGTCTTTTAAGGTTCCAGAATTTGGATTCAAGAGGTACTTTTAAGGATAAGATAAAATAAATAATGGCCAGCCATAGTGGGGCATAATTCTAATCCCTGATATGGGGCTGGAAGGCTGAGGCTGGTGGATCACTTGAATTTGGGAGTTTTGAATTGCATTAGGGTTAAAGCCAATTAGGTGTGTGCACTATGTCCAGAATAAATACATTGAGCCTTCATTAGTGGAATTATGAGAGGTTGCTTAAACAAAGGAAAACTGAGTCAGGTAGGAAAAACAAAGCACGTAAAAACTTCTATGTTAACATTTATTGCGACTAGCCTGTGAGTGACCACTGCACTTCTACCTTGGGCAATATACATTTATATATATATATATATATATATATATATATACATATACACACACACACACACACACACACACACACACATATATATATATATATGTATATATATATATATGTATATAGCCAAAGGAAGAATAATGCATGTTAGAATTTTTTTAAAAAAATTGTTTTGGGTAAATGTCCACACACACAATCGCTATGGCTTTTAGAAAACTATTTTATGAAAAGAACATTAACTGAGAAAAAGCTAAATGGATTCTCTTCTTTTTGAAGAAATGTTAGCAGTAGAGTCTGCCCCAGGGGGAACAGCTCTGGCATTAACATTGTTCACCTTCTTTTAGAAAGATCTCAAAGAAGAATTACAGAGTGAAATATTTAGATTTGAAGATGAGTGACTAGGCTCTTTTGAAGAGTGAAATGCCAAAGTAGTAGGGCTAAATGAAACATTCATCTAGCAAAGTTGTGTGAGTGAATAGAAAAGCTGGAAGTTCACTTCATTTTACAATTATAAATTAGTGCCCCCACTAACAAAATTATTATCATCATCTTCAGATCAGCTATACTTCTAAGTTTATGGCTCTGAACTCCTAATAATAGGCTAGCCTGACCATTACTTATGTGCCACATACTCCAACAATCTAGGAATTGTTGTCTATGTGCCTTAAATATATACACATGTATATTCGTATACATGTAAGTTATACACACATGCACATTAGTAAGTGTGTGTATATTCTCTTATCATTATCTGCAACCAAAAAATGTTAAGTACTATAGGGCATTATCAAGAAAGAGTTTGGGGAAGCAAAGAAATGCCATCCATAAGTATAATCCAACCTTTGTATAAAACCACATCTTTTTCATGTATAGATTACTATTTATAACTCTGCAAGGTCAAGGAAGATATAAACAAACTCAAACATGTTATTTTCATTCTGGAAAGAGAACACCTGAGAGAAAGGAAGAGAAAGGAAGTACAGAGAGATTGTGATGCCTTATTTGGTAGTCCGCAAAAAGTATTGACTAAAGGATCAGTCAGACTTAAAAGAATTATTTCACAAAGTACCACAGGGCTTTTTCCTTGGTACTGAGGTACCTAACTTTTTTTTATTATTATTATTATTGTTATTAATAACTGACATTTATGTAGCACTTTAAGGTTTATAAAGAGCTGTCTACAACTTTTCTCATTTGATCATTACAAAAAAATTATGAGACAAATATTATAGATATTATTGCTTCATTTTGTGAAGTGATGTGCCCATGATCACACAAGTATTAAGTTTCTGAGGTAGAAATTGAGGCCAGGTCTTCATCATTCCAAATCTGGATCTTTTTCTACTATTCACGTAATATGTTTGTTCATCTCAGGATGAGACAAAGTTGGGAAAATTACCATATAGACTAGATTAAAAACTTAAATTTAAAATGATCCGAACAGGCTGGAATTATGGGTTAAAAATAAAAAGGGGAATTTCGAAAGGGTTGAAAAAGACATCTATTAAAAGTTAAATTGTTCACTGTAAAAATATAGATTGTGCAGTGGTGATTGACAAAATTCACCCAAAATACTCAAGCAAGTCAGTTGATTACAAAGGCAATGTATGTGGAAAGTAGAAAATAGATTAGTTAACCAAGAACACACTCAAAAATCTGAGAACTTAGTTTGCATTAAGAGACAACTAGTGGTCATAACAAAGAAAAACAACAGCTCAATTTCGTTAAGTATTGGTCAGAATATATTTGGAATATTATAATGATTGTTTTAAGATTTTAAGAGTTGACACTGACAAACTAGAGTGAACCCAGAATAGGGTAACCAGCATGATGACAGATCCAAAAACTGTGTCATTTGGGGAATGATTCAAGAAATCTATCCTATAAAAGAAGACCCAGGGAAAGGGCAAATGGGTAGGGAGATGAGTGCCTCTTTTTAAGCAATTTATAGACTGTCATGTGGAACTAGACAACTAGACTTTATTTTTGTTGCTTGGGTAAACAGAACTAGCATCATGGGAAAGAAAATACTAAGAGGCATATTTTTGTTTAATTGTTGATTGCCTCAAATAGTAGATTGGAACACTGGAAATGTCCAAGTATAAACCAGCTTATCACCTGTTTGGGGTGTTATGGAAGAGGCTTCTTTATTTAGTACGAGATTAGATTTGATGACCTCCAACTTATCTTTCAATTCTAATATTATATGCATATAATGAAACTCTATAAAATCACGTAGGATATAAATAAGATCATTTGCAATATGTAGAACCAAGTAGTATCTCTTGAAATTTATTGAGACACTTGCAGCCTCAATTAGTCAATCAATAGACATTTAGTTAGTACAAAGCATGTACTCTGGCTTTGGAACCAAGTATTTCCTTTAGTTTCTAGTAAACTACATTAAGCATTTCAGGGCGAATATATAGAGAGATATATGCACAAATACTCATATTTTATAACACTGGCATCCTGATCAGTTTATATTATTTGTCCTGTAGTAACCTTGAATCATCTCAGAATCTAAGCTTTTTCAGGTCAGGGACTGTTTTCAACCTTTGTATTCTCAGTGCCTCATACCGTGCCTTGCATATAGCAGGAAATAAATAAATGCTTATTGGATTCTATTGGATTTAGTTTGGAATGGACATTCACTTAAGGTTAGATATCTCTATGGCTAGGTAATAAATACTAAGAGTGGTTCAGATGACATATTCCTATATTTTGGAGACTGCTACTATAAGACCTTTCAAAAAGGGTTTTATGGTATAGCTACTTTAGTTAATCAGATGAACTAGCCATCAGCAAGGCCTCCAAACTCAAGGCCAAAAGAAGTAGAGCTAGAAGTACCCTTTGTGAAACAGAATACAATCTCCTCGCTTTATAGGTGAATACGGTAAGGCACGGAAAGATTAGCTGGATTGTTTATGATACCTCAGAAAATAGGTAACTGATGCAGGATTTAAACTTGGGCCTTTTGACAAAAAAAAATCTAGTGTTCTTTCTGTTATAAAAGGATGTTAGTAAAACCTAAGACAGGCATATATAGAATGGAGGGGAAATGAAAGGGTCAGAATATAGAGGACAGAGAAGTCCCCACAGTATACGTAGTCTAGATATCTGGAGGGTAGCATAATTGTCCTGGGAAGAGGGACATTACAATTAAAGCGGAGTATGTAGCAAACCCACTTTTTTTCTATTTGACACATTTGCACCAACACAATTGCTTTTTTTTCAAAATGTTGTTTCACTAAACTGGAACATTCAGCTTTTTTATACCAGGAAAGTCTTAAAGCTGTTTCCGTCTATAACATACTTTGTAATTATTGTCCAGGAAACCTCTCATTTATAATAAAATAATCACAGACTCATAGATTTAATGTTGGAAAGGACATCAGAGTTAATCTAATTCAATCCTCGTACAAAATGAGGGGCCATGGGTACTTGGAGAAGTCACAAAACTTGACAATCATTCAATCAGTAAAACAGTTAATGAGCATCGATTGAGAACCTACTACGTGCTAGGCATTATGCTAAATCATGGGAATACAAAGAAAGAGATAAAAAAGCAATTCTTGCTCTTAAAGAGCTCACAGTATAATGGAAGAGACAACCTGTGGACAATTGTGAACAAACAATATGTATTGAGGAGAGAGAGAGAGAGAGAGAGAGAGAGAGAGAGAGAGAGAGAGAGAGCAGTGTTAGAGAAAAAGAAGTAAGATTAAGGAGAAATGGAAAAAAGAAACCAGGGAAGCCAGCAGGTAAACATGAGGAAAGAGAATTTTAGGCATGAGAAACAGCCAGCTAAAATTCACTCAGAGTATAGAGTATTCTGTGCAAAAAACAAGGAGGCCACTGTTAACGAAGTGCAGTCACTTGGAGGGGGCAATGCTATAAGATGACTGGAAATGTAGCAATGTTCTAGGTTATGAAGTGCTCTAAAAGCCAAAAAAAAAATTAATCCTGGAGGAAATGTGGATGTCACTGGATGTAATAGAATGAGGGAGAAAAACTGTGACATGGTTAGACCTGTACTGTAGAAAGATAAATTTGACAACTGAATAGAGGATGTGTTAGAGTGGGGAGAGACTTGAGGCAGGGAGATCAACCAGCAGACTTTTGGCAATAGCCTAGGTGTGAGCTAAAAAGACCCATGTTAGGATGGTGGGGGTGTCAGAGGAGAGAAGGAAGCTAATATATCTATATTTAAGAGATATTGTGAAGGTATTAAAGGACTTGACAACTCATTGGATATGATGGGAGTAAAAGAGAGTGAGGAGTCAAGAATGAAACTTAGTGGGTAACTGGAAATGGCAGTGGTAACCTTGACAGTAATAAGGAGATTAAGAAAAGATAGAAGGATTGAGGGAAAGATTATGAGTCTAGTTTGGGATACATTGATTTTAAATGTCTACAGAACATCTAGTTCATGATGTCTATTAGGTAGTTGGATGATCAAGACTAGTTGTCAGGAGAAAGATGAGAGCTAGACAAGTAAATACAATCATATACAGAGAGATGATAATTGAATTGATGAGAACCGATAAGATAACAAAGCAAAAAAGTATAGAGAAAGAACAGAGCCTAGGGCCTAGAACAGAGACTTTGGGGTTATACACAACTGGTATGACCTGGCTGAATATCCAGCAAAAGAGACTTAGAAGAATCAAAAAAGGTCAGTAGAGAAGCAGTAGAAAATAATTTCGTGAAAACCTAGGGAAAAGAGATTATCAAGGAGAAAAGGATAATTGAGAGAATCACAGGGCTTCACAGAGAACAAGAAGGATGAGAATTATGATAAAAGCCATCAGATCTGGCAATTAAGGGATCGTCAGTAAATTTAATGCAAATGGTTTTGTCTAAATGATGAGGTCAAACTACAGAATTAAGTGAGTGATAGGAAAGGTTTTGGAGCATCGGCTATGGATAGTCTTCTCAAGGAATTTAACCATGGAAGGAAGGGGAGGTATAGGATGATAGTTGACAGTCTTGGATGGATCAAGTGAAGGTTTTTTTTGAGAATGAGGGAGATATGGGCACATTTGTAGATGGTAGAGAAGCAGTCAATAGAGAGAGAGATTGAAGATAAGTAAGAAAGTGAAAATGGAGGGGACAATACCATGGGCTAGTATAAATGATAGACATGGTTTACCAAAACCTGCACTACTCCATTTGCCTCACCAAACCCTCTGGACATCTAAGGCTGGAAGGGAAATTAGTTCAACCTTTCTTTTTACAATTGAAGAATCTGAGGATCAGGGAGGTGAAAAGACTTTTCCAAGGTAACAGAGGTAGTAATTGTAAGAAGGGAGATCTGAACCCCAATTTTCTGTCTCCAGAGCTAGCGCTCTTTGTATTCTTCCACACTATCTCTACATCCTCTTCTCAGAAGTTTTCCTAGTATAATACTCTCTTGTATTCCACCTTGATCCTGCATATTCCACTCCCTATCCCACCCTCAATATCCACGAGGCAATGGCAACTAATCCTACTTCCCCCAACACACAGTCTTTACGACTGATATTCAGCACAAGAGTATGATATCAATTTCCCTCCCAGTACTAGTACACAGTCTTAATGCCATTCTCTCAGTACATGTCAGTGAGTAAATATTATTATTTTCATTTTAGACATGATACAACTGATCAGGAAACAAAACCGACTTCTTAAAGTCTGTAATGCTGATCAGTGTCAGAGCTGTGTGAAAATTTAGACCTATGGATTCCAATCTAGTCCTCAAGCTACAAACTTTCCTTTCTGTCTCTTCTTTCTCAGATTTTTCCTTACCTATTCACTTTTTAGGCAGTGAGTGCTCCCTCTTCTCTTTAAAAATGAATAGTTATTATAAAATCAATTACATTGATTTAAGATTCTTGCTGTATATGAAGTTGGAGCTGAGTTTGGGAGGCTGTATGTGAAATTATTATATTATATAGGTGAATGACTGCAAATATATGTAGATTCACAGTATTCAGTCATGAATATACTTATCATAAAACTATATAGGGCATTTCATAAAGAAGATGACTAGAACTTGGTGCCTTGTTTTATGTGTGCATATTCCATTAAAATTATAATTGAACCTAAATCACTTTAAATGCCTGGATTTGAATACTACACATATGTTCCATTCATTAAATCTAATAAAGATATGCATTTGAAAGTCTTGGACTTTTTACTTTAATTCTTTCACAGGCAAATGTTCAATTTTATATTAGTGAACTCCTGAATTAGTCTGGTACCATTTATAAGGTAACAGTTGGTTAACAAAAAACAAAACAAAACACATTTGTCTAGCATGTTTCTCCACTTTGAAGTGAATTTGTTTCATTTTCTTTTCATTTCTTTCCTGGATGCCATGGTGTTAAGTGCATTTCCCCTGGCTAGTTGCATCAGAGATTGTTCCAAAGACAAGCTGAATAGAATAGACTTGAATGGAATGCTTTTAGTCTTGAAGCAGCTGAGTAACTCTTACAGCTAATTTTCTGACACTTTTAAAGGTGGATTAAAAATCACTCCCCTATTTTTTTTTAATTCCCGAAATCTCTTCTTATGTGTAATTGACCGAAAAAGAATATGGTCCACTGTAGCATTCTTATTTACTCTCATGAAGAGGAGAAAAAGCCCCTGTAAAATATCACCATTCATGCATTTATTTGTAACACCTTGCTTCTAGAAAGTGAGGTTTTATGGGAAGGTTCTGCAGATTCCATTTTTTTACATCTTTATTATATCTTTAATATATTGGATTTGTTTATTATCAGCATGTCCTAATTTAACTATTACTATTTTTTGTTGTTGCTATTATCTTTGTTATCAGCATTATTATTACTTTACTAAGGTAATTGGTTCAAGGGATAATTGTCATGGTCATCTGTTTGAAGGAATCTCTTTGAATATAGTAGAAAAAATGAGGGCATTGGAATTGTGTGTTTGAATTCTGGTTTTGATTCTCATATGTATAACACTGGAAATATCATTTAAACTGAGTGTCAGTTTCCTTTTTAAAGTGGAGATTATATTTTTATTGCCTGCTTCTCATAGATGTTATAAGAATCATGAAATGATTTACGTGTTATAATTTTAAGATTGAAGTTATCTAATTCCAAAATGAAATAACTTGCTCCTCATTCTAAAATCGCACTTCACAGCCTTTTTCAAGGAATTTTACATGGGTGACTGGGGCAAAAGATTGAGCGTTGATCTTGGAGTCAGGACTTAACATCCTGCCTCAGACAAATAAGATATGTATGGTCCTGGACAAGTCACTTAAATTTTATCAGCCTCAATTTCCTCATCAGTAAACAGAGGAATAGTCACAGCACCTACTTCTCAGGGTTGTTGTAAGCACCAAAAGAAATGACATGTATAGAGATCTTTGCAAACCTTAATGCCTTATATCAATACTAGTAATTCACTGTTGTGATGGCTCTTTGCTCATTAAATACAATAATGTAAAATAAGGAACTAAAATGGAAGGTTTTTTTTTTGATAACTTGAAGCCCAATTCACTACTATCTCATAGACTATAAAAGTAGAGCAGTAGGACTATTTATAATACAATGAAACAAAATCATCAGTTAGTTTGATCAGTTTGACTCCTGAATAACTTAATTTGTCTTTACAAAATAACATGAAATTAGCAATATTTATAGTTTGGCATCATGTAAGCAACAAAAAAAAAATAAATAAAAGTCTTACCTAATGGTACACTCTACCTTCTTCCATCCTTTATTTTTCAGAGATATTTTGCTTCTTTGTATCTTTTTTGATTTGCCTTTCCAACTTTTATCACTACCACCATTACCATCTTCCCCACCACCTCCAGGTAGATCAAAGCCATGTAAATTATCCTTAGGCACTTAGCCCCCAAATGGGACTAGAGTTGTCTGGTGTCTACAATACTGCATTTGCAGCACACAATACTATTACAGGTAAAATTTCACCTTTACCTTGAAGGAAATGTAGAGAAGAAAGAATATAGAAGCAGGATTTCACATTTATACAAGATTTAGAGCACTATAAGGGAGAACAAAATAGACAAGGGAATAGAAGTAGAAAGCAGAAGACGTTCAAAAATCACCAAATAGGTTAATCTGGCTTGCAAGAAAAGTGTATAGAGGGGAGTAACGAGGGTGATAAGATGAAGAAGGTAAGGGTTGGCATATGGAAGACCAAACTAAGAGACTTTGACTTTAATCAAATCATAATGGGCATATCTAAAATTTGTGTAATGTTTTACAAGATTTTCAAAGTATTTGATATACATCATCTCACCTGATCTCTGTAGGCCAATGGACTTTTGCTAGATCTATAAGTCTTACTGGTCAAAACTGCATGTTACTTATCACCAGCATCATTTTTCCCTAAATTTTGCCAAATAGAACCCGTATATGTTGTGCTATGCATAATTTCAAATGTAGCACAAGAGAGATAAGCACTAAACACCTGGGAGTTATCCTCACACAGAAAACAGTGAATTCATGGAAGCAGATTATGTCTCTGAGGAAGAGATTATAAAGAAAAGAAGTAGAAATCTGAAGGCTGATCCTTATGTTAAATCTGCATTTAAGTAAAAGGAGTTAATAAAAAAAAATGCAGAAGTCCAGGTGATAGGAAAACCATTAGAGAAGTTGAAGGAAGAAAACCTTTCCAAAAGGAGTCTTGATGATTTTAGACATCTTGTTACATTAGGCAGGAAGTCATTGTGGTACATTTTTCAAAGTCTAGAATGATAAAGATTCCAAACAAGTTATTAGATATTATATTCTGGAGGACATTGGTGAACTGTAAGAATACAGATTCACTGTAGTGGAAAAGTCAGAGGTTAAATAGATTAAGAAGTTACTGGGTGATGATGAGTATCTGAATCTTGGCTTCTTTTAGACTAAACTTTTTAGAAGGAAGAGAGAACAGGTAGCTGGAAAAATGGCTTTAACTTGTTTTCTGTGCTTTGAATTTTGTCTCTGTTCTTCAAGCTCTCTTGAATAAAGCATTTTTAGATGTCCAGTATAATTCTCCTCACTTAGATGGGAATAGGAGGGATCTGGCAAGAAGAAAGCTGCAGCAATGGTTCATTGCTCTCAAAGTAGTTTTAGTGAGTTCCATGAGAAAATCTCATCATTATATAATTAAAAAACCTGTTAATTTTGTTTTGTTAGGTTCTGTATTTACAATTATGTTTGAAGGTGTTTCTCCTTCAATCCCGGGAAAAAGAGTGCATAAAGCTTTTTGGCAGAGAGGTGGGAATAATATGAAAAATGTGAAAAACAACAGGAACAACCATGTTCAGTAAGGAGATCCTATTTAAGTTTAGTGAAGCCAATTCATGAAATATCAGGTAAGAGAGTCCTGGGAGAAGACAAACAGAGACAGTGGAAAATAAGACAAACTGAGATAGCAACTTAGTCACCTCATCTAGGTATTCTGTACTATATTTTAGGACAATAATATTTCTTTGTTTCTCCCTCTCTTGATCATGAGCTAATATTTGACAGTTTATTATCCCTCTGTCATTCCTAGGTTTGGGGACTTCAGTATGTTTTTTAAAAATGCTATTCTGTCCAATTGTCCCTTTAGTTTATTCTATATCATTTAACTATATTACTGTCCTTTCGTAGAATAAAAATCGGTCTCAATTAATACCTTCACAAAGGTCAGATTCTCAAGAGTTTGAATTTAAATTCTTCCTTTAGGATATCAGGATTCAAATTGTTTACTACTTAGACTTTATTTCTTTTTTTTTAATTTTTTTAACTTTATTTTTATTATGTTTAGTTTTCAGCATTGATTTTCACATGCGTTTGAATTACAGATTTTTTCCCCATTTCCACCCCCCCACTCCAAGATGGTGTACACTCTGATTGCCCTGTTCCCCAGTCTGCCCTCCTCTCCGTCCCCCCATTCCCCTCCCATCCCCCTT
>CM053623.1:77008779-77028402 GCA_028646595.1 Phalanger gymnotis | reverse complement strand
GGGGGGGGGAGGAAATGGGGAGAAAATTTGTAATTCAAACGCCTGTGAAAATCAATGCTGAAAACCAAACATATTAAAAATAAATTTAAAAACATCAAAAAAAAGTTTGTACAATTTTCTCCTGGTTCTGCTAACTTCACTCAGCATCAATTCATCTATGTCTTTCCAGGTTATTCTGAAGTCCATCTGCTCATTATTTCTTATAGCGCATTTCTTATAGCACAATAGTATTCTATTACATTGATATACCACATCCTGTTCAGCCATTCCCCAATTGATGGGCATCCCCTTGATTTCTAATACATTGCCACCACAAAAAGAACTACTATAAATATTTTTATACATGTGGGTCCTTTTCCCATTTGTGTGATCTCTTTGGGATACAGTGGTACAAGTGGTATTGCTGGGTCAAAGGGTATGCACATTTTTATAGCCCTTAAGGCATAATTCCAAATTGCTCCCCAGAGTGGTTAGATAAGTTCATAACTCTACCAACAATGCATTAGTGTTCCAATTTCACCCTGTCTTCTCCAGCATTCATAATTTTTCAGTTTTGTCAGGTTAGCCAATCTGACAGATGAGATGTGTTACCTAAGAGTTGTTTTGATTTGTATTTCTCTAATCAATAGTGATTTAGAGCATTTTTTCATATGATTATATATATATATATATATATAATGTCTTCCTCTGAAAACTGTCTTTTCACATACTTTGACCATTTATCAATTGGGAAATGGCTTGTATTCTTATAAATTTGACTCTGTTCTCTGTGTATTTTAGAAATGAGGACTTTATCAGATACTGGTTGTAAAAATTATTTCCCAGTTTTCTGCTTCCCTCCTAATCTTGTTTGTATTGGCTTTGTTTGTACAAAAACATTTCAATTTAATGTAATCCAAATTATCCCTTTTGCATTCTGCAACGTTCTCTATCTGTTGTTTGGTCAAAAATACTTTACTTCTCTATAAATCTGACAGGCAAACTATTCCTTGCTCTCCCAGTTTGCTTATAGTATCAGCTTTTATATCTAAATTGTGAACCCATTTTGACTTTATTTTGGTATACAGTGTCTATGTATATTGGTCTATGCCTAGTTTCTGCCATACTATTTTCCAGTTTTCTCAGCATTTTTTGTCAAATAGTGAGTTCTTAACCCAGAAGCTGGAGTCTTTGGATTTACCAAACAGTAGATTACTATAGTCATTGACTACTTTGTCTTGTGTGGCTAACCTATTCTACTGATTGACCACTCTATTTATTAGCCAGTACCAAGTAGTTTTGATGATTGCTGCTTTGTAATACAGTTTAACATCTGGTATGGCTAGGCCACCTCCATTAGAATTTCCTTTCACTAATTCCCTTGATATTGTGGACCTTTTGTTCTTCCAGATGAATTGTATTATTATTTTTTGTAGCTCTATAAAATAATTTTTGGTAGTTTGATTGTTAAGGCACTAAATAAGTAAATTAATTTTGATAAAATTGCCATTTTTATTATGTTAGCTTGGCCTAACCACAAGCAACTGCTGTTTTTTTCTAATTATTTAGGTCTAACTTTATTTGTGTGAAAAGTGTTTTATAATTATGCTTATAATTATAATCCCATATAGTTCCTGGGCTTGTTTTGGCAGGTAGACTCCCAAATATTTTTTATTGTCTACACTAACTTTAAATGGAATATCTCTTTCTAACTCTTGCCATTGGGTTTTGTTAGTAATATACAGGAATGATGAGGATTTATGTGGTTTTATTTCATATTGTGCAACTTTGCTAAAATTATTTATTATTTCAAGTAGTTTTGTACTTGATTCTCTAGGATTCTTTAAGTAAATTATAATATTATCTGTAAAGAGCAATAACTTGGTTTGTTCTTTGCCTATTTTAATTCCTTCAATTACTTTTTCTTCTCTTATTCTTAAAACTAACATTTTTAGTACCAAATTCAATAACAGAGGTGATAATGGACATCCTTGTTTCACCCGCAATCTCATTGGAAATGCTTCTAGTTAATCCCTATAATCCTTTCTGATGGTTTTAGATAGATGCTACTTATTATTTTAAGGAAGACTGCATTTATTCCTATGCTTTCTAATGTTTTTAATAGGAATGGCTATTGTATTTTGTCTAAAGCTTTTTCTGCATCTATTGAGATAATCATGGTTTCTACTAATTTTGTTGTTAATATAATCAATTAGGCTGATAGTTTTCCTAACGATGAACAAGGCTTGCTTTCCTGGAATAAATCCTACCTGTTCATAGCGTATTATTCTCATGATAAGTTGCTGTAATCTTTTTGCTAATGTGTTATTTAAAATTTTTGCACCTAAATTCATTACAGAAAATGGTCTATAATTTTCTTTCTCTGTTTTGACTCTTCCTGGTTTAGGTATCAGTACCATATTTGTGTCATAAAAAGAATTTGATAGGACTTCTTCACCTCTTTTCCCAAATAGTCTAAAAAATATGAGAATTAATTGTTCTTTAAGTGTTTGATAGAATTCACTTGTAAATCCATCTGGCCATGGAGATTTTTTTCCTGCAGAGTTCATTGATGGCTTCTTCAGTTTCTTTGTCTGAGATGGGGTTATTTAAGTATTTTATTTCCTCTTTTGTCAATTTGGGCAGTTTATATTTTTGTAAATATTCATCCATTTCCCTAAGATTATCAAATTCATAGGCATACAATTGGGCAACATAATTCCTAATTATTGTTTTAATTTATTCTTCATTGGAGGTGATTTCACCCTTTTCATTTTTGATATTGGTAATTTGGTTTTCTTCTTTCTTTTTTTAAATCAAATTGACCAACTATTTATCAATTTTATTGTTTTTTTCATAAAACTATCTCTTAGTTTTATTTATTAGTTCAATAGTTTTCTTGATTTCAATTTTATTAATCTCTCCTTTGGTTTTCAGTATTTCTAATTTGGTATTTAATTAGGTATTTTCAATTTGTTCTTTTTTATAGCTTTTTCAATTGCATGCCGAAGTCATTGATCTCCTTTTTCTCTATTTTATTCATGTAAGCTTTCAGAGATGTAAAACTTCTCCTAAGAACTGCTTTCACTGCATCCCATAAGATTTGGTATGTTATCTCATTATTGCCATTTTCTTGAATGAAGTTATTGATTGTTTCTATGATTTGTTGATGACCCCACTGATTCTTTAGGATTAAATTATTTAGTTTCCAAGTAGTGTTTAGTCTATATTTCCATGGCCCTTTATTGCGTATAATTTTTATTGCATCATGATCTGAAAAGGATGCATTCACTATCTCTGCATTTTTGCAATGGATTGTGAGGCTTTTTGTGCCCTAGTACATGGTAAGTTTTTGTGTATGTCTCATGTAGCACTGAGATAAATGTATATTCCTTTCAGTTTTTTATTCCAGCCCAAAAATCTATAATATATACCTTTTCTAAAATTCTATTCACTTCCTTAACTTATTTCTTATTATTTTTAGGTTAGCTTTATCAGAGAAGGAGAGGTTGAGGGCCCCACTAGTCTAGTTTTATTGTCTATTTCTTCCTGTAACCCCCTTAACTTTTCCCCTAAGACTGTGGATGCCATAGCACTTGTTACATATATGTTTAGTAATGATATTACTTCACTTTCTATGAGGCCCTTCAGCAGGATATAGTTTCCTTCCTTATTTCTTTTAATTAAACCTACCTTTGCTTTTGCTTTGTCTTTGATTAGGATTGCTACTCCTGCTTTTTCTTTTTTTACTTCAACTGAAGCATAATAAATTCTACCCCAACCTTTTACCTTTACCCTGTGTGTATCCCCCTGTTTCAAATGTGTTTCTTGTAAACAACATATGGTAGGATTATATTTTTTAATCCATTCTGTTGTATGCCTCTGTTTTATGAGAGAGTTCATCCCATTCACATTAACATTTATAATTGCTTTCTCTGTCTTTTTTTCCATCCTACCCCTCCCCTTTTATACTTTTATTTCTCCCTTCCTCTTCTCAAAAGAGTTTTGCTTTTGACCATCACCTCCTTTAATTTTCCCTCCCTATTGGCCCCCCTTCCTTAACTTACCCTTTTCCCTTGCTACCCCTTCCCTCAATCTGCCCTCCTTCTATCAACCCCTCTTCTCCTGTCCTCTTCTTTTCAATTTTCCTATAGGGCAAGATAGATAGATATACCCCATTGCCTGTATATCTTATTTCCCATTTGCACATAAAAACAATTTTTAGTATTCATTTTTAAAACTTTGACTTCCATATTCTTTTCCTTTCTCGCTCCTCACCCACTGTAATTGAGAAGGCAAGCAATTTGATACAAATTATATATGTGTAGTCATGCAAAACACTTCCATAATAGTCATGTTGTAAAAGGTTGGTTATATTCCCCTCCATCCTATCCTGCCCTCCCACTTATTCTGTCCTCTCCTTTGACCATGTCACTCTTCAATAGTGTTTGCTTCTGATTACCCCCTCCTACCATTTGCACTCCTTTTTATCATTCCCCCCTTTTTTATTCCTTGTCCCCTACTTTGCTGTAGGGTAAGATCGTTTTTCATACCCAATTGAGTATGTATGTTATTTTCCCCTTAAGCCAAATCCAATGAGAATATGGTTCACTCATTCCCTCTCACCTCTCCTATCTTCCTTTCCATTGTAAAAGCTTTTTATTGCCTCTTTTATGGGAGATAATTTAATCTCTTCTACCTCTCTCTTTCTCCTTCTGCCAGTACATTCCTCTATCATCCCTTAATTTGATTTTTAGATGTCATCCTTTCATATTCAACTCACCCTCTGCCCTCTAAGAAAGGTGCCATGAATTACAAATATTGTCTTTCTATGTAGGAATTAAACAGTTCAACTTTTTAATGATTTCCCATTCCTATTTACCTTTCATGCTTCTCTGGAGTTTTGTATTTTCAAGTCAGATTTTCTATTCAGCTCTTGTCTTTTTTATCAAGGATGCTTGAAAATCCTCTACTTCATTGAATGTCCATTATCCACCTGAGGTATCATACAGAGTTTTGCTAGGTAGGTGATTCTTGGACTTAATCCTAACTACTTTGACCTCTGGAATATCATATTCTAAGCCCTCAGATCCCTTAATGTAGAAGCTGCTAAATCTTGAATTATCCTGATTGTGTTTCCACAGTACTTGAACAGTTCCTTTCAGTCTGTTTGCAATATTTTCTCCTTGACCTGGGAACTCAGGAATTTTGCTATAATCTTCCTAGAAGTTTTCCTTTTGGGATCTCTTTAAGGAAGTGATTGGTGGATTCTTTCAATATCTATTTTCCCCTCTGGTTCTAGAATATCAAGACAGTTTTCCTTGATAATTTCTTGAAAGATGATGTCTAGGCTCTTTTGTTGACCATGGCTTTCAGGTAGGTCAGTAATTTTTACATTATCTCTCCTGGACCTATTTTTTTAGGTCAGTTGTTTTTCCAGTGAGATATTTTACATGGTCTTCCATTTTTAATTCCTTTGGTTCTGTTTTATAATTTCTTGATTTCTCATAAAGTCATTAGTTTCCAATTACTCCATTCCAATTTTTAAGGAATTATTTTCTTCAGTGAACTTTTGGACCTCCTTTTGCATTTGGCAGTTCCACTCTTTAAGGCACTCTTCTCCGCATTGCCTTTTTGGACCTCTTTCGCATTTGAGTGAGTCTATTTTTAAGGTATTATTTTCTTCAGCATTTTGGGGGGTCTCCTTTAGCAAGCTATTGACTTGTTTTTGTCATGATTTTCTTACAGCACTCCCATTTCTCTTCCCAATTTTTCCTCTAATTCTTTTACTTGGTTTTCAAAATCTTTTTTGAGCTCTTCCATGCATGTGAACAATTGGTATTTTTGTTGGAGTCTTTGGATATAGGAGCTTTGATTTTGTTGTTTTTTTCTGGCTGTATATTTTGATCTTTCTTGTCACCAAAGTAAAATTCTATAGTCTATGATTATTTTTTCTTCTGTTTGCTCATTTTCCCAGCCAATTACTGCACTTTTTAGCTCTTTGTTAAGATAGGTCTCTTTTTCCATTTTGGAGAACATACTGTCCCAAGCTTCAGTGGTTTTGTGCAGCTGTTTTCAGAGAAATTTCTAGGGACCTGCAAATTTTCACTTCTTGTATGATTGTAAGATCAAAAGAGAGGTGTTTACTCCTTTACTGACCTGTGCTCTGGTCTGTGAGTGACTACAGGCACTCTTTTCTGTCCTGTCAGTGATTCCCTATCCAGTGCCACAAGTGCTGCCACAAGCACTGCCATGCTAGCACTCCTCCATGCCCTAGAAGTGCCACCTAGGACTGCCACCCAGATCAATGCACAGACAAAGAAAAATAATCCTGCTTCCAAACCGGCAAAGAGATCCCTGAAATCCCCTTCTGAGCAGCTGCTTGATTACCCCACCATCTGTTGGCTGAGAGCTCCAAAAGGAGCCACTGCTGCAGCCCACCACTGCCACTACCTGCCACCACCCTGGGGCTGGGGCCAGACCTTACTCCTCTCTCACCCAGGTCTGACAGACCTTTTCTACTGACCTTCTAAGTTGTCATTAGCATTTGTGGTTGAGACATGTGGAAACAACCATGGCTGCCAGCAATTCAATCCGGTGAAGCCTGCTTCAGGTTTCCTGTGGCATTACAGTGGCCCATGCTGGACTGCACTCCTTTCTCAAACTGGTGCAACAGACCTTTCCTGTTGAAATTCCTGGTTGTCTTGGGCTGGAAATTTGTTTCACTCTGTCATTTTCTGGGTTCTGGTGCTCTAGGATTTGTTTAGAGTCATTTTTACAGGTATTTGAAGGGATTTGGGGCAGAGCCCAAGCAAGTCTCTGCTTTCACTCTCCTATCTTGGCACTGCCACTCTCCATTCTAAGTTTTAAGGAATTATTTTCTTCAGTGACCTTTGTACCTCCTTTTCCATTTGGCCACTTCTGCTTTTTAAGGCATTCTTCTTATCATTGGCCTTTTGGTCCTCTTTTGCAATTTTGTCTAATCCATTTTAAGGTGTTATATTCTTCAGTATTTTGGGGTCTCTTTTAGCAAGCTGTTGACTCATTTTTCATGATTGTCTTGCATCACTCTCATCTCTCTTCCCCTTTTTTCCTCTACTTCTCTTAATTTTCAAAATCCTTTTTGAGCTTGTACATGGCCTGCAAGCAATTCATTTTTTTTCTTGGTGGCTTTGAATGTAAGAGCTTTGACTTTGTTGTCTTATTCTGATTGTATGTTTTGATCTTCCTTGTCACCAAAGTAAGATTCTATAGTCTGAGATTTTTTTCCTCTGCTCATTTTCCCAGCCAATTACTTGACTTTTTAACTCATTGTTAAGGTAAGGCTCTCCTTCCATTGTGGAGAACATACTGTCCCAAGTTTCAGGTTTTTTCTGTAGCTGATTTCAGAGAAATTTTTAGGGACCTGTAAGTTTTCAGTTTTTCTAAGATAGTATGATCTTAGAAGAGGTGTTTACTTCTGTCCTGGTCTGTGCTCTGGTCAGTGAGTGAACACAAGCACTCTTTTCTGCTTTGGAACTGTGAGTATTTCTTCTCCACTGCTGCCATAAGCTCTGCTATGCAATTGTTATTTTTTGCCCCAGGACTGCCACCCACGACTGTGATCTAGATCCAAGCATGGGCAAAGTAAGAGAATCCTGCCTCAGTGCCAGCAAAGAGATCCCTGAAATCTCCCTCTGACCAGCTGCTTGATGCCTCCATCATCTAGGGCCTGATAGCTCTGGAAGCAGCCAGTGCTACTGCTACCACCCCCAGGGCTGCACTGGGGCAGGAGCTTGTGTCCATCTCTCACCCATGTCTGACAGACCTTTTCCACTGACCTTTTAAGTAGTCTTCAGCTTTTGTGGTTTTAGAAGTCTGGAAACTCCCCCAGCTGCCAGTGATTCAGTCCTTTACAATCCGCTCCAGGTTTTCTGGGGCCTGGTCAGTGCCAGTATGACCCATTCTGGACTGTGTTCCTTTCATAGCTTGGCATCTTGTCCTCCATCCAGGTTTTCTTTGTCTGGAAATTTGTTTCACTCTGTCTTTTCATGGGTTCTGCTGCTCTAGAATTTGTTCAGAGTCATTTTTTTACAGGTAGATAGATGGAGGAGTTTGGAAGAGAGCTCAAGCAAGTTCCTGCTTTTGCTCTGCTATCTTGGCTCCACCCCCAGTCTTGTTATCTTTAATATTTTTATCAGTGACATAAATATATATGTGACTGTAATTTGTCCCAGTTATTGCAAATAACATGAACTATAATGAAAACTAACACATTATGACTGAAATGCAAAAATACCTCCACAAGCTAGAAGATGAATCAAGCATAATAAGGTATAATTTAATAGAGATAAAGTAGTAAAGTCGTACATTAGGGGAAAATGATCTTTATATTTGTAGTAAAGGAATTTTATGTCTACTCACCAGTTCATATAAAAATATATGGGGGATTTATTTTATTCAAATCTTAGTATAATTGATATGATATCAATTTTCAAGCATTCATTAACTTTTGGCTATGTGTCGGGTGCTAGGGATACAGAAATAAGACATGAGGCAGTCCCTGTTTTCAAGGAGCTTACATCTTTTTTTTTTAATTTTTTTTTCAAATTCTCTTCCTCTCTCCTCCCTATCTCCCACCCACTGAAGAGACAGGCAATATGATGTCAGTTATATATTTGAAATCATGAAGAATATATGTGCATATTAGTCAAATCAGAAAAAAAAATCAACAAAAATAAATTCAGAAAACTCTACTTCAATTTGCAGAGTTCATCAGTTTTCACTCTGGAGGTGAGTAGCATTTCTTATCACAAGTTCTTCAGAACTCTTTCAACATTGTATTGATCAAATTAGCTAAGTGTTTCACAGATGATGATTATTACAGTGTTAGTGTTTCTATTTACAATGGTCACCCAGCTCTTCTCACTTCATCTTGCATCAGTTCATAGAAGTCTCACCAGGGTGTTTGTTGTTGTTTATTTTTTGAAAACGTTCTGCTTGTCATTTCTTATAGCAAGTCTATTTCATCACAATTATGTACCACACCTTGTTCAGCCATTCCACAACTGATCTGCCTCTCCATTTCCAATTCTTGCTGCTGAAAAAAAAAAGTTACTACAAATATCTTTGTACATTTAGGTTCTTTTATTTTTGCTTTGATCTCTTTAGCGTATAGACTTAATAGTGTTATTAGGTCTGTTACTAGGTCAGCGGTTATGCATGGTTTTAAAGAGCTTTGGTCATGTTACAAATTATCCTTCAAAATGCTGAGACCAATTCGCAACTCTACCTTCTTTAGTGTATCTTTTTCCCCACATCCCTCTAGCACTTGTCATTTCTCATAGGTGTGAGGTGATACCTCAGAGTTATTTTAATTTATATTTCTCTGATCAATAGTTATTTATAATATTTTTCATATAAATATAGAAAACTTTAGGTTCTTCTTCTGAAAGCTGTCTGTTCATATTCTTTAACTATTTGTCAATTGGAGAATGTTTTTTATTTTTTTTTAATTTCATTCAGTTCCCAATACATTTGAAAAAGAGACTTTTATCAGAAAACTCAGTATAAAATTTTTGACATTACTTTCTTGTCTATGGTATATTTTAGTAAATGTGCTTTCCATCTTTGTCTCTCTTAATTATATCTATTTTTGCTTTTGCTTTGTCTGAGATCATCACTACCTTTTTTTTTACTTCAGCTGAAGCATAGTAGATTCTGCTCCAGTCCCTCATTTTCTTTCTCTTTGTGTATGTCTTTCTGTTTCAAATGTGTCTCTTGTAAACAACATATTGTTAGATTCTGGTTTCTAATCCATTCTGCTTCCATTTTATGGTTTAGTTCATCCTATTCACATTCACAATTATGATTAGTAACTATATTTTCCTTATGTCTTATTTTCTACTATTTATTCTTCTCGATATTTTTACTCTGTCCCTCCTCAAAAGTCTCTTTTGCTTCTGATCACTGCCTCTCTTAATTCAACTCCCTGTTTCATCACACACACACACACACACACACACACACACACACATCCTTTTATCATCTTCCCCTCCTACTTCCCTGTTGGGTAAGAGATTTCTCTACTCAACTGAGCATGTATAAGTGTGTGTGTTCTTCATTCATTGAACACATTTAGAGTGAGGTTCAAGTGTTTCCCAAACCCCACTTTCCCCTCCATTGTAAAAGTTCTTCCTTATACATGTATTTATGTGAGATAATTTCCCCGTTCTTCTCCCTTCCCCCTTCTCCAAGAGTATCTAAATTTCTTAGCTATTGTAAAGGCAAGGAAAGGGGGGGGAGTTTGCTGTTTTTTTTTCTTTTGGAGTTGTTTCTGTAACACATTAAGTGCCTAATGTGACTTCCAACCTTCACAGCACTAAGGAAATCAAGTGCCTTTAATTGTCTTGTCTTTGATTGAATCAAGTCTGTGATTGAAAATAGTATATATTGCTTGGAAGGAGAGGTGTGTATATAGGGAGAGAAGCAGAGCTTAAAATGAAGAGAGAAAAGCAGAGCTGAGAGACAGAAGCAGAGCTGGGAGAGAGAATCAGCACTCAGAGAGAGAGAGAAGGGACCATGAGCAGGCTAGGGGAACTTGCTTGTGGGGAGGCTTAACAGAAAGAATATTTATGATGCTGGCACTCTATCTGTTGATCTGTCTTAATTTCTCAGATGGAAGACCTGTCGTTTTTATGAGTGAATTGAGATGATGGTTCTGGTAATGTGTATAAATATTGTTGTAGCCCTGTTGTTTTACTTTCCCATAAACAGAAGCTGTTGGCAGGATCCCCTGGAGCCTGCTGTCAGGCAGGAACAGGAGGAACTTGGAGTGGCATAGTCCCCATGAGCTGAGACAAGGAACAGGAGTGGAAAGCTGCTTGTGTGTGAACCCAGGCAAGAGCTAGGAGCAGTTGGCCCACTGAGGAGGAACCACGGGATTTGGAAGTCAGCCTTGAGTGAAGATAAAAGAGGACTTTGCTTGGACACTCTGTATTGACTGAGGAGATTGTAACTTGCTGTGACATAGGGGTGGTTGGTGTTTGAATTTTCTGGTACCCCTTAAGGATGATATATTATGTTAGGGAAGACTCTGTCCTGGGACCCCCTGCTTGTATAAACAAGTATTTGTGAGAATGCTATTGAATGTGATGATAGATGCTATGTGAGTATTCTAAGAAGTGTTATAAGATACTGAACGATATGCTTTATTTAAGAATATGTGGTCACCTTATTAATAAGTTATTGTTATGTTGTGAATGTTATGCTTTAGTTCCCTAAAGAATGTTTAGTTCTGAATAGAGAGCTCATTATACTATGTGATTAGACCGTTAAAGTTATTCACAGCAGTAGTCCTCAGGTGCACTGCTGTGATTGGCTTTACACCTATCCATTTCTTTACCTCATCCTAACATAATCTACCCACTCCCACACCCTCTTTCTATGTAGCATTTTTCTAACTGCTCTAATGATAACATTCTTGGAAGCTATATGTATCATCTTCCCATATATAAAAGTAAACAGTTTAACCTTATTGAGTCACTTATGATCTCTTTCTCTCTCATAGTTCTCTTTTTATGCTTCTCTTCAGTCTTAGATTTAAAAGTCAGTTTTTCTGTTCAATTCTGCTCTTTTAATCAGGAATGCATGAAAGTCTTCTATTTTATTAAATATCCATTTTTTTCCCCCTGGAAGGATTATATTCAGATTTGCTGGTCAGATAATTCTTGGTTATAATCCCAGTTATTTTGCCTTCTGAAATATCATATCCTAAGGCCACTATTCCTTCAAAATAGTAGCTAGCAAATCTTGTGTAATTCTAACTGTGGCACCATGGTATTTGAATGGTTTCTTTCTCATTGCTTCAAGTATTTTTTCTTTGACCTAGGAGTTCTGGAATTTGGCTATAATATTATTAGGAGTTTAATTATAGATTGTCTTTCAGGTGGCGATGGATTCTTTCAAATTTTATTTTACTCTCTGGTTCTAGTATATTAAAGCAGTTTTACTTGATAATCTCTTGAAATATGATACTATACACTTTATCTCTCCTCTTGTTTTCCAGGTTAGTTTTTTTATGAGATAATTGACATTCTTTTCTCTTTTGTCATTTTTTCTAATGGTTTATTGTTTCTTGAGGTCTCATGGAGTCATTTGCTTCCACGTACACAATTCTAATTTCATTTTTTCCTTCCCTGAGCTTTTGTACCATTTTTTCCCCACTTCACCAATTCCGTTTTTCAAGGTATTCCTTTCTTCAGTATTTTTTCATGTGCCTCTAACCAAGCTGTTAATTATCTTTTCACATTTCCCTTCCATTGCTTTCATTTCCTTACCAAATGTTTCCTCTATCGCTCTTATTTGATTCTGAAAATAATTCTTTAGCTTTCCAGACATTCTTGTTGGGCTTATGTCCAATTATTTTTTTTTTCCTTTTGAGGCTTTCTTGTAGCTGTTTTTGCTTCATTGTGTTCTGAGTTTGTATTTTATCTTACTTGTCAATGTACAAACTTTTTTATGGTCAGGCTACTTTTTGTTATTTCTCCATTTTTTCTAACCTGTTTCTTTATTTTGAACTTTATGTTAAAATTTGACTTTTTCTTGGCATAGGGTAGGGGAATGGGGCACTTTCCAAAGCTTCAGGCTTTTTCACATTGCTGTTTTCAGAGATAGTTTAAACTTTATTCTGGATACCATACTCCTCTAAATGTAGTGCAAAAGTGCCTTAGATTTAATGGATACCACAACTTTAGTTCCCTTATATTTTTCATGCACACATACATATATGTATGTATGTATATGTATGTATATAGATGGATATAGATAGATAGTTTGTCCGTCTCTCTTGCTCACTCTCTCTTGCTCTCTCTCTCTCTCTCTCTCTCTCTCTCTCTATATATATATATATATATATATATACATACATATGATGTACACATATACATATATTTGTATACATGTATACATGTCTGTATATATGTATATCTATGTATATATATATGCATCTACGTATCTATATATCTATATCTCCATATAGATATATACTATATGCCTTTATGTGTATCCATCCAGAATATAATGCTCAATTAATTTGAGGAATAACATTGACAAGCTGGGGATTATTCAGAGGATTGTAATGAGGATGATAAGTAGTTGTGACCATGGATCAAATTTGTATTGAGAAGGCAGAATTTAATAGGAACTTGATAGCTGTTTATCTGTTATATTGTGGAAAAGAAATTTGAATGATCTTGTTTTGGCTCAGTGGGTAGAAACAAGAGAATGAGTGGAAGGTGAAATGAAGAAATTTTGGACTGCATTTAAGGAAAATTCTGTAATTATTGGTGATGCAAGAGTGGTATGGGTTGCTTTTGGAGGAATTAGATTTCTCCTCTCTTGTGGTGTCTAAGAAACATCTTTATTGTACAGGGTGTTCCTAAAGTCTGGACACATAGACAAAAATGCATATTTTAAAGAAATGAATGAAATTTCAAGAAATTTTATTTAATTAGAATATTAACAAATAACATATTTGATATGATATCCATCATTTGTGATGCAAAGATTGATGCACTTTGCAAGATTCACATGAACTCAATGCAATAACTGCACATTGCCATCAATTTTAGCACATTCACCCTTTATGCATTCAATCAAGTGTGTTGCATCTGTCATTTTCATTGAGTGTACCTTATCCCTTAGCATACCCCAGAAAAAGAAGTCAAGGGGGCTAAAGTCTGTTAATATTCCAAATATTTCAAAATATGCATTTTTGCCTATGTGTCCAAATGTTAGGGACACCCTATATAACTGATTAATGTTCAGCTATAGCTTGAATTATCCCTGAAGCTCATTTTAATTCTGAGTTTTGGTATTACTTTGATTGTTTAAATTCATGGGAATAGATTTCCCTTTTCATGCCCATGGGGTGAAAACAATGGAGTTAAAGACAGAGTGAATTTCCAATCTTGATGATTAGACATGTAAGAGAGATTCAAAAATCCAAAGACTTAGCCTTGGCAAATATTCATACTTGAGGGGCAAGAGAAGGAAGAAGTGTTAATAAAGGATACAGAGGAGAGAATCATATGGAGATATATAGAATCTAAATAGCAAAGTGGCAAAGAAAGCCAAGGAAATAAGAGTGATCATCAGTAGAGACTGATTGCAAAATAAAAATTGAACACAGCTCCTTGGATACTATTGATTTAAGTTTAATGAAGAATATACTTTCAGTGGAACTGACTGGGCAGAAAGTAGATTGCCTGCAGTTAAGGGAAAGAACTGGTGGAGATATGGTAAAAGAAGTGGCTGTAAATTCTCTATCCATGAAATATTACTAGAATGCTCCATTGAATGTATTCTCTTTAACATGTCTCTAAGTGTTGTGGCTGTAGGATTTTTTTAAAAAATAGAACATTAACTGTAGGTAACAGCTTCTTATTAAATATGAATTTGTGTCTATTTTAACATAGTGGAGGCCAATGAAAATTGAAAAACTAAGTGGTTCCTTTGCATATGAGCCTCTAGGTTGGTAATTTTATTTCTGACTTTCCTCTTATTTTCAAGGGAACGTTCCTGTATTTTTATCTTGCTATTAAGAAGTAAAAAAATAAAATAAAATATTAAATCAAGAGTTAGAGAACCCTGGTGTCATATTGATTCTGAGAGTCTAAGGCTCATTAGTAATTTTCAAATATTAGGATGCTTTCAGTAATAACATTTAAGTACACCTAATGGCATAAAGTGTTCGGATCAGGAGCTTCACATTTTGTAAAGACACAATTTAAAGGTAATATTTTACTTTGCCATTTCTGATGCTTACTCAGAATGAAATTCAATAATGCCATGCTCAGTTAGTAGAACATTTGGATGTGTCCTTGAAGAAATTGGTCTTTTATGTAAGTATAAAGGTTCTTAGCATATATTTCTGACCATGTTCTTTAATCCTCTGATTAGAATAAAAATCTGGAGTAATCCAGTGTTTATATTTTTTAAAGGAACTTATGACACATTTGTCTTACTTCAAAAACTGTCTGCATTGAACATACATGAAACAATACATGAAAATGATTTTATTGATTCTCAAAGAAGAGTCTAATGAATTAATCTTTCAAAATCAAGTGGTTATTGTGCCTTCCTTTGAAGAAAAAATTGTGACAGAAACACAACGATCATATGATTATGGAAAGAATCTCAGACATCACCTAGTTTAACCTCCTACATTAAGTTGAAGAAATTGAGGCCAGAAAAGGAAAATGAATCTTACTCCCAGAGTTTCTTTTAATCATAAACTCCAACTAAACTTTTTTCTCTATCTCAAGAAATTATACTACTGACTTTGGAATCAAAAAACTTGAATTCACATCCTCCCTCTACCAGTTCATGTGGAACTTGAATAAATCAGATAGCCTCTATAACTTTCAGCTTCATCATTTATAAAATGAGGAGGTTAGAATAAATGGATTCTAAGGCCTGTTCCATCTCTAAATAGCGAAATGGATAATATGCTGAACTTGGAGTCAGAAATACCTGAATTTGAACTCTGCCATGATAACTTACAATCTGTGTGACCCTGGGCAAATCGCTCAACCTCTGTGTCTCAGTTTTCTGATCTATAAT
Organism: Phalanger gymnotis; assembly: GCA_028646595.1. NCBI lineage: Eukaryota > Metazoa > Chordata > Mammalia > Diprotodontia > Phalangeridae > Phalanger > Phalanger gymnotis. The sequence continues at coordinate 77,012,820 of CM053623.1, read as the reverse complement.
GGTGATAATAAAAATACCTACCTAATTGTTTTTTTTTATGAAGATCAAATAAGTTAATATTAAGCAATTTGAAAACCTTAACTTCTAACTAGTATTGTCATGATTAATTCTTTGGTCCTTTGATACATATTATTTAGATTAGTGACATATGGTATCATGCCCCTGTTTCCTGGCGAAAAGTGTAGGCCCATTATGTATATGTCTTTACCAAAAGAAAAAGTCAAAAGTAGGGTCAAGGTTTTTTTTTTTTTCTTAGCACATCTGAATCCTAATTCAATGATCTTTGAAGGAGTATAATATTAATAGTATAAAACATTCTTAATGAATAAACTCCATCCTCCAGAGCCTTTAAGACATTTGGAAGCTGCTCCTTCATATGTTTTTGTTGGGGTAGAAGCAGAGATATGATTCCCCTACTCTATTCAGACTTAAATGTAACATGCTCATGTGGCATGATAAAGACACTTGAAAGTAGTCCAGAAGATGGATACTGCTGGGGACGTACTAGATGTTCACTGCAATTATTTGAATAACTCTTGAGGCCAACTGTCAGCTTCCTGTGGCTTCAGCTCCTTTTGGCAATATTTTCTCTCTGGCACATGTGTAATATCATTCGAGACATTTCCGTAGTGACTGTTAGGACCCATGCCCTTGTGTCCACTAACTGAGTTTGGAAAGCTAGTAAAAGTCTAACCATGATGACTTAGACATCTTGTTTTCCTGGGATAGGAAGGAGGAAAAAAATATATATTTCCCCTCTAGCTAGCATAGCTGTAACTAGCCCAGGGTCAATAGTACTTTGCCCTGTGATGGGAAATATAGAGAAGAGAAAAACTGAACATTCTTCAGGGCAAAGCAGCATGGAATAGTATAGAGAGGTAGCTGTGAGTCAGGGAGACCTGATTTCAAATCCCATTTCCAACACATACTTGATGAATCATCTTTGGTCCCTGTACCTCTCAGTACCCTCTGCAGTTCTCTAGGATTTTAAATTAAGAAGAAATTATTAATATTCACGGGCAAAACAAGTTTTCTGACTAAGAGTTCTATACCAGTGAAATCACAGGTCTGATAAAAACAGAGAATATAAAACTAACAAATTAGAAGGGCATGACCGGAACAAACACTCTGGCTGGCTGACAGGCACTACAGGGAGGTTTGGGTTTCCAGGTGCTGAACAGTGAGCTTTAGTCTACTCATCCTTTTGGTTTCTTCTGCCTTTTCATAAACAAAGGCCCATCTTTTCCCTCTTCTTTTATCCTTTCCCTGGTCCTCCCTTGTACCCAAGTAGACCAGCCCCTTCTAACCCATTCTATGCCACCTTAAAAAATCAGACTTTATCCCAGAGTATGGTCATTCTAGTAATACCTTCCTTCCAACATGCTGTGTGTGTGTGTGTGTGTGTGTGTGTGTGTGTGTGTGTGTGTGTATAAAATGTAATGTGAGGTGAAGAGCCTAACCATTTTCTACATACAGTAGGAAAAAAAAAAACATTGGAAAATAAATCTTGTGGGTTGTAATGGAAAACCACTCAGGTCCTTTCCTACTTTGAATGAGATAAGCCACCATAGTAACTAATATTCTCTCCCATTTAAGTAAATTTGTTTTAATTGTTCATTTCATCTTCACATCATGAATTACAAAGTTAATTTGATGACTCGTTTCATGCTGATAGTCCCATTTGATGCAGCAATTGCCCCCCATATCAAATTTCTAGTTATCTGTTGTAACTAGGAGTATATCTGGCTAATCCTAAGAAGTACATTATAGGTAGACCGAAGGGAACCTCAAAAGCCATCTAATCTAACTCCATTCTTTGCAAGGGGAAATCTGTCTCCGTATGTACATCTAACTAAAAAAAAAAAAGTAATTTCACTGAAAGTAAAAGTAGAATGCATACTTGTCATTAGCTTTGCCACAGCTGTTCGTCAGATTATTCAGTTTTAATTTCTATTTCAACAATAACTTTCAGTGGAGAATACACTATCTCTGGAATTAGGATGGGAACACTATTAGATGATACACAAATAACTATTTGTCAGTATTCCCAGCTTGTGGCAAGAGAAGACTTCAACCATTAAGCAAAGTACTGGGGCTTGCACATATTGGCTGTCATGGCTGTGGGGGTCTTTTGTATTTTCAAAAAACAGATTGCATGGGAAGCTTAAAGTGACTAAAATATTTCTACACTTAGTAAAAAAAAATGTATAGCTTATAGTTGACTCTAATTATATCGAATATATAAGATGTAAAGATAGAAATAAGATGTGTAAACCAAATTACCATATACTGCAGGATGATTCGAGTTTATTTCCTGGATATATTGTTCCACCATACACTGAATGACAATTTTCTACAGGTAGCAACTTTCTTTTACTGAATTTTCCTAATCTTATTGTTATGGGTTGGACCATGTGCAGTCCCTGAGAGAACTTTACTTTTAGTCTATATCAAGGTATGACTTGTTAAAAGGGTTACATTTGAGGAATGGGTTTAATAAAGGACAAGGCTAGTTTCATTTTTGGTAATTAATTGATTGAGTATATGCTATGTACTGAGATATGAGCAATATAAAGTATAGACAAGGTATGATCCCTGCTTTAATGAAGCTTAAAGTTTAAAAAAAAAAAAAAGGAAATACAAATGTAGCTCTCTGTAATGATAAGGTTTTTATCTAGTCCTTGAAAGTTGACAAGGTGTTTTGTATGCATAACATAAAAGTTTACAGTGAAATCTTGAGATCTAGATTCAGAAGAGACCTCAGAGAAACCATATAGTACAATCCTCACCTTTTTCATTTAAAAAAAAAAAAACTCAGGCCCAGGGAAGGTAAATGATTTGCTCAAGGTCACAAAGGCAGTACTCTTCAGGGCAAGATTGGAGCCCTGGTTCTCTGATTATAGAACTAATACCTATTCCTCAGTAGCAAGCAGGCCCCATTCACAAAGACTGTGGGAAGTAGGTGCTACTGAGATTATGTTCATTTGTTAGTTGGGGAAATTGAAGCACCAGGAAGGTGAATGATTTACCTGTTGTCACAGGGCACATAGAATTTAAATTTAGCTATTGATGATTTAAAGTCCAATTCTGTACCAAGTTCATTCTACTGTTCTCTCATAATAGAGAACAGTGAACAATGAGAGCATTAGAGAGATGACATAAAAAGTATTGGGTGATATCTGATGAAGAAGGTCATCACTGACAGGAGGGTTGAGGGAAGGCATCATGGAAAAAGAGGTATTCATTTTGGGCTTTATTGAATTGTAAGAATTTGCCCATTAGAGAAGGGGATGGAGGACGTTCCACATATAAGAAGTGATCTGCGCAAAGGCGTATTCAAGTGAAGTAATGTGTTTCAGTTTGGCTGAAGTATAGAGTACATGGAGGCAGAGTGAGGGATAGGGAATCAATGTAAGATGAGTCTTGAAAGGGTAAGTGTAAGTATAAGTCATTGAAGATTTGCAGTGACAGTGAAGGTGCTGCTTGACTTGGTAAGACGATAGGGAACAAATGATAATGTTTGAGCAGAGAAGTGGAATAACCAGTTCCATAAAAATGAATATTAATATTTTTGTTGTTGTTGTTCTTTGCTCTCAAAAAGCATCAATGATATCAGGAAGGTGATCTCTTGACTTGTAAGGGAATTGGATTTGAGTGAGATAGAGCTGTGCAAAGTCATCAATCTCAGTCTCCAATACAAAGTCATCAGAGTCCGGTGGCAAGATAGATCAGGATGACTAGAGATGGCTCTGGATGGAGTGGGAGACATTGGCTTTTTAAAGTTAGGTCTTTCCCAGGTGTCAATTTGCCTGAGGCAACAACCATTCAGTAATTAAAGGCTAGATCAGAATGAAGGCAAAAAATGGCCAAGTTTGCCTTCACAAAAGAATCCATCTGGGAAGGGAAGACCCTCCGACATTTTGGCCAGAACAGAAATTTGTTCTATCATATTTTTTTTTAAATTTTTTTTTATTAACATCTTTAGTTTTCAGCATTAATTTTCACATGCGTTTGAATTACAGATTTTTCTCCCCATTTCCC
>CM053623.1:76960547-77008279 GCA_028646595.1 Phalanger gymnotis | reverse complement strand
TATACCTATATACACATTCATATACAGACATGCATAGTCCCTTCAGCCACCCAAATATTGAAGTCTCATGAGTCTTACACATCATCTTTCCATGTAGAAATGTAAACAAAACAGTTCAACTTTAGTAAGTCCCTTGCAATTTCTTCTATCATATTTTTTTAACTGGGATAATTAACATTTTTGTCTCATGTAGTTTCATTTATGATTTCTTGAAATTAGCTCTGAAAAAACAAACACATATAAAGCCCATTGGGATTTAAATGGAGCTACTTAACTATGCCTTGAGACCCAAATCACTCTGGCTCGCACTGATTGGCCAATCATAGGTCCCAGCCCAAGCCTCACTTGCTCATTATTCAGGTTTCAATGACTCAGAATGAGTGAACATTATTCTGGTAGCCAAATAAAGGATTTATTGGAAAAAGTAGAGAGAATTTAGGCAAGAGCAATAGTCATAATAATAATGTAATGCTAATATAGTAATTTAATATTTATAAAGCACTTTATACAAATTATCTCTTTTGATCTTCACAATAGTCATGTGAGGAAGATGCTATTATTATCCCTATTTTACAAATGGGGAAACTGAGGCTAAGAAAGATTAAATGATTCACCCAGGGTCACTCAATTTCTAAGTATCTGAGGCCTGATTTAACTCATGTTTTCCTGATTTCTAATTGCACATTGAATCTCCTGTTGCACTCCATTAACTCAAGAAAACCTGTTAGGGGTATCCTGCCTACATTCAGATGGAAGTTAATCAGGTCCAGCATTGGGGCCCTTGTGGCTGTGATAATAGAAAAAAAGAAGGTAAACACTTGAGAGGTGTTTTAGGGATACACTTTAGTTTCTAAAACCATTTTGTTTTATTATTGGAAGATCCTGTTGTGGCATGGGGTGATCCAAGCTTGCTGAAGGTATGCCTAAGATCCTACCATGGGGGATATTTTTAAGATAAGAATCGGTTGATGAGCTATGTGTCTTTTGTCTGAGCATTGCCATTGCCAAGCTTTGAGAGAGAATTGTTGCTAAACTGACTGCTGAGCAATATGCTTTCAGCCACAGCAATTAATAAATGTCATCTACATCTGTGACATTCTTCCTGTGTGATCATGGCCACCTCACTTGGACTCTCTAGACCTAAGCTTCCTCTTCTGTAAAATCAGGGTTGTGAGCTAAATGGCATCTGATGTTCCTTCAACTCTATATTTGGCATATGATAGGTGCTTAATAATAAGTGCTAGTTGACCACCAATTAGTATATGAATCTTTAAGGATTTGAGACCTTTGATGAAGGAAGAAACACCTTCACCAAGAAAGTAACAAATTCTTGTAACATTGAAGTATATGAGATTGATAAATTTTTCTCTTGCTTGTGGAAAATAATTTCCAGGCACTTAATACATAGCTGGAAAACTTTCAAGTTTCTCCATATTTAGCATTTTGCATGACTTACATTGTATTATAGGAATCATCCCCTAAGAAAGTATCTTAGTTTTTCACTGTGCATTTGTAAAATATATAGGGCATTTATCTTATAGCTACCAACTGTATGGTGCGCTAACTTTAGTAAACATGAGGCTTTGTGAATTGAATAAATAGCCTTTTAATGAAAACCTGTCTTTCTAAGCTCATATACAAATCTCAGCTGGAGAAGGAGATTTAATGGTAACAGCACATAATTCAGAAGCGCCTGTAAATTGATTTTTCCATCTTACCATGATGGATTTGGGCTGGATGTTTGCATTATCCACAAAGCATGTATTACAGTACTGCATTCGTCTAAATGAAGGCTGCATTTAAAAGGATATTGTTCTATTTGAGAATGAAGCAAATGTATTTTAATTATTGGAGAAATTGATGAGTTTCCCTTAATTTCCCATTTTGTGATGCAAAATTCTTAATCTTAAGGGATTTGTTAATAATAAGCCATATTTACTAGTATAATCTTCTACCCACTTTAGCAGATGTTACCCCGTAAAAGGATATGGAGAGAGATGGAATTGTATGGGCAAATTGCTCTAGGCTGCAGCTGTAGAAAGCTCAGGCTTTGGGAACCTAGCTACTGTGATATTACTAACTACTCTAGAAACTCTTCAACGATGTTGGTAGTATTTAGATTATCTTCTTTTCTGCAGTAACATCTAGTTAATGTGGATAGGCTGCTGGACTGGGAAGCAAGAAGACTTGGGTTTGAATCCTGCTTCTGACACTTAATAGTTATATGATGTAAGCAGGTTATTCTTCCTTTCTGAGGCTCAATTTCCTCATTTCTTAAGGTGCAGTAATATTCCATTACATTTGTGTTTATGTAGCCATTCATTTTGATAACCAAAGTAGATTTTGTTTTCAGTTCGTTGCTACTACATAAAACATTGCTAACATGAGGGACTTATTTTTTTTTTATTTTGCTCTTAAGTCCTCTCCTCTCTATCCAGCAGTTTGTACCTCTGCTAAAATTAGTTAGAAGAATGTTAATGTGTACTAAATATAAAGCTGGAGCTATGATTTAATAAAATTAACCTGTTTCTTTTATTCCTTCTATTTGTTTTTTGAACAAATAAAAGAGGACCAGGAAGAAGATATCAAGAAAGAGAGAAAAGATCTGTTTTTAACTCCCGTTCTCGGTCAAATGCTATTAATTATTATGCTAGAAGGCAGTTACATTCACATGTAGCAGTTGACTTGATTAAACCTGGAAATGGTAAAATGCATTAAAATAGTTTTCTTCTCCAGGTTAACATTTCTTCATAATTAAGAGGAAGGAGGATTTTACTATTATCATCAGAAGACATTTATTAAACACCTACTTACACATGTTATTTTGTTAGTGCTGATGAAGAGAACCAAGGGGAGCCCTAAAGGGAAGTGTCATCAGTAAATAATATCACAAATTTCTCAACATGTAATTGTACATTTCGTATGATAAGGGTTGCTTATTATATATATTGAATGCTTTTCATTGGATTCAGAATTACTCAAGGCTAGAGAAAACAGGTTAAGTCCTGTAAAAAAAATGTAAGTTATTCTCTGTCTTGACATCTGAACTTAATATTGCTTATTTTGTGATGCGAAGAAAAGCTGACTGATTCAGATGTGTCTTTTGGTAGCATTACTTCAGTGAAGGTGAGTAATGGTCAAAAGTTACCACCATTGAAGACTATTGTTTCAAAGCTTATATAAAATTATAAAGAGCCTTAAGTTCAATATCTAGACCATGGGATTTGACTTCAAACCTGCCACTTCTCTTACTTTGTTTATTACTGGTCTAGAAGGAAAAAAAGACTAGGACTGAAGTTAAGTGTGGGAGAGTAGAGAAGGACATGGTGAGAGAAAATATTAAACTTTCTATTATGCATAAAGCTGAACTCTTTAGGTCAAGATTGCAATACCATGGGATATTATAAAGTAATGATCTAAACTCTATCTCCTTAGATGGAAAGTCTTCAGTTTCTTTGACTCAAAGCATCTTTCTTTTTCTTAAGAGGTAAATAAACAGATAAAAACCCCAAAACATCACAGAGAGGACAATGTTGGATTTTAATTTGAATTCTCCAAAATGAGAACAACTAAAGTTCATTTGGTATTTATTATTTTGACTGGGAAAATAATGGAGTCTATAATTATTTTTCTCTTTTTAAAATGAAGTAAAAAAGTCTGTTTCTCATTTTTTAAAATATTATCTTAGGAATTGTTATCATAGAATATTTCCTTCTTGTCAGGGAAAAGTAAAGTGTCTACTTAGCAATTGATTTAGGAAAATAGATAATGTTCTTTTTCTGAGGATAGGCCTCTGCTTCATTTTTTTTTTCTTTTAAAGCACTATACTGTAGAAAAGCGCTCATACTATTTAAATTCTGGTTGCAGCTGACAGTAGACATCCTTTTAAGGAAATAAAAGTAAATTCATCCTTTGGTACACACTTCAGATTTACACATTCCAATAGATGAAATTAAATAGTTGAGTCTGGAATTTAATTCTTCCTCTGATCCTTAGTCTATTTTTTACTAAATGACTTTATTTTTCTGACCCTCATTCCCTTCATTTGTAAAATGAAAGAAAGACTATCTGTATCATCGGATTCTTTTTAAAATTTTATTTATTTAATTTATTTAATATTTTTTTAGTTTTTAGCATTGATTTTCACAAGAGTTTGAATTACAGATTTTCTCCAAATTTCCACCCTCCCCTCCCTCCAAGATGGCATATATTCTGATTGCCCTGTTCCCTGGTCATACCTCCTTTCTGTCAACCTACCCCCCCCCCACATACCCTTTTCCCTTACTTTCTTGTAGGGCAAGATAAATTTCTATCCCCCATTGCCTATATATCTTATTTCCTAGTTGCATGCAAAATCTTTTGTTTGAACATCTGTTTTTAAAACTTTGAGTTCCAAATTTTCTCCCCTCTTCCCTCCCCACACACTCTCCTTAAAAAGGAAAGCAATTCAACATATTCCACATGTGTATCATTATGCAAAACCCTTCCACAATACTCATGTTGTGAAAGACTAACTATATTTTGCTTCTTCCTAACCTATCCCCCTTTATTCAATTTTCTCCCTTGACCCTGTCCGTTTTCAAAGTGTCTGATTTTGATTACCTCCTCTGGCTATCTGCTCTCCCTTCTATTGTCCCCCACCCCCATTTTTATCTCCTTCATCCTTCTTTCCTGTTGGGTAAGATACCCAATTGAATGTGTATGTTATTCCCTCCTCAGGTCAAATCTGATGAGAGCAAGATTCATTCATTCACCCTCAACTGCCCCCTCTTCCCTCTCAACAGTACTGCTTTTTCTTGCCACTTTTATGTGAGATAATTTACCCCATTCTATCTCTCCCTTTCTCCCTCTCTCAATATATTCTTTTCTTGTTCCTTAATTTGATTTTGTTTTTTTTATAACATCCCTTCATATTCAAGTCACCCTGTGCCCTCTGTCTATATTTGTATACGAATATTCCCTTCAGCTACCCTAATACTGAGGTCTCATGAATTATACACATCATCTTTCCATGTAGGAATGCAAACAAAATAGTTCCACTTCAGCAAGTCCCTTATGATTTCTCTTTCTCATTTACCTTTTCATGCTTCTCTCGATTCTTGTGTTTGAAAGTCTAATTTTCTCTTCAGCTTTGGTCTTTTCACTCAGAAAGCTTGAAAGTCGTCTATTTTATTGAAAATCCATATTTAGCCTTGGAGCATGATACTCAGTTTTGCTGGGTAGGTGACTCTTGGTTTTCATCCTAGCTCCATTGATGTCTGGAATATCATATTCCCGGACCTTCGATCCCTTAATGTAGAAGCTGCTAGATGTTGTGTTATCCTGATTGTGTTTCCATAATACTCAAATTGTTTCTTTCTGGCTGCTTGCAGTATTTTCTCCTTGATCTGGGAGCTCTGGAATTTGGCAACAATATTCCTAGGAATTTTCTTTTGGGGATCTTTTTCAGGAGGCGATTAGTAGATTCTTTCAATTTCTATTTTACCCTCTGGCTCTAGAATATCAGGGCAGTTCTCCTTGATAATTTCTTGCAAGATGATATCTAGGCTCTTTTTTTGGTCATGGCTTTCAGGTAGTCCAATATTTTTAAATTATCTCTCCTGGATCTATTTTCCAGGTTAGTGGTTTTTCCAATGAGATATTTCACATGGTCTTCCATTTTTTTTTAATTCCTTTGTTTCTGTTTATAATTTCTTTGTTTCTCATAAAGTCACTAGCTTCCACTTGCTCCAATCTAATTTTTAAGGTATTATTTTCTTCAGTAGTCTTTTGGACCTCCTTTTCCGTTTGGCTAATTCTGCCTTTCAAGGCATTCTTCTCCTCATTGGCTTTTTGGAGATCTTTTGGCACTTGATTTAGTCTATTTTTTAAAGTGTTATTTTCTTCGGTATTTTTTGAGTCTCCTTTAGCCAGTAATTGACTTGTTTTTCATGGTTTTCTTGCATCACTCTCCTTTCTTTTCCCAATTTTTTTCTGCTTCTGTAGCTTGCTTTTCCCAATCCTTTTTGAGCTCTTCCATGGCCTGAGACCAGGTCATGTTTTTTTGGAGGCTTTTGGTGTAGGCTCTTTGACTCCCTTGACTTCTTCTGGCTGTGTGTTTTGGTCTTCTTTGTCACCAAAGAAAGATTCTAAAGTCTGAGTCTGAATCTGAATCCGTTTTCTCTGCCTGGACATGTTCCAAGCCAACTAACTTACTTGACCCTTGAGGTTTTCATCTGGGTGTAACTGCTTGTTATAGTATAGTATAGAGTACTTAACTTAGAGTTATAGTATAGTATAGAGTACTTTGTCCCAAGTGTGAGGGGCTGCACTGTTGTTTTCAGAGTTATTTCTACACAGCAATCTCTGCCACACCAGTGCTACTCCTCCCCCAAGAACCACTAACCTGGACCGGACTCAGATCTAAGCTGGCTCTGCACTCTCGATCAGATCTTCCACTTAATTCCTCCCACCAGGTGGGCCTGGTGCCTGAAGCAACTGCAGCTGTAGCTCTGTAAGCAGCTTCAGAGCTGCATCACCTCTGCTGCCCCCAGGGTGGTGGCCGAACCACGAACTCCTTTCCCTGTGTCCCAGCAGCTTTTTCCACTAACCTTCTCTGTTGTCTTTGGTGTTTGTGGGTTGAGAAGTCTGGTAACTGCCACAGCTCACTGATTCGAGGCGCTACTGCTTGTTCCACCTGGCCCCTGGTCTGGTTGGTCTGGGTGTGGCCACTGCTCTGCTCCCAGTTCCATGTGATAGACTTTACCCAGTTACCATCCAGGCTGTCCTGGGCTGGAGCCCTGCTTCCTTCTGCTATTTTGAGGGTTCTGCAGTTCTAGGATTTGTTCAGAGCCATTTTTATAGGTGTTTGGAGGGACCTGGGAGGGAGCTCACACAGGTCCCTGCTTTCCAGCCACCATCTTGGCTCTGCCCCTGCATCATCTGATTCTTAAGGGTGCTATTTATAAAGTGGCTTATAACCATCAACGTAGTTAATGTATGTTAATAATAATAATGGTGACACAACAAGAAAACAACAATAGCAACACTGTTCAACCCTGGATTTAGCATCTTCAAGAGAATATTTGAAGTAGGGAAAGTTGCATGCCAGAATTTAATAAAAATATAATCTAACTCAGATGCTTTATGTTGGTGCAGTAGAATGGAAGGTCCTGCTAGAGGATCCTGAATTAAAAGTGATATGTGTCTTTGTGTTTTAGGATTAGACATGTGAATTCATTGGTGTAGAGAAATTCCAGAAAGAAATTCCCTCTACCAATCAAGGTGTGGATAGAATTGTAAACTACACAATGTCTTAAAGAGAATGCTGAGATAGTGTGATGTTAAGTGACATACCTGGATCACTCAGACTATGTGTCAAAATGTTTGGTACATTACACTGCGAAAAATATATGCTAATAAATAGCAAGGTTTTTAGTAGTTTGAATATCCAATAAAGTGTATTACTTTGGATATTTCATAGGTTTGCTTATAGCTTTCCTTTTTTTTCCTTTCAGGCCTTTCCAGGAAATATAAATTCTGATGGTGTGGTCCGCCATGATTTGCAGCATCCAGTCATTGCCCGATATATACGTATAGTGCCTTTAGACTGGAATGGAGAAGGTCGGATTGGACTGAGAATTGAAGTCTATGGCTGTTCTTATTGTGAGTAGTACATATTTAAAATCTTTCATAGTGTCTTTTTTTTCAATGTCATTAGAATGTATAGTTCATTTTTTATCTCCTTTATCATCAAACTTTGCTTTCTATGTCAATAAACTACCTTTGCATTTAGGTGTACATAATAAAAACAATAACAAAAACAACAGTACATTAAACTGACTTTAAACATGATTTCAATATATAAATTTAAATAAAACCTACAAATTACGTTGCCTCAAATTGTTATGAAATTAAATCTAACTGCTGCATTGGAGGATTTTTCTTGGGAGTTACTTCTTATAAATCCAGAAAAAAAATTTCTTTTGAAGTCATTCTTTTGGCTATTCATGTAGTTGTTAATGTAAAAGAATGTAATTGGGTCTATATTCCCTTGGACACATCAGACCAAGACATAAATATCTTTTTAAATTGATTTTCCAGACATAATCTAATCAGTCTGTGAGTGAGGTAAGACCACCATGCTTATGTTCCTTCTTTCCTGCATAAACACATAAGCTAGAAACATATTTCCATACAATTCCATTGCTTTTTGCAGGTGAGACTTTTGAAAAAGATCATATGGGTATCTCAGTTCAAAGTGAACATTCTTCTTCCATTTTGGATATGTTGAACTTCAGAAACCTGCTGGACATCCTGGCATATATGGCTAGCTAGCATGTAGAGATATAACTCTACCATGACACATAGTAAAATGTTTACCACCAAAATTTGCTCTTTATGAAGACTCAAAACTAAAATAAAAGAGATTTGTTCAGTAATGTATAAAACATAAGAAAATACTACTTTAAAGGATTTATCAACTTAAGTATCCCTTCCACTGTTATATATCAGTGCCCCATTGTACCTTACTAGATATCTTCATAAATTGACTATGACTAAAAAAAAAAAAATTATCATCAACTTGTAGCCATTTTTTTGCTGATTAGCTTCTCCAAACTCAGCTAATCTGAACCTGAGATAATAGCCCTTCACTTAACCCATGAACAACTTAGTTTTCTTTTCAGGCTTGGTAGAATCTCCTAGAATTTATGCTCTACTTGAAAAAATTCCAAGAACCTCAGGACACTTTCACATTGTTATGTGGCACTGAAAAATTGAAGGCAAAAGGAAAAGGAGATGGTAGAGAATGAAATAAATAGTATCATGGAAACAATGAACATGAACTTCGACAGACTTCAGGAGAGTGGAGGATGGAAGGGCCTGACATGAGATGGTCCATGGGATCAGAAAGACTCAACAGAACAAGTCAAAAACAAATATAGTAAAACACCAGCGGATTAAAAATATGATGCACTAATGACAAAATAATTTTAAACAGATTATGGAAAACCACTTGCTTAACAAATGGCACTAAAAGAAAAAAATCTACCAGAAAAAAAATATATATATACATGTCTATGTAGATATATAGAGACATAGAACAAATAATAATAAAATGGTCTTCACAGAATAAATGAATGTAGAAATTGTTACTATATTCACAATAGGGATGCTGATCACATGGTTACTTGAAATTGTTTTGAGTTTATATAAACATTTGATAGAATTTTAGGGTTTTTCTTTACTCTTACTGAAAATATCAATTGAATATTCAAATGGATATGACAATATATACCACTACTTAAGTGAAATCTTTAGTGATCACAGCTATCCAATCATGGATTGGTCTCAGTGCAATCCATGATTCTTGGCTTTAAGGATTTTACAATGTGGTTAACAGAACAAAGTTAAAAGAATTAAAGTGAGTAGAAAACAACATAGTCAATATCATAATTAAGTACTAAGTGATGTACAATAGAATGTATGGAGAATATCATCCTACCTACTTTTTAGTATCATGAATTTAAAACAACTTTATTAATTATCACTATCTAATCAAGGAACGGATTGCACAAATGAGTAGTGAGTTCCATAAACTTGAAAGTGTTTAAAGGGAAATTGGAGGACCACATCAGCATTGGTGTTAAAAAATTCTTACATTAAGGGGAAGGTTAGGCTAGATGACCTTTAAGGTCCCTTCCAGTTCTGTGAATTAGCAGAAGGAACTGTTTCATAAGAAACTATTTAATGATAGAAAGCATGCAGGAATTATTGTCTAATAAGGATCAGGGTTCAAATTTTGCTTCTGTCACTTAATGGAAATGTGAGAAAGTCAGTGCAACTTTCTGATCCAAATTTTCCTCATCTTTAAAATAAGGGATGGTAATACTTTTGCCACCCACAAGGTTATTTCTAAGGCTCAAATTACATACATATACATACATACATACATACATACATACATACATACATACATACAGCTTGGCAAGCTCTAAAGGTAGTTACATCTCATTAAAAATTAAATATTTTGAGTGATTAGTCTATTCTGTTTACAGAGTTCAGTTCTATGCTACTGTGGTTCATACATTGCAAAGAAATTCATCAATATCCTAGAAGACTCTTTCTGGTGTTGAGTTGTTTCAGTTGTATCTGACTATGTGTAGCATTGGGTTTTCTTGGCAAAGATACTGAAATGGTTTGCCATTTCTTTCTCTAAATGTTTTTACCAATGAGGAAACTGAGGAAACAGTGTTAAGTGACTTGCCCAGGGCCACACAGTACATGTATCAGGCTGTATTTGAACTCAGAAAGATGAGCCTTTCTAATTCTAAACCCAGTGCTCTATCCATTGTGTGACCTACTTGCCTTTAATGCTCCTGGAAAGTTACTTCCTCTCTCTGTGGTCCCTTGTTTGATGATCAGTAGGTAAATCAAGAAGCAAAGCTAGAAAATACAAAAGCTTAATTAGCTTCAATTTGTGGTCAGTAGCCTGGTGGACAGCAACTCTACAGAACAAAAGAAGATACATACACATATAGAGTCTTATGCAGATTTAGGCCAACATTGCAAGTGGTACACACACAACCTAGCCATTTTCCTTACTTGGGAGATTAAGGAACAGGGATAAGATGTCAGGTGATTTAGAAGGAGAATGTCTTAACCTTGACATTGTTACTTATTAACTTTTTTTACCTTAAAGTGTTGCCAAAAGTCAGGCTTACTCTGGTAGAGATGTTTCCTCATTAATCACATCAAACCATCTGATTTGGACAGAAGGTCTCCCAAGACAGCAGAGGTCTCCTTATACGTAGAATTTGTGGGCTTATCCTACTGTTGAAAAAATACTGAATGAGGATCTATTTGCAGAAATCTGTAGCTCCTTTTCTTTGCACTTTAAGGTTACTTTTTTGAGATGTCTCTCCCAAATTCACAGCACACAGGTTTTTATAGATTCCCTGCACAACATTCTTTTATATGATTAAAAGGGTTTGATTCTTGAAGCATTAAAAAAAACCACAAAATACAAAATTAATACCTAGATCTGGATAAAAACTCAGGAAAAAATCTGCAAATAGATGCACATGTTAGTTCTTAGTATAATTAAATACAATAATCAGTTATTAAATACTCTGTACAGAGCAATTGGTTAGGTAGTGGGCTAGATTAAAGATATAGATAAGACACAGTCCTTGCTCTCAAAGAATATGCAGTCTTCGGTGGTATTTTAAAAGGCATATAGCAAAAATGCATCATATTATGTCATAAATATGTTAGAAAATTCAAAATTATGTACTCTGTGAAGTTTGGGAGAGAAGGTGAGTACTGATTAGGGAATCGAAGAAAGTTTCATGGAAGATGGGACATTTGAATTGGTCTTTAAAGCATAGGAAGGAAATTAACAAGTGAGGAAAAAATGGAGATCATTCTATTAGTAGGGAAAAGTATGAACAAAAGTACAGAAGGACCAGAGTGCATTATGAGTTTTGGGGGAAGAAGGAGGTCCAGTTGGGCTGGATTGTGGATGAAGGCTAAGGCTGGAAATGTAGAGTAGTACCAGAATGTGGAGAGATTTGAATGTTTCAGTAAGGAGTCTCATCTATACTGGGAAGGCAATAGGGAGCTGGTAAAGATTTTTGAGCAGAGACATCACTTCAATGGATTTGGATAATTGTGCTCTTGGTTAATTATGCATCTAGTAGCGGTATGAAGAGTGGAGAGTGGAGATCAGAGGAAATGTACAAGTTGTTTATTTTAATAAACTGACTAGTTGTAGCTAAGTATTGGCATTGGACATGGAGAAAAGGGGTTGAATGAAAGAGATGTAATAAAGTAGAACTGATAAAAAAAAATTGGCTTACTTGTGAAACCACAAATATTCCAAAAGAAATTCTGCAGGGGAAAAAAAAAAAACACTGAATGGCTTATATAGCTGAATACAAGAGAAAGTAGCTAAATGTGAGGAGTCAGTCACAGTCTGTTTCCAAAAGCAGGAGATAAAAATCTACTCAATTCTGTTACTTGCATCCTGCAGCTGCTTAGCCGAGATGTAAGACATGTCTTCTATCAAAATGAGTCATTAGAGATTGTGTCAGAGAAGGGAAAAATAGGTTAAATTGTGTCTACAAGGTAATTTCTATATAAAGTAAAGAAATGGACAAATGAGAATATCATAAAGTAAGAGTCACTTTGGCATAGTAAATTGATAGCTGTCTTCAAAGCCAGAAAGACTTGAGGTCAAGCTCTGTCACATCAGAGCTACTAACTCTGGGCAAATCACTCAGTTTTATACTACTCTTAGTGACTTCTTAAGACCCTAAGTTGGGAACCAGCATTGATGAAAGGAGCATCCTCGTCTGTTGGTTCTGTATACCTGTGATGTCACAAGCCTAGTAAACATTCTTATTATAAAGTAATTTAGCTCCCTTCAAAAAAAAAATGTTCATGAAAAGAAAAGCTATATTAATCTCAACTATTTAGATTTGGGGGTAAACTGCTCAAAGTCATTTGATTATTTCTCAGCACTCCATTTTGCCTATGTGAAAAAATGCTATGAGATTTACTTGTGTAGGGCTGTTCATATTCCTCCACTGATTTTTGTTACAAGTTATTGAAACCTTCATCAGAACAGAATCTTATCTTGTGGCAAAATATTAGTTGTTGCTGAAAAGCATAGCATTTGGACCCTTATTTTTACTAGAGTTGGTAATTTGTTTCTGTCACTCTGAGACAGAAGGGAAGAGATACTAGGTGAAATTTTGGTGATGTTAAAAAAATAATAAAAGATGTAATTTTTAATGTTACCTATATTCAGTGTCCACTCCCTTACCAACTGTCTTCTTTTCCCTTTCTGATTTGCCTTCCAACTCCAAAACTGATTGAAATGACTTTCAGAGCTCATGAATGACCTAGTAATAAGCAAACTCAGTACCTCTCTTATGGCCCACATTCTTCTTAACCTTTCTGAAGTATTTGACACTCTTGACTGCTTCCTCTAACAAGAAACTCTCTCTTTCCTTCATTTTAGAAATGACATCCCCCTGGTTCTCCTATTACTTTTCTAGCCAGGTCTATTCTGTCTCTTTTGACAGGTACTTATTTTTTCCTAAACCCTTAATGTGTATGTTCTTCAAGATTTTGTATTTGAGTCTTTTCCTTTTTTTCTTCTTGCTATTGTATTTTTTGAAAATCTCATTCTCTCCCATTGCTTCACCTATCACTTTTTTCCAGTGACACAGAGCTCCAGATCTATAACTTCTCATAAAATCCACATTAGGATGTCCAAGTGTCATCTCCCCAAGTTTCCCACCAGCACTTCAAACTCAGTGTGTCCAGTTTTACTAAAGGCAGAATATTACCTGGTTTAGCAATGACTCAATGAATGACAAGTATCTTTTGAGGATAGAATTCTAAGCTTTGTATTATGTGTGATCAAAATCTTACCCATCAAGACACATTGTAACAATTAGAAGACAAGAAATGAAGACAACTGAAGAACATGACAGAATGATTCTTGAAAACTGTAAGCTACTGCTCAGGAATAGTTCAGGGAAACTGAATTTACTGTTTGGGCCAGTCTAAAATAATGATGCTTCACCAGACCAAATAGCAAATTCATATCCAAAATAGATACTGTAGATTCCAAAAGCTCTTGTTAGATCCCTGAGATGCTTATGTGCACTGAAATACTGGGGCTTGAAAAGTGTAGCTTTATCTAAGAAATGACAGAGCAGTCAATTTGGTCAACCGAAAAATTAGGCAAATTAGAATCATGGAAACAAAACAGTCAACTTTGAAAAAGCACATTTCCTATGCAAAAATGTAGATCTGTCCTGTGCACTCTTTTGTGAGATTGTGTTATTCTAGGTTTAAGTGATCCTAGAAAGAGGTAGCCTTGTTGTCTTTCACCTGGGAGAAAAATGGTTATCCTAGGCAGTGGGCAAGTGGCTACTCTAATGTAGGCAGTGGGCAAGTTTTATAGCTTCTGAATATAGCTAGGTAAATTTATCTAGAAAGGAATATCTGACTGTAATTGAATGGTCAAAAATACTTGAGATAGCCTCAGATTGTTTTTGTTCAAAAATAAATTGTATTTCCTGAAGGCTACAGATTCAAGTTAACAGATTTACAGTTATTTATCTTAAAAAAACTGTTTTCCATAAATAGAAAAACCATTTCACTAAAATATATTTAGGAACTGTTAGAAATACTACACAGAAGCAATCCAGAAAGAACTGAAGATGTTCTTTCCCTTCTCTTTCTTCAGGCCATTCCTTTAATGTCACAAATAACCTTTAAAAACATATTTTTTACAAAATGGCTTAGTTTCTAGGTATGTTTCGCTTTAACAAAATAATTCAATTATACTCTGAATTTTAATTATTATCAACATTTTACAAACTCTCTACCAAAGGAGATAGTATATTTTACTCTAAATATTTTTTTTAAAGTAAATCACATATTTTTCCCTTTCTCAAAGGAATCATTCACACATATATCCAAAACAGGTCCTCCAGAAAGTGTTTACATTTGTTATGGGATATTTCTAAAGTTGGCAAATAATTACAGCTGAGATTCAAACTATGCTAGGAACTAAACAAGGAGGAATATTATTCCTATGTATTTTGAGTGTCCCATAAAATGTGATACCTTCTAAGATTTTTTTTTGATCCATATATTTTCCCCTTAAGAGATTGTTTTCTCAGTTGTTCATTGCAGAAGTGAATATTAGCCCTCTTTCTCCTTTGACTATTATAGTGAACAGGATTGTGCCTTCCTTAGTGAAGGCAAAGAGGAAAACTTCTCTTGGCTACTTCAATGATGGTGGGAAGTGGAGGGGGAAATGAGCAAGGGGGAAACTGAATGTGAAAAAGAGATGCATTTACCTATCTTTGCATAAATCCACAGTGAGTAACAAAAGCCTGATCTTAAACTCCCTGGTCAAAGAATAGGGCTGTATGTCTTATACTTCAGTGTCTGGCAGAATTGTGTGTGTGTGTGTGTGTGTGTGTGTGAGAGAGAGAGAGAGAGAGAGAGAGAGCGAGAGAGAGAGAGAGAGAGAGAGAGAGAGAGAGTGAGAGAGAAAGAGAAAGACAAAGACAGAGACACAGAGAGACATTTGAAATCTCCATCACATCTGTGCTCACTTGACTAAGCATCTGTCATTATTTCCCTTGTGTTTATCATCTGATCCTCAAGCAATGACTGACCTGTTCCTCTATGATGATTTTGTCATCTGAGAAATTAGGTGTTTCTCAAGGCTAAAATTGAAAAGTTCACATTCCCGGTTGTGAAGTTTGGTTCCATGCCACTGATTTAGAGCCTTTAGGGCTTCTGCTATTTTTGTTTCTGGACTTGTCTGGAATATAATATGAATTACAATTTCAATGACTTCTAAGCTCATCTAAAATTATTCAAATCCCTTTACATTAGATTTCTCCCTCAAGTTTAGTTGGAACAAGTTCATTATTATTTTTTTCTTTGCAATATGTCCCATGTCTTGTGACTACATAAGCTACCTTCCTAGTACACCTCTGGCAATCTTCTTATGGTAGACCGGAGGTGAATAGAAGTCACAAGGGAGAAGAATCAGTCAAAGAATTTTTAAAAAAGGGTCATTTATGGCTGGAATACACACACATTCATTTCTCCAAAGACAGACACAAGTTATTGATTGTAGCAGCTAGCATTTTAATCATAAAATAAATAAATATTTAGCCAGATTCTTCTTAGGACTAGTTCAGACACCTCAGGAAATTCCAGAGGAAAAACCTCTGGGTTCTAAGAGAATAAAGTACTTCAAAAGATGTCTTCTCTTGGATGAAATTGATAAAAACTCAGGACTACGTCTAGTAGAAAGCCCATGGAGACAATGTTTAGTATAGATGGAAGGAATACATCTGCAGCTTTTTTGTACAGGATTAAAAATTAGACAAAGGGGATATGTGCTTTCCAAAGGAACCTATGGTAGTCTCCATTTGTGAAATGTTATTACTATGGGTCGCATCTGTACTCCCCAGGGACAGTATATTCTAATGTGGCTACAGAATTATTATCATTACTCTCTGTGTGTCTGCCCAGCACAAGTGGATTCTTGGTCTCTAGAGAATGACCATGGGACCAACAGTTGTGAATGGTTTATTTAGATGGCATTAAACTATTCTGACATCTCTTATAATATGCTACTTTGACACAGAAATTCCATTTTGCATTTTCCATGTGCCAGTGATAGGACTAGGCCAGTGATTACATCAATATAAGGAACTCCTCAATGAAGAAACAACTTCTACCAATGAAGGTCAGGACCTTCTCTGAAAATAATTATATATTTACCTAGAAAAGTGATATCAAATGTGCAGTGGCACACCATCCTAGCCTGTGATGTCATGCAGGGATATTAAGGGATGCTGGATATTTCTCTCCTTTGATGATTCGATTTAAAATCAAGTTCCTCAGTAATTTTTTCAGGATGTCATATCAAAAATAGTGAAGCAACAGCAAGAATGAATAAGAACTTCCTCTGCTATTTGGTATTAGTGCTATGTCATAATTAAATGGGGTAGAGAAACTTCTGAATGAGACCATACTTCTAAAAGCATCCATGTGATTATAACCCTGGAATGAAGATTCTAATGCATAACTGAATGGAAACATGGCATAATGACAAGGGAATAGCATCTGAAACTGGAAGATGTGGGCTTGGGTACTGGCTCACTGTAACCATTGACAGGCCACATGCCTCCTTGAGCTTCATTTTCTCATCCATAACATGAAGATGATAATACCAGTCCTACCTACCTCATGGAGTTATTATGAGAAAAGCATTCTGTAATCCTTAAAATGCTATATAGAAATGTGATTTGGACATCCTAAACTTGACTTAATCTAGTTAACCTAGGTAGCCACAACCATCTCCCCCACCCTTTTTTATCTGCACAAGGTAATGCGCTAGCATTAAGAAGTCATTCTCTCAGTCCAAACGAGATTAGATTTTCATTACTGCTCTGCTGAAGGATGAACCCGTGGTTTTCTTGTACAGAAATGATTTAGCAAACCAATCAATAGACACCAAATGACCACTGAATTTATACACAGGGGAAATGGTTTCAAGACTCAGCTCTGCTAACTCTAAATACGTGACTGAAGCAAAGTATTTAATATCCCTTAGATTCAAATTGCTTACCTACAAAATGAACGGTTGGTAATCAATGATTTTAAGTCTCTTCCAGCTCTAAATCCTATGCCCTCTTGGTTAAATTGTATTGAAAATAAAAACAAACATATAATTGAACACATTTTTCCAAACAATGTACTCATTCAACACTTTTATTTTCAGTGCAAGTTATGTGTAAGACCTTGTGAATTATAATGTATCTCTTCTAGTAACTCTAAAAATTTATGTAAACATGAAAATGTTTACAGCTACATAGTACAATGGAAAAAAAGCACCAGGCTTGGAGTCAGGAAGACCTGAATTCATGCTTACTAGTTCGGTGACCCTGTGCTAGTTAATGTCTTTTTGCATCAGTTTCCTCAACTGTAAAATGGGTAATAATGAAAACACCTACCTCACAAGTTAGTTTTGAGAACTAAATCAGACAAAATTTTTTATTGTTTTAGCATTGTGCCTGTTACATATTAGGCATTATATAAATGTTTATTCCTTTTTCTTCCCTTTCCCCTTCCTCCTTATTTTCCTAAGAGTTTATGGTGTTATTAAAACTCAGAGTCCTGGGAAAAATTAATTTGTTCTAAGGCAATATTCATGAACATTTAGAAAAATTCCCTAGCACATAGATAGTTAAGGTTGTACAGAGTCAGTTCCCTTACCAAATTTACACCTAGCACAATCCTGAAGGTTGATCTCATCTTCTTTCTTCATACCTCAGTTTTCAAACATATAACATAGCACCTTACACATAGTGTGCTTTCAGTGATTAGTATCATTGATTGAATATCCTTTTTATTGGAAAAGGCAACTCAAACCAGCTTTCTAGCACCCACTGACAAATTTTCAATGTTAGCATTCATACCTCAGAAAAAGGCAATCCTGCAATTAAGGAGTTGATTTGTTGGGTTACTTATTTATTTTTAGACTTAAGAAATTGTTAATAATGCAGATTACACTTAAAAGTGTGGGTGCATACTTTTTTTTTTATTTTGGCAACCCTAGTTGTTAAACATTATCTGCATCGTTCTATAAACATCATTTGAATTCAGCAGATTAGTAGAAGGCTCAGGGAGTGAAGCCATCTGTAGAGTTGAGATCTGGTGACAGCAAGCTAGTCATCATCATCATCATTTTTATTGTACTTTAAGGCTTGCAAAGGGCTTTATATCAATTATCTCATATAAGCCTCACAATACCTTTGAAAATAGGAAACAGCAGCTTTGCCTAAAAGATTCTGTCACTCCTTATTAGTTAATTCTTTTAGTCTTGTGCTTGATGTTTTATAAAAACTACTTTCTAATATGGAAAAACTCAATAGTGACCAAAATATGTTGAAATAATTGCCTCTCTGGAATACAGTCCTGAATTTATCATTAGCAGTCTTTTAATAGAGATTAATAGCAGAATATTCATTGAGGGTTCTTTT
The DNA here is from genome assembly GCA_028646595.1 of Phalanger gymnotis. Lineage (NCBI taxonomy): Eukaryota > Metazoa > Chordata > Mammalia > Diprotodontia > Phalangeridae > Phalanger > Phalanger gymnotis. The sequence continues at coordinate 76,989,704 of CM053623.1, read as the reverse complement.
TTCCCCCATTTGAACACCAACATCGTGGTACTCTGGGATTCCACTGAGAATATGTTGTTCATATATAATTGTCACTGTGTTATTTCCAAATGATTTATTTTTGCCCTGATTCCATGTGAATTCTATGGAATGATTTGTAAATTGCTCATCAAAAAAAAAAAAAACACACATTACCCATATTTAAGTTCAGTTTGATTACATACCTAGGAACCCCATGGAAATAAAAGTAAATCAATAGAAAATAATATATTTAATTTCTACTAATGTAAAACTACACATAGTAATGAGACAATTAGAGACTTTAGGATCATCTCTTGAATATGCAGCACATGTTATCTTATTCAGATTGTATGTGATAAGCCAGAAATTAAATGTGATGTGTTATGGGATTTGGATGTTCATACAAAAGCCTGCAATTTTCTTTTACTTATTATAAAACAGAATTGCTCTCATGCCCATAAGAAATTCATATGTTAATGTTGATAGTTGGAAATTAAATTTCATCAGTAAGAGGAGGAGCTCATCTATTTTCCCTCTTCTCACCAAGTAGAGAAATTATAATTTGATTCCTTCTTTTCCTTGTTGAGGACTATGTTCCATTGTGGGCACTACATTCTAGTAACGTCATTGACAAGGTAGAGAGTGTCAAGGGGAAAGGCAACTACGGTGGCGAAATGCTTTAAGATAATTTTATCACAATCAGTCAAATGAAGTGGAGATAGCTGGAGGATGAGTTTGGGGAAGGGCCATTAAGCTGTATCCTAGTAGGCAAAACAATGTCACATGGATGAGGTATTCAATTTTTTCTTCTTGTGTCCAGAAAGTAGAACTAAGAATTGTAGATACATTACAGAAAGGTGGCTTTTGGTTTGTTCTAAGGTAAAACTTGCTAACCATTAGAACTTCCGGAAGTAGAATTAGCTGCCATCAGACAGTGTGTTTTCCCTCACTGAACATATTCAGGCAAATATTGATAGTATCTTCCCTGATTTGTTGAAAGGAAATGCTTGTTCAGGTACAGTTTGGTGGACCCGTCTTCTGTGAAATAAGTGCATGTTGATTTCAGCATTACCTGCTTCATGTGAGTGAAACACCGACCCTCTGAAACAGGGAAGGCAGATTTTCTGAAGCAGAATTAGTCTTCTCCACATATAAAGGGTTCATTTCAAATAATGATCCTTGTTCAGAATCTCCCTTCAGTCTTCTCCATAATTATGTGTGTTTTATTTTTTTTTGTTTTTTGCTTTTTAATGTTACTTTTACTCTAGATCACAAGACAGTTTTGCATCTGCCTGATCTTTATTCCCTGCTGTGCCCCCTGCTTTTGTTAGCCAGAATTATTACTTTAATGTTTTATACCACTTCTGACCAAGTCTCATTTCTGATGTGACATTGGCTTTATTCCAACCCATCTTGGGTAATTTCTCAATCTACTTTCTTTGCCGCTTTTAATATATAGCCCATGAATCTTCTAAAATTATTTGTAAGTAGATTTCAAACAGTAACTGGGATGAAGAAAGACAATAGCAAATATAGAGTCTAGAAAGAGTCTGCTGATCAATAAGGTACTGCAAGTATAATTGTTTAGAAATGAAATAATTTATACTTCTGACTTAGGATAAACATTATCCATGTCTCTAATTCAGAGTTGTATATCCATTGTGATATTTGTTGGACATTTAAGTGCATTTAAAAGAATTTTTAAATTTAAGTTCTCACATGCAGTCAATGCTTTTTATTAAAAATCTGATTAAAATTACTACGAGTGGTCCACTTTCTCTAGTTCTGTGGTTTTGAATACCTCATACAATAACTAAACTGCAGATTTTGGTGGAAGTATCATCCTTAGAATATTAAAATTCATGATAGCTTTCTTTTTAGAAGATTTTCTAAGATACGGGATTGACATAGGAAAGCACATACCTTCTAATGATTAGAACCTAATGTTTTATTGGAGTGGTATAAGAATAAAATAATTAATCTTCAACATTGAAAAAAGCTGGTTAATGGAATGTTCTGGTGAATAGAAAGCATTGCGTATGAATGTATATAGGTATATTGTGTGTTTGCATGCATACACACGTATGTACATATATGTGTGTATACACACACACATATATATACATATACATATACACAGATAGATGTATGTGTATATGTGAATGTATGCATACATATATTAGGGGCAAGACATACTTGTGATGTGGGAAAGTCACAGACTATAAGTTTTTGTTTTGTTTTTAGTTGTTTTTTTTTTTTTACCAATACACATCAGAAGCTACAAATTTGCTTGTAATATAGTCTTAGAGAGTTTCCTAGAACAAAGTTTAAGTAACTTGCCTATGGTCACATAGCTAACATATTGTCAGAGGCAGGATTTAAGCCTACGCCCTCTTGACTCCCAAGATTGCCCCTCTATCCACAATAATCTGAAGCCTCTATGAATATCATACACCTGTTATCACCTTCCTAGCAATTATAACAGTAATTAACACAGCTATGTTAACATTTACAAAGCACTCTCACTAAATTATCTCATTTGGACCTGACCACAAGTCGCATTTGTAGGAATTAGCTCAGTTTTATAATTGTATAAACTGGAGCTCAGATAACTTAGAGTGACTTGCCTAGGGATATCAGGTAATAAGTTTATGAGGCATGATTCAAATTCAGGTCTTTCTGACTTCATGTTCAACACTTTAGCTACTCTGCTTCTACCATACTAAGAATAATTTGATCTTTGATTTTTTTAAAGTGATTCAAAGATATTTTTCTCTATCTTCTGGGATGATTTAGAGATAGGCAAGATCATATAGTCCCAGCCTACTCCAGAATCATGTTATCCAACTTCAAATGGATCTTCAGCCATATTTTATTCATGATTCAGTGGTGGTTCCCTAGCATACACATTCTATACACCGTCTGCTGAGCTTTTCCTGTTATCCTCTGAGATATCCAGTGGTGAGGAGAGTCAAGCTGGCAGATAACTATCATCATTCTTTTAGTTTATGCACATTTCTATTTATGCTCCTGGCAGTTGTTTCTTAGGGAAAGTTTGCAAACTCTTTCCTTAGCCAGGCATTAAAAGAATCCTTTACTACAAGTCTATAGAATCAGATATATCTTGTATTCCCCTAAATATACCTCATGCATTTCCTATATCTGCACCTTTGTGTACATTTATTTGTTCATCCCCCAAGTGAAATGGCCTTCTTCCCTTTCTATTTCTGACCATTTAAGCCTCATATCTCTCCCCCTCTATCTGAATGTTTCTCTTTTTATCTGTCTAGAATCAGATGAAGACTGACCTCCATTAAACTTTTCCTCACCAATACAGCTCATGGGGATGTCTCACTTACTTCATGTCATTATAGAATTTAAGGCACAACCCATAGGAATATTCCTACTTGTAAGTAGCAGAAGCCTCTCTTAAATGAATCTAGAAAGGCCAATTGCAAGGAGTTGATAATGAATACAATCTTAATTATTTATATTAATTATATAATTTAATCATATAATAATTTAATTAATTTTTTAATTAATAATATTTTATTATTGTTAATTACTTAGCAAATACTTATTAATAATTAATCAAATATTAATGACTTTTAAAATTCTTTACATACTACTGGTCAAATGGATTGGGATATATTCTTGATGACTGCCATAAATTGTCCTGTAGCACAATGGTAAACACATAGGCATAGCTTCCTAAACAATGTTGATTTGACGTATAGTCTAGTACTAAGTGCATTGGAGCTGGTATGAGAAAATGTGGTTAGATATTTTAGCTTTCTCATTTATTTTCTATTAACTTGGTTGCATTGTTTAACCATACCTCAACCAATATTTTTAAGTATCTGCTATACAAAGTACTGTGCTAGGTGCTAAGGATACAGAGACAAAAACAGAATAGCTCCTGCTCTCAAAGAATGTATTCTACTACAACATCTCTCACAATATGTTTCTTCATATAGAAAATGAGTATGATAGTAATAACAGTGAAATTTGTCATAATGGACAAAGCTGTGCTAGTTTGACATCAGGAAGGCAAGGCTTGGGTTAAATCCTACTTCTGAAAACTAATGGCTTTTGTGACACTCCACAAATCATTTAATCTCTATGAACTTAAAAAAAAATAATCCTAAGACTTATTTACTAAATCATAGATTATTTGCAGCTGCCTTGAATCTATAATGTCCCCAAATTGTGAGTTATTCCGGTGATGAAATCATTTTAGGAATTATTTATTTTGCGTAAAGACATCTTATATAATCTTCAGCTGTCTTCAGAGACCTTACTTATATTATATTGGGGGGGATACTGTAATTAAGTAAACAAAAATTATTTAAAGAGTAACATAAATTTATTTCAAGAGCAGAGAGTGCTATAACTGCATGAGGCGGGAAAAAGTCAGGAAAGGCCTTGTTTAATAGTTGGAACCTAAGCTGGGCTTTGAAGGAAGCCAAATTTTCCACTAGGCAGAGATGAAGCAAAAATGAATTCTAGACATTAAGACATTGATCCACTTAGGCAAATGTACAAAGGCAGAAAGATAAAATGTTGAATATTTTTGCGAGGACTGGTAGTCTACCATACCTTCCATGCCCCATTAATTAACAAGTAATTCTAAGGTGTAATGTTTAAAAAGTTTGAGACATAGTTTCTGGGCAATTTATTCATTTATTAGTAAAGCTAGCATGTTATTAATAAAAGAGGTCAGTGGCACTCTCAAATGCCAAAAACAATCATGCTGGCAGGGTTACAGATTATATGGAAGACCTTGGAAGAGGGTGTTCCTGAGAGTGGCAATCAGCTCTATTTGGTTAACAATTAATGTAAAATAAATATTACAATGAGGCACTGGACCTATTCTAATGAACTTTGATTACATCAGTTACTCCTAAATTACCTGGCCTTGGGCAATCTAATCAAAGTTTTATCCCTATGCAAACCTACAACCCAGTGGGATTAAATTCTTTGTAAGGTTGGGTGAGGTCTGATCAAGATTGAGGAGAACTAATTTAATGTTCTTTAAGACACCGAAATTTGAAATAAGGAATATAAGAAAAGGGGAAACCCTGGATCTTCCTAAATCATTGGTTATTAACAATTATTTTTCTCAAAGCCTTGATATAACAATTCAACAAAATTGTCTACATATTCCTGAAGTGTGAAGCTTTTAGTGCCAAGAGGAGAAAAAACATAATAAGCTAGCCAAACAAAATAATTAGGTCCAATGGGGAACAGAAATCGTTGAAGAATTTTCACAGTTCCTCATTTCGGCAGTTGAGGACTCCAATTTGAGTCAAGTGAGGAGGAATTTCTCCCTTCCTCTTTTCCAACCCTTCCAGTAACCATCTTGTCAGAGAGATAGGATCAATAGGAGACAAGGCACCCAGCCAAAAGTGAAGAGTTTCATCAATGACAAACATAGCTATAAATAGATGCAATTGCATAGTCACCCAAATGAGGCAGAAGCTTCGGTATCATGACTCTCAATTTGGAGATGATGCTCATTATTAATTCTGGATAAATATTGAACTTTGTGACTCATCAGAGAATTACAACTGATGAGAACATAATAAGTTCTCCAAAAGAGAGGAAAACAAAAATTTGGTGCCAGAAGTTGTGAAACACCTTTTTTTTTTTTTAATTTGTGTTCCCTATGCTTGTGCCTCACTACCTTTCTACCTTAAGGCTGTGCCCACCTTGCCAAGGCACCTTGTATGTGCAATGGAAGAATACTTTAATGACCTTCTGTGTTAGTTCTGATAGAGTTAAAGAAATTTTAGCTATTGATTTTTTTTTTTTTTGCTGTCAACAGTCAGCTCTATGTCTTATACATTTTCCCAAGGTCCCTCAATTTATCTTTATGACCAGAATAACATATGACCAATATTGTAGCTATGGCTCCATCCTCCATTCTAAAGACACGTGATTTCAGTGGTAATCTGTGGGATCATGATATTGTAGGTCCTAATCCTTTACAGACCTTTTCAGATCTCTGTTTAATCTCACCCTAAGAGTAATCAGAGTTACAGCAGAAGAAATAGCTCTTGAAATGTATTACATTTTCCATAATCCATTAGTGGAATCTTAGTGACTGTCCATCTGTCATAAGGCATGCATTTAAATACACTCTGTAAATAAACCTCACTCAAGCTTTTATCATATATTGCTGCAGAGAGAAAGTTTATCAACCTTGGCCAGCACATACCCCCAGGTTATCTGACTCCTGAGAGATTTTAACTACCTTTCCCATGTACTTTAAACCTTATTTCTGTTAGGGGGTACTAAAGTGGAATTAAAGTCAATGTTATAGCTGTAGCCTCCATCAGTATTTAATTCATAATCCCTACTTCAATATGACAGGAGAGGGGGAACATATGAGCCATTTGCATGAAGTCTATGCCTTAAAATCTTAGCTTCCTTCAAAATAAAGCTCAGATTCCAACTCTTGCCACATGCTTTTCCAGACCCATACAGTTGTAAATATTTTTTCTTTCTTAAAATAATTTTGTATGATTTTTAATTATTTTATACATACTTTCTATTTTCTCATCAGTGTGTTTGCTCTCCCTTTTTCTTGCTAACCCTCAAGTAAAATGTAAGTCCTTTGAGGGGAAGGACTCTTTGATTGTTATATTTTTATACCCAGCATTATATAGAGTGTCATGCACATAGGAAGCGCTTAATAAATATTTGCTGAAATGAATTCCTACGTCCCTTTGGATATTCATTTCCATGCTGGGATAGATAGCTTGCAACTATTTAAATAAGCTCAGTTAAAGAACTATAAAATGGCTTAATTAACAGTCTTGTGCTTCAAGAGTAATGATTTAATAAAAAGCAGAAACAGTTCCTGGGATTTTTTTTTAAATCAGGTGGTAGTTTATTAAAGCATTTTTGCATTTAATTTTGAAAATCAGCAGCTGAATAGTTTTCAACTTTTTTGCTAATTTGAATTGTACTTGATCTTTCATATTGAGAAAAGAAGTCTTTCCTTTCATTTTTATGAGGTTTTTTTTTTGCTTTTCAACCCTTAATTGCTTCAGTTGAAAACTTTATATATATTTTTGAAGCCCAATATATTTTTATTTTTAATGCCTAAAATTTTTTCTTATATTAATAATTGTTTTGTCCTATCAAATATTCAAAATAATAAGCTCTCATCTTTTATTTGTTATAGGGTGTTTGATTATGTATTGAGATATTCATGGGACTTTACTGTGTAAATTAACAAAATCATATAGCTGAAAGCCTAGAAAGGACCTTGAATATCATTTAAAATAAAGGACAACTTAAATAGCTGAAAGAATATTCAGTAATCATTACTTGACTGAGCCAACAAAATAAAAATGGCAGTATTATCGAAGTTGATTTATATATTTAATGCTATGCCAACAAAATTGCTTTATGGAGGTAGATCAAATAGTAGCACAATTCATTCGTAGGAATAGAAAATCTAAAATACAAAGACAGGTAATGAAAGAAATGAATAAAAGGTAAACATTTCCATACTCCATATTGTAAAGAGGATATCATCAAAAGCATTTAGTCTTGTTTAAAAAGATAGAAAGGAAGATCAATAGAATCAATGAGATAAGGAAGAATTAGAAAAAAATGGAACTCAATAACCCACTATTGATAAACTCAAAAATATAAGATATTTAGCATTCTCTTTCTGAGAAGAACTGCTGGAGAAAACAGGAAAGCAGTCAGACAAAAATTGGGCTGAGACTCTAACATTTCATTGTATTCCTCTCTCTCTCTCTCTCTCTCTCTCTCTCTCTCTCTCTCTCTCTCTCTCTCTCTCTGTATATATATATATATATATATATGTGTGTGTGTGTGTGTGTGTGTATAATCACCTGAATATTAAGACTTAAACACCCCAAAGTAGAATAAGATGATGGAAAGTGGTCAGCTAAGGAAAACGTATATGAAATATCTCTAAGAGTTTGCTACCAAATACATATACACATTAGTTCAGAAATGGCTAAACAACAAACAGTGAATATAATAAATGAACTATATATTGAACACACATATTGAATACACATAACAGTGAATATAATTAATGAAATGTAATAAATGAACAAATAACGAAATCTATGAACTATTACTGTAATCATAAGAAGCAATGAACATGCTGAATACATAAGAACATGGATAATTTTAGCATTTACTGTTAAGCATGATGCTTAGCATAGTACCTGGCACATAGTAGGTAGTTAATAAATATTCAGTTGATTGTCTGGCTGAGACTTATTAAGAAATGGATGCAAAATGTAGTAGAGACAAGAAAATACTATGTACGATGACTACCATAATGTAATCAACAACAATCAAAAGTGAGAGATGTGAAATTACAAAGAATAAACTTTGCCACAAAGAAGACATATGAGAAGGCACTTCCTTTACCCTCTCATTTGCAGGGAATGAGATATTCACAATGCGTGTAATATCAGATTTTTTTTTGAAATTATTGATTGGTTTTATGGAATTTTTTTCTTCTTTTTAAAATAAATTCTTTATTCTAAGGGATAACTCATTGAGATACCAGAAGTAGGAATATGAGAGATTATCTAGGCAAGGTATAAACAAAATTTGTCAATGGCAATATATTTAAAATAACTAAAAATCCTTTAGCTCTAATCTACCTCAACCACCTCACTGTATAGATAGGGAAACCAAGATGTTATATCTATTGGCCAGTATCGCATATCTAGTTCATCACAAAAGTTGGATTAAAACTCATCTGTTTTGACTGGCAGACTAGTGTTCCTTGCCCTAAAACACAGTGCCTTGAATTGTTCTTTTCTTTCTGTATTTGCCTAAGTTGCCCCCTATAAAGTGAGGATAGTAATAGCACCTACCTATGAGGGCTGTTATAAGGATCAATTGAGATAATTATTGTAAAGAGCTTCGCACACTGCCTGACACATAGTAAGCACTATTATAAATTGTCGATGATGATGATTACTTTGAAGATGCCTAAATTTATTGGAGTTTATGTACAACAAAGTAATTTACATATCATATATACCAACTATTTCATTTTGTACATGAGAAAATAGAAGACCCAAAGAGGAGAAATGTGTTATAGGTGTAAGAAATTACTTTCCCATAGAGATTGCAAGCTTATTGAAGGCACAGATTATTTTGTTTTTGTATTTATCTGTAAAATATTTAACACAGTGTCTGACACAGAGTGGTAAATATGGTAAATACTTATTGAATTAATTTATATGTGATATATATATATAATATACTATAATATATTGTGGTATATATGTATAATGTATATATGTGGTAAATATTTAATTAATTTATATATTTGCAGAAGGTTGCACACTAAATATGTCAAAAGGAAATGTAATATTTATAGCCCATATATATTTAGCAAGCAGTGGCTTGGAGTCCTAGCCTCATCATGATCCCATGTTGTAGGTATCCCATATTATTTACCTCATTTTACAGATAAGAAAACTAAGACTCCTAGAAGTTAAATGACTTCTTGTGGTTCACAAAGTAACAGAACCAAAACTAGTACCTAGGCCTTCTGACCTGAAGACTAGTGCTCTTGCATCTGGAGAATGAGCTTGGAGAACTCTTTCATCTAAAAATTGAACTCAAGGTTAGTTTAACTTTATGAAACAGCAGACTACTTTATTTCCACAACCAATAGTATCATGGATAGTCATGAGTTTAACTCCAATGATTTTTCATTCAATATTGTCAGGTATATTGTACAAGATATACATGAATAGGTTTTTTTTTTGAAGAAAAATGTGTGCATCCTAAAAAGAAAATTATCCTGCCCTTCTGTTATTTAATTTGCTTCTTGGTAAAAGCAAGTTGGAAAGGGATCACCCCCAACTTCAATCCAGCACCCTTGTAATAGTAACTCACACTGGCCATATTTGCTCTTGCCCACCCCAATCCAACCACGTCCAGAACTGCTTCTTGTCCAGCTACATTAACTTGAAGATTTTGAAAAACTTCTGTCACAGAATCAAATAATGTTCATTCATCCTCTGCTTGCCAACAAAACATATGGCTCATTCACTCAAATGTCAGTCATAAAAAGGCATGTTCATTAACCACTGCAATGAACATTTCTTGAAGCCCCACTAACTATAGGCTTTTCACAATAGTCCAGTCAACCTCTATCTCTCCTTTTTTCTAACTACCCACAGCATCTACAGTCTATTTCTACTATTTAATTGTATCATGTATCTTTATCCTAAATTTCAACAAAAGCTCCTTGAGGACAGAGGTTATGTCTCATGATTCTCTTATGTGTGCTAAAATCCCTAGAGGGGTTATGGACCGATAAAATCTTCTCAACAAGTATTTCTCTGTCACTTCCTCCCTGACCTAACCTATGATCTTATTGATTAATGGAATTTCTGTGTGAGGAAATTCCATCTTCTGATTTAGGTTAATACCTGCTCGGCAATTCATAGTCTTAGAAAGCAGCCAGTATAAATGAGAAAGTAAGAGCCTTGCCCAGGATCACTTAGTTATCATGTGTCAGGGCCAGATCTTGAACTCACCTTAAACCTTAGGCTGGCTCTATACATATTAGACCATACTACCACTCAAAATATTTCTCAATTATAATACTTCACATTTCCATTTCACAAAATGCTTTCTTCACATGAGGTTCTGCCCCTTTCACATGTAAGTGGTTTGATTGCTAAAAGGGGTAGAAAAAGAGCTTCAATGGCAGAAAATGAAATGTTGTGTGAAAGTAAAGATTCAATCAACTTATCAAACATTTATAAACCATTCCTTTTATATCTAAACAGTTTGATTTCTGAAAGAGGTTTTTAAAAAGTACTTATCTTCACAGAAAAAGTGATAAAATCCATATGCAAGGAAACATAGTTTTCCATTAAAATATGAAGGTAGACAAAGGCTGTTTGGAGGACTGTTCAGAGAACTGAGATAGTCTGGGGGAAGAGAAATTATTGGGCTTGTGCAAAACTATGTTCCCTCACTCATTTACATGTGACTGTTCTAAGAGGTTAAAATAAAACCAAAAAATGGCAAATAACCCCTTGGAGACTTTGAGGTTATATCAGCAGGGATGATTCCATGAATGAAAGAAAGATGGATTTTGTGAGATTTTATCTTTTAAGGGAAAGACAGACGACAAAGTTATGACCAAAAGGTCTTGATTGGAGCCAATGGAGGCAGTGAAGAACCTAGAGGGAGAGAAGTTAAGAAAAGAGCAGAAGAGTTAAGAAGATACTAGCAGAAACACAAATCTACTAGGAAGATTTTTAGCATCTGATTCTAGAAGCTTGATGACTAGAATAGAAACATCATTGTAGATGATATACAGAAAAGGAATTTTACCTACTTCCTTGAAAGAGGAAAAGCTTTGTGGAGGTTTTTGGTTGTCCTTTTTTATTCTTTCTGCTTTGAGAAAAGCAAAAATAAAAAGACAGGCTTTGCAGCTTTTTCTATGAAAGCCTGGGACAGTGTGAGAGCTGATTGGACAATAAAACATCCTGTTGAGTAAAGAGCTAGCTGGTCTGCTTTGCATTTCCAAAGTACCAACCTAATGAACTTTTCATTTATCTGGTTTAATTGAGTTCTTTGTCACTATAATAGTTTACTACTTTTTTGGCTTTTTTTAGGAAGCTGATTGTGGATTAAAAGACTGTCATTGCTTAGCCACTTGGAGAATAGAATAGGATTGGAATTGTCCTTCAAGAGAGTGATGAAGACAAGAAGGAAAGTAATTAAAAGAAAAGAAGCTTTTTGTGGTTCAGATTTTTTTCCTGAAACAAACAAGGACATCAAGGATTTCATTTAAGAGTTGTGAATGGTTCTGAGCACATAGGCTGTGCTTGATCTGAATTGTTGTGTATGAGGTGCCATGCTAGATGATATGACCACCAAGAACAAATTGAAATAATTGCCTTCAACAAATTGTCATTCTTCTGAGGGATCACACAAAATATAAGACTAAAGTCAGTCCTTCTGAAACTACTATGCACGTAAAAGACATGTAGAGAGTAAATTTGAGATAAGCAACAGAGGGATATTAAGGGGAATCAGAAAAACCTTATTGTAGAAAGTAAGATTTCACCTAGGGTTTGAAGGAAGCCAGGACATGCGAAGGTAGATCATTTCAGGCAATGGAAATGCAGGAGTCTGGAGGTAGAGTGTCTTGTGCAAGGAATAATGAGAAGGCTAGTATCAATGGATTGCTGAACATGTAAGGTGTTACAAAACTGCAAAGGTAGGATGGAGCCTGATTTTAAAGTTCTTTGAACAAAATCTAGTATAAAACTATAGACTTGCTTTCATTCCTATAAAAACTTAAATGACTGTGGTCTATAAACCATTTTTAGACAGTACGAAAGAGTTTATAAATCATTTCACACAACTTTACAGTTTTATAAATGAATGAGAGGTCAAAATAATATAATACTGCTGTGTTTGTTTATTAATTTAAAATAAAACCTTGACTTGGTAGAGAAAAATACAGTTTTGAAGTCTGTCTTCAGACAGGGTATATCACACGAGGAATTCTTTTTCTATTTTCTTTTTAAACTAGACCTGTGATTTTGTTGATATAGAGGACTCCCAGTGAAGGAACTTCTACCAAGCAGGTCATAGGTCATTACCTGCTCAGTAATTCACAAAGTTTTAGAGAGCTGCCTCTTTCCCACAAGTACATTCCAAAGTAGATATGTCTATGAATTTAGCTATATTCAGTGATATATGGAATATTGTCATCAAATGAGGCATAATATACAAAGATGCATTTTTAGCATTGTCATGGGATTTGTCTTACATGGAGGGCAAATGTAAGAAAGTGTCCCTAATTTGAGTGAAGTTCTCTATTTTTTTTCATATACAGTATCACACTAACTGCATGAAGGCCATAGAGCTAAAAATCCCTGTTAATATAATCAACAGAATTGCAAAAGAGATTGACCTAACCATCTACATTAAAAAAACGCTGAAAATTGAGAGAGAGAGAGAGAGAGAGAGAGAGAGAGAAAGAGAAACTAATGAATAGATTCTTCAATTAATCAATAAACACATAGGTTGAAGACAGAAGCTACAGATGGATATAAAGTTAGTTATAGAATTAAGTAGGAAAAGGAAATTAGACTAAATACTTTGGGGAAATGCATAGAATTGTAGAGTTAGAATAGGAAGGATCATTGAATCCACCAAAGTCTAATAATGTCTAACTCAAATACATCCCTCTGCACTGCATGTTGCCATAGAATATGAGAAATTCACATTATCTATGTTGTATTTTTTACTTAAAAAAATTAATTACACTTTAATATCGTTCTAACCACATTCAAGAGTTTTGTGGACAAAATGAAGCCAGTTGGCCAGAGATTGTAAAATAGATTAGAGTCTAGTCCAGCTCCCTCATTTTATAGGTAAGGAAATTGAGGCCCAGAGAGGTTAAATGAAGTGTCAAAAGTTAAGAATGAAATAAGTGACAAAGCCAGGATCTTAAGTCAGGTCGTGTTATTCCAAATCTAGCATACTTTCAGCTACATCATGCTGCCTTCTATGTGTGTAGTCCTCTCAGATCTCAAAAAGATTGCTGCCACAAAAGCTGAACTCTCTAACACCATTACCTGTTATATTAGATTTCCTTGGCAGTCCCTTCCATCGGTTTTATATATATTACACACACACACACACACATAAACACACACACGTATATATATACACATATATACACACATAGATATGTATATGTGTACATATATACATATAACCATATACATATATTCAATAATTAGACAAAGTTGCAAATCATTGAATGTCATCTTCTCAAAAGAACTAAAATTACAAATAACACAAACGGCAATAAAAAGACAATGTAGTATAAGTAGGGTGTAGAGAATTTCCAAGATTATCTTGTGTTAAGGAAGTGAGGGTGTTAACACAAACACAGGAAAGGAGGTAAAACAAATCAATGCTCATAGGTGAAAATACTCCAAGGACAAAAATCACATAAGGTAAGAAGGAGCCGTGTTAGGGTTTGTGGTCACTGAAAGGACTGCCTATGTCAATGAAAAAAAAAACATGCGTGTCAAAATATGAATAAACTACATTATAGCAGAAAAGCGTGAGAAGAGTTAGGTAAATTCTGGGAGCCAAGATGGTGGAGTAATCAGTATATTGCTGTAACTCTCCCATATTCATGTCCAAATAATCATAATATAGTGCCCCCAAACAAATCCTGGAGCAGCAAAACCAGAAAAAAGATAAAGTGAAGCAGTATTTTAGCCTAAGAAACTTTGAAGATGAACAAGAAAGGTCTATCTCATTAGGATAAAAGGGGGTGCAGTCCAGGACAGGAAGTCCCAACAAGATGGCAGCAAGTCCCACCTCAGGAAACCAGTGGGAGATCCTGAACCCCAGTGCAGTGGATCAGGCAAAAGCCAAAACAAGCACCCCCTACAGGCCTGAACAGATCCAGGGGAATGGGCAGACTAGAGCTACAAGAACTTTCACATGCTTCAATATAGCACTGGACAATAGGCAAACTCCAGTGGCCAGACTGCCACATGCTTCAGTGTGGCCTTGGGGAAAGATAAACACGTCAGCATCCTCAGCACATGCCAGATACCATCACTAGGAGCCAACTCAGCACCAGGTAATGTACCAGACCCCTATAGCCTTCAGCAGTGCCAACCATTCCCAACCCCACTTCTTCAACAAAGCATCAGACACAAGGGTCCCCCATGGGCCTCATGGCAACATCAGTGGAACACCAGGTAAACAGCATGACCTGTAGCCCCTGGCACAAGAATCCTGAGACAGTGCATCTTCCACCCTGGGAGTACAGCTCAAACATAAAAGAAAGGGAAAAGGCCAAAAAAAGATGAGTAAAAGACAACAGAAAAAGAATATAACCCTAGAAAGTTATGGTGACATTGAAGATCAACACACAAACTCAAAAGAAGACAACAATGTCAAAACACCAAAGAAAAACATGAAGTTGTCTCATGGTGAGAAAGGACTCATGGAAGAACTCAAAAAGAAGCTTTCAAATCATGTAACCTAACCGAGGCAGAAGAAAAATTGAGAAAAGAAATTAGAGTGATGCAAGGAATTATGAAAAAAGAGGCAACAGCTTGGAAAGAGAAAACAGCTGTTTAAAAAGTAGAATTTGCCAAATAGAAAATGAAGTATAAAAATTTACTGTACAAAACAATTCCTTAAAAGTTAGAATTGGGCAAATAGAACCTAATGAATCTGTGAGGAAACAAGAATCAATCAAACATTCACAAGTACAAAAAAATGAAAAAAATGTAAAATACCTCTTGGGAAAAACAGATAACCTGAAATATAGATCCAGGGGAAATAATGTCATAATCATTTTATTGCCTGAAAGCCATAACCAAAAGGAGGACCTGGACAGCATCTTTCAAGATATGATCAAGGAAAACTACCCTGATATTCTGGAACCAGAGAGGAAAATAGACATTGAAAATAATCCACCAGTCACCTCAGAAAAAAGATCCCGAAATAAAAACTCCAGGGAACATTATAGCCAAATTTCAAGACTGTCAGGCCAAGAAAAAATTTCTACAAGTGGCCAGTAAGAAAGAAATCAAATATCAGGGAGTCACAATCAAGACTGCCTAGGGCTTAGCAAATGCAGCATTAAAGGATCAGAGGTCATGGAACTTGATATTCTGGAAGGAAGTGGAGCTAGGACTACAACCAAGAATCACCTACCCAGTGAAATTAAGCATAATATATCAAGTTGGAAAAATGGTTGTTAGATGAAATAGAAGCAATTCTAGCTTTCATAAGAAGACCAGAATTGAAGAAAAAATTTGATCTTTAAGATCAAGGCCCAAGAGAAGCATAAACAGGTAAAAAGGAAAAAAGGAAACATGAGAGATTTAATGGAGCTGAACTGCTTACATACCTACATGGGAAGATGATACTTGTAATTTTTAAAGATTATACCAGTAATAGTACAGCTAGAAGGAATATACACAGAGGGTACAGAAATATGATGAATTTGAGAAAATTACATAACAATAATTACAGGGTGAGAAAGAAGAGTACACTGGGTGCAGAGCAAAGGGAGGGGTAGAATGGGGTAAATTATCTCACATCAAGAGGCAGTAAAAAACTTATTATAATGGAGGGAAAGTTTAGAGGGTGGGCAATGGGCATCACTTGAACCTTACTTTCATCAGTGTTGGCTTAAAGAGGGAATAATACACACAATCACCTGAATATAGAAATCTATTTTACCTGACAGGAAAATAGGAGGGAAGGAGATTGAGTAAAGGGAAGTATGAGTAACAGAAGAGAGGGAAGATCAGGGAAGGAGGTAGACAAAAGCAAAACACTGGTGAGGAAGGAAAGGGTGAAAGGTGAGAGAGGACAAATAGGAGAAAAAAAATATGATAGAGGGAAATACACAGATATTAATCATAACTGCGAAGATGAATGGGATGAACTTTCCCTTTAAAAGAAGCAGATAGAAGAGAGGGTCAAAAACCAGAATCCTACAACATGTTGTATACAAGAAACACACTTGAGACAGAGAAATACACACAGAGTTATGTTAAGGGAGAGATCAGAATCTATTATGCTTCAACTGTAGTAAAAAAAAAAATAAGGGCAGCAATTCTGATCTCAGACAAAGCAAAAGCAAAAATAGAGCTAATTAAAAGAGATAATGAAGGAAACTACATCTTGCTAAAAGGTACCATAGACATCGAAGTAATATCAATACTAAACATATGCGCCAAGTGGTATAGCATCCAAATTCTTAAAGGAGTAGCTAAGTGAGTTACAGGATCGAGATATAGAGAGCATTATGAAAAGTAAAATAGATAATTTTGATTATATTAAAAGCTTTTCACAAACAAAACCAATGCAACCAAGATTAGAAAGAGAATGGAAGGCTGGGAAATAAGCTTTACAGCAAGCATCTCTAAAAAAGACCTCATTTCTCAAATATAGAGAGAATTGGGGCAAATTTATAGGAATACAAGCCATTCCCCACTTGATAATTGTCAAAGCATAACAACAGGAAGTTTTCAGATGAAGAAACCATTGCTATATAGGCATATGACGAAGTGGTCCAAATCACTTTTGATTAGAGAAATGCAAATTAAAACAACTCTGAGGTACCACCTCACACCTATCAGATTGGGTAATATGATAAAAAAGGAAAATTGTAAATGTTGGTGAGGATGTGTGAAAAGAGGGACACTAATTCATTGTTGGTAGAGTTGTGAACTGATCCAACAATTCTAGAAAGCAATTTGGAACTATGCCCAAAGGGCAACCAAAATGTGCTTACCCTTTGATCCAGCAATACCACTATTAGGTCTGAATCTCAAAGAGATCATAAAAAAGGGACAGAGATACACATGCAAAAATATTTATAAAAGCCCTTTTTTATGGTGGCAAAATACTAGACATTAAGGAGATGCCTGTCAATTGGGGAATGACTGAATAAACTGTGGTGAATGAATGCAATTGAATGCAATTGAAAACAATTGTGCAATAAGAGATGAGGAACAAGCAGGTTTCAGAAAAACAAGGAAAGGATTATATGAACTGATGCAAAATGAAATGAGCAGAACCACTAAAACATGTACACAGTATCAGAAGTATTATGTAATGATCAACCAGGAATTATTCAACTCTTCTCAGCAATACACTGGTCCAAGACAAGTATAAAGGACTCATGAAAGAAAATACTAACTACATGCAGATAAAGAACTGATAGATTCTGAATGTAGATCAAAACATACTTTTTTTTTTACTTTTTTTTCCTTTTATCTCTGTTTCTTCTTTCACAACTAAGACTAATATGGAAATATGTTTTGCACAATAGCACATGTCTAACCTATATCAAATTGCCCACCATTTTAGAAAGAGCAGAGAGAAAGGGAGGAGGGAGCAAAATTTGGAACTCAAAATCTTGTAAAAATGAATGGTAAAAATTGTCTTGGCATGTATTCAGGAAAAACTACTATTAAAAAAGAAGAGTTAGGTAACTTCCTTCTATAGAAAGGGGAAAGGTGGGAGATAATTTTTTTTTTATTTTCTAAGTTTTAAGTATAATAATGTTTTCAGGAATAATTGTAATATAATATTTATAGGAATAGGGACAAGACCTGTGATTTCATCAAGAGAGATAACTACCTCTATTAGTGCAGATAAATTCTTTCTCTGTCCACAGTGTATAGGTTTGAAGGTTTCCATTGTGTTGACTACTTCCATTGCATTTATAGATAAATTAAATTATCCTCTGCATACAAGTGGAGCATCTACCTAAAATGCTAGGAAGAACTGAAACTTATTTCACTTTTTTTTGTTATCGGTCAATGCAACGAAGCCTTCAAGGAGAGAGGGGGGTCACGGTTATAGATATATATTTCTCCTGAAGGAACTAAAAAGCAGAAATGTATTTTTTAAATAAATCCCAGTATAATATACTATAATTTTCAGAAAGAAATTAATTTCTCAAGACAATAGTATAAATTTTCATCAACCTTAAGTAATCTGAAAATATATAGAGTGAATTCTTAGTGATATTCAGAAATCTTTTGCTAAACATGATCAAAGCCTTTTTTTCTTCTTCTTCAATGTTTGGTCAGATAACACATTTACAACAAATATAAATAATAACTCTGACTCTAGAGTAACATGTAATCCAAACATATTTGCACTGAGACTTATTTGCCCCTCTTTGCACTGAAACAACTTTTGTAATTCTCAGTCTTCCATAGTTCCCAGGAAAGGTGCTTCACACATTGATTAAGTATTGATTCAGTATTATGGTAGAGCAAGAATAGTTATATGTAAACATAGTCCCTATATTGCAGGAATAACATCAAAATTAATAAGTGAATTTTAACAGGAATAAATCAGACCTAGGAAATGTGATTGACTTGAAAGAAGGGCAGAGGAATAACTAATTCGAAAACTATTATTCATTCACTCATTCAGCAATGAACAATGAAAAGGATATATTTATCATTGACCCTGTTTTATTTCCTCACAATAAGGTTTTGCAGAATTCTTGTGAAATTCATAATGAAAGATGTGAGATATAACAGGAAAAGCATGATATCGGCAGATGAAAAGGCCCTTTTATTTTTCAGGAAATACTCAGTGATTCCCATTTATACCCTTTGAGGCCTTTTGACACCCTAAAGTATCGGCTATTATATTCCCTGCTGCCTCAATAGAGAAAAGGAATATTCCTAGCCCACTCCTGGGCATGCAGCAGAGAACTGAACCCAATGAGCCAGAAATTACTGATTCCTAAGTTATCTTTTGATGATGTTAACCTTTGGAAAGCCATCAGCAACTAATTAGTTTGCTTTTTGTTTTAATGAGTCTAAAACAGTTTCCAAAGGTGTTTTAATTATGTAGAATGAGTAGCTTGGATAATTCCCTTTATTTATGGGAGGAGATGGACTATAGTTACACAGTAGAGAAGGGTCTTGATGGGTTTTTGTCTTTTTCACTACACAGAATTCCCATATCAATGTGATTATGGATCCAATGAAAACAAAGCCTTAATTTGGAATACACCCAATGTTTTCCCCAACTTTGTATACTTAGTTCAAGGGTCAGAGAGTAAAGAGATCACACTTCAGTTCCTTAAAGATTCCATTGCTAGAGTTCGCATTTTCTGTAATGTGGTATCTAACCCAGCGTAGGAAGCATGCTTGGTGTACTGGAAAGAGCATTTATTTTAGAGGCAAAAGATTTGGGTTCAAGCACTGCATCTGATGCTTAGTACCTGTATGACCTTAGACAAAACAATGAACCTCCCTGGATCTGTTTCCTCACTTGCAAAATGAGGAAGATGGACTAGATTTTCTCTGACATCTCTTCTAGCTTTATATATATGTCACTCTGATTACTATCTTCCCTCCCTTTCCCCCTCCCCAATCTGAACTAATGTGGGCTTTAGATGATAGTCATAAAGTATTTTATGAGGAACCTACTTAAAGGTTCTTCTAGTTTGGAAAAACCTGCTATAGGATGTGCTAGGTCAACATTACCCACAGACACTTATCTTACACTGAGGACTTTAGTGGAGAAGGAAGATAACGAGCTGGTCAATAGTAAATTGACATAAAGAAAGAGAAGAATAAGAAAAACAACAAAAGAGATTAGCTGAAGAGCTGCTAATGGGAATTCATGTAACAGAATAGTTACATGAAATAGAACAGGATAGTAACAGAAGATAACTTTTCAAGGCCATCTCATTCAAGGATTCTTAACTTAGGGTCTGTGTATCCTGACCAAGAGGTCCGTAGACTTGGATAAGAGCAATAACAACAAAAAAATCAATCTTTGTTTTCATTGACTTCTAACTAAAGTTTACATTTCTCATCAATTATTTTAAATCTTTTTCTTCTAAGAAAGAGCTCCAAAGGCTTCACCAGACTGTCAAAGGGGCACACCATGCGCACGCGCTCACACATACACACACACGTCAAGAACCCCTGCTCAAGTCCTACTTCCTCGTTTCTCAGAAACTGCTCTGTAGGAAGATGATAAAAGTTTCTCAAAGTAACATGGCTAGTTAGTAAGTGTGTGAGGCTGAACTTTTACCTATGACTTCTGACTGCAGAGCCAGTGATCTTTTCATCGCACCAAACTACCTCTATAAAGTTTGTTCAGCTGATCTCCTAATGATGAATTTCTCTGAATCATTTAAATATTGTACTTATATCATATTAAACAATGTAGGAAGTAAAATTAAAACTCATTGGGGAAAATTGCTAACTTAATATTGACTTTTTCAGTCAATCATGCTACTTTTTCATATGGCAGTCTTTAATAATATGGTATTGAGTGGAAACTAATGAGAGATTATTAAAATTCCAGTGTCAGTAGAATTAATGCATCAGAATTCTCCTAATGCAAAAGCTACACAAAATTTTCCATGTTGTATAAAAGGAATAACTACCCAGCAAAGTCCCTACTGTAACATAAAAAAAAAAATCCGCCTTCTAACAAGAGGCCATGTGCTATTTGCTAAAAGGGTAGCAACTCAACTGCTAAATGATGTGGAAGAAATACTAAGCCTGACCAGTACAATTCCGTTTACATTTGACATTTTCACTGTGATCTCAGGCAGCAGTATTCACAGAAGATGAGCATTGCTTGGTTTCTCTTGAATGCACATGTCCAATTTCTCTGCTTCCTTCTCAACACTGTGTAGTCTTTCCCTCCCATTAAAATAGCCAATTGACTAGAGAGGAGTATATAAAATGTCAATAACTTTTATTTTAAAATTAGGGAAAAACTCAGGAGAAAAGTAGAAAAATGAACAAGAGGACAAAAAAACTGAGGGGACTATAACAAGCATCCTTTCCCTGTTCTCTATTCGTCTCTCTTTAATGCTTCTATGTACCATTCTTCAGAAATAGACAGAGTTCTGCATGTTTCTACTCATAGCAAAAAAGAGACTGGGTAACTCTTTTCTTCCTCAGTCTTTTTGTTTGTTTTTAATGAATATAATGGTGCTAACCTAACATTAAATATCTGTAAAACTAGCTAGAGCACACACTTTTTATTAGGGAAGAGAGTTTTAATTTAAGCAAAGCACAAATAAAAAACTGTTCTTTGTGGTGAATTGTATTTATACTAAATTAATATTCTGCCTTTTGTAGGTTTTCTTTTATCATTGTTACATATATAGGAAAAGCTGCATTCAGTAGTGAGGTAGAAGTTATGAGGTGTGACTACTTACTCTATGTGAAAAAAAATTATGAATAGAACAAAAAAAAAGATTTAGAAATTTTGCCTGGCTACAGTGAATAGACTGTGTAGGAGACAGTACGAATAGTTTAATATTCTGCAGTGGATAGGAAAGACAGGAGGATAATCTAAATGTGAGCTATATAGTTGAATAAAATAAATAGCTTCCATGAATTCCTATTAATCTAATTGGCCCCATCCCTCATTTGGCATTAAGCATTTGTTTATTGAGCACTTATAGGCATTTGAATTCCAAAGGCCCTGGGATCCAATCCTACATTTCCCTTTTAATAGCTGAGCAACTTTGAAGAAGACTCTTAATTTCTCAGTTCCTATACCTGTGAAACAAAAGGTTTGGGTCAGGAGATCTCCCTTCTGTCTCTAGCACAAAGTAATTCAATATTAAATTTTCATCTAAATTAATGCAAAAGGCAAATTTATCAAACTTCAAGTCATTTTTTATTTTACTATACAATTTCCCAATTCTCTATTCTATTGGGCCCAGGTAATGAGTGACAAATATTTTACATAGGAAAAGTGTAACTCATTAATTCATAATTGTAACAGCCGTCATTTGACATCTGCAACTAGAACCTGGTATACAAGTTGTATAATGCAACAAAGGTCACATTAGCCTGTTATTCCAGAAAAGAAAAAAAAATGTCTTCTCAGTGATCCATAACAATCCTTTGAGTTGCACTAGAAATGTCTGTCAAATG
This sequence comes from Phalanger gymnotis, assembly GCA_028646595.1. Lineage (NCBI taxonomy): Eukaryota > Metazoa > Chordata > Mammalia > Diprotodontia > Phalangeridae > Phalanger > Phalanger gymnotis. Next base: position 76,967,211 of record CM053623.1, on the reverse strand, counting down.
TGACTTTTGCTGTATCTTTTCCAATTCTGAGGTCATTTCATTCAATTCTGTTACAAACTCAGCAAAAAGATTAATGGACTAAAAAAAAGTTGTATCTAGCTTGCAATAATTGCACCAAGGACTATGGCAGAGTGTTTCCTCTCATTGTTAGTACTAACCTGAGACCATCTTAAAAATGATCTTCTGCTCTTTCAAAACTAGATACATCATGACTGACAAAACATTTTTGCCCTTTGATTTTTACTGGTAATAAATCCTAATATGCAGGACCTCGTAATTAGATTTCAAATTACAGTGGAGATTCCAGGTTTACAAGAATTTTGACAATATTTTGGCCCAAATGGAACATTAGTAAACTAGAGAACTTTTGTTTCTCTAGAAACTCAAATTATTTTTACTCCCAAAGGTCTAGGAGTTTGAGCACCACAATTTTAGGAATTTTGTGGGATGTGAAGAAAAAAAATGAGGCAGAGAGAAGAAAAGCTTATCAAGGATATGACATGGTTCATATAATATTAACTCTAGAGTTGGAAGTGACTATAGAGGTCATGTAGGCCACCCCTCTCAAGTAATGGATGAGGGCACTGAGACCCTAAAAGTTCAAAGGATTTGCCCAGGCTCAGATATGTGATATAGACTGACTTGAACTCAACTCCGATTATTCCAAGTTCAGTTCTATTTCTACTACCTTTATAGAACATTTAGAGGGAAAATGCTAAGCATGTTTAAATGTATACTCTTATAATTCAAGAATTCGCATTAATATGGGAACTTAGTCCCAAAATTGTTACAGTTAAAAATTCCAATGAGGCTTAGAGGTGGCATTTGCAAGTTTCTATGATAAATTCAACACACTGAACTAACTTTTTTGTGCTGAGCCTCTTGGAAAACAAGCAGTTTTATTCTTGAATGACAGACACTTATTGAAAGCTTGGTAGACCCTGTCAAATAGTGCATATTCACAACAAGCACCCGAGGAGCAATTTAGTTGAGTATTTATTGTATAGTATAATTAATCTGGACTATTTCCTTCAAGGTATTTAAGGGGAGAGGGGAGGCATAGTGCCTATAGAATACCTATAGTGCCTATAGTACCTATAGAAGAATAAAATAAAGTATCTTTGGTATCATCAGTTCTTGGTAAATATCATTTTTACTGGCCATAATTTTGATGTATAGGTTTAAAGAAGTTCTCCCAAATGGGAATTCATACAAGATGGTAGGACTACCACAGTTCTTGGAAAGTTAATCAGGATCATGGCTGTTTTGTTTCATATATAGGTACAAATAAAAATAATAATTAATTTTCAGGCTACAATTCTTTCAGTATTTTCCATTAATAACAAACATTTTTGATTTTTTGAATAACAAATATTATGGAAAATTCTTTGATATAAGAAATACTTTATGAAATCTGTCTTCAGGAGGCAGCATATCACAGTGGACAGAGCTCTGAACTTGGAGTTATAAAACCTGATTCTAATCCTGACTAAAATACTTAATAACTCTTTAATCATGAGTAAATCATTTAACCTTTCAAAGCTTTGTCTATGGAGATGATAAAATGGCCTTATGGAGAAATGCTTTGTAAACTTATAGATACATGTTTTATAATTATTTAGAAAGTAAAGTAAAATGTTTTAGATGAAATTTAGGAGAATTTCCCTATACTCTTTGAGGTGTCTGATGGTATCCTGGGAGCGAAAGACTTGTACAGTATAGCACTGCTCTAAACACTAGGCAGCACTTAACAGGTATGCAGTAGGTTGGGATAGGAAGAGTGTATCTGGAAGGAAGTGGAATGTAAAAAACAAAAGTCATCACTAAAACTTAAAATTAAAAAAAATACTAAGCAGCAAGTATGAAACCCTATTTTTTTTTAAAAAAAAGTAGTGTCAAACTGCATTTTTAAAAGGCAAAATGTCTAATATTGTTCATATACTTAAAATAAGATTTTTTTTGAAAAGACCAAAAGACAGATATTAAAAAGACTTAAGTAAATTTACATAGTAAAATATAACTGCTCTTCTTTTTTTAAACATTTCTATTCAAATGAATATTTTATTCATTTCTGCTTTAATATTCTCACTGTCTTTATCACTTACATTCATGTTCTCTTCTTCCTCATCTTTCCACAATATGCCATCTTCATTATTATCCATTGCATTTGAAAAAGCAGTATTAGTTGAAGTTGTAGGTGATAAATTGAAGGGATTCTATTGTTTTTCTCCCACTAAGAAGGTCCCATTTTAAATGAAGGCTTTTCTCTGTATGATTTTAAAAGAAAACAGACTATAATCAGATATTCTGTCTGTTCTTCTTTTCTCATCACCACTTCCCAGGCACAGACTCTTTATTACCCTGTCCCTACTATTGCAATAATCCTTTAATAGGTCTCGTACACCCTCTTTTCAATTAACTTCAAACCACGCTCTCCACTGCTTCCAGTCTTAACTTTCTTTTTCATAGATATGGTCATGTCTCCCCCTGCTCAAAATCCTTTAATGGCTTCTTAATGTCAGCTGAGTTGATTTCATATTCCTTTGCCTGTCTACCAAAATGTTCCATAATCTGATGCCACCCTCCTTTCCTAGTGATATCTAATACTTTTGCTCTCTGTATGCTCTCTCTTTCTGCCAAATTGGACAAATTTCCTTGAATACTTCTGTATCTCATTCACATTGTTAGCACCTAATAAATGTATGTAGATTGATTCCCCACACACATGACCAGAACTTAATGATACTTTGGCAAACACGCCAGGAGAGAAAAGGATAATCAACTTCTGGGGCAAAGGTAGAGAGGTCCAAGTTGGGAGTAAAGCAAACAAACTTAAAACCCTTGAGTTGACATACACAGCATCCTCAAGCCTTGATTTCTTTAGAGAGGTGACTCATATATCATGATAGTCCATTATGGGATCTCCCTGTTTACTTACTTACCCATGTCTTTCTGATCCTGTTTAGACTCCCAGTTTTTTCTCTCCTTATTTGTAATTTTTACATGCCTGGAAAGTCATCCAGTTCTTCTTCCTGTTCTTTAATGACGATCTTCAATATCATTTGTTTCTTCTCATCCAGTTTCATGTAGTAATTTCCACTTCAGTCTCAGAATCATAGATACAGAGCTGGACAGGACCATAGAGGTCATCTTGTCTAACCTTCTCTCACTTTATAGACAAAAGAAAAATGACACCCGCAAATCTTCAGTAATTTTCTCAAGATCAGAGGTTGTAATTAGTCAAGTACTGTTTTCACTAATAGTGATCTTTAAGTGAGCTATTCTCCATTACTAGACTATAGGATTCTCAAGGGCAGGGCCTAAATTTAACTAAATTTTGAATCTTGCTCTGTGGCTACCTCTCCCCATATGAGGTGCTTAACAAATGTTGTTGAATCATATTGCAGAATATAATTCAACAACAATTAATTGTTTAATACAGTCTCTAGGTACAAGTTGATCCTATATTGAGACTAAAGTGAAACTTTATAGTGTTATTAAACTCTGAACTTTTCATCTTCATGTCAAAAAATGCATTCATTCTTATTTAATGTTAGCTTGATTTTTATTAAGTATGTAGGTAGAAATTTTCATATGTGATTTCCCGGTATCGTCTTTTTTTTTCTTCAATTGAATTTCACATATTCTAAAAAGAATAAATTTTAGCACTAGTATATTGAATCATCAATGATGTAATAATTTCTATTCATATGCCTATTATAATATTCAAAGATTATGAGCTCCTATAGAAAAGCTAGTGTAGAGTAGCACATATGAATTGGGCTAAAATGTGTTGTGACTAAATGGTTTTAAGTAATTCAGCCACAATTCATTCAAGTGAATGTTGACTCTTTCAAATGTGTCCTGTTTGGAGGCTATACACCTAATCACCCAGTCCTGCAACTGCCCAAACATTTTGGGAAGTGCATTCTGAGCCTTTGTCAGAGAGAAGTCAAGGAATGTGGAACACCAAGATTGTTTTGTAGAGTAAGAAGGGTCTAGTTCTTACTCACAGGCATATGAGAATGTGCATCTCAAAAGGAGAGCTGTGACTTGGACAATAGTCCTAAGGACAAAAAAAAATTGTTTGAGAAGCAAGTATCATGAGTCCAAATCAAAGCCAGCATCCATGAAAGCAGGTATAATCAGATATCAAAGAAATTGGAAACAAAAACTAAGCCAGCAACCTAAGCTTAGAGCTTGGAGGATAGCACATAGTAAAACTCACCATCAGGCAGAAAGCGATTAACCAAGTAAGCAGGTGAATTTCAGATGATCCAAAGGGTACTCTATAGCCTTTAACTCACATGATTGTTGTGAGGGTGAGATAATGTATGTATTATGCTGCACGAACTTTAATACATTATATAAATATTAGCTGTTATTATATACAATATGAAGATCATGACATTGTAAGATACATGAGGCAGCTAGGTGACTCAGTGGATACAGCACTTGACCTGGAGTCAGGAAAGACCTGAGTACAAATGTGGCTTCAGACATTTACTACTAGCTGTGTGACCCTGACCAATTGCCTTAACCTGTTTGCCTTAATCCACTGGAGAAGGAAATGGCAAACCTCTCCAGTATCTCTGTCAAGAAAAGCCATGGTCATTATGGTCCACAGGTCAGGAGAAGTCCAACAAGAGTAAATGACAGAACAAGAACAAAGAGATAGTGATCCTGCTAAGAGAAAACATGGTAGGGCTGAGGGAGGGAGGATTTGAAAGTGGCAACTGTCTTAAAATTAGAAAGGCTGACATGTGGAGGAGGAATTTGAATTCTTTTGTTTAACCCCACAGAGCAAGAATAGAATTAATGAGTAGAGTTTGCAAAGAAGCAGATTTAGCCTTAATGCAAGGGGGAAAATTAATTAAAACAAAACAAAACAAACAACAATAAAAACTTCTTTACCATTAATGCTACCAAAAAGTGGAATTGTCTGCCTCAGGAGGTGATGAGTTCTTAATCAATTATGTCAAAAGAGGATTCTTTTTCAGGTATGAGTTGGATTTGTGATTCAATGACCTATTTGAGAATGAGGATATGGAGGCAAACAAAACCCAGGGATCTGTTTCCTGTATTTTTGAACATTTTTAATTATGTTAAACGATCATTGTCAGAGGGTAGATTTGAATTTTTGAAATTGCCAAAAGTCATTCAGAGATTTCAGCTAATGTTGATAAATGTCAATGATCAAACTGGTATGATCATAAAATCTGAATTATTTTTTTCATATGGCTTGAACATTCTATATCAGAGTTTAGATCTTGGGTGCAGAAATTTTTAAAATATTTTGATAATTATTTTTCATCATAATTGCATTTAGAAACATTGTGTCAATAATAGGTCCATAGTCTTTGCTAGAGGGCCAAAGGGCGAAAAAGGTGAAGAACCCTTTCTCTAAACACATAGCTCAATTGAATGGGACCCATCTTGTCCATTACATAGCTTGTCACACACAAAGAGACATTTTGTAGATGCTTAGAGTAATCATTTTTGACAGCTTTGCCCTAGACATTCACATGTTCCTGAATTTATACAGCTTTGGGAATATGAGAGATTGACGTTATTGTATATGCATTCTTTAAAAATGTTCCTCACATATTACAGTTTAAGGAAAAAAGTGGGATCATAGATTAAAAGGTAAAGTTGACCTTAAATCCCAGGGGCAGGGAAGAATAGAGGAAGGGTGGAAGAAAGGGGAAAGGAAGACAGAGAGAAGAGCATAGACAAATAGAATAGTCAAGAAGAAAGAAGAATCCTAATCTTCTAACAAGGAATTAATAACTCTAAATCCATTGACATGGAATTTAGACAATTATTTTGATATTTCATCTTTTATATTAGAGCATAAGAATTTAATGTTTACACCCCATTTGGTGCATTTCATATCGTTATACACATCCTATTTGCAGAACCAGACACAGGGTCCAAAAATGTGCAGTGGCAGTTCCCCAAAGTAATGTGTTTCTAAGTGAATCACTCTGTGTGCCCTGTTTTGTTGTTTCTGGAGAATCCCATCTGCTCCTCCATTTGTCATTTGCTTGATGTTCTTGGATTCCATACTTGGTTGCCCTTACACTCAGTCATCATTCTTTGGGTTTAAATAGGCATATAACAGTGTTCTCATTTCCCACTTACCAAGTATTTGGATTCTGTAGCCACTTAAAAATGTTTGATCATTTTTTCTTTCTGCATATGGCACTGTCACCGATCAATCTGTTGCTTTTCTTCCTCCTTCACCTCCATCGAGCTGTTCCTTCATTTACTTTTTTTTAATATAGTTAAGCAGTTGAGATTTATAGAACAAGAAAGCCCTTAGACTACCTCACATGGAAGACTGTACTTTTCACCCATTCATATGGAATATGTGTTGATATTTTAAAACCTCACTAGAAATAGATGATGTGGCATTGTTTTCATTTTATTTCTATTTCACTCATAAAAAAATTTGAATAGTACTCTCAAGTAGGAATTTGCCATTGAGAAAGGCAGCATAACTACACAAGTTGAGGAACAAAAATCAGAAGACTGGGGGGGGGGGCGGAGCCAAGATGGCGGCTGGGAAGCAGTGACTGGTGTGAGCTCCCCACCAAGTCCCTCCAAAAACCTATAAAACAATGGCTCTGAACCAATTCTAGAGCTGCAGAACCCACAAAGG
>CM053623.1:76920939-76960047 GCA_028646595.1 Phalanger gymnotis | reverse complement strand
GAGCCTACAACAAAACCTCCAAGAAAAACATGAACTGGTCCATGGAAGAAATCAAAAAGGATTTAGAAAAGCAAGTTAGAAACAAACACTTTTGAAAAGGGACAGGGTCAAGGGAGAAAATTCAGTAAAGGGGGATAGGTTAGGAAGAAGCAAAATATAGTTATTCTTTCACAACATGAGTATTGTGGAAGGGTTATACATAATGATATGCATGTGGCTCATGTTGAATTGCTTGACTTCTTAGGGAGAGTGGATGGGAAGGGAAGAGAGGAGAGAGTTTGGAACTCAAGGATTTAAAAAATAGATGTTCAAAAGTAAAAAAGTTTTTTTTTTTCATGCAACTAGAAAATAAGATGCACAGGCAATGGGGCATAGAGATTTATCTTGCCCTACAAGAAAGTAAGGGAAAGGGGGATGGGAGGGGAATGGGGGGACGGAGGGGAAGGCAGACTGGGGAACAGGGCAACCAGAGAGTACACCATCTTGGAGTGGGGGGGGTGGAAATGGGGAGAAAATCTGTAATTCAAATGCATGTGAAAATCAATGCTGACAACTAAACATATTAAAAATAAATTAAAATTAAAAAAAATAAATTAAGATTGTTAACCCCATAACATTGCTTTCCTTAGTAAAGCAGATTAAAAGAACATGGGCTTGCAGCATTCTGCGTGCTGATTGTTGTTGGTTTTACACAGCCACAGTAACTGCTAGGTGAATTGTTGAAACAGCGCCTTTGATTGAGTCTTGGATTTGTTTGTAGGAAGGTCCACAATCTTTTGCTAATTAGGTCACCAGAGGTGTGAAGCCCTTGAGGTGCGTGATGCCCTCCAGCCTGGAAAAAGGTGTATAGACCCAGAGGATAGCCCTTGAACTCAGAATCAAGAATTGGGAATCCCGAACTCTCAGGACTATGGAAGGAGAGCTATTGCTTTGGGGGCTCACTCACTGGAAGAGTGCTATGTGATTTGACCAGATGAAACTCTAGGTAGCCATTAAAGAACCTCCCAACTTTGAAAAACCCAGATGTTGGTGCTTCTCTCTCTAGTAACTCTGAATATATAGCTTTGCTCAAATAGCTAGAAGCCTGTCTGTTGATTTGTGTTATTTGCTCTGTTTATATTTTCTCTGTTTGTAATTTCTGTTTATATTTGTGCTGAAGTTCAGGGTGCTGACTTTTTCCCCTGAACTAAATGAATGATATATGTATGTTTGATTAAAGTGAGAATATAAAGTTGCTTTCCTTAGAGAAACAGATCAAAGTACTTGTGCTAGGAGCCCTCCTGTGTGCTGGTGTTGGCCTTACACAGCCATAGTAGCAGCAAATATCATTGTTGTCACAACTCCCTTTCACTTACTCTATAATCCAGCCATTCTATCCCTTCTTTTAGTTACTTAGATGCAACAAACCATTTCTGATTTCTGTGATGTTGTACTTGGTGTCCCACATTGAGTTGGGAGGCTCTGCTGTTCACTTCTGTCTTTAAGTTTCAGTGACTTCCTTAAGGTCTCATTTCAATCTCACTTTCTGCAGTAAATCCTTCCCAGTTTCCTCAGTTTCTAATGCCTTTGCTTCTAAGATTACCTTCCATTTACTCTATGTATAGCTTGTATGTACTTTGTATAAACATATATATGTATGTGAGTGTGTATATATATATATATATATATATCATCTTGATATATATATATATATATCATCTTGTATTCCCCATTAGAATGTTACATGAGAATAGGGATTGGTTTTTGTTGGTTTGTTCATTTTGTTTCATTATTCACTTTTCTTTTATACCCATATGTTAGCATAGCATTTGGCACCATGGGAAGCATTCAGTAAATGCTTGCTGACTGACTGATATATATTTCTCTCTTTTAGGTAAAGAAGTGAGGAGAAACATAATAATGTAATGTTGCATGGAATGTTGTATCTACTAGTTAATTCAGTAAATTTGTTAGTGTTGCTTAAAGATTTTTCTTTGATACAAGAGAAAATTCACTGGGTGTGGGTTATAAAATTAGAAAAAATAATAGGATAAAAAATTGCATCAGTATTTTAAAATTACAATTAACTATCGAGTGTTCAAATCTCTTTCCTTATTTTTTGGGGAAGAATGAATAGACTAAGAACTGCCTAATATTGGAAGCATAAAAAACTTTGTCCTTTCTTCCATGGTTAGTTGATGACTTACTTGGGCACACTACCAAGCTCAATGATATATTTAGAAACAAATATATTGGGAACACTATGATTTTTCACATTCATTTCTCAACTAGCCATTATTGTTGTTCAGATTGCTTAAATGATTCACCCATAGATATTTAATCACTAAATAGAAAACTTAATTCTAGGGAGTGATAAGCAATCGGGTTATAAGATAAAAAAGGTGTTTCCCCCCAAAAAACAATAAATACAACTTACTATATACATATGTATGTATGTATATATAATCTTTTTGGCAACAAAAGAGCTAAAAACTGAAGATTTTGGTGTGCATCATTTTAGAATGTTCTAAAATCTTAGTCATACTTTTCCCCCCTAGACTTCCTAGAAATTGTAGGTTGTAAAAAGGTGACACTTTACATTCACCAGCAAACAAATAATCGAAGAAGTGACTAATCACGTTGAAGACCTATTGCTATGGGGACTATTTCAGACCAATTCTCAATAATAGACCTACATATAGCAAAGGCAAAAGTGATTTTGATAAAGCTAATATGGTTGATCACAATGGATGTCCAAATAATGCTGTGTACTCCTATGTCACATTTCCACGTGTACCTGTACCTGCTGTACCTGAACCTAGCCTGCCATTCCCAGTATCAAGTTATAAACTTAACCTATTCCCCTCCAACCCTCACAGAAGCATAGAAATATATACCAAGGAATGGACTGTCCCCTTACCAAGCACAATTTCATCTTCTGTCACTGTTACCTACAATGTCTCTGTAATTATAACTCCTAAATTAATTTGCTCTATTTGTAATTATTCCAAATTAAATCTTTGTCCAGCTCCAAGCCCAGAGTACCCTCTTTCCCTCAGTGGAAGTAGTCCAGGCCCACACAGAATTTTTCTTTTCAAATCTCCTGATTTTCATAAGGTTGTGAGCACTTTTTGGTATTGTGGAAATATGTTTTACAAGTTTTCTTCCCAGGATATCTTTTAGGTGGTAATTGGTGGATTTTTTTTCCATATATTCTACTTTAACTTTCTTGCTCTAGAATTTTAGGACAATTTTCCTTAGTAATTTCTTATAATATTGTATCCATATTCTTCTTTTAACCATTATTTCCAGGTATCCCAACAATTCTTTTTTTTTCAATTTTAAATGATTTTATTCTCTAGGAAACAAGTTGCATTTCCACATGCTTACAGTACTGATAAAAGTACAATGTTGTTCATTTCTCTTCCTCTGCACACATTCAAGTATTCAGAATGCCCAGATTTACACAGTAGTTTCAATGTTACTTTTAAAGTGATGCTATGTTGGCTGCAGATTTTAGTCCTTCCACTTTTGGAAAGCTGTGTGGAATGCTCTTTCTTCTTGTGCTCTTAGTCAATTTCTTCAATGGTGGGTCCAGAAGAAGCACCTCCAGATGGAACTACTCCATGCCCTGGGAACCCACCAGGCATGCCTTCTGGCATGCCCCCTACACTCTGGTACAGCTTAGCAATGATGGGGTTGCAGACCTTCTCCAGTTCTTTCTGCTAATGCTCAGATTCTTCCTTCTCAGCGCTCTGGTTCTTACACAGCCAGTTGATTATTTCACTGCATTTGTCAAGGATCTTCTGTTTGTCTTCATCACCAATTTTGCCTTGCAGTTTTTTATCCTCTACAGTAGCCTTCATGTTGAAATGTAAGATTCAAGAGAATTCTTGGAAGACACCTTGTCCCTCTGCTTCTTATCCTCAGCCTTGTATTTCTCAGCTTCCTGGACCATGTGCTCAATGTCTGCTTTGCTCAGATGGTCTTCATCATTGGTGATGGTTATCTTACTCTCCATACCTGTGCTCTCATCCAAAGCAGAAACCTTGAGGATGCCATTTGTATCAATGTCAAATGTGACTTCAATCTGAGGAAGACCCCTGGGTGCTGGGGGAATTCCTGTGAGCTCAAACTTTCCAAGCAGGTTGTTATCCTTTGTCATTGCTTTCTCACATTCATAAACCTGAATAAACACACCAGGCTGGGTTGTCTGTAGAGGTGGGAAAGGTCTGTGTCTGCTTGGTAGGATTACATTTGATCAAAACTGTCATAACTCCACCAGCAGTTTGAATTCCAAAGGAAAGAGGAGTGACATCCAACAGCAAGTCCTGCATATTCTAAGATTTATCTCCAGACAAAATGGCAGCCTAAACAGCTCCACCATAGGCAACGGCCTCATCAAGATTGATACTCTTGTTGAGCTCCTTGCCATTGAAAAAGTCTTACCGAAGCTTCTGGATTTTGGAGATGCAAATGGAACAACCCACCAGGACAATGTCATGAATCTGTGATTCATCTAGTTTGGCATTTCTCAAGGACTTTTCCACAAGGTCCAGTGTGCTATGGAAGGCATCAGCATCCAGCTCTCCAAAAATAGGCTTGTGTGATTGATGTATAGAAGTCAATACCTTCAAAGAGGGAGTCAATCTCAGTACTGGCCTGGGTGCTAGAAGAAAGGGTATGCTTTGTACATTCACAAGTGGTACACAGACAGCACACAACCCTCTTGTTCTGATTGATGTCCTTCTTGTTCTTTCACTTGAACTCAGCAATGAAATGGTCGACCACTCAGTTGTCAAAGTCCTCCCTAACCAAGTGGGTGTCCCCAGCTGTGGACTTGACCTCGAAGATGCCATCTTCAATGGAGAAGAATAGAGACCTCAAAAGTAATACCTCCAAGATCAAAGATCAACACATTTCTCTTGGCAGTAACCTTTTTTCTCCAGCCATAAGCAATAGCAACAGCGATTGGCTTATTGATGATTCGGAGCACATTGAGACAAGCTATGGTTCCAGTGTCTTTGATGGTCTAACATTGCAATTATTGAAATAGATTGGTACTGTGACCACAGCATTTGTGACAGTCTTGCCAAGGTAAGTTTCAGCAATTTCTTTCATCTTGATCAAGAGCAAAGAAGATACTTCTTCTGGATAGAAACTTCTGGTCTACTCTTTGTACTCCACTTAGCCCTGCATCATTTGCCACTGTGAAATGCCAATGGTTCATGTCTGACTGTACAACTGCATCATCCAATATTTCACCAACCAGACAGACATTTGGCATCAAAAACTGTGTTGGTGGAGTTCATTGTAACTTGATTCTTTGCAGCATTACTGATAAAATGTTCTGTGTCAGTGAAGATGACATAGCATGGGGTCATGCTATTTTCTTGGTCATGAACACTTTCCCATGTTAGAAGACTCCCACACGTGAGTAAGTGGTGCCAAAATCAATGCCAAGTGCAGGTCCCTTTGACATGGTTGCTGGGGAGTCAAGAGTCATAGCTCATCTTTGTGGATGAAGAAGGGCTGCTGCTGTGCCAAGAAGCTCCAGTACTTATCTTGTTTCTCCTTTATCTGTTCTCCAAATTAGTTGTTTCCTTAATAGGATGTTTCAGACTCTCTTTTATTTTTTATTGGTTTTGTTGTATCTTGGTATCTTATAATGTCATTTGATTTTACTTGCCTGATTCTAGTTTTCAAGGAATAATTTTCTTTCTTAAGATTTTGTATCTTTTTCCAATTGTTTAACTATCTTTTCATAATTTTATTAAGTTGCTTTTATTTTTTCTGATTTTTCCTCATTCTCTTTTATTTCATTTTTGTGTTCATTTTTATGTTCTCACAATATTTCCCTTTGGGCTTGTAACTATTTTACTTTACTCTGGGATAGGAGTAACTTTGTTTGTTTATGTGTTTTTTCTTACCTCACTATCTTCCTCTGAATACAAAACCAGATATTCTTTTACAGCAAAGTAGCTATCAATGGTAGGGTTCTTTTTCCTTTGCTTACTCATTTTTGTTTTTAACTTGTCTTATTTTATTTTAGCAGCTTAATATTATTGTTATCAAGTTTTAATCCCAAGTTCTTGGTAATGTTGCCCTAGCCTCAAGTCTTTCTTTTTAGAAAAAAAAATTATTTATTTTTAGTTTACAACATTCAGTTCTACAAGCTTTTGAGTTCCAAATTTTTCCCCCTTTCTCACCTCCCCCCTCCCCAACATAATAGTCTCTACATATGCATTCACATTAAACATATTTTCACATTAACCATATTGTAATGAAGAATTATAACCAATGGAATGAAGCACGAGAAAGAAGAAACAAAACAAAACAAAATAAACAAAAAAAAGAGACAGCGAATAATATGCTTTGATTGGCATTGAGACTCCATAATTCTTTCTTTGGATGTGGATAGCATTTTCAATCATGAGCCTTTTGGAGTTGTGTTAGAACCTTACATTGCTAAGGAGCTAAGTCTATCAAAGTCAGTCATTGCACAAAGGTGGCTGTAACTGTGTACAATGCTCTCCTGGTTCTGCTCCCCTCACTCAGCATCAATTGATATGTCTTTTCGGGTATTTCTGAAGTCTGCCTGCTCATCATTTCTTATAGCACAATAGTATTCCATTACATTCATATGTACACATACATTCACCACAACTTGTTCAGCCATCCCCCAAGTGATGGGCATCCTCTCAGTTTCCAATTCTTTGCCACCACAAAAAGAGCTGCTATAAATATTTTTGTACATATGGGTTCTTTTCCCCTTTGTATGATCTCTTTGAGATACAGCCCCTTAAGTGGTATTGCAGGGTCAAAGGGTATACACATTTTTATAGCCCTTTGGGCATAGTTCCAAATTGCTCTCCAAAATGGTTGGTTCAGTTCACAACTCCACCAAGAATGCATTAGTGTTCCAATTTTTCCACATCTTTTCCACCATTTATAATTTTCCTGTTTTGTCATGTTAGCCCATCTGACAGGTGTGATATGATACCTAAGAGTTTTATTTTTAATTTGCATTTCTCTAATCAATAATGATTTAGAAGATTCTTTCATATGACTATAGATAGCTTTAATTTCTTCCTCGGAAAACTGCCTGTTCATATCCTTTAACCATTTATCAAATGGGGAATGATCTGAAATCTGTCAGGGGCTCAACCTCAAGGATTCCTCTCTTCCTTTCCTGAGTCCCAGTTGTGCTGTTCTAAAAATGTTCTTGCTCCCTGTGGTACTGCACTCACGGGGTTTGTGATCACTTTTCTTCAACTACAGCAAGAGTCCACAGCCAGGGGTCTCAACTTGTTATCACTGCTAGCCCTGACTTTCAGAAACAGCAGAGAATTCTTAGATCTTCCCTGACCCAGTGTCTGTTGTTCTTTAGATGGAAGTTTGGGAGGTAAAATTTCCTGAGCTGAAATTTCTTGAGTTCTACTCTACTTCCCTCAAGACTGTTGTTGGTTGATTCAGTAACGTTAGCCTAAATGTGTTTACACCTCACTCAGGCCAAACCTCATCACCTGGAGTCTTCTCTGAGCTCCTCTCAAATTGTCCCAGGAGAATAACTGCTTTACACCTTGATTTGTGTTGCTCTGCGTTCATTTCATGGTGATTTTCTGTTTGTGAAGGAAATTTGGAGAGCCTGGAATTTTTCTGACCTACTCCACCACCTTCCCAGAATACATTCCTCCATTCTCTAAACATTGATTATGATAAAATGTAATGGTGCATACCTGTAATCTCTTCTACAATGGATGCTAAAATTGTGTTTTTTGAGTTTAGGATTTCTGGGTTATAGTAGACCTAAAGTAGCTGAGGTGTCCATATTAAGTCTGGCACAAGTATGCTGAGTCTCTGGTTGCTGCACTCTGGCCCTGTTAAGAAATGAAACATTGTCATTGCACCCATACCAGTTAGTAGTCATTTTAGGCCTTTGGGTGGCCCTTGAGCTTCCAGCCTAGGCAAAATAGGGAGACCTACTCTCAAGCAAAACAAACAAACAAACAAACAAACAACACCACCAACAAAACATTGACTATGGAATTTTTTTCACTGCCTCTGAGTTTGAGCAAAGAAGTATCAGGGCTTGTGACCTCACTTAGGGACATCCATTCCACTCCCTTTGGCCAATTTTAAATTTGGATTTAGGAAAAATATGGAAGAGTGTTTTGGTAAGGTTCTGAGAATATAGTTTCTCTGATAAAGCACTGTGATTTTTTACCCATTAATATATAAGAAAAATAATTTATATAATGGTATTATTTTATCTTCAGTTGTGTAGCATTGATTATAGACCTCACTCTGTTTTCTGAATCCTTTTCTTCACAGTGACTTTCATATACTCACTTCCATCTGCTGGATTATAAACTCCACCTGATATTTGGAAATCAAATTTCATGTATTCTGCCCTCCTCCCTTTTTTCCCTTTCATCACAAGTGATAAAGACTTTGCAACAGGAATTTCACTGTGACAGGATTTTTAACAAATCCACATACTGGAATGGCTTTGCAATCTTAGCAGAAGGCAAAATTTAGTGGCTGATTTTCCCCCTAGAGATCTGTGGATTCAAATTCCCCTTTATGGAGTGGTATAAAATTATGATAAGCAGAACTGAAATGGAAAGCTTAAAGTAGTCTTTTCATTGCTGTTTGAGATTTTATTTTCCTCATTTACTTGTGATGATGGGATGTTGTATGTCCTATAGCCTCATGTAAGAAGGAAAAAGAAAACCACTGTAAACATTTGTGTGTTTGAAATATTGTTAATGATAAAAGGTGCTGAGGACAATGAATTCCCTGAATGAGTACAGGGAAAACTAATCTCAAGTAATGCTTTAGGAAGTGAGGAGAAAGATATATTTGAAGCTCTATTGCCATTTATAGGACAAGATAGTGAAATAGTGAAAACTTTCATCAACAATATCTTTTTAGGTAATAAGCAAAAATATGAGTGTGTCATAAAGCATAAGGCATGGCTTTGCTCATGATACAATCACCAAAGAAGGCTGAAAGAGATCGTTGTGTAGCATGACTAAAAAATAAAAACAAAACAAAAAACTCTAACTTAAATGTCTTGTTATTAACAGAAGTGATCTAGAACTAAAGGCCTAGAAAGAGAATTGTGAACATCTTTCCCTGGTGGCTTTCAGTGTAGTATGAAATGTTTTCTGACTCAGCCTAGTCATGTCTGAAGACAGAGAGATGACCTCAAATGCTGCCATGTGGTAGCATGATTTACAATTTACAGAATTTTTTTTTATTTTACTAGAATCCTAAAGGCAAAATGAAAGCCAAATGAAATATGGTATAAAAAGAAAATGTGACCTTTAAATATTTTAACTGATTGATATTGTCTAGTAATGCCAAGTAAATGGCTAGATCATAGGACTTAAGGAATTTTCCTTTAGTATAATGTAACTTTCTTGAAAGCAAGAACTTTTTTTTCATTTTTGTCTCTGTATACCCAGGACCTAGCACATTGCATGATGCTTAGTAGGCATTTCATAAATGCTTGTTAAATCATATCCTAGATTTTTATCTGGGTAGGATTTCACATATCACCTTGTCTAGGTTTTTCATTTTAGAAAAACTCAGGCTCAAAGATCATATAGGTCATTAGCAGCAGCGCTGTGATTCAAAGCCATACCTCCTCACTCCAGACTCAGCCAAATAAACATCAAGGAAGTTTTTGTTTATTCATTTTATGTTTTTATTTTTTATTTTTATTTTGGTATTCATTTGCTGTAACAATTCAATTTACATCAATTCAGTAAACACTTATAGATCTCTCTCATTATATTAGGGAAAAATAAAACAATTTCTTGTCTCAAGCAATTTAAATTTTACTGTTGAGAAACAACATGAAACACAGATAATTTAATAAAAGTACATACAAAGTAATTTGTAGGTAGTGAAGAGAAAACTAAAATCTAAGGAAAATGATTTTTTGGGGAAAATTCCCATCTACGAAAAGCTACATACAATTGGCTTAGAAAGCCTGGAAAGTGTGAGAATTGTAAGAGGTGGAAATTAGGAAGGAGAGTGTTCCAGGCTAGGCTCACAAACACTAGCATCATAAGGCTTTGCCTGATTTTTATGGTCATGATGTGATTTAGCAGCAATGTTATGATGAGATATTTTAATTCAATATTTGTGAAGCTAGCAGCATTCTTTCAAAATATTTAGAAATTATCTATTGCTTCCCTTTTCCTCTTCTTTAAAAAAGGTTATAAAATAGTGATCTTAGTTTTCAAATCCTCTAACAACCACAACAACAATAATGGGCATTTACATGGCACATAGCACAAAATACTTGTATGGCTTAATAACAAAGAATTTAAAATATACATTAACTATTTGCCACCCTCAAATACATGCATGCACATATGCTTCCTAATTTG
Organism: Phalanger gymnotis; assembly: GCA_028646595.1. Taxonomy (NCBI): domain Eukaryota; kingdom Metazoa; phylum Chordata; class Mammalia; order Diprotodontia; family Phalangeridae; genus Phalanger; species Phalanger gymnotis. Next base: position 76,949,662 of record CM053623.1, on the reverse strand, counting down.
GTAAGTAAAAATTTCTTTGTTTAATGTAGGAGAAGAGATTGCAGATTCATCATCCAGAATGCTGAGGGCTAACAATGACTTTGGGACAGATATGATGCCCAGGGGCAAACGTTAAGATGCTTCCCAAAGTTTTATTAGTCATTAAACTCAGATGATGGAAGAAGGGTATTTGAAAGATGAATGGAGGAGAAAACCTATCAGGAAAAATTGTTATATCATGAAATAATATTTACTAAGCTCTCTTACTCCTCCTTTGGTTGGGCTAAGTAAATTGGTAGAGACAAATTCCTAAGGAAAATGATTAAGAAATATCCTTATCCCTGCAAAAAGAAAATAAAACACACTAAAGTAATTCCCCCACAGTGGTCAGCCATTTTACTTTTTTCTCCATTAAACTATAACCTAAAAAGATATTTAAAATATGTGCCATGTTAATTGGATATATGTGATTAATATTAAAATTGATATTGCATTTTTATTTGTAGAATGTTTATGGTCATGTTTTATTAACTACTCATAAAAACTCTATGAGGTAACATTGTGCAGTGTCTATTTTAGAAAGAACTGAAGCCCAGATTAAGAAATTTACCTATGACTTTAATAGCAAATACTTAGAAGAAATAGAAATAGAACGGGTATAGTGACAACCCATTGGAACTGTGTTTGCTGGACACTGGATGCAATATACCATGACTCAGCAACAATGTTATTTACTTTTTCCCTCAGGGGCCGATGTTATCAATTTTGATGGCCATGTTGTATTACCGTACAGATTCAAGAATAAGAAGATGAAAACTCTGAAAGATGTCATTGCTTTGAAATTTAAAACCTCTGAGAGCGAAGGGGTAATCTTCCATGGAGAAGGGCAGCAAGGAGATTATATTACCTTGGAACTGAAAAAAGCCAAACTGGTTCTCAACTTAAACCTGGGTAGGCTCCAACTCCTTCATTCTTTTTATTTAATTTTATTTTTCATGTTTTGAATTCATAATGTGAATACACTGACTTTTGTTGGATCCTTATATTTTGCTCAGAAAGGTAAGTTAGAGAAACAGCTCATGGAAGCTTAAAGTATTTGGGTGCCTTGCCCACGATAACTCAACTGGTAGTTGCCAAAGGCAAAATTTGAACCCACATCTTTCTGATTCTAACTTCAGCACTCTATCCACTTAACTAAGTTATCTCTTCAAGCTACTTGGCAGGAGAGAGTGTGGGCAGGCTGGAGATGGTGATTATTTATTGGGAAAGGATTGATGTGTCAAAATTTTTTAAACATGAGAAATGGTTCATGTGAGGTTGATATTTTAACACATTCTGATAAGCAGAAAATAAAGTTGAAACCCTAGCCAAAACAGACATTGATATTTAAAATTATAATTTATTCAAAGCAAGATATAATCTATATCTATTTTTATTCTGGAAGTGTGTATTATAATCAAAGTCGAAATATGAATATTTGAATTGTAGCACAGAATCTTTTTATCTTTCTACACTTTACTCAGATCGTGGTCACCACCACTTTGAGGGGTTTACATTTACATAACATTGTACAGTTTACAAAGTACTTTCCTTACAGTAACTCTGTGATGCAAATCTTATTTTCACTATTTTGTATAAGAGAAACAGACTTCTTGTGAGGATGAACAACTTTTATATAGCACATCTTATGTGCCGGGCACTATGCTAAGTGCTTCAGAATTATTGTTTTATTCGATCCTTACAAGAAACATGGGATGTCGATGCTATTATCATCCCCATTTTATAGATGAAGAAACAAGTAGGCAAGTAGAGATTAAGTGACTTGCCAAAGGTCACACAACTTGTAAGTGTCTGAGAACAGATTTAAACTCAGGTCTTCCTGATTCCAGGCCTAGTATTCTATCCACAATGCTATAGTTAGAGAGGAGGGTGGAGAATTTTGATTTGATTTATGATAAAAGTTGTTAGAGCAAGTCTTCTGATCAGGGACATCCTTATATGGATGCAGTCTGATATCTGTATCAAAAACATTAATCCCAAACATAATAGCAACAGCTAAACAACAACGACAAAAATCATATCATAACAAAATTCTATGGTGCATATTTTCTTTTCTTCGTGTTCTTTTAATCTGAAAAGAGATGATTCCCCTCTACTCTCACAAATAAGGCAGGTTTATCTAGATATATAGATGATAGAGAATTCAAACAGCATAGTAGTAATTTTTTTCTCTTTTAAAAAAGCTTTGTGTATATATCGCACTTGAAATTGAATTGCAAAATGTATGTATATTGACTTTAACATAAATCAGAAAACCATGTTGATTTGATATTTCTGTGCAGTTAAGATAGACTTTATTCCTTGCTCTCCTCCTTCCCCAACATGGCAATAGTCACAGAAGCAATTTCCCATAATTATATTGCATAATTCTGAAAAGGAAATGACAAAAACAGTCTTCACCTCTTAAATTTGAAGATTTGCATTATGATAGTCAACAAGGCTGTCTCTAGTCACTGAACCTGTAATCCAGGCTCAACAGAATGATCTATGAGAGCATGTATTGTTATGCTGTTCTAGAAAAGCACTGAATTTGGTGAAACAATTTGATAGGGGGCATATCTATAGGAAGAGTAATGGCTGAATGATTCAACTGAAGGATTTTACAATATTTTAGTGGCATTTAGCTATAACATTAAAATGCTGCTTTCAGTGTCTATTTGGGCAAATTTATATATGCAGAATATTCCCAACTGATGTTAAAATAACAAGAACAACAATTTTCATTTTCATCAGGAAGGGTTTTTTTTTTTATTTGTGATTTTGTGGTTGTATTTTGTATACATCTACAAATCATTGTTTCTTCATTGCTGCTTGTCATTAAAGCATATAGTGAAACAGACCTAAGGAAAAAGTAAATATGTTACCCACTCCAGCTGAGCATATCTTTGTGATCTCTTTTAGCTTATTGTCATTACCTCTTTGTGTAACTAAACAGACAAGCTAATGTGTGTTTGTGGGGGGGCGGGTTGGTCTTAAAATTGGTCAAGCCAAAACCTATCCATTTCCTTCCATGTGTTTCTTGTCCATTATGTGTGCAATATTATTGTCTGAGGGAAAGAGACTAACCAAGTGTTATTGTGAGCAAAGTTCATTCTCTGTTCCTAGGGGAACACTTTTTCCAGAGGGAAATTGGTACACCTTGAATTGGGGATACAAATGGAAACTCATTTAATAAAAGTTCTGGGAGTTTAGCATTCTACTGGCCCTCTTTAATTACATGCCTATATTTTAGGTGCTTCCATCAGGGTTCTGCTATGCCTTCTAGCCTAAAAAAAATTATGAAAACAGTATTTCATAGATGTTAGTACTGAGGCTATAATGGGATTTCTCCCCCCCACCTTGATACTTCTCATTTTGATTTCTTTCTTCTGCTAGCATTTGGCTCTTTGCATTTATCTTATAGAGACAAAGAATTGTGAAAGTGCCATAAGACAGGAAAATCACAGAAATATAATATGTAGACATTATTATTCATTTAAATATGATACAAACCCCTAAAAACTATGGTTCTTCTTATAATTTTCTGTAATCATATCCCTGCCTCTAATATATCAATTGCAGGTTAATCAATTGGAAAAAAAATTTTATTCACACCTTTAAAAATTTCTTTATTAATAAAAGAAAGGGGACTAATAGATATGTTAGGGAATACGAACCTTCCTTGTAAATATTGTCAGTATTTTTCTACATTTAGTTAGCATCTTATTCTCTCCCAATCATGCTTCTTTTGATTACTAGTTATAACATTTATTTGTAGCATGTGCTTCTTCTTCTTCTTCTTCTTCTTCTTCTTCTTCTTCTTCTGCTTCTGCTTCTGCTTCTGCTTCTGCTTCCTCTCTCTCTCTCTCTCTCTCTCTCTCTCTCTCTCTCTCTCTCTCTCTCTTTCTCTCTCATATATATAGAGGGGCCATATGGTATTATGAATAATGACTTGGGTTCAAGGCTGCCTTTGACATAGATCACCTGAGTAACTCTAATCAAGTCACTTAACCTCTCATTACTATAAAAACGATCTCAAATTACAAGATGAAGAGATAACAAGAGTGGCAAATTTACATCAGGAGAATAAGTTCAACAATAAAAGGCCTCCTATAGTCATGGAATTATAGAACCCATTATTTTTTTGGATTTGAATATGTATAAATCACTAAAATACCATAAATAAAATTGTATCAATATGCACATATATCCTAAAACTATAATGTAAATATTTATATACTTCCGAATTATTGCCCTTTAGAAAGGAAATTCCAATATTGAATAAAAATTTGGGTTTAGATCTAGGCATATAAACAATAGTCATTGATTTTAATGTGTTAATTTAAATACTTCCCTCTGATAAACAGTAGACATGCATGTCTACATAATAACAATATAACTTATTAGCTTTTGTTTTAATGTAAAGAGTGTGCTTTTATTTAAGTTCATGTGATCAGAGATTTAGAATTTCAGGAAAATTTCAAAGCCCCCTATTCCAGTGGTATCAAACTCAAATAGAGATTGGGGCTATTTACTGTACATAAGAACCCGTGCAGACCACATATTCACTTAGAAAACCACTAACTAACATTATCTACATTCTGTTGTATTTTTTCCCATTTCGTTACATATTTTCCAGTTACATTTTAATCTGCTTAGACCCTGAGGGTCATTGCCATGAGTAGCCTATTTGATAACTCTGCTCTAATCTAACTTCTCCTCTCCGTTAGAGGAGTCTCAGGGCCAGAGAGGTGAGATGATTTTTTTCCATAATAATACAGATATTGAGTCCTGGAATCAGAGCTAAAATCCAGATCTCTCTTTTTTTTTAAATTTCTAAACATTTTTTTTTTATTTTACCAGAACACGAATACAAAATAGAGGAAAAAAAAACAAAAACATATCACAAACTTAAATATTGAAACAAATATAAAGTAAGAAAGAAAAAAAATGTCATGTGCATGTCAGAACATAGGAGAGGATCCAAAATATGTAACAATAAATTTTCATTTCAAGAAAGCCTGTATGATAAATAATACATCTTGTGTTGAGAATTGTCCATCTCTTCTTTGCTACCTTGTGTTTTCTTTTGTTCTCTGCTGTGCACTTTTTAACCCCCAGAAGGCTACAATATAATTTAGATATTTCTTCATACATAAACATACAGATATGTACATACATTTATACATATACACCTGTGTACATAGACATATACTTTCCCAAACATAGTCTGTTCCTGATCATTGTTTTTTATGTTTGTACATATCTTTTGTTTCCTATCGTTCCTGCCTCCTGTACTTTACTTCTACCTGCTGCATTGTCTTCTTATTATTTGCCTACCCACCTCCTCCATCAACCACCCTGTCCTCCCATTACTTGCCTTCCCCCTTCTAAGGATCCCTACCTTATCCCCACATTACTATTAATCGAAATTCTCTTTACCTATTCTCTCATTCTCCCCTCTAAAAACCCCTCCCTTAACCTAATCCCTCCCTTGCCCTTTCTTCTAAATTTAGAAGAATTTTATACTGTTTGAAATATATATGTATTGTTCTCTCTTAAACCCATTCCCGATGAAAGTAGGCTACCAGAACTATCAGCCCTCCTCCACTTCTAAATCCTCTATATCCTTTCTTCTTCTTGCGTCTCTTTTGTATAAAATAGTTACTGTTTAGTTATTTAAAATTCAGATCTCTTCACTTATTTTCAAGAGCCTTTCCCATTGCCCTATTCTGTATCACACATTGGGAGAATTTTGATCATTGGAGGCCTTATATGTCATTTACTACCCAGCAACCACTTGGAGTTTTAGTATTGAAAGAAGTTAGTCCCTTTCCCCTTAAAAGCTATAGATGGTGGGCTTTTTTCTCTTTCTTCATAATTTATTTTTTGTTAAATCATTGGTTTCAGAAAAGGCCTTCCCTTCCTTGATATTCATTTTTTTTCATAAATGCCCCCCCTCATTTCTTTGTTGTTGATCTGTCCTTTATGTTTTCATGTCAGGAACAGAAAAGATAAGTAAATCCTAGGTATTTTTGCTCATTCTTTGTAAACAGTATGATATACTTCTTTTCAATTAGCAAGGGATACTCTAAGATTCCAGTCCACTTCATTCCCTTCTCTTTTGAAGCTAAGCAGCATTTTGTTTTGGCAGCTAAAAATTACACATAAACTAATAGTATTTCCAATATATGCAATTGAAGTTTACAAAGTACTTTCCTCACAATAATCCTTTGAGTCAGATAGTAGGGCATCCATATTTCACAAATAAGGAAAAAGGTTCAAAGAACTTAACTGGGCTTACCCATAGTCATATGGCTAGTTAGTACTAGGACTTGGACTTGAAACCATATTCCTTTACTCTAAGACAATATTCTTTCCACTATATTAATTAAATTTTTGAATTTGGGGAACTTTTAGAACTAGGTTTTTACTAACAGATACTACTGAAGTTTTGTTAGTTTATTTCTTTTTATGGCTTAAAAAATAGGGCCAGATTCTTTCCTTTGTGGAGAATGTTAACTATGCTTCAAATGAAACTATCTTTAAGTACAGTTACATTAAAATTTTCTATGTTAACTTCACTGAGAATCAGTTTTGGGAGATAGATGACATTGTTTGCAAGTTTGCCATTCATTCATTTCCTTGGTCTTTTCACATCAATCAGGGAGCAACCAATTTGGTTCCATATATGGCCATACATCTGTGATGACAGGAAGTTTGCTAGATGATCACCACTGGCATTCTGTTATTATTGAACGCCATGGACGGAACATCAACCTGACTCTGGATAGGCATTTGCAACATTTTCGGACGAATGGAGAATTTGATTATCTGGACTTGGATTATGAGGTAAATAAATAGAGGTGAATAATGATAACATGGGGTGACTATATTGGACAACTCAATTTTATGGAACCCAAGCATGTCTTTCTTCACATTTTGTTTTCTCTTTGCCATCTATCCTTTCTCATGACTGTAAGAAAAAGGTTTTCAAATTTAAAAAGTCATTTGGCATGCCCAAATAAATGACTCACCTTTTTCAATATGGTCAAACATCCACATATTGTGAATTTATTTATTTATATAGATATTACTTGAGCTATTTTGGGGGAGCATTAATTGACTGAACTCCACAATCTCTGAATATCATTCTAATGCAGGAATTATTCCTGTTGTTATCATGACTGTCCATTTAGATTAAAAAATCCCTAGAGGAGATATGAAGGTTTGACTCTAGTTTAATATTTTAATTGTGATTTGTGCATGTGTATGTATGTATGTATGTACATGTGCATAAACATATGTATATTTGTATGCTGTATTACAGTATGCATATATATACACACAGAAGACTATGTAATGGTTATAATGCATGCTGGGTGTGGCTCAGGGATTAAGGGATGGTATAGAATTATAAATTCCAGCTTGTGTTGAACTGTTTTTAATGTAATGAGTTTATAGAGGTTATTTGAGCATTCCCATTCAATGTACATTTTTTCATTGATTACCAAAGCAGATATGTATTATAACTTGGAATATGCTTCACATTCTTAGGAAGTGGCTATGTAGCCACCTCTATGAAACAGCTTAATTCTAATACTATATAGGACTTCAGTGGTAAAAATAAACACAACATATATAGTTATAAAGTAATACAAGCATATGTGTATACATATATAATACATATTGTATATGTATGGAGACAGAGAGACAGAGACAGAGATAGAGATAGCGAGAGTGTTTTGTTAACTACTATCCTCAAATTAGTGGTGTGAATTTTTTGTCCTTTAAAAAAAGAAGACCATAGAACGACAAAAAAAAGATAATTTTTAAAGTCATCTAGATCAACTATTTTAGTTCATAGAGGAGTAAAATACGTCCTAGTTTAAGAATCTCTCTCTCTTTGTCTCTTTGCATCTCTGTCTCTGTCTCTCTATTTCTGTCCCTTTCTTTCTCTGTCTGTCTCTGTGTCTCTATTTCTGTCCCTTTCTTTCTTGGTCTGTCTCTGTCTCTGTGCCTTTCTGTCTTTTTCTCTCTCTCTCTTTCTCTGTCTCTGTCTCTCTCTCTCTCTCTCTGTCTTTGTGTGTATGTCTCTGTATGTGTTTCTCTCTTTCTCTGTCTCTCTCTTTCTCTCTCTGTCTCTCTCTCTCATACATACACACATGCACGCACAAACACACACACAGACTAGAAATGCAGCTATTCTAGAATAAATGTATATCAGAGTACATCATCTATGCTAGAATAAATGTACATTGTTCTCATCAGTGCTATTTCTATCTCATCTGTAACTATATTCAAGATAGTGATAGTAAAGTTTGTGTGGATAACTTGGTGGTGTTTTAAAAATTGTAAAATATGTCCAGATCATTTCCATTTTACTTCTTTTTATTTTCTGCTTTCTACTTTTATTCATAAATATACTTGGAAGGCTTTTGCTAGATTGGGTCTCTTGCAAAACGTCATTTAAACTGGTTTTATCCTCTACTATTTCTCTTTTATGAGGTGATACAATTAATAATTTGTCATCCTCTCTATAAGATTTTACAATTGAATTCACATTTTAAATTGATGTTTCTTTTCACTGTTTTTCTCCTCATTGGTGGAGTAAAACAAGTGCTTACTAAGTAGGGCACTGTTAATCTATTTTGGTCTTGTTATGTATGGCAATATAATATAAATGGAATAATTGTATTTTGTGTCTTTCTTTTTTTCTATCCTTATCCTAATTTTATCATCAATGACTTTGTTAAATAAGATATTATAACTTTGTATCATAAGATTTTAGTCGTGAACCACATCCTCTTTCTCATCTTCATTATGTCTTATAGCTTTATACTAATTTTTATATTTGTATTAACAAGTCAGTGGCCTGATGATACATACTCAGTTCATTAAGGAATGATTCCTACATCAGAAACAATTTCATTGCTGACTTTTGCAATAGAAGCAATTTCATTTTTTTCATATTATCCAGTGCTCACTATATCCAGTGCCCTTCAATTCTTTTCTTAAATAAAGTCTTCATACAATCGTAGATCTAGAGCTACGAGAAACTTAGAGGCTATCTTGCTCAATCACCTCATTTCACAAATGATGAAACTAAGTCCCACAGACATTAAAGATATCTCCATGGTGTATACGTGTGAAGCTTGAGTATAGTCTACAAGTCCTAGGACTTCCTCATTCCATGCTCCTGGACTTTATTTACCAATACATTTCTTTATATCCTCAGTCATTCCTACCAGTGCACTAAAGAAAACAAGTTTTAGCATGTATCTGGCTTTATTTGGAGGATCTAGAATTTCTTTTATCTGTTCATTGTCTGCAACAGATGTTGGTGTACAAGCTATTATTATTTACAAAAATGGTCTTTTGCAAATGCTTATTATGAGCACTATAACATAAGATTGAACACATATGCCATGAAATTCTAATCCTTATTTTCCGCTTTCTATTTTTGCCAATAAACATCCTTGGAAGGCATTTGCTGGGTTGGGTCTCTTGCAAAGCAACAACAAAAAACCAACCATACCTACTTCTTTATTTGACTTTCTAAGAAGCATGTGTGGTCTATGCTTCCATATAGCCAACAGCTTCCTTGCTTCTATTTCTTTCAGTTATTGCAAGTGTGTCAAAAAATTGGTAAGAGGCAGTTCCTCTGGTTGTATATCCATTTGCTCAATGAATGAGAAGCTCACATTTTGAGTAACAACAACTAAATTAAAATTCACATATAGAATGGAATCTCTGTGATTCTTAGTCTTGTCTTTCATTTTTTTTCTTACCATCCTCCCTGAAAAGTGGAAAGGAGCTATGTGGGATTGATGACCATTTTGCATTTTTCTTTATTTCACTGGTTACTACAGCTGAAAAATTTGATATTTAATGGCTAGCCTTTTGCTGATTAATCTCTCTATATTTAGGTAGACTGGCATGCAAAAAGTAGGCCAAATGTGCTGCCATGTGTCTACCCAAATATTCCTTGGAAAATAGAATTGATTTTTCTGATTCCTCATCATATATTGTAGTAACTCTGGATTTTGTAATGAGGATATATGGGTCAACATTTGGTTAAAGAGATCTTGGTCACCTATAAAATGGCACATTAAATTAAGTTACAAAATAAAATCTATCTATCCCAAATTCTGATATTTTATATTTTTAAGCAGTATAGCCCAAGTTATTGTTTGCTGAGCTATTCTGGTTTAAGGTCAACCAACCATTCTATGAATATGAATGTTCCTCACTAAGTCAGTATTAGTAATATATTCATATTTGCATAGCATTTTACCCTTTTCAAATCAATTTTACAAAAATCACTTCCCTGGATTTTTATAACAGTCCTGTAAGTTAGTCAGTACAGATAGTATTTTTTTTTTATTTTAAAGACGGCAGAGGGCTCACAAAGATTAAGCAACTGCCTGAAGTTGTAGAATCATAGGTTTTAAAATGGAAGGGACCTTATAAGTTACAGGGCTAGTAAACATCCAAACCAGAACTAGAACTCAGGTCTTCTGATGATGTCCCCTACACCACATTTCCTTACTAATAAAAGAATTATTAAAGTTCAGACTTGTAAGGGGTCTTAGAGATCATCTAATCCTACTTAATTTAAAAATTTTGAAAAAGCAATGAAACTCAGAGGTATTAAATGACTTGTTAACAATCAAAAAGTAGCTAATAAATTCTATGAAGATTCATTTTACATCTACTTCCTCTACCTATGGAAAGGAAATATAGGGGAGAAAGTACGCTTCAACTTAGAGGGATCCATAGAGCATAAGTACATGGAAAAAAGAATAATATCAATTAATATGACAATAATTATTCTCAAATGTTAGTATTATTCAAAATATGTGTTATTAAATGAAGGAGCATATGTAAATTGCTTTATAAACTTAAACAGCTATATAAAAGCTGTTATTACTGTTATTGCTGTACTATTGAATATAGGACAAGTATATTGCTATTCATTTTTTGAGGAAGTAGGAGAGAAGAGGAGAACCAATGAAAAAAAGTCAGCTTCAATTCACTCCTCCTATTCAGTCTCCAGTAATTTCAATTCCAAACATGCAGTTCTAGTTTCCACATTTTTTTTTGTTCTTCTCTCTCCATTTAATTATGTGGAACAATGGAAAAGTCATTGTCTCTGGAGTCAAATGACTGGAGTTCAAATCCTAACTCCAACACTTATTGTCAGTGTGACCTTAGGCAAGTCACTTACCCCTTCTGGGTCTTGGTTTCTTCATCTATAAAATGAGTAGCTTAGACTGGATGGCCTAGATCTCTTCCAGTTCTAAATTTGTTCCCATATTGGAAAACCCCCTTTTTTCATCATTTATAAATCTCTTAACTATCTCTGCTATTTTTTCCTACTAGTTGATAGTGTCCAAACATGTATAGAGTTGTATAGCTTATCATTACATGTAACATTTTTTGCATTTCAAATGTTTTTTTAATTTATTTTCTCTATTTCTTGCTTTTAATTCTGTTTATTTGAATTTCCTGAAACTAATTAGACACTTTAAAATACTGTGACACCCAAGAGTGGTTCATAATTTGTTTATGTGTCCTCTGAGACTCAGTGGTCTTATCTTATGTTTAAAATATGAAGTCCTGATATTTTAAACTTAATTTTTATTTTTAAAAAAATTCTAATAAAAATGAGATAAAACATTTTATGGCTAGAATAAGAATTAGTTTTAATTAAAACTCCTGTATCAGATCATTTGCTTTCTTAATGAGTAGGGAAGGGGCTGGAATGGGGAGAGAACTTGAAACTGAAAATAAAAATCTAAAAAACAAACAAACAAATAGAACTGTGAATTTTAAAATGCTTTAGTATTAATAAGCTTGTTTTACATGTTTTATTGATGATATTATTATTACTGAGAAATGAGAGTGTTTGATTCCCTTTATCCATTCATTCATTCATTTTACAAAGTTGCTAGTAGAGAACAAAAAAGTAGAATCTATTTCTGGTCTTTGGTGCTGGTGGTGAATCTAAGCTAACTAAGATCTTATGATTTATCTGCCCTCAAGAATAAAAACTCTCAGCATGCACAGGGCTAAATCCATCTTTGTTTGATCTAAATGTTAAGAGAGTACTAGTCCATCTTGGACAATTCAGGGACATAATCTGAATATTCGACTTGCCTTATGACATTTTTTCCAATGTAGAGCTGGAAATACCTTCTGACTTTAGAACAGTAGAATATTTGAGAGGATTCTTCATCCTGTGAAGTCCACAAGTCATATCACCATACTCCGATCTTTTTTTTTTTTAACAAATAGCACTACTGATTTTTTTTTCTATTGCAAGTTGAAGGGAAAGGAAGATTGGACTGAACCTCAACAGCAGTAAAATTCAAACTTATAAAGACTTCTTAGTCCAAAAATTTACTACCTATCCCCCAGATGCAAACTTTTATAGCTACAAATGTGTAGGATATAAAATTGCAAACATCCTCTACTTTGTCCTTTTCATTTTTCCTGTGAAATAGCTGAGGTCCAAAGATGTTAAATGATTGCCTACAGTTGACACTGGTGTTAAAGATAGATGTTGGATGTCTTTCTTTCATGCAAATGAAATTTGGGAAGGTAATCTAATCCTAATAGAGTAAATGTGACCAATTAGAGTTCATGATTTCAATCATATCCTCAGTAGATTTCAATCATAGCCTCAATCTTTCCATGCTCTTGGGAAGATCTACATTTTCTTTTCAAAAACATCTCATTATTCTATAAGCAGTCAGTTTTGTTGTTTATGTTCTTTTTCTTGTTCTTGCTTTTCCGGTTTGTTTATGCTTATCAAGGTACTGGAACAAGAGTTCAGTCTGTTGTCTTGTAAACACAAAACTGCAAAAAATTTCCTTCAGCCAACTTTAGCGACTCCCGATACATCTCCATGCCCCTTGGACATTCTGTCATGCATTCATACTCAGATTCTTCAGTAGTTTCCTAGAATAAAACAGTCTTAGAATTGAGAGGTATCTTTGAGATCATCTAGTCTAATCTAGACTTAAATAAGAATCCTTTTTATACCATGGAAAAAAACTACTACTGTTGTCTTGAAGAAAAGTAAACAGTAAAAGTGCTTCCTCCATATTTCAGCCCTTCAAAAATTTGAAGGTAGATTTAAGCATTTAAATTATTCTGATTGGAGATATCTAGCTATCAACATACAGATATATGTGTATAAATATGTACATATTCCACAATGTCATATATGTGTGCATGCATATACAAGTATCCAAAATGTGGATTATATATGCACACATATGCACATGCACACACATATACATACACACAGACATATATGGGGGGACTATACACACATGTGTTTATATGTGTATATTCTGTAATGTCGAATTAATAGGTGGAATATAACATATATGCATTTGTATATATCTGTGTAAATTACATATATACATGCCTATGTGCGCAGGTATATGCATATATATATATATATACATATACACATACCAATATCCGCACTTATGTGTATACATACAAATATGTGTTTGCACGTATATGTATGCTACAATGTCAAATTAATACACGTAGGATATAATATATGCATATGTACATCTGCATGTATATTTTATTTTTTTCTGTCTATCCTAATATGTATATATTTATATATACATATACACATGCATACATGCAAACATGCATGCATACATATAACCACCATCCTTTCCATTCTCTACTAAACTAGTGATTCACTTCTGTGTTATCAAAATCTTGCTTTGCTTTCTTTGCTAGATTCAATATTTGCTTCTTAATAATCTGAATACTTTACATAATTAAAAAGAATATGCCATCCTTGACTTTCAAATATGAACAAATAGACTATATGGCAAAAGTGCCTTGACTATTTCACCTTGTTCATAAATTCTTAGAAAACATTTTCAATTGAAATCATAAAAAAACAACAGCAACAAGTACGGAATTACATCACCCAATTATATGATACTGGTAGAGACATTATTCTTTTTGAAATTTGATTATTCTCACTGATTTCCTTCAGGGAAGATTTGTTTTAATGTACAAAGCCATTTCTAGTAAATGGGAGAGGGTGTTTTGACATTGTTTTCAGCATAAAGATGATTTGTCCACATTTAATTCTATGATAATCCTCTATCACTGGGTAATGTATCTACTTTTCCTGATGCTATTTTTAAATTGTATTTATGTTGGATTCTGTACATCTTCATCTTTCTCAAAGATAACCTTTGGAGGTCTGCCTTTTTCTGGAAAGCCAAGTTCCAACAGTAGAAAGAATTTCAAAGGATGCATGGAAAGCATTAACTACAATGGAAATAATATTACTGATCTTGCCAAGAGGAAAAAGTTAGAGCCTTCCAATGTGGTAAGCCTTGTTTGTTTAATGAATTTTAGTCTATGGATGAATGAAAGATGGACACTTGTTTGAACTAGTAATTTGTCATGGGTGGAAGAAGGAAGGATTTGCAATAGTGGAGCTGAAAAAGCTGGAATTAGGAAAATAACTCACAGTTCTAAAATAACTTTAGGCTTTTTGAAGCTTATGGTTCAAAATGCAACAAACATGAAATCAATAGAAAGTATAGTATTGTCACAAATCACTGTGTTTAAGCATTTCAAAGGATCTTTGATGTAATCAGCTAGATCTATTTATGAAAAAGAATCCTCTGTAAACTACGATGTATACAACAAGTGGTCATGTCATGTGTTGTTTGAAGATTTCTAATGAAATTCAAAGTCTACTATTCCTGAAGCATACTATATTGCTTTGGGATCATAAATTGGTACTTAGACTCCTGTTATGTCTCAGGTTTAGGTGACTGTAGCTGAATTAGGCTAAAGACACATTAATGGATCTCATTAATGTGAGACACAAATAAGCAATATTTTCAAGTGCTTCTACAAAAAGTAAAAATATATCAGCCACAGGGGATAACTTGGAAACATATATCCAATGATCACCTAGTCATTTGCAATTTTATAAATAGGTCCCTATTTACAAATGCATTTTAAATGTCAAAAGTAATATGATATATGAAAAACGTTAAAAGTAAAAAAGTTCTATTATTTTCATGTTCTATAAGAGATGAAGAAATATTTTAGTTGGAAAACTAAACAATTAAAATTTTAAAAAAGAACCATTTAAAATATCATTTACACTTGAGTTGAATGTGGCATTACCAGAGTAGCCTTCTCTCACAAAACAACTTAAAAACTTGAGAGTTGATGCCTAGACCCATTTCCTTATTTCTAACTTAGGTATGAATTCCCTAGATTAGGACCAGGCCTTAATCAAAAGTGGGCCTTTTAATCTCTTCTAGGGGAAGCTTAGGATTCATCATAGCTATGTAAATGTGAAAGTTGGCCTTTGTTCTTCCAAGAACAGCTAGTGTCTACTGCTCAGGTGCTAGATCCTGAGATAAACATAGAAGTAGCAGCCAACTTGAAGTCCCTTAGGTCCCAAATAGTGGTCAGTTCAGGGCTTCAATATGACTGAATTTACTACAATGTTTAGATATAAAAGTCACTAACTTCTGATGACAAGAGAAAAAAATAAATACCTCCAACCTTTAAAAATAATACACTGTTGGTCTCAATCTATTTGTTGAAATTGAAATCTAAAAGAAAATTTTTGATGAAGTAATTTAAATATAATATTATTTTATAGGAGGATGTAATCTATAACTGTATAAAGTTGAATGCAACTAGATATCAGAGTGGATAGTTGACAGAATTTTGAATCAGAAAGCCCTGCGTTGTATTCTGTCCTCAGCCATGTCTAAGCTACATGGCCCTGAGCAAGTCACTGAATCCCTCTTTATTTCAGTATCCTAAAATGGGGATAAAAATAGTACCTAATTCACAGGATTGTTTTGAAGATCCAATGAGATAACTTATGTAAAGCATTTTGGAAACCTTCAAGTGCTCTATAAATTCTAGCAATGAGCATAATTATTAATAACAATGATCATGTTTACCACTGGGGAACTGATGTAATAGTGTGAACAATATATTTCAATCACCCATTTATGCAAAAATAAAATTTTTATTCATTTTACATGAATGTATTAAGTATCTGCTTTGTTCTTAGCGCTTTGTAAGCCACTGGGCAAAAAAGAGACAAATGAAAGTGTTCTTTATCTTCATTTATTGCTTAAAAATTTCTAAACATAGAAGCCAGTATCCATGGCTGGCACTTTCATTTCAAAATATTATTTCTTTCATGTTTCATTGAGTTTTTTGAATGATGAGTCAATGGATGAACATTTATTAAACACCTTCTGACTCCCTCTGATTGGTTCCTGAACCACTTTCACTTGATTCACAAATTTATTCAAAGTGTAAAGTGCAAAACATCTCACAAAACATATGTAGGTGCTCCTGCATAGCTGAGTACGTGAAATGTAAAAGGAAGTGAGGATATTCTCTAATCATAATCCCTTAAAAATACACATAAACAAATATACACATGTAGGAAAGAAGACACACACACATACACACACACACACACACACACACACACACTACATTCCCAGTAGGAGAATGAAATTTAGAGTCAGAATTTAAATTCATTTTGAAAGCTCTAGGCAAAACAAAGAGAAGTGAGGGATTATATTGGAAGAAATTCTAGATGAGAGCAAATATTTGTGCATGAAACTTGCTTTAAAAGATGCCAGAGGCTGACATTTCAGTGAAAGATTGACACCCAAAACACACTGCCACTTTCCTTCATTACATCTAGGCTGCAGAGTTTTCCACTGATCATTCAAGAAAAACCTTTTACTTTGCCACAGAGAGAGTTTTTATGATTCAAGTATGTGGTCAGGTTCAAGAGCCCGGTTAATATGCAAAGACAGTCTCTTTCATCGCTAAAAGGAAATATTTTAAAATAATCATCTGTGAAGGTTTAAAGGGAATTTAATTTGAATATTAATTCAAAGAGACATGCAGCCTTAGATCTGATCCTTAATGTGCTGAGGTTTTGCACAGGCCTGAAAGAGCCATGGCATTTCAGGGTATATAAGTGTTTGGAGGGAAAAACAAAGCTGAAGGACAAGATGAAAATGTCATCTTTACAGACTATGTCTACACATTAAAAATGAATGGGAGCCAAGGCAATTTATCTAGATAATTTCAGCAAAGATAGTACTTTTCCCTCAAGTTATCAAAATTTTTCTCTGCAAATATCATTGGTTTAATTGCCTCTTTCACTATTTTATGTGCAGATCCTGAATTTGTGAATTATTGTCAGGCTGTCTGAACATAATCCCATTTTCTAGGCCATATATATTAGTCTGTCAAATTGCCAGGGCAGCATACGTATAGCAGTGGCATACATGAGAACAGTGCTAAAATATTATTGCCTGGAAAGCAAGATTTGGAATGAAATTTAATCACCTAATCTCATCTATGCAAGATTATTTATTGAGATACAAAAGAGCATTGTTATCAAAACTTTACTAATTCTAACACTTTGGGTAAATTCAACTAGGGAAGTTGGTTGATCTATCATGGAAGACAATCTGTCCAGTTGTAGTCATATATTAAAAGAGATATCTCATCTCTTCAGAGAGTCCAGTCCATGCCCTAAAGATATAGTCACTGTTTATCAACTCCCCAACCTCAAAGGAAAAGTGGAAGAAGAAAAATACTGGGAAAAATAAGGCCATGGGAGAGAGACAATATCATGATTATGGGCCCCACTGTGAGGAAATGGCCTAGAGCAGGGTGAGGAAACAGACCTTGAGGTGTCATAATAGCAAAACAGATGACCACTATAAGAAGCAGCTGCCTCCATCTATATGTCAGTGAATTGTGGCCCTGTTCCAGTCCTCTATCCTAGTTACAGATATAGCTAATATAACATAGGCTGTCCTTTGGACTTGTCTTACTACATGAACCACAAACAAAATCTTCTAGAATGAAACTTTAGTGTAATCAATCTGTTTACATTTCAGCCCACTAGGGATTTGAATAATTCTCTTCCTGATCTTTTAGTATTCTGAATGAGTTAATAAATTTGCCTGAGGACCTATTTATCACAGTAAGAAATTTTCTTTAAAAAAAAAAAACAAACCTGCTTGGTTTGTGGCCAAATGGAGTAAGGCTTAGAATTTTTTTTAGAATAATAACCAGTAGTTTTATGAGCTTTTAAAAATGTTACTAAAACACTAACAATAAAAAGATAGCAATAAAACAGTGATCAGGATACTTGAGTTCTCCTGATGCTTCTGTTTCTGACAATGTTAGTGACCTTGGTCAAGTCACTGGATTTCACTTCTATCGTTTGCCAAATGGGGGAGTAGGACTAGGCTTCCAAAGTTGTTTTTACGTCAAATACACTTAAATTTAAATTTTTATAATTATATATTACAAATTATTTTTTCATCATATCGAAAAGTGTTATGTAGAATAAAAGTTGACAGTTTAGAGACAGGAAATGATTAGTCCAAGTTCACATAGGTCATAATTTGCAAAACTGTATTTCATACCTAGGGCATCTGATTCAAAATCCAGCATTCTCCTGAATCACAGTTCCATTATCATGATTCTTTAATGCTTTTGAAATTAGTGCTATGAATCTGAGGAAAAGGCAAGGGGATGCAGCATTAACAGTGATGATCAGTGTGAAAGTAAGAGCTCATATATCTTGGTTGTTCTGAAAGTGAAACAAGAACTTTCACTCTAAAATGTCAGCTTTCCACATAGTGAAACAAAAGTGCTATTCTTTCTGTTCATGTGAGAGCAGTAAATGATACATTAATGAGCATATCTGTTATAATCCAGCTAATGTTCAATAGAGGGCAATGACACCCATCCCTCCACACTGGGTTTATCAATCATGCTGTCACCATGGGAAGTTTTATTGAGAATCAGACATGAAGACTCCAGAAGCATATCTGATTTCTTCCCCCAACACAATGGCATCTTTACACATGTGTACACACACACACACACACGCACACACACACACAGAGTCATCAGTGTACATAGATCACATTTGTCTAATTAATGCATCACATAATATTATCTCTCCTTGCCCTCCAAGTAATGGGGCTATGTTATACACCTTGGCTTGATAGGCTTCTAAATGTGATATGGATGACACAGAATGTAGATTCATGAAGAAATATCTATCTTTATACCATGGTCTCAAGTATTTCAGTGGGTATTTGGAATAAAGTTGTGCTTTTAGTTTGAAACTTGGGGATTGACAAATATACCACTAGATTACAAAATTAATTGGTTGTCTTCAGTATGTACATGTGTTTGTTTGTTTGTTTTTGCTTTAGGGAAATTTAAGTTTTTCTTGTGTGGAGCCACATACAGTGCCTGTGTTCTTCAATGCCACAAGTTACCTGGAGGTACTTGGCCGCCCCAACCAGGACCTATTTTCAGTCATTTTCCAGTTTAGGACATGGAATCCCAATGGCCTTCTGCTCTTCAGCAACTTTGCAGATGGTTTAGGGAATGTGGAGATTGACCTCACTGAGAGCAAAGTTGGTGTCCGTATCAACATCACATTAAACAAAAAGAATCAAATTGACATTTCCTCAGGTCAGTGAAATTATATTTGCTACTAAACTGTCCATGTGAAGTCCATAGAAATATGTTACTGGTCACTTGCTCTAAATATAACCCTGTATTAATGGAGGGTTTTGAAATAACTACTTCTATTGAATAGTGAGTTGGATGAACAAGGTAAACTTTTTTAAAAAAAATTGCTTTTGGTATTCTTCAAGAATATTTCATGTGATCATTTATTCTGATCTCTGCATTTCTATTGATTTGACTAAATATTTTTATAACAGGTATGTATATCAATCTCAAGTAAGATAAAAACAATCTGGTCACTCAAGAAAAAAGTTGACCTAATGCCCCTTGCCCAGGAGATAGTACCAATGCTGGATATTAGTATTTTTTTTTGATTTAAGATGTAAATAAGATAGATATAGGTCTATCTATCTATCATCTATCTATCTATCTATCAATCTATATTTTTAGGTTATATATTGCCAAATTAGAGAAATAGTTACCCCCCCCCAAAAAAAAATAAAGCAAAGTCATCAGGGAAAATGTGTGCGAGGAATAATAAATGACTTCTGAGATACAGATTATAAAATCGTTATTTAGGCAAAGTAGGGTAGGAAAACATATTGGTGTCACCCTGTATAGTTGAATCTCCAGGGCGTTGTCGTTCTTAAAAAGAAACGATAAATAGTCCTGAGGTAATGTTTTTGTCTCCACTGAAGGTACTTAAGAAGGAAATTCGTTTCAAATGTAACAAGGGACTTTGTCTAGAAACAAGTAAAGTTTAAGCAAGGTATTGAGTTGTTTAAGCTTGGAATTGGTTATTGATCTTCAGCAGGATTTGTTTCCAGGAGACAGCCATGTGTTTTCAGTGGGTTTGAGTAGAAGCCAATCTAGAAATGAAAGGCTGGACCAGATGATTTTATTGTTGCCTCTAGATTTCTGATTCTCAGATTCTGGGTTATACTAATGGAAAGGTTTCTCTTTGCAGTAAGGGTTTGGAAGAGGTGGTATATCTTTTTTTTTTTTAATTTAATATATAGTTTGGCTAAGAATGTGTCATCGGAAAAAAACAGATAGCTCAAACATATGTTAAAATCCCAAGCATAAATTCTTTCTGTTAAGTGTGAATTCTGGACATATTTTTTTTTTTTGCTAGATCCCTGAGCACAACTTGAAAGATCAGAATGATTACTAAGGTACAGGATAAAAATTAGCCAGAGTGGAAATTTACATAATGTAAATAAGAAGCCTAGCTTCTTTGTCTATCCCTTAAATGTGACTATTAATAGTTGTAAATAGAATATCATATAACTGTAAGGGCTAAAAGAAACCAGAGAAATTGTAAAGTCATTGTTTTATGTTTTTTTTTCTCTGATACATTTTCATACATTGTCGTTGTAATATAATTATCTTTGTCCTATTCCTTTACCAGATTATAAGGTACATGAAGGCGGATGATGTCTTATCCAAACTTTGTATTTCTTCCATTAACTAGCACTGTGTTCTACGCTGTTTATTTAATAATAATATTTTATTTTTTTCTGATTATATGTGAAGATAGTTTTCAACATTCATCTTGATACAGTTTTGGGTTCCAAATTTTTCTTCCTTCTTCCCTTCCTTCCTCTTCCCAAGACAGCAAGCATGTACAATCACGTTAAACATATTTCCACATCAGTCATGTTGTAAAAGGAGAATCAGAACAAAAGGGAAAAATACTAGAAATAAAAAAATGAACAAACAAATTGAATATAGTATGCTTGAATCTGAATTTAGACTCTATAGTTCTTTCTCAGGATGTGGTTAGTTAGCATTTTCCATCATGATTCTTTTGAAATTGTTTTAGATCAATGAATTGATGAAAAGAGCTAAATTTGTCACAGTTAACCATCACTCGATGTTCCTGTTGCTGTGTACAGTGTCCTCTAGGTTCTACTCCCTTCATTTAGCATCATATTATAAGTTTTTCCAGGTTTATTTCTGAAATCCGCCTACTCATCATTTCTTATAGAAAAATAGTATTCCATTACACTCATATATCTCAACTGTTCAGCCATTCCCCAATTGATGGGCATCTCCTCAGTTTCCAATTCTTTGCCATCACAAAAGAGCTGCTATAAATATATTTTGTACATGAGGGTGCTTTTCAATTTTCATGATCTGTTTTAGATCCAAACCTAATAGTGGCATTTCTAGATCAAAGGGTAGGCAAAGTTTTACAGATCTTTGACATAGTTCTAAATTGTTGCTAAGAATGTTCGGACCAGTTCACAACTCCACCAGCAATATATTAGTGTCCCAATTTTCACATATCTTCTCCAACTTTTATCACTTTCCTTTTCTGTCACAATAGCCAAACTGATAGGTATGAAGTGATACCTCAGAGTAGTTTTAATTCATATTTCTCTAATCAATAGTGATTTAGAGCATTTCTTCATATGATTATAGATAGCTTTAATTTCTTCATCTGAAAATTGCCTGTTCATATCCTTAGAGCATTTATCTATTGGGGAATGACTTGTACTCTTATAAATTTGACTTTGCTCTCTATATATTTTAAAAATGAGGTCTTTATCAAAAACATTGGCAGTAAAAATTATTCTTCAACTTTCTGTTTTCTTTACAATATTGATTGTATTGGTTTTGTTTGTGCAAAACCTGTTTGATTTAATACAATCAAAATTATCAATTTTGCATTTCATACTGTACTCTATCTCTTGTTTGATCATAAATTCTTCCCTTCTCTTATAGTTCCTGGATTTCACATGATAGGTAAATTCCCAAATATTTTATATTGTCTACAGTTATTTTAAATGAAATTTTTCTTACTGTCTCTTGCTGCTGGGATATGTTAACAATATGTCAAAATGCTGATGATTTATGTGGGTTTATTTTATATCTTGCAACTTTGCTAAAGTTGTTGAATGTTTCAAGAAGTATTTTATATCTTGTAACTTGGCTAAAATTGTTAATTGCTTCAGGTAGTTTTTTTTTTTAGCTGATTCTCTAGGATTCTCTAAGTATACCAAAATATCATCTACAAAGTATGATAGCTTTGTTTCATCATTACATATTTAAATTCCTTCAATTTCTTTTTCTTCTCTTATTGCTAAAGCTAACATTTCTAGTATAATTTGAATAATAGTGGTGACAGTGAGCATCCTTGTTTCACCTCTGATCTTATTGGGAATATTTCTAGCTTAATACCCATTACATATAATGCTTGCTGATGGTTTTAGGTAGACACTCCTTATCATTTTAAACAAAACTCCAAATATTCCTATGATCTCTAGTTTTTAATAGTAATGGGTGCTGTATATTTTCAAAAGCTTTTTCTGCATCTATTGGGATAATCATGCAATTTCTACTACATGAAAAGCAGGCCAAGGATTCCTACCAAATTCCTTTTAGGACACGAATGCAGTGCTGATACCTAAATCAAAAAGATCCAAAACAGAGGATGAAAATTACAGACCAATTTCCCTAATGAATATTGATGCTAAAATGTTAAATAAAATATTAGCAAAAAGATTACTAAATGTATCATGAGGATAATATACTATGAACAGGTGGGATTTATGTCAGGAATGAAGGATCGTTCCAACATTAGAAGAAGTATCAGTGTAACCAACCATATCAATAACAAAAGTAGTAGAAATTGCATGATTTTCTCCTCTCCTGCCCTGTGAGCAATCACAAGCCTTCTTTTCTGCCCTGGAACTATGAGGATGGTTCCCTCTCCACAGCTGACACCAGCTCTGCGATGCCAGAACTCCTCTTCACTCCAGGAACCTACTCTTTAAGCTCATCTTGATTTCAGGTTCCTATTCACTTAGTCTATTACCCATATTCTGACTTTGCTCCATGCCTTCCATAGTGTTGATGGTATGGTTTGCCATTTCATGTCTTTGAATTCCATGATACCTTGAACTTTGGCTTTCTTTTCTCCCCAATAATCTTTTACATTAGATTCTCCATCTACCTTCTCTACTTACTGTTTTTGGAGAAAATTCTGAAACCTTGATAACCAGGTCCTTTACAAATATATTTCCTCTAACCTCATTTGAGATGTCACTGTTGCACAATCATAATTTTATTCATTTCTTAACTCCATCTCACATTTCCCCAAAAACCTGTTTAAAACTTCAGCTGTCTTCAGATCTCCAACTCTCTTCTTCACTGTCTTGACAGATGACCTTGCCTCTGATTTTACTTGAAAAGATTGAATCATTCTCTCAGGAGCTCTATCAACTACTCTTATCCATATTACAACATCTCTTGATGCCTTCCTCTATCTTCTCTGTTCTTGCTTCCTTTTAGCATCCTGAAATGAGGCTGCCAATTTTCTTGTCAAAACAGTTTCTTCCACCTCTGCCAAGCTTCTTTCCCTCTTGTCACTTCTTGTTTAGCCACCTTAGTCACCCAGTCTATCTCCATAGAGCAAAACTGATGCACATGGATCAAAATGTTGTTCTTTGGAAAATCTCAAGCCTGAAATTACACATTTAATTCTTTCAGTAAAAGAATAAGAAATATGAATGTTTTTACAATGCTCAAAAATTGACTAGAGTGATGTGTATAGTACCAGATGGGGGTTATGTTGAATCATATTAAGAAAATATTGACGTAAAAGTTAGTTAAGGGGATAGAGACAAGATGGCAGAGTAGAAGCAGGGATCTGATTGAGCTCTCCCCTGAAACCCCTTGAAATACATGTAAAATGACTCTAAACAAACTCTAGAACAGCAGAAGCTACAAAGTGGCAGAGTGAAGCAGATTTCCAAGATAATCTGGAAGGCCAACAGGATTAGCCTATTGCACCATGCTCAGAGCAGAGTGTAGGCCAGTGCTGGCCATGCTGGCACAGATGAGACTGTAGCAGGACTCAGGGAACTGAATCACTGGCAGCTGCAGTGGTTTCCAGACTTCTCAACCTACAAACACCAAACATAGCTTGAAAGGTCAGTGGGAAGACTCTCTCACCTAGGTGAGACGGGAGCTTGGTCCAGCCCCAGCATTAGCCCCAGCACCAGCCCCAGCCCCAGGGTGGCAGAGCTGCTGCTCCAATCAATATTGGAATTCTCTGCCGACTGATCTGGGTCAGAGTCCAGGGTGGTGGTCCTGGAGTGAAGAGGAGTTCTGGCATCGCAGAGCTGGTGTCAGCTGTGGAGAGGGAACCATCCTCATAGTTCCAGGGCAGAAAAGAAGGCTTGTGATTGCTCACAGGGCAGGAGAGGAGAAAACACCTCTCTTTTGATGACAACACTTTGGATGAACTAAGAATTTACAGGTCCCCAGAGATATCTCTGAAAAAGCTGCACGAAACTCCTGAAACTTGGGGCAGCACACCCTCCACTTAATAAAGAGCACAAAAGTTAGATAATTGGCTCGGAACCAGAAGGTAAAATAAAAATTGAAAGAATCCACCGATCACCTCCTGAAGGAGATCCCAAAAGGAAAACTCCTAGGAATATTGTAGCCAAAATCCAGAATATAATATTTCAGGGGGAAAAATTGAACTTTAATGAAATAGAGGACTTCCAAGCATTCCTGTTGAAAAGACCAGAGCTGAATAGAAAATTTGACTTTCAAATACAATAAATCAAGAGAAACATAAATAAACAGAAAACTGAAGCTATAAGGGACTTATTAAAGTTTTACTGTTTACATTCCTACATGGAAAGATGATATTTGTAACTCATGAAACCTTTCTCAGTATTAGGGTGGTTAGAGGGAATACAAATGTATGTGTATGTGTATATATGTATGTATGTATATGCATGTGTAAGTATGTTTGTGTGTATATGTATATATGAATAGACAGAGCTCAAGGGTGAACTGAATATGAAGAGAAGATATCTAAAGAATAGAATTAAGTGTTGAGAGGAATGTACTGGTAGAAAGAGAGAAGTAGAATTGGTAAATTACCTCACATAAAAGAGGCAGAAAAGAGCTTTTGCTGTGGAGGGGAAGAGAGGAGAGGTGAGAGGGAATAAGTTAGAATTACTCTCATTGAATTTGGCTTAAGGAGGGAATAACTCTAGAGGGGATGGGAATCTAACTTTCCTTGCAGGAAAGCAGGGGGGAAAGTGATAAGAGAGAGGGGATAATAGAAGGGATGGCAGATTGGGGGAAGCGGTAATCAGAAGCAAACACTTTTATGGGGGGACAGATCAAGGGAGAAAATGGAATAAATGGAGGGAAGGACAGGATAGAGGGAAATGCGGTTAAAATTTTGCAATATGACTGTTAAGGAAGTGTTTTGCATGACTACACATGTATGACCTATATCAAATTGCTTACTTTCTCAAAGAGGGTGGGTGAGTGCTGCAACAATTTGTCTAGCAGCTGCTGTGGAGGTGAAAGATCAACACAAGCCCAACAAGAAGAATGCTGCCAGCACAGGATCTTTTGATTTATTTTACTAAGGAAAGTAACATTAGGGGGTTAACAATCTTACTTTAATCCAACATATACATGTATCATTCACTTACTTCAGGGGAAAAAGCCAGCACCCTGAACTTTAGAGCAAATACAAACAAATTACAAAGATATGTTATAAAAAGACCAAATACAATTCATAGTTACCAAGAAGGCATCCACATCTGAGTTCACAAGCTAGAGGGCTCTTACCTACATCTGCTCAGAGTCTCCACATCAGCACTCCTCCAAGAGTGAGAGCCTCAACAAATAGCTCTGTTCTCTCTTTTTATACACTCTTTAGCCATCATCAAACATCATCTGAGCAACCAGAACTTAGGCTCCTACTATTGGCTCTGGTCTTAGCAACTCCCCTTAGGACCCTGAGGGCTTCATGTCTACATGGGCTTAGCACCTAGTAGATAGGGGTTTGGGCCTGGGGCTTTGCGCCTAGTAAGGCTCAATCAAAGATAATTAATTGATCATTCTAAAACAGTAAAAAAAAAGTCCCAACTCAATTGATATTAAAGTGGGAAGGGAAGAAGGGAGAGAATGTGAAACTCAACACTTTAAAAAATTAATGTTTAAAAAACTGTTTTTGTATGCAACTGAGAAATAAGATGTATAGGCAATGGTGTATAGAAATCTATCTTGATCTTAAGGAAAATAGAGAGGAGTGGGATGTCAGAAGGGGATTGATAGAATGGTGGGTAGATTGGGGAAAGGGATGGTCAGGGTGTACGCTATCCTGGAGTGGGGGAGGTGAGAGATGGGGAGAAAATTTGGAATTCAAAATCTTCTGGAAGTGAATGTTGAAAACTGAAAACATACAAATTATACAAGAAAGAAAGAAAGAAAGAAAGAAAGAAAGAAAGAAAGAAAGAAAGAAAGAAAGAAAGAAAGAAAGAAAGAGAAAAAGAAAGAAAGGAAAGAAGGAAGAAAGAAAAAGAAAGAAAGAAAGAAAGAAAGAAGGAAAGAAAAGCTCGTTACCCTTCCAAATGTTATTTTTGTTCATTTGTAGCATTTATGATTATCAAGTTCTTAAAGCTCAAAACTGCTAAGATTTCTGAATTATCAAATATAAATGTATCTACTACCTCACATTTAGCTTACCTCTCTCCAACTTGTTAACAAATACAGTACAAGAAAGTATGTAAGGTAATTTGTTGAAATTAAGGCATAGTGTGCCTCTGGCATTTCCCTGACCTACCTGTCTGGAAATCTTTGGAGAACACAAATATGTTTAATGACAAAAGTGTCCTTTCAGAATCAAAAAGGTGGAACTAAATCAATTCAAGTTATAAGTATAGAGGCTATATTTTCTCTTTTTTGGAGGCGTAAGGCAAGGCAATTGAAGGTAAATGAGTTGTCCAAGGTCATACAGCCAGTAAGTGTGTCAAGTGTCTGAAACAGGATTTGAACTCAGGTTCTCCTGAATCCAGGGCCAGTGCTCTACTCACTCCCTAAGGCTATATTTTCTCAGAGCTCCATGAAAGACTGCTTCTACTAAATTCTGAGCTTCTCTTCCAAATTAATTACTTGAGCATCCTCATCATCCCACCCAAAGATGTGAAGGATGGTTCACCATTCTAGGAACAGGATGAAAAAATTTGGTACAAAGATGGCACCAGTGGACCAACCCCATCCCCTCCCCAAATGGCCAGTGCCAAATTGAAACCTCCTTTCTTTACGGTAGAAAAGATTATCAACCCTAAGACAGGTGTGGAGAACCACATAATGAAAAATGTCTTTGAAAACACAAGTATTTTCTCAGAGCTGTCAGAGACTAAGGGAATAGCTTTGTCAAATGTTATCAACAGAGGCTGTTAGAAATAGCAGAAGATGATAGTGATTCTGTAGAGGTGCTGGGCTTGTGGCTTATGCCACATAAAGATGAATTCACTGTCAACCACCTATTTATTTATATCCAAACATAGCAAAACAGGTAATATACTTTTTTTCAGAAAACTTGATTTTCCTTTAAAACAATGCACAATCAATTCTCTCGGACTTTTCTTCAGGTACAGGTTCCCATGAACTTTGCTTCCATAGAACCATTTTGTAACTCTGACATTTCATAGTTGTTGTTTGACCTTTGTTTTTGAAGAGGATCAATGACATCATTTTTAACTCCTCAAACCACTGAAATTCCTTTTTCCTAAATTAGCAATGGTCTCTTAATTGCCACATCTGATGATCTTTTCTCAATCTTTATCCTTCTTGGCCTCTTGGTTGCATTTGACAACGTTGATCCCCTTTTCTTTTCTTTTTTTTAATATGTTTGGTTTTCAGCATTGATTTTCACAGGCGTTTGAATTACAAATTTTCTCCCCATTTCCACCCCCCCCACTCTAAGATGGCATACACTCTGGTTGCCCTGTTCCCCAGTCACCCCATTCCCCTCCCATCCCCCTTTCCCGTCCTTTCTTGTAATGCAAGATAAATCTCTATGCCCCATTAACTGTGCATCTTATTTTCTAGTTGCATGAAAAAAAAAGTTTTTACTTTTGAGCATCTATTTTTTTAAAACCTTGAGTTCCAAATTCTCTCCCCTCTTCCCTTCCCATCCACCCTCCCTAAGAAGTCAAGCAATTCAACATGGGCCACATGCGTATCATTATGTATAACCCTTCCACAATACTCATGTTGTGAAAGACTAACTATATTTTGCTTCTTCCTAACCTATAGAATTTTCTCCCTTGACCCTGTCCCTTTTTGAAAGTGTTTGTTTTTGATT
>CM053623.1:76882605-76920439 GCA_028646595.1 Phalanger gymnotis | reverse complement strand
TTTGGGTTAGTCTATTTTTTAAGGTGTTGTTTTCTTCAGTATACTTTTCAGTATTTTTTGAGTCTCTTTTAGCAAGTCATTGACTTGATTTTCATGGTTTTCTCTCATCCTTCTCATTTCTCTTCCCAATTTTTCCTCTACTTCTCTAACTTGCTTTTCTAAATCCTTTATGAGTTCTTCCATGGCCTGAGACCAGTTCATGTCCCTCTTGGAGGTTTTTGTTGTAGGCTCTATGACTTTAACTTCTTCTGACTGTATGTTTTGGTCTTCTTTGTCACCAAAGAAGGATTCCAGAGTCCGAGACTGAATCTGGGTGTGTTTTCGCCACCTGGCCATGTTCCCAGCCAACTTACTTAACCCTTGAATTTTTCAGTGGGGTATGACTGCTTGTAGACTAAAGAGTTCTATGTTCTACCTTGGGCGGATGCGCTGCCTCACCAGCACTCCTCTTTCCCCAAGAATCCCCTACCCGGACTGGGCTTAAATCTTCAGCAGGCTCTTCATTTATTTATATCTGCTCTGATCTGCCACTTAATTCCTCCTACCAGGTGGGCCTGGGGCCAGAAGCAACTGCAGCCATACTTCTAAAGCTGCCCCACCTCCACTGCCCCAGGGGCGGTGGCCGAACCGCAAACTCAGTCCTGCAGCTTTCCCCACTAACCTTCTCTTTGTTCTTTGTGGGTTGAGAGGTCTGGTAGATGCCACAGCTCAGTAATTCAGGATGCTAGGGCACTCTCCACACACCTCCTGGTCTGATCTGTCTGCGCCGCACATGCTGGGCTCTGCTGGGCTTGGCTCTGCTGGGCTCAGCTCCACTCCCCTCAGCTGGGAGCTGGGAGCTCTGTGCAGGACAGACCTTACCCAGAGACCATCCAGGCTGTCCTGGGCTGGATCCCTGCTTCCGTCTGCCACTTTGTGGGTTTTGCAGCTCTAGAATTGGTTCAGAGCCATTTTTTTTATAGGTTTTTGGTGGGACTTGGTGGGGAGCTCACACCAGTCACTGCTTCCCAGCTGCCATCTTGGCTCCGCCCCACCCGTTGATCCCCTTTTCTTTCTGAATACTTGCTTTCTCCAGGGTCCAGAAACTTGTTGTATTAATTGTTGTGCCACTTTTAAAAACTCTTATTTTTGCATATTTAAAGCAATCATAAGTAGAATTTTTCTGACTTATTCAACAATCTTCCAGATTAAGAATTTCCATGGGTTTTGGATTAATTTGTTAAAATGCAACAACACTTTCAGACTGATTTATAAGAACAATTATCAGGGAAGATAGAAATTTACTAGCCGAATTTCATAATTGCAATTTCATTTGCATATTTGGTATATAAAAATGAGTATCATGATTTATGCAGTATATTCAACAATGTCTTTCTTTCATTTGGATACACACACATACATATGTGTGAATGTATGTGTGTGTATAGGAAGATATCATTTGTAGCTATGTGAGTCATTAAAACCAAGCATCAAAATAAACTTAACTCAGAAATATACCTTTGAATCATTGTGTCACGAAGTACGAAAGCAAATTTTTCAACAATAAAGAAGCATATTCTCTCACATTGCTCTCACTAAAATATCATTATTAGCAATATTTTTAAAGAGAACAGAAAAGTTTTGTGTACCATTCTTAAGCATGTTTTCTTTTTTGTTTAGTATTTTATTTTTCCACAATTATATGTAAAAAATTTAACATTCATTTTTAGAACTTTGAGGTCCAAATTTTCTCCATCCTTCCCTCCACACCTTCCGGCATTGAGAAGGCAAGCAATTCAATATAGGTTATACATATGTAGTCATGCAAAATATTTCCATAATAGTCATGTTATAAAAGAAAACATAAACCAAAAAAAAGAAAGTAAAAAAATGTGCTTCAGTCTGTATTCAGACACCATCAGTTCATTCTCTGGGGATGGATAGCATTTTTCATTGTGAGTCCTTCAGAATTTTCTTGAATCATTGTATTACTGAGAATAGCTAAATCATTCACAGCTGATCATCTTAACATAATGCCATTACTTTGTGGACAGTACATTTCGCTTTGCATCAGTTTGTTTAAGTCTTTCCAGGTTTTTCTGAAAGCATTCTGCTCATCGTAACTTATAGTAAAATAGTATTCCCTCATAATCACATACCACAACTAGTTCAGCTATTCCCCAATTGATGGGCATCCCATCAATTTCTAATTCTTTGCACCAGAAAAGAGCTGCTATAAATATTTTTTTTGTAGATGTAGGTCCTTTTCCTTTTCTTAAATCTTTTTTTTTTTGATACAGACCTATTAGTGGTATTGCTAGGTCAAGTGTATGCATGATTTTTGTAGTCCTTTGGGCATAGTTATAAATTTCTCTAGAGAATGGTTAAATTAATTGACAAGTCTACCAGTAGTGCATTAATGTCTCATTTTTCTCACATCCCCTCCAACTTTTCTCATTTCTATTGTCTGTTCTATTAGCCATTAGAGAAGGAAAAGGAAGGGAAGGGAAGGGAAAGGATAAGTATAAAGTAGTACACTACTACCTCCCCCTATCTGCCCTCTCTTCTTTCACCCCCCTCATTCTCTTTTCCCCTTCCCCTTCTACTATAGAGTAAAACAGATTTCTATATGCACCTGAGTGTGTATGTTATTCTTTTCCTGAGCCAGTTCTGATAAGAATAAGGAATACTCACTTCCCCTTTCTCCCTTCTCTTCTCCTCCACTGTGAAAGCTTTTTCTTGCCTCTTTTATGGGTGATATTTTACCCAATTCTACATATCCCTTTTCCTTTCTCTCAATACATTCTTCTCTCACCTCTTAATTTTATCTTTTTAGATATCATGTCTTTGTAATCAACTCACACCAGTACTCTGTCTATATATACTTCTTCTAATTGTCCTAATAATGAGAAAGTTCTTATGAGCTGTAAGCATCATCTTCCGATGTAAGAATGTAAACAGTTTAATCTTAATGATTTTTCTTTCCCGTTTACCTTCTTATGCTTGAGTTTTTATTTGAAAGTCATATTTTCTATTCAACTGCAGTCTTTTCATCAAGAATACTTGAAAGTCCTCTATTTCATTGAATATGAATATCCATTTTTTTTTCTCCTAAAGGATTATACTCAGTTTGCTGGGTATGTGATGCTTGGTTGCAGTCCTAGCTCCTTTGCCCTCCACAGTATCACATTCCAAGCCCTTCTACCCTTTAATATAGAAGCTATTAAACCCTGGGTTATCTTCACTGTGGCTCCATGATACTTGAATTGTTTCTTTCTGATTGCTTACAATATTGTCTCCTTGACATGGGAGCTATAGAATCTGGCTATAATATTCCTGGGAGTTTTCATTTTCTGATCTCTTTCAGGTGATACGTGGATTCTTTCAATTTCTATTTTACCCTCTGGTTCTAGAATATCAGTGCAGTTTTCCTCAAAAATTTCTTGAAAGATGATATCTGACTCTATTTTTGATCATGACTTTCAGCTATTCCAATGATTGTTAAATTATCTCTCCTGGATCTATTTTCCAGGTCAGTTCTTTTTTCAATGAGATATTTCACATCATCTTCTATTTTTTTTCATTCTTTTGGCTTTGTTTTATGGTTTTTTTTCTTGATTTCTCCTAATATCATTATCTTCCATTTGCTCAATTCTAATTTTTAAGAAATCATTTTCTTCAGTCAGCTTTGTACCTACTTTTCTGTTTGGCCAGCTCTATTTTTAAGGAGTTTTTTTTTTTCTTCCATGAATTTTTGTGCCTCTTTTTTTTTTTTATTTGCCCAATTCTTCTTTTTAAGTCTTTCTTCTCTTCATTGGCTTTTTGAACTTCTTTTACCACTTACCCTACTCTGTTTTTTAAAATGTTGTCTTCTGTGTTTTTTGTATCTCCTTAACCAAGTTTGTTATTCATTACTTTCTCGCATTACTGTCATTTCTCATCTCAATTTTTCCTCTTTTATTTGATTTTCAAAATTCTTTTGAATTCTTCCATGAATTCAAGTCCATGAAAAGTTCTTCCATGGCCTGAGACCAATTCATATTTTTTGGAGGCTTTGGATGTAGAAGCTGTGACTTTATCTTCTTCCATGTGTGTGTTTTGATCTTTCTTGTCACCATAGTAAATTTCTATGGTCAAAATTTTTTCTATTGTTTGCTCCTTTTCCCAGCATATTATTTGACTTTTAACTCTTTATTAAAGTAGAGCTCTGCTTCCAGGGTGGAGGGCACACTGTCCCAAGCTTCAGGCCTTTTGTACAGCTGTTTTCAAAGATACTTCTAGGCACGTGTAAGTTTTCAGTTCTTCCATGGTGGTATGATCTAATGAGAGGCATTTGCTGCTCTCCTAGCCTGTGCTCTGATCTATGAGTGATCGCAAGCATTCTTTTCTTCCTGGACTTAGGAGGAGGATCCCAGTTTCACTGTGGCCACAAGCGTTATTATGCTAGCATTCCTTCTGGACCTGGTACTGCCACCCAAGACTGTAACCCAGATATAAGTATGGGCAAACCACAGAGTTTGGCTTCAGTGCTTGCAAAGAGTTGCCTGCAATATTATTTTGACCATTTTTTGACCCCCTGCAGGCTGAGAGCTCAAGGAACAGCTGCTGCCAATGCTGATTCAGTCATCCCCAAGGCCTGCTCCTGGTTTCCTGGGACTGGGGCCAGGCTGTGCTGCCAAGGCCTGCACTGGATTCTGCTCCACTCTTATCTAGGTGCAACAGACCTTTCCTGGATTGTCTTTGGTGTCTGTAGAATTAGAGGTCCAGAAACTGCCATTGCTACCACTTATTCAGTCACTCAAAGGCCTGCTCCTGGTTTGCTGAGGCCTCCTCTAGGCTCACCAGGCCTGTGCTGGCCTGTCCTCCTCTCTCACCCTGGTGCAGCAGACCTTTTCTGCTGATCTTCTAAGATGTCTTGGGCTGCAAATTTGTTTCACTCCATCTTTTTGTGAGTTTTGCCATTATCAAATTTGTTTAGAGTCATTATTTAAAGTTATTTGTAGAGATTTGGGGAAGAGCTCAGGTAAGTCTGTGCCTTTATTCCATCATCTTGGCTCCAAGTATAATGTTTTCAAAATAATACTTCATCATCATATCTGTTTTGAATTTCTATTTTCTATCAGTTTTATAGTATATATAGTTCAATGCAGCAATGTACGTATGTAATATGTAGCTAAATTAATGTATGTAATGGGATTATATGCTTGAATTTATCGTTTTTTGTTTTACTGATAGAGGAATGATATTTTAAAAAGTA
Organism: Phalanger gymnotis; assembly: GCA_028646595.1. Taxonomy (NCBI): domain Eukaryota; kingdom Metazoa; phylum Chordata; class Mammalia; order Diprotodontia; family Phalangeridae; genus Phalanger; species Phalanger gymnotis. Next base: position 76,915,203 of record CM053623.1, on the reverse strand, counting down.
TGGAAACAATTGTCTTAGAGCAAGTGTTCTTATCTATGCATAGATTTTGAGGGCTTATGGACTTGGATGGGGAAAAATGACTTTTTTGCCAGTAACTTCTAACTGAAATTTAGCAGTTCCTTCAATTACGAATCTAGGCAACAAAGCATGGTAGTGTTAGGCTTCAGCAGATTGTCCAAGTCTTCTCTGGCACTAAGTCTTTGGATGTGTTACTGTCATTGCTGTTTCTTGATAATTTATTTGGTTTGTCTGAAGGAATCGTATCCACCATTAGCAGGAAAGTCCATCCCTTTCTTTTTGTAGATGAATAAATTGAAGCTCAAAGAAAATCTAACTTGCTGAAGGTAACACAGCTAGTAAGTTTTGCAGGCAAGATGTGAGACCAGGTCTTCTTCATTCTAAGTTTAATACTCTACCCATTATGAAATTATACTGTCTTTCTGAATTTTTGACCTTATTTCTTACTCCTTTCCTTTACAGAACTTATTTTCCAGCCAAAATATACCATTCACTGGCTTCCATATATACTCTAGACTTTCTTGCATCCCTTCCTTGGCTCACACTCTTCCTTATGTCTAGATGAGAACTCCTCCTCTGTCTTTTGAATTATAACCAGGCTTCAAAGCCCAAGATAAGTATGCCTTCCTCTATAAAGCTTTCCTTGATACTTCCTTTCATTTATAACCTCTCCCCCACACCCCAGAATTCACACTGCACTTTGCTCACACCTCTCTTATAAAATTATAATATATTATATTGTATTGTAGTCATTCGTATATGTGCCATGATGCTAGGGAAATGTGTTTTTATCTTATCTTTTGATCTCCCCAATCCCTATCTCAGCACTCAGTACACAATAGTTTTCTAATAAATTCCAAATTTCTCTTATATTGATCACTTGTAAACACAGAAGTGTCAGTAAATGATGTGCCTTTAGACAAATGCCAAGTAACTTCCTAATTAGAAAAAGAGACTGAGGATTCCAGTAACCCCAATAAACAACTTGAAATGATTCTATATCTTCCCAGTTTTCTTACACTCATATTTAAACATTATTAATTCTACTTTTTTCTATATTTTATTAATTCCTTTTTTCTCTACTCAAATAACCATCATCCTAGTTTAGATCCTCATTAATTTTTTCTTGGAATAGTGTAATGGTCTCCTAATTATTCTCCCTCTCTCCATTCTCTCTCCTTTCTAATTAGTTATCCACATAGTTGACATATTGGTATGGCTAAAGCATAGGTCTAGCTACATACCTGATGTGCTCAGAAAATTTTCACTGGCTCCTTATTGCCTCCAGGATAAAATATAAATTTCTCCATTCGGCATGCAAAGCTCTCCATAATCTTGCTCTTATCTGTTTTTCTGATTTCACTCATTTCACAATTTCTTAAATAGTTTTTGTTTATTATAGTCAGACCAACTTAGTAGCTATTCCCCATGCATAACATTCTCCGGTACAAGGTGTATTGCATAACAGAAATGCTCCCCCTCCTCATCTGTACTTCTTGAAATCCTAAACTAGATTTGTCTCAAGTATCACCTTCAGTACATGGCTTTACCATTTGCTGGTGCTCTCCTCATCCCACCAAAATTACTATCTTTAAGTTTTACTTTTCATATATTTTATGTTTACTTATCTATGTACAATTTATTTTCCCCAAGTAGAATGTAAAAAGCATTGAGGGCAAGAACTGTTATATTTTTGTTCTTGAATTCCCCAAACCTAGCAAAGTGTTGAAAGATTTTATGTGCTTGATATGTGGGTTTTTATTTTATTTTATTTTTAATTTATGGAATAAAACAAACATTCCACTAAAAAGATGATCCCATATGAAAATGTAAATCTATTGTGTACAACTTGTGATTTCTTTTGAATATAAAAGAAATTTAATCCATCTCAATTACCATTTGATATTGGTAGTCATTTTAGGTCATATAAGTGTCATTGCCCTACTGAGATCGCATTCATTGTACCATTGCCTATGGGTTCAAATTGGAAACAGTATTCAGAATTGTTCTTTTTTTTAAAGCACAGGTAAAAAAAATCTATAAATTTTATAACTCAAAAAATAACAACTAAAATGTTGGTTATCAGTCTGCTCAATGTTGTTTTGGTTCGAGATAAAGTAAAATCTAGAATCAAAGCTGTTTCTGTTGGATAATAAAACAACTAATTAAAAATTGATTTGTTCACGCATTCCTCTGGTAGTTTGGGATTGTTTGGAGAAGTAGCATAGTGGTGGTGACAGGAACTAATTTGACCCATATTTGTATTGATTTTTAATGCTTTGGCCCTGGATAAATGGAATATTAAATCTTTTCTTTTCAATAATCAGTTGAATGGCCAGAAGGTCCCCCTTTTCCACTATAATTATAGCTTTGCTATACAGCTTTATTTCTATCTATAGTTTTATCATCACTTTTCACAGTAGTTATGTTATTATACCTTAAGCTTATGGAAAATAGGCCATCTCAACTTTTGAGCAGGTTGTCTTCCTAAAGTTGTTTGGAAATGCTTTCAAGGAGAGAATATGATAACTGATGCTTAGGTCTTGATTCTAGCCCAAATAAGCCTACTTAAACCACAATATATCTAATGTCTAGAAGACATAGTACTATTTCAGCTGTTCTTAACCACCATGTCTAAAGTTTATTTTCATGGAGAAAAGTGTTTAGAATTCCACCTCAGTAAAACAGGAAGGAGTGCAATGGATAGATTTTGGAAGCTGAAAATCTGAGCTAAAATCATGCTTCTGGCACTTGTAAGCTATGTGATCTTGAACAAGGCCTTTAATTGTTCTAAAACCCAGGCAAATGTCTCAGATTTATTAAGTTATAGGTGCTCAGAGTCACCTTAGTGAAAGCAGTTCCCACACTACTTTGTTAATGTATTCCATCACTCTTTCTCTGTGATAGTGGCTCTGACAGCAAAGGCTTTAGAGGAAAGGGCAAACAAATATTCTGGACACTGTAATACTCCAGACATGCATTAAAAAATACCTCCTTAAATCCATCACTCCCTAGCTGTTCTGAATTGGGAGAGCAGAAGGCAACTGCTCCAGGCATTAACGTAATTTCAGATTAAAAATATCAGCTGTTCTTTTGTGTGACTCATTTGTAAAATCAAGGTTCTCAATTTGGGCACATTATTAAAGTGCCAAATTATTTGCTTTTTTGCTGCATGCTTACATTGCATGGTTGATGGACAAAAACAGGCCTAGCACCAAGAAGAAGTAGATTCAAGTTCTCTCTCTGACATATATCAGCTAAGTGGCTCTGTGATTCAGGCACTTCTCTGACCCAGTGTTGTCCAACTCAAACAGAAAATAAACCCTACAGGCCACATATTGACTTAGAAAACCACAAATCACACTGTCTGTTATTTTTATTTATCCTATTAAACATTTCTTAGTTGCATTTTAATCTGATTCTGGCCACTGAGAATTTTGCTTTCTGTTTGCTCCCTATAGGTCTTGAGTTTGATCCCTTTCCTTAAGCTATTATTTTGCAGAGCAGTTGGGAACCTGCAATGTATAAGAAGTTTCTTCCTCTGGAAGTCCCTACTATCCATGGCATTACAGTCCCAGTCCCTATCCCTATAGGAAATATAGAGTTTATCTTTCTTTTATTTTATTTTAATATGGAAGGTTAATAGTTATGTTCCATTAAAAATTACACCTGTTATGCCCCATTACAATCTCTCCTTGTGAAAACCCAATCCTAATGAGGTTTGATGTCCTGAGACATGAACCACAACTATATCTGGGGCTAGACTTTGGGCCCAGTGCTGTCGACTATGCCCTCCTCACCCCCAGCGCAAATCTGGTTGTTATTGCAATGTTATTTATTATGTGTGCATAAGTTTTGTAGTATGACCTAACTTTTGTCTTTTTTGTAAAACCAACCAATGGCTTTAGACCAAATATGCCTATTCTCTTTGTTTTCAAAAATGGTTTACAGGAGGAAAAGATATCACATATACATATACAAAATAATATCCAATGTTCCACCAAGTGATAGCTTTTTGAACACTATCTCAATGTTTGAACATAATGTAAAGACCTTTATAAAGGACTTTGGAACTATGAGGGCAAGGAAAGAGGGACGAAATATGTTGAGTCCTCTCTGATGCTTACTTATAAGATTCAGTTTGAATTTTATAAATTAGTTGGAATCTAACTATCCAGTGAGCATCTCCTCTCTCATAAATATTTGAAAACAGCAAGCACACCAGTGTTTGTCCAAATGAATGAATTTATACCAATTACTAGTGTTCTTTGACAGCTTCATCTCTCTCTCTCTCTCTCTCTCTCTCTCTCTCTCTCTCTCTCTCTCTCTCTCTCTTTCTCTCTCTCTTTCTCTCCCTCCCTCCCTCCCTCTCTCTTTCTCTTTCATCCATTTAAGGGTGTACTATAGCTAATTCTAATGAGCTTGAGGGAGCCAGTTGCTGTGTGTGTGTGTGTTTGTGTGTGTGTGTGTGTGTGTGTGTGTGTATGAGAGAAAGAGAGAGAGAGAGAGAGAGAGAGAGAGAGGGAGGGATGGAGGGAGGGGGAGAGAGAGAAACATTTACACACAGGAAATAGGCAAATGTTACAAATTGAGGATGTACATAATTTTGTTGATTGTTTAGACTTAAGAAAATGATGAAGAAAATATTACCAATGTAGATGAAATTTTAAAGACTTGTCATGTGTACTTCTTTTTTTTCATTCTGGAGACCTGGTTGTTAACATTTACCAGCTCATCCCTGGAACTGTCAATACTTATACTCTATTATCATGTAGAAGTGATTTGTTTTGCTTAAATAAGTAAATAGTGACCATAGTAAATTTTGGCTTGTTTATAATGAGCCCCTATCTACTCCCTTAATTTGTGGGAACATGTCAAATAAGGAATGTTATTTTCAAATGCATTAGGTAAGATTTTGCCTCCTTGATTCTGTAGGTCAGGGATTCCTGGAAAGATCTCATCCTAAACATAAATGGTGGGGAAAAAAAGAAACCCTTTCATACCTATTTTCATCAATTCCCAGCTAATATTCAGCATTTCCTTAATTACATAATGTATATGTGTATGTGTGTATACATATATACATACAGGTATATACATACATATATGCATATATTACGTGTGTATATGTGTGTGTGTGTGTGTGTGTGTGTATGTATATATATAGATCCTGAGGTGGTGTCAATAGGCTTCTACAGACTATTAGATGTTCTATGACAAAAAAAAAATGTTTACAATTTCTTTTGGGAATGACTTCTACTTGGCCAAAAAATACCAGACTTGGTATAGCAAGATCACTAATGTGCCACTGTTGACATGTTGATGGGAACACTTTTGGATCTCCCTGTGTTTCTTTTAGCTTGTTCTGTGTTCTTGATTTGTTTTGTGGACTGGTTATTGTTTAATGGTTCAATTGACCTCTTTCTATCTCTTCAAAAAAATTCATCTTACGTATCAACCATGTCAAATACTAAAATATTTTTTTTAATTCAGAACACATTTAAATTTTCTTAACCTAGAAATATTTGTTTCCATGAAATTACAGACAACTTTACAAAAATGCAGATGAATATAGGTATATTTGATTTGGGGGGCAGGAGAGGGGGAACTTCCAGAAAAAAAAGAAATCTAAACCAGCTGGGAAAGGAGTGTTTTGTTTGCCTTTATAATGCCAAGAGTGAATCAACTTAAATACTTTTATTTCCAAATAATTGGAATGTGTAGTTACCCACAGAAAAACCTACAAAGAATTTTGTTTCATCCTGGTTCTTTTGAAGGGGTAATATAGCTTCCTGATAACTGTACTGGCTATAGTTTAAGAATGTAGTATGTGGGATGCAAAAGACAAAATAAAATAGAAATCAAATTTCTCTGGGGATAGCACAGTATGATTAATAGCATACTTGTAGTGTAGCATCCATTTTCACTGGTGTTCACTGTAGGAGACAAGAAATGTGCTGGTGCAATTTACTTTCTCTCATTTATCACAAACCATATTTGTTTACACCCCCTGGAAATTTCTATAAGAGTATTTCTCTGGTTCCAACTCTGGTAATCCACAAAGAGGCTGTCTATGAAAGCCACATGGCACCAAATAGAAGGAATTTGGGGAACAGTGTGGTGTTCCTGTCAAACTTCACTGAAATGATGTTATATTTCAATTTCCAGGGAGTTTATACTATTACCAGACATCCTTAGAAAGACCCTTCCCTTAATTACACTTAAATGCTGGTTGCATTTTAAACTACATATGCAAACCAGCAGGAATGTTAAATCCCAGCATAAATGAAAGTAATAGACTGGAGGGAAAATTTGTAAGATTAAGTGTGGACTTATTCTTTTGGGATGGATTTGGGCACATAGATTTATGGTTAGATCTCATGGATCATTTTCCATCTAGGCTCTTTAGGGTCTCTTTACCCCACGGGATTTATTTTTGCTCCTCTCCAATCCCCAGATTGATAAATAATGACTATAAATAACAAAAAAAAAATTGTAGACATGGATCTCATTTGATTGAACATCCCAGATATAGAGAAGGGTAAAAAATTCCGACCTGGACAAATTTTAGAACTTTCCATCTATTCAAGAAGTATAATAGACTGAGAAGAGAAAAAGTCAATGATGAATGAATGATGTTATAATATTTCTGCAGGAAAACACACAGAGAGAAAGAATTGTTACAGGGGCCATATGCATTCAGAAGAGGGCCTCTTTATCCTTAATTTGGAAGGAAGCATGGCAAGACTTTTAAAATGAGAAACAGAAGTTCTCACCAGCAGAAGGACACATCTTGTTTGATTTACCTACTGTGGTGGGTAAATTATTGGAAAGTGCTGGCTCCCAGATCCAGGGAGAGAAGTCTAAGTATTATGTCAAGAATTTTTTTATATCTAATTTCCAATTAACATTTATTTCCAAATGAAATTTGGAAGTCAGGGCTTTCTGACTGCCAGTCACTCTGTTTACTATGTTAGATTAGCAAGGAATCCAGTATTATAGTTGTGATAAGGATCTGATCTGGATGGTAGTAGTGTTAGTAGAGTGGATGGAGGACAGATGTGAGAGGCATTCTGGAGTTATGTTGAAAGAACATGTCAAATGTTATGTTGTGATAAGCAAGGAAGAGGAAGGAGTCAAAGATGAGTCTTAGTTTTGGAGCCTGGGTGCTTGCAAGCGTAATGGTGCCATGAAGAGGAAAAAAAAAAAAACATGAGGAAGAAGGTTTGGTCTTTAGAGCTTTGGGTGATTTTGTTTCACAAGTGTGAATTATAAATAGGATATACTGAATTGGTGGAGCTGTCCAGCAAGCTATTGGAAAATAAGACTAGTGCTTTGTGGAAAGAGTAGGAATGGAGATAGAGATTTTCAAGGCTACATATAGAACTGATATATAAAGCTATAAGAGTGGATGAGATTACCTGAGGGTAGGATGTGCAAAGAGGGTGAATCAATCAAGTAACAAATATTAAGGCTTTAAAGACTTTATTAAACAAGGGGAATACAAAGAAAATGCAAAAATTCCCCTGCCTTAAAGGTTACCTTGCAATGGAACATACAACATGTACATTGTAGGCGTATTCAAGATGCATACAGAATAGATAGAAGTTAACCTTAGGCAGCTATTAATTCAGTGTATAGAGTACAGGCTTTGGAGTCAGCATGTTGTATCAGTAAGGCAAGATTCAGGACCTTGAGGATGACCACGAACATGCCTATAGTTCAGGAATCACAAAGTATGAAAAACTCTCTAGGTAGAAGGCAGAGGAAGTATAACATTTATTTAGACAACAAAAGATCCAATCCCAAAACCAATAACTCCAATTTGATGTAGCAGTAATTATATTCCCAAACCAATAAGCCCGCCTCAATGTAGCAACAAGGAAATTGTAACACAGTATTATAGCAACGAACCAAGTCATCCTGTAACCTTCCCCCCTGCTAGGGCCTTCCTGTAAACAATCACTCACAAATCCTAACTGTCTGCTTGCCTGCAACCTCTCCCACAATTCTCAAAGCCCTTGCAGTTCTCAGAGTCCTTGCAGTCTCCTGAATTCTCTGGATCTTCAGTTCTCCAATCTCTCTATGGTGTAGATTCGCAGCTCTTTGATCTCTACAGCTGTGTTCTGCACTTTTTGCTCTGCAGTCTCTCTTGAGCCTGGCTTTCTCAATGTCTGCTCTTCAGTGCCCTCTTGATGTCTGCTGCCTCAATGTCTTCTTGATGTCTGCTTCTCCATTCTGCTTCTCTCACACTCTGGGCTCTCTTTATATACAGTCCCAGCTGGCAACCGATTGGCTAGAACTCAGGTCTCTTATTGGCTGAATTCATGTACATCTGATTGGCTAGAAGTCAGTGCACTTACAATTGGCTCTGGTGAGAGCACCTCTCCTGGAAGCCTTGAGGGCTCACATGTAGTTAGTGAAAGGGTGTGGGCCTGGGGCTTAGCACCCAGTAAGTAAAGGGTGTAAGTAAAGGCCCTATTGAATAGACAAGGAAGATCTTTAATCACCTTAACACCACAGATATCCTTATTTCAAATATACCCTTAGATACTTATTATCAATGTGAGCTGGTCAAGTTAGTTAATTTCTGCTTGCCTAAGTTTCCTTAACTATAAGATGGGAATAATAATAAGATCTACCTTACATAGTCATGGTGAGGGACACCTGAGATAATATTTGTAAAAGCACTTAGTGCAGTGTTTGGCACATAGTAGGCACAATATACTTTTTTTCCCCCTTATATTCCCTAAACTTAGAGGAGAAAGTTCTACTATCTGGGTGACTTGGAAAGGCCTTCTGCAGATGACAGTTTAACTGTCTTGAAGAAAGGTGGGAATTACATAATTTAGGAATCATGTAAATAAAAAAGAGAACATAGGTCTAAAATGTAATTACCCTCAAGATAGGTCAGTTTCAGAGGGGGAGGGGAGAGAGAGGGAGAGAGAGAGAGATAATTAAGAAGGTGCTGTTCAGCAATGTCAAATATTAGAAAGTACTGAATCAATACTTGAATTGATTTGACTTGTCTGCTCCATTACATTTCAATGGGAATTACAAAGGCTTTATCTATATCACACTAAACCTCTCATACAAAGTAAAATGTTCAGTCAATTATCTGGATGTTTTCAAGCCTCCAGGTGTTTGTTGTCTTTTCTATAGAATTTCTAGATGGTTAACAGAGTTTATATTGTAGATGTGGTCTACGTACATTTTTTCTTCCATTGTGGAGTTGTTCCAACTAAGAACAGGTGTCTGTGGTTAGAACAGAAGTGATATGCTTTTGTCCCTCTCCTGCTTACTCACAAGAAAGTCATGACAATGCCAGTAAAGTGAAGTATAGAATTGGGACAATTGCCCACATAAATCCCCCCAATGAAATATAACTTAGAACCTTAAAAGAATGTGAGGTAAGTATTTATCTTTGGGGTGTGAGGCTAAATTCATCTAAATAACTATCTAAACCCACCATTGTATTTTTATCTAAACCCACCATTGTATTTCACCCTTTGTAAACATTGTGTAAAAAATGTTTATACCTGGAATTCTAACGATTTGTTATTCTAGAAATGGCATTGTAATGAGGGTTTCCCAGCAGCATAGTGAATCTAGAATCCTGGAATGGGAAGAAACCTTACAGAACATCTACTTCCCCAACCAATGGATGATGAAGTCTCCTAGATGCAATATCAGCCAGCTTCTGCTTAAAAACTTTGAGTAATGAGGAACTCACTACCTCACAAGAAAGCTCTTTCCATTTTCAGAGAATTCTAAAGAAGGGAGGGGAGCTGCTCTTTATTTTTAACCAAATACTTCTTTCTAGTAACTACTACATGCTGGTTTTAGTTCTTTCTTTGGGAGCCAAGGAGATTATAATACATCTGGGCAGTTCATTTCCAGGACAACTTTCAGAGAGAATATGCTCCATGCAAGAAACATTCTTTGTTTATTAGGAGATTAGTGACCAAGGCAATTGGGAGCCTAGTAAAATATGGATATTACAGACTGAATTTCATTCCATTTATTCAGCTGCCTGTTGATTTACTTTGGTTTGATGGGTTGTGTTTATACAGATTTGGAAAGTAATGAAATGTTTCATCTTCTTTGTGATCTCTACTACTTTGGGGATGCATATAAGTTTCTGACTTAAATAATGAAACAACCTTTGAGTCAGTGAGAAAGAAGAATGTGATTACTCTATCACAAGTAAAATGTGTTTCTACTTATTGTCATCCAGATCTTGGTTCCTGACAGGATAGCCTTTGAGGAACTAAAGTCTCTTAGCTCTCAATTTAGCACTTTCCTCAAAGATTGTGAAATATACTTTGCCAAGAATGAGTAAGTCTGAGATTGTTCAGTATTGCCTCGTGAATCAGCCTGCAAGGTCTTGAACAATGGCACTGGCTGTAGTTCAACGGGGCTGGGAATATTCCTCCAAGAAGAATATTTACTTCTTGTCCCTAACCATCCATCAGGTCCCCTCATCTCAGTCCCAAGGAGGCTAGTCCCAGCCTGATTAGCATGCAAGACCCTTTTGTCTTTCACATTCCACTGAACATGAGACTCAATCGGTGATACAATACTGTTTTCTAATATTTCAAAATTTTAAAAGGTTAATTGAACAAGATCATCCAAGGACAGACTTCTTTGGCAAGTTATTGCTGAAGTGTAACAGTAAGTGAAGTGATGAGAAGAGAAGAGAGGACTAGGAAGAATAAAGAGAATATGCTACCAATAAGTGTGAAACTGCTGTATAGAATAAAAGGAAAACAGAAGCAAACCATGAATAAGCATGAAACATTTCTTTCCTTCGGGGTCTCAGGGCACAGCATTTTCCTCCTAGAGCTAGTTGCAAAGGAGAGAAAATTCTCTTTGTTCTTTCTGGAGGTAATTCTCTTTACATTCAACTACCCCTGCCTAAATGCAGAGAGAATTTCTACCCACGGTAAGATAGTAGCCAAACCTCTGACTTGTGGATATAAGAATCAAGGGAAGAAGTTTTGGATTTTCATACAATAACAATGAATTCAAGGGCATTGAGTTATAGTTAGACTTGAGTTATGTGAGGAAAAAAAAGTGTGTGTTTTTGGTAAAGCAGTGGGAATGGTCTTAAAATTGCTCATTGATTTCATCATCAGTGATAATCTGTGTGATCTATAAACACCTGAATCTCTCTCCTTTCAGTTAGGATGGTACCTAGTAGGAGAGAAAAATGCCAGGATAATTATAAGATTCTATGTATTTGACTGCTGAGCTAAAATTAACAGTACTCATTTGGCCAGCCAAATAAGGCTAGCCCTACCTCTTTCTTCAGCTCAGGCTACTGAGGAACATGGCATTCTGAATTCAGTTACTTGTGGAACTCTCCACAAGTTGCATTCCTTCTTAATAATAATGTTATTTATACAGCATTCTCTGGAAATTATCTCATGTGAACCTCACATTAAGCCTTTGAAATTACTGCTGCAGGCTATTATTATCTTCATTTTACAAATGAAGAAATTGAGGCTTTGGGGTCTGACTGTACCTACCCATTCAACTAGTAATTTAAGGGGCAGGATTTGAACCCGATTGTTCTTGGATCCCAAACTATCCCTCTATCTGCTATCCACATTGGCTTTAATAAGAGGCTATGTAGAAGCCTTTTTCCTTCTTCCCTGACAATTATGCAGTCAGTAAACATTTAGGAAAAGCCTAATAAAGGTGCCAGGTACTGTGCCCATAGTTGAGAATAGGAGAAGAGGCAAAAGATAGTCCCTGCCCTCAAGGAATTTACAGTCTAAAAGAGGAGACAATATGCAAATAAGAGAAAGCTATACACATGATAAATAGAAAGTAATTAATAGAGAGAAGGCACTAGAATTCTGAGAGGTTGGGGAAGGCTACCAGTAAAAGAAAAGTTTAGTTGGGACTTTGCCAGCCCAACACTTCCCACTCAAATACGTATTCAATCTTTAGTGAATATAAGAATGTGTAGTATATTCTTATTGTACTTAATTCTACTCCATGTAGCACTAATGAATTCACTACTCTTTCTATATGGTTTATAATGCAGCAGCATAAATCAGAATTTGAAGTGTGTACCATACCTGTAGATCCATTGGCAGCTACATCCATAACCCCTTCAGATGGCTACTGTATACTATTGCATGCAATATAATCACTGCCATAGACATACATAACAAATGGCTTGTTCGTAAAAAGCTTGATGAGGGAAATAAAACCCTTGATAGTCTCTATAAGAAATATTTCCCCCTGGAAATTGAAGGAGTAAAAAAGTGTGCTCTATATCTTTACACATTGTATGACTGCCTAGAGCCATTCTATAATATAAAATGAGATTTATTATACAGAATTGCCAGCAGGCATCTCTTTTTGTAAAAGCCAAAGAGAGTGAGAAATATTATTCTGATTGAAGTGTACCCCTCAGCTACTTTCTGGGGTATGAGTTTTTTGAAACATAACAGGAAGAAAAAGACTTATAGTAGTCTCTAATGCAGAGAAAACTTTGAAATTTCATGTTGTTTCTCTAATTGTGTTCTATGGTAAACTATTTTGAGTCTGTATTACTTGGAGATAGAGAAAGAAGTGGATAGTTTTACTTCAATTCCACAATTATTTCTTTACCCCATCTATTTGCTAGACACTGTACAGTCTCTTCCATCTTTATATCATCTTTTTACAGAATTTTTTAAATAATAGAATGTAATAAAAGAAAAGAAGTGCTTAGGAGAAGTGATGAGGGAAGAATTTTTTTTTTCCCCTGGGGAAATGAGAAAAGACTTTAAGGAAAAAAAAAGCACCTGTATGTTGGGTCTCAAAGGATAAAAGGGATGTCAACAAGCTTGGAAAGTGAAGGACTTTATCAGTTTCAGGCAAAGAAAGTAATGTGAACCAAGAAAGGGGACAATAATTATTCAGTTTCTTGGAAGGTACTCTGTGAAAATGGAAATGTGTGACACAAGGCTAGAAAAGACTCACAGAATACTGGAGTTGGAAGAGATACTGAAGGTCAACTAAACTAATTCATTCAGTTTAGAGTGAGGAAACTTAAGCCCTGGGAAAATATGCAAAAGTGACTTAAAAGTTATATAACTGATGAATGACAGAGCCAGCAATAAAACCAATTTCTTCTGACTGCCCAGACAACAAGGTTAGGGATTTTCCCATTACTCTTCCAGGTTGGAACCACTTTAGGAGGGATTTTAAAGGAATGCCAGCAGAAATAATTTACATTGTATTTAGGAAACAATTGAAGTTATGTTTGTTGTTTTTTGTTTGTTTACAAAACAAGAAAAAAAGATAAGTAGTCTAATTGTGGTGGTACTTAAGGAATACCAAAAATTCTTTTAAGTCTCAATTCTGGTTCTGCCAAATCCATGAAGGCTTCTCTGACTCTTTGGAAAGGAAGCTTTTATTGTTGTTTATTTAAATAACCTTAACCTGTGTATATTAGGCTATTTGGTTACCCCTCTTTGACCTCAAACCTGATTGTGCCTCTGCTTAGCACTTAGCATATTATCCCTTTATTACATTTTTTTTCTTCCTTGTGTATCAATTCTCCTGATTTATTGCTAAGATTCTTAAGAATAGGGTCTTTATGGTACCAACAGCGTTTTGTATCCCCTGAGTGAAGCCCAGGTTGTTGTGATACAACTGAATTGAAATGAATTGGTTATTGACTAAGTCTCAACCTTTATCTTTGTCTATGTTTTTGCCCATTATCAGAAAATCAAATTTATCACGTATCATATGTTGTAGTTTTTCATTCTTTTTTCAATTGTGTTTGACTCTTCATGACCCCATTTGGGGTTTTCTTGGCAAAGATATTGGAGTGGCTTGCCATTTCCTTTTCCACCCCATTGTATAGATGAGGAAACTGAGTGAAACCAAGTTAATTGATTTGCCTAGGGTCGTACAGCTAGTAAGTATCTGAGGCCAGATTTGGACTCAGAAATATGAGTCTTCCTGACTCCAGGCCTGGCACTCTACCCACTGTGCCACCTAACTGCCCTGTTAGAAGTAGTCAGTTTATTTGCAAATATTCAATTTAATCCAGCTGCTTAAAAGGGTAGTATAATCATTTTAAATATTTAGTAGTTAATTTTTGAGTAAAAATGAATTAGCCGTATATATAACCGATTCTATCTATCTAGTCATATAGCAAGAATGAAAAAGGACAGATAAACAGTCCAAATGTTAATTAAATGGTTCTTCAAAATATTAAAATAAGTAGAGGAAGGTGCCTGTGCATTGAGTGAATATTCTAACAGGGATTTATTTAAAGTTATGGGCAAGAACTGCACGGGAGGAAAAAAAGGGAATTGGGAGCCTGGCAGTCTGTTTTGGTGGATGTGTTGGTTCAATACTGAAATCACAGACTCCTAAAAATATAAAATTCTTCAAAATATACAATTCAGCCAACATTTATTAACACTTACACTGAGCAAGGCAATTTGCTAAGAATTGTAATACAAAGATGAAAATTTAGATTGCCTTGTAAAGACCAAGTATCACCTCGTATCCACACACACACACACACACACACACACACATACTTCTATGAATTTTTTATACTCACAGAAGTGTAAGACTGAAAGAGATTTCAGATCATCTAGTACAATGACCTATGGAAACTCAGGACAACAGGCAAATCAGAAATATCTATAACATCGTGGTACAGGATTCATGAAAATGGTAACTGAAGCCATTCTACTGCATTTCTGTCCCCACTTACCCCCAAGCACCTAAAACCAGACTAAAATCTCAGGTATATCAAATATTTTTTTTTCAAATTTTATTTTCTTTTAAGAAAGAATTATAAAAAAAGGAACATGTTCTACCAAGAGTTACAATAGTTTTACTGCACCAAACCTTATCACATGATCTCTTGTACCTGAGCCATCATGGGTATCTTCTACTAGTCTTACAACCTCTACAATAGTATGACACAGATAGGTGGCAAGTTGCTCACCAGCTTAGAGTCAGGAAGTTCTGAATTCAAATACAGACTAAGGCATTTCCTAATTGTGAAACTCTAGGCAAGTCATTTAACTGCTATTTGCCTCAATTTCCTCATCTGTAAAACAGGGATAATAGAAGCACCTACCTCCTATGGTGTTTAGCACAATGCCTAACACATACTAAGTACTATTCAATTGTTAGCTATTATTAGTATTATTATCAACTGATTTTAGCCTTTTTGCTCTTAACAGCATTTATTATTAGATACCCTGTCTTGAAATAATTTTATTTACTCTTGAAATTCTGATCCCTTTGTACTTTGTGTAAGCAACATATTTGTATTTGTGGAACTTATTTCAGAATCTGGAATGTCCTAATTGGGCATAATTTAAACTCATACCTTGGTAGGGATTGAAAAGCCCTTCAGTACTCTCTAGTCTAGTCAAAGATTTTACAAATGAGGAGCCTGAAGCTAAAGAGTAAAGTGGCTTACCATGTAAAATGACAAAACTCTGGCTCAAACCAGGATCTTTTAACTCTCCAACTAGTACTTTTTTTTTCCATTATACCAATATGAAAATACCTAATGGCATTCTACCTCCTTTCTTTATACTTAAAAAAAAATTTTGACTTAAAAGAACTGTTTTTTTCTGTTTTGATTTTTCCTACAATGATTTTGTGTGTGTGTGTGTGTGTGTGTGTGTGAAAGGACCTACATTTTAAAATTTTATTTCATTATGGAGTTTGTATGTCTTATAAATACAATAATTTTAAGTGAAGATGCCTTCTACTTGAAATCTTGTGCACTTAACCTATTTTTTAATCAATACCCCCTTTTTCATTCCCAATAAGAGTAAGATCTATAGTAGTTCTATCTCATTAAGGAAGTTTGTTGAAATGCTTTTTAGTAATATGGTGGTACTGTGTATTTTGAACATTCTTTTTTTTCCCTATTGTCATGAAATGATATTGAGTCATTATTTTCCTATCGCTTTTGTGAGCATATTCATGGGTATATGTAGTGGTAAGTAATGTTATGTAAAAGATATCCCTAAGGACTTATATGACCAGAAATATGACCAGAAATGAGCATCACCCAGTCATGTAGCAAGAATAAAAAAGGACAGATAAACAGTCCAAATGTTAATTAAGTGGTTCTTCAAAAGAGTAAAGTAACTAGACAAAGGTGCCTGTGCATTGGGTGAATAAGTCCCTGATGGGGACTTATTTAAAGTTATGGGCAAGAACTGCACAGGAGGAAAAAAAAAGAATTCAGAGCCTGGCAGTCTCTTTGGGTAGATATGTTGGTTCAATACTAAAATCACAGACTCCTAAAAATACAAAATTCTTCAAAATATACAATTCAGCCAACATTTATTAACACTTACACTGAGCAAGGCAATTTGCTAGGAATTTTAATACAAAGATGAAATTTAGGTTGCCTTGTAAAGACCAAGTACCACCTCCTAATATTCCCCTAGATCTCCCTCTGTGCAGTTCACAAGATGGTGCCTAGCTCATAGTAAGTGCTCAATAAATTGATTGCTTTCTATACTTTTCAGAAGTCATTTCCATTAGCACTTACAATGAATTCCTGTCCTGGAACCAGTCTAGCCTATTTTATCAATGAGGCAAGATATGTACAGGATAAATTGGAAATAATCACGAGAATGAAGTCCCTATTATTAAGGGAGATCCATAAATAGTCACACAGGGGAAGCATTCACATAGTGGTCAGAAGCGATACAAGGACATTCTCAAGATTTCTCTTAAGAACTTTGGGATTGATTGTGGGACATGGGAGACACTGACACAGAACCACTCAGCATGGCATACCCACATCAGAGAAAGTGCTGTGCTCTATGAGCAAACCAGAATTGAAACAGCTGTATCAATAACTAAGTCGAGACTTTTTGCTGTTCTGTGCCTCTTAAAGATTCTGGCTTTTGTTTGAATGGGGCATCTTTTTGTCTTGGAGTGTTTCTCAACACTAAGACAGTGTAATGGTAATCACGGCAGGACATTTGGTTGTCTTCTCCTTTGGAACTCTGAGGTAGTTAAGTAGCTTTGGTGAGTCTTGCCTTCAAATGCAATGGCCAGGAAAATGGGATTTTTCACTGTTCTTTGAGTATTTCCCCGCACTGAGGTAATCAACTGCCCCAGGACCCTGAGACAAGTAAGATCTGATATTGGTGTTGACTTTTGGGGGCTTTCATTCACTGGAAGAGTGGTGTGGGACTCTGGGCAAGCCATTGTAATACCAGCCCCCACCCTTTACTAACCCATACTTATTGGTTCTTTGGTAAGTATGAATTGTGATTTGAATCAGACAAGGTCTGTCTGTTGATATGTGTAATTTTTATTTGTATTTGTTCTGAAGTTCACAGTGCTGGCTTTTCCTCCTCAACTAAATGAATTATGTTTGTATGTTTGATTAAAATGAGATTATTAACTCCTTAAAGTTACTTTCCTTAGTAAAGAAGATCAAAGAATCTGTGTTAGCAGCTGTTGTTGCTGGTCTTGTTGGGTCTTACTCCTCTGCAGCAGCTGCTAGCCAAATTGTTGCTACAACAGCTCAAAGGAAATGCAGCATGCACAAATTTAGAGAATAAGCCCCAAATGTTCACATGTATTATTTGTGCCTGACTTGTGGTAGAGCATTCTGAGCTCATATTGGTCTTATCAGCCACAATTGGACACAATGAAACTTGACTCTAGCATAGTGATGTCATTTTGGTCCTCTTTGAGAATGAAGGACAACAACCATTAAGGGAGAGTAGGAAAGGCTTCTTGGAAAAGAAGGGGGAACTTTACATGAGACTTAAAGGAAACCAGGGAATATGCTATAAGAGATTAAAAGCAAGGGCAATAATATGACTAAAGCTATGGCAAGATACAAGTTGTATTCATGGGAAAGTAAGTAAACTTAAATATGTAGAGTAATAGCCATGAGAAATCAGGCTAGAAAGGTATATTAGGGTCAACTTGTGACATTCTTTGAATTCCAGCCTAAAGAATTTGGACATGATTCAATAGACAACAATGAATCATTGATAGGTTCCAATATCTATTGTAGATACTTCAAAGATAACCAAAGTAGATACTTCAAAAATGTTTGACTTGAATTTTGGAGTGGGGGTGTGAAATGGTCAAAGCTATTTGTTACAAAGCTTATGAAACTTACAAAGTCTATGACATGTTGGACAGGTTGAAAGGAAGAGAGAAAGGAAGCAGGAAGGAGCCAGTTGTGAGTTTATTGCAGTGTTCTAGATAAGAAGTAACAATAACTGACTTGGAAGCAGCTGGAGGTAAGGTTGGATGACCATTAGAATTGAAAGGAAGAGGCAGGTCCTAAGGAGATGCTAAAGTTTGAATAAATAAATGAATCAAGAAGCATTCTTTAAGTACCTACAAGGCAATATGCTCAGTTCTGGAGGTAAAATGAATGAAAAGTCCTATTCTTAAATTATCAAGGAACATAATAAATGCATAGATACTTGTATATGAAATAAACATCAAGAAAAACTTAAAAATGCAAAGTAGTTGACAGTTGGGATAATTAGGAAAGACTTCAAGTAGAAGATGATACTTGACACATCTCAGAGATAAAGAGAGATTCTTTGAGACACAAATACACTCCAGATCTGGAGGACAACTACTACAAAAGCATAGAGGAAGGAGATAAAGTTTTAGTAGAACCAGAACCTGATTAGATGTGGAGGGAGTAGGTAATGAGGAGAAAGTTATTGATAAGATTTAGTTTTAAAGTCTGAGGTGACTGAAAGATACTTCAGTGAATCTCTAAGCTCATTGCACAGTGGTAGAGATCATAAGAAATCACTCATTTTACAGTCATCAAGACCTTTTCATTGTTCTTCAAAAAAGTCCCATGCAATATAGTACAGACTTTGCTCTCTCTATTATTTTACACTTGATATTTATTAGTGCTAAACTTTTAAAATAATATTTTCTTTTCCCCCAACTACATGTTGAAACAATTTTTTTTAGTTTTGAGTTCCAAATTCTATCTTTCTTCCTCCCTCTCTTTCCCTCTCCCTGAGATGGTAAGCAATTCGATATAGGTTATACATGTGTAATAATGTTGTAAAACATTTCCATATTAGTCATTTTATACTAGAAGATTTAAGAGGAAGGAAGGAAGAGAGATAGAGACAGAGAGAGACAGAGACAGAGAGAGAGAGAGAAAGAGAGAGAGAGAAAGAGAGAGAGGAAGGAAGGAAGGAAGGAAGGAAGGAAGGAAGGAAGGAAGGAAGGAAGGAAGGAAGGAAGGAAGGAAGGAAGGAAGGAAGGAAGAAAGGAAGGAAGGAAGGAAGGAAGGGAAAAAATAGTGTGCTTTGATCTGTATTCAGACAATATCTGTTCTTTCTCTGTAGGGAGGTGGCATATTTCGTCAAGATTTGTGATTATCTTGGATCATCATATTGCTGAGAATAACTAAGAAATCACAGTTGTTCATCCTTATTAGTGCTACACTTGAGGTTGGAGTTTGGGTAGGAAGGCTAGAAATGGTCAGAGATGAAATGAGATATGGACATTAAAATAATACAAGTTGTGATTAAAGGATTAAGTGTATCATAATAAATTGCAGCGGTGGGTAACCTGTGGCCTCAAGGCCACATGTGGCCCTCTAGGTAATCAGGTGCAGTCCTTTAAATGAACTTTACAGAACAAATCCCCTTAATAAAAGGGTTTGTTCTATAAAGGTTGGACTCAAGTGGCCTAATGGCCACAAATTCCCCAGCCCTGTATTAGAGATCTGAAGGCTCCTATTGCATTGTAAAAACAGTAGATAGAAATTATACAGAGATATATTTCAGCTCACTAAAAAAAAGCCACAACAACAACAAACTTTTCTAATAGGAAGAGGAGGCCAAAATGGCCACCTAAATGTTTTCCTTCTTTGTATGTGTGTATATATGTCGTTGAGTGTGTTTAAGGTTCCCAGCTGGAAGTTTTCAATGGCTTGCCCTCTGGCACGTAACTAGGCAGACTACTAGTGGAGAAGAATTGAATTAAAGAACCACAGAGTGTTAGAGCTGGAAGAAACTATAAAGGTCATGTAGTTTAACACTCTCATTTCACAGATGAGAAAATGTAGGTCAAGGGAGACCAAGTCATTCAAGCTCATACAGATAATCAATGACATTATTTGGACTGGAGTTTAGGACTTGCCTCTAAGTTTGGGACTTTCTCTAAGCTCCTTGCTTCTATATTTAGATGGCAAACATCACATATATTTATACACATAAAGTGAAGCAACGGTTATGCAAACACAAGATAGTCTTTTACTTTATAACACTCAGCATTTTGCCATAATTTATCAAGTTAGAAATACAACATTGCATTACTACAGAGTTCCAAAGTAATATATATATGTATATATATTAAAAAAAGAATTAAAAAAGTCATTACGCACTTGCTTCAAGGCAAGGATAGAGATACAAACTTTTTAAAGTATGTGGTTCCAGATCTCATAGAATGATCTTTTAGGAGAACAGGGCAAATTCATAGATGATGATGTCTCAATTCAACAGAAATTATTGATATTGCTACATTCAAGGGAAGGGCTAGACACTGGGGCAGAAGGAAATATAAACAAAAAAAGAAGAGTGATGCAGTGGATAAGGCACTAGATAAGGTCAGGAAGACTTAGTTCAAATCTTTCTTCAGATATTGAATAGCTTTGTGAACTCTGAGAATTCATTAGTAGGGAAGAAAAACGGTGTAAAATCAACTTTTAAAATATATCATCTATTTATATTATCAGTTTTAACTTAATAAAGGTTATGTGATTTCTCTACATTGTGATTTCCAAGGAATCACAATTCTATGTTACACAAAGGACAATGGAATTATGTACGTGGCTAAAAGTAAGCTGAAGCATATCTTTATTACTCATCCCTCTACATCTCTCTAAAGACCTCTTCTCTGAATTCTCTTCTTTCTGCGGCTAATTGTAGGAATTTTCCAAGGATTAATTCTTGAGCCTTGAACAATTTTCTCTACAATTTCTTCTCTCTACTTTCTTTTTTTCTCTCTAGACTTCTTTCATTCTCATGTGATTACCTCTGGTGCCACTGGTCCTAGTGGTAATAACAGTAATTGCCTGGCCAGTTTCTACAATACTGTGAGGTGTTCACATTTTTCTTTGCCACTAGCTGAGGATACTATGACTCGAAGAGGTGAAGAGACATAATCAAGGGCCTATAGCTCGTAAGTGGTTGAAAGAACACTAAAATCCAGTTTTCTGACCCTTATTTCTCCTTACTGTCCATTACTCTTAGCCATCCTTTGAATTCTAGCTGACATCCTACTTCTTCCACCATGCCTTCTGTCACCTCCATCTTTTACTGGTTTTCTCCCTTTTCCAGTACTCCAGGACCCTATGTTGTTTACCCTACATATTTAGCTTCAGAGTCACATTCTACTTTATGCTGTTATTTGACCACTTTATAAATACCTCATATTCTTACAGGGCAGCTAGTTGGTGAAGTGGATAGAGTGCTGGTCCTGAAGTCAGACATTCTCGAGCTCAAATCCAAGTTTTTGACGTAGGTCAGAACCGAGTTGCATTTAAACTGTACTATCCAGCCATGATAAATCTCTTGACTTTGGCTTTGTCTAGCTTGACTGGCACTGAGGCTTCTTGGTTTGGGGACAGTCCATCCCCAACTCTCTCCTAAAAGAAATCATGAAGCCATGAGAGCATACCTTTGCAGTTGCTTCTACCTCTGTTATGTTTATTCTTTCCTATTTTTAGATAAAAGAGACTAGAGGTGGCACAGTTTTGTGAGCTTCTAAAACTGAGGAGAGCCACTTGATGTCTGGGATCAGAAGTCCAAACTTTTAGGGATGAAATCACAAACCAACCTGCTGGTCCAGGTCAGCAGTAAAACAGAAGAAATCCATCAGCTATTAGCCATGTCACATTTGGAACTGAACTTCCTGAGATGTAGCAGGTGCTGAAAATTTAAGCCCACTCCCTTCAGAGACTAAAATGCTAAAGGGGAAAGTGTAACTCTTAGGTGTTGGGAAGGGAATATCTATATTCTTGTTCTTGATGTATCCTCCTAGTAAATAACCCTTCATAAAGACAATTGAAGTTAACTGGTTAAATGAAACCAGGGTCCTAATAACTGAGGCGTTGTAGAGCACAGATAGCCCTGGATTCTTGAGTCAGTGAATAGAAATCAATCAATAAACATTTATTAAGTTCCTCCTATATACCAGACATGGTGGCAGGTTTTGGCAGGACTTACCTGACTGGAAAATCTTGTAAAAGCCTAGTGAAGACCTATTGCTGTGATATTACAGCAACCTAAATCCACAGAGGCTAATTACCTAAAGTATGACGACCAAGTAGTAACATGTTCATTTTTCTACAAGCTATGAAGCCATCTATTAAGGTCTAGAGGACCTGTAATCTGAATCAGTGGAAAAAGTACCTGTATGGGTGGAATTGTACATTTTAAAACATGTTACACTGGGTCATAATGGATAAAAGTTTGAACTTAAAGTTAGAAGAGACCTAAATCCAGTTTCCACCTTTTACACATTTGGCATATCACTTAATAACATCGAGCCTCAGTTTCTGGAAGTCAATTTCTGACATCTGAAAAATGACAACAGTGTCTATTTCATAAGGTTGTTTGTTGTAAAATTCAAATAAGATGCATATAAAAGGCCTTCCCAATTCTCAAACTCTATCTAAATATGAATTAAATGTTTTAAGAGAAAATTTAAAGAAAATCTTGCATTCTAGTTAGAGCATGAACTAATTGCTTTTATGTTTTCAAACCTCAAAGTGTACTCTGTAAGAAACTCTGCTATCATGAGCAAATTAAATAGCATTTTATTTCATTTCATCTGAGTGTCTTGACTTTCACACAAAACCTTGAGCCTGGCTTAGGACACCTAATGAATGATATGAAACAGAGACAATGCTCCAAATCTGGACTTACTCTTCAGTTTATGCCATTCGTATCTCTAGCAGGGCTTCTTAAACTTTTTTACTTGTGACCCCTTCTGCACTTCTGAAACTGTGGGTCATGATCCCAAATTGGTTCGTGACCCACAGTTTAAGAAGCACTGCTGGCTAGGGCAAACTTGTAAGTTCTCAGTCATTGTCAAAAGAGCTATAACAAATTAAGGGCCTCCTCAGCATGGTTAAAATCTTTCCAGAGACATAGAAATAATAAATATACATTCACTAGTATCATGTTATAACAGATCTATTTGGTCCCTGATTCAACTCCATCTAGGGTTGTGGTGCTATCTTTGTTCTTAGGATAAGGAATCAAGACTTTCAATTCTGTGTGTGCATATATACATATGTATGTATCTTTGTATGTAGTATGCATATATGTACACATATATTCACATATATTTGTACATATTTCTCCATTTAAAAAAGAACGATGAGAAATGACTCAGAAATGACTAACTTTTATAAGTTAGTACTCTTCTTAAGAAACATTCTATTGATATTCTAAGATGAATTGAAGATGTTTGTTTTCATATGATAAGGTCAAACATAAAGCTGCCTTTAAATATAGACTCAAAATAAGAATTGCATTTCACCATAAATACCATGTTTTCCTCATAAAATTTTTTTATTGTGACATGCTTAAGATAAATATTATAGTATTTATCCTTCTGTAATACTAAATGGGTATTTAAATTAAAAGAATATGAAAGCTATACCATTTTGCAAAGAAAATTGTGTTTCTACTGAGAAGCCCAAACTACAAAGAGGTCTGTTGAATTTCTCCGTGATGAATTAGAATTACTCTCCTTAATTAAATGCATTTACCAAAATCCTAGGCCAGTGATTCAGAAAGAACAGCATGCATTTCTTTCTAGTTCTCTGAGTATTCACTGGAATCAAAATTCATATATAATGAAAAAATTGCACATAAATTCCATATATATACATGTATGTATCTGTGCATGTATATATAAATATTCATATATATGTGAGTATATAAATACACACATGTATATATGGATGGATGGATAGATGGATGTATACATGCATGTACATACACACATATATACGTACATATACATACACAATACCTATTTATATATTGTGGACACAGTGAATTGTGGTGAACAGTGGATACTTGGGTATTGTCCATTGACATCTATCCTTTCTTACTCAATTAATTTGCTTGAAAGACATACTCATGTAATTCAATCTTTCTTTGTTATACCATTATCTAACCAAATAGGCACATACTCTGTACTGAATGTATTAGCAGTACACAGAAACACCAAAGACACAGATAGTGTCTCAAGTGTCTCAGTGTCTTGTCAGGGAGAGGATATAATAATAATGATGACAATATAAATAGCTAGCATTTATAAAGTTATTACTATGTTCCAGGCACTGTACCAAATATTTTATAACTATTATCTCATTTGATCTTCAAAATAACATTGAGAGGTAAGTTTTATTATTATTATCCCCATTTACAGATGAGGAAACTGAGGAAAACAAGAATCACACAGTAAGTATCTGAGGCCAGATTTGAATTCAGTTTTTCTTGAATAATTTTCCTGAATACTATCCTTTGTGCCACTTAGCTCTTTGAATATGGGACTATCAATCCCTTGGAACAGTTTCATAAATTCACTGTAATGTTGATTTAAAAATTTTTCTTCTATGTTTTATCTTTGTAGATTTATATTTATTTATTATATTTATTATTATTTATATTTATATATTATTATAAATATATTGATATTGTATTTATATTTATATTTTATTATACATATTTATATATTTATTTATTTTTGTAGATTTATATTTTATTGATATGAAATCTAGAAAGATAAAACATTGAAAAAAATTTTAAATCAACCTTAAAAATTTGTCTTCTATGTTTTATCTTTGATTTCATATCAATAAAATAGAGTATTACAAATATCTTTCTAGTACAAAACACTAGCTCTCCAAAAATATCTTTGCTTCAATCATCTAGATATTTCAAGTAAAAAAATCATTTCTTACCAAGTTATCTCATTTACTTCAGAATTCCATTTTATATTCACTTGTGTAAACATGGTTTCCTCTCAATCACTCCAACTACCATAAATAAATTCCGGAAAAATCCTTCCTAAAGAAAAAGCCAATCTGCAGAATGGAGTGTCCTGGCAATTTGCTTCATTTGCCCTTCCAAATGACTGTAGCTCCTTCTTGACATCATCTACAGGCTGCTCCAGCATGTCTCTCGTGTTGCTGGTCGGATTGCATCAAAGAGCTGAAGAGTATAGTTGCGTTGTTTCCTTGCCTTGGTGAGCCTAGCTCAGAATGGAATAGCCAAAAAAGCTTCTTCCATTAATTGTGTGCCTTTAATGTATTTAGGTATCCAAACTACCTGTCTCTAATATAAAGTATAAAAACTGTGTGCCATCCTGTACATTGCCAACAGGAAGACTCTAGAAACCAGAATTTTTGACATTCCCCAGGTATAAAGTGAAATCTACTAACCAGAAGACTAATTTGGAAGTAATGCATAAACCAGGGTAAAGAATTTATAGAAATGAGTTTACTTTTTCTTTGTGAATGCATAGGCCTATCTCATCATGTTGGAATAGTAAAATTTAACTTTACATGATGCTAGCTAGCCCTGTCCCCAATAGAGTGGCACAGTGGAAAGAGAACTAGACTCAAAATCAAAGGACTGGGTTTGAATCTTACCTTTTATCCAAACTGCCTGTGTGACCTTGGACAAGTCCCTTAACCCCTCTTGTTCTTTATATGTAAATTGAAGAGAGTAGGCTAGATCACTAAGATTATTTCCAGCTTAAGATTTTTGCCATTCAGAAACTTATAATCTAATTTGAGAGGGTAAATAGTGGAGCCAATTAAGAGTTTAAGTAAATACTGCAATAAGGGATAATAAAAAAGATATTCATCAAATGAGTATTATCATATTCAGGTTGGAATGGGCAGGAATACCTTCACAGAAGTGATTGCATTTGAGTCAAGCTATAATGCACATATGAGATCTAGATAAGTAAGATGAGGGCAAAGGTAATTCTAGATCTAGAATATGGAATGAGCAATACTT
Organism: Phalanger gymnotis; assembly: GCA_028646595.1. Taxonomy (NCBI): domain Eukaryota; kingdom Metazoa; phylum Chordata; class Mammalia; order Diprotodontia; family Phalangeridae; genus Phalanger; species Phalanger gymnotis. The sequence goes on along the minus strand of CM053623.1, from coordinate 76,889,122 downwards.
AGTCTCCATCGCAGAAGATATATGATGAAATGCCTCTATTTCTAGGTAGAGGTGGAAGACAACACTTGTGAAATGTTACATTTGTTCTTAGCCATGATCATTAGTTAGGCTTACCTGTTTTCCTTTGTTAATAGGAAGGGTTCTGTGGGGAGGTGGGAGTTACACTGGAAAGTGAAGGTGGTAAGAAAAAAAAAATAAATGAAAAATGAAAAATAAATTTATTTTAAAAATTTTAAAAAATGTCATTAACAAAGAAATGGATGTTATGTTCAGGGACTGATAAAGAGACTAATAAAGACTTAACCATTAATAGTTAAAGAAGAAGATGAGACAAGAAAAATGTGTTACAGCCCAGGTCTTTGAATACATCATCTCCAAACAGAGTTGCTTAACTATTTTGTGCTCATGTATCCCATGAATATTTAGTGGTGAGAAATGCATGGGAAATTAGAGGTCCCATTGAGGGCTTTCCACTGTGGGTTGATGGGAACTTGTTGTCAACCCATGAAGATGTCAAAATTATGGATTCTAGTGAAGAATTTAAACATTTTAAGTTTACCAGCTACTTTTCAAATTATACATCAGTATCACAAATTTAATTATGATAATTTTCCTCATCTTCAAGATGCCTCTTAATTATTTAGCAGTTATGCAATACTTCAAAAGATCTACATTTCATCAGTATAAATGATCCCTTCAGTAGGGCATTTCATAACCCCTTCTTGCCTTAACAGAACTTCTTAATGGATTTTCTCTACCAAAATAATCAATTGCCTGATGGCCAAACAACAACCTATTGATATTCTTCTCCAGACTTAGTGAGCTTGACTTTTTAGAGAACAGTCTATAGTGTGGCCCATGTTTAAAGCCTTTGTAGTTTTACTGGGACCTGCCAGTCTAATTCAATCACCTCATTTTAATAAATGAGGAAACTTAGGACAAGAAATAACATGTGGCTTGCCCTGGCATCAGAAGTAGAAAAGCAAAGTTTTTATCTAAAGCTAGACTTTTTAAGCAGAAGTCCATGGATTGGCTTTAATGGGTCTATTGACTTGGATGGGAAAAAGATACATCTTCATTTTCATGAAAATTTCTTTGTAATCCTACATAGTTCATTTCATATATTTTAAAACAACATTCTGAGAAGAGATTTATAGGTATTACCAGACTAAAAAAGATTCCATAACAGAAAATGAGTTGAGAATGTCAGCTCTAAGTGGATTATAATACCTTTTTTTTAAAATATTGAAGTTGTATTCCCACATTAAATTTAAGGTAAACTAGGAGCCAAGTGGGAAAATGGAGTAGGGGGTAAATGCCACAAGATACCTAAAATAAAACCATTGCAACAAGCGGATACTGAACACAATTTCCTGAAAGTTTTCAAAATTAGAAACAGATTGGATTACCTATTTTTCCTTGCCTTATGAAAGAAAGAACACATTTCTATGGTGAGTAGAAGCAGTTATTATAGTTCTAGAATACCAGCCAGGCAGGAACAATGTCACCCTTAACTTTCAATACACCCATAAAATATTAACAGCATCATACAACTCAACAAGAGACATGATTATTTGTGTACAATGATGCTCCCTTAAACATATCCAGCCATGCATGTAGAAGAGAAACTATCACACTCCAAGAAATGGCTTCTCTTCTTAAGATTGCATGATTCTGTTTTAATGGACAGTGGAGTTAGTTTTATTCTATACAACAAAATGACCATGCTGTCTACTTCACAATGAACTAAGATAACTAAGTACATGAATTATATTAGCCTAAAGTTTTTTTGTGTATGTTTTTTTTTAATTTGAGTGACCGCAGAAAGCAATTTTTATGGAAAATCTAATTTAAGCTTATACTTTGAATATTATAGTTTTTAGGTGCATATGTATTTTGTTCTTTCCTTCTATTATAAAAGAACTCTCATGCACTTCAGAAACTGTCAAGAAAGAAAGGGGAAGCACACATATGTGTGGTTATGCACATATTTCCATGAAAAGACTGTTATCTGAGTTTGTTATCATGAAAAGAATGGGACAAGTAAATAAACTATAACCTATTGCAATTGGTCTTTTCATTGGACATACAAAAGCATGAAAACTTAGATTTTCATATCAATTCTCCAAATATGAAATACATGTAGATAATGCCAAGCATTCTTTTTGTTTGTTTGTTTGTCTGGTTTTTTTTTATTTTTTTCCAAGCATTCTTTATGAAGTGATGAGTATGTGATACAACCTGATTGACAGGTAAAAGTGTATTTGTAATGGTTAGCTGTTATATTTTCATGTCCTAGGCAATTCTTTGTATTTTGCAAATTGTATGAACTCTGCTCTCTAGAATATTGTGGGGGTTAAGACTCTGAAAGTACAAGCAAATCACTCTCAAGTACTATTTTCTAACATCTCTGACCCCACTTAGTGATTTGTTTTGTTTGCCAGTCCAAAGATAAATTAGGAAATAAGTGTTTTGATGCTGCTTTCTCTATTTCTTCCCCTTGCTGACAAAATGTGCATTTTAGCAGTGGTATTTTGGAGAGAAAATCCTAAAATTGGAACTTAACAATACTCTTTTCCCTTTCCACAGTGTGCTCCCTTTATCGCATTTGATTTTTGCAGTTACTATGTGATGTGAGTGAGGAAGATATTCTTTTCTCATTTGAAAAATGAGCAATATCATTTTAAAAAATTATTATATGAAACAGATGGTGTTATCTATTATGTATTTCCACACCTAAAAAGTCACTCTATGATAACCCCAAATCTTCTCCTTTACTCAAGTCTCCTAGAAATGGATATTAAGGCTAATAAACACCTCTATCTTTTCTGGTGATCCCTCATCACCAGGAGCTTTCTTCGTGTATTATTTTATTTCAATTTCTTTGGTTCAACCTCCTTAATCAGTCACTCAGTCAACTAGCATTTATTTCCTATTGTGTGCTAGGCACATAGTACTCTTCTATGTCCACTATATGATTGAAACTTCTGTCTTCAAGGTTCTCCACAATTTTTAAATTGCTAACCTGCCCTTCATTCCAACCTTCCATATTTCATCAAAGCTACCACCATCCTTCCAAGTGCCCAGCCTTGTAAGTTCTGATTCATCATTGACTTTTCTTTCTCCCTTGGTCTCCACTGGCAAATAATTGCTAGTTCTTGCCTGTACTGCTCTCTACATTGTCCCTCATACTTCATCTGCACAGTCATTAACTTCATTTTAGCCCTCATCCCCTCTCACTTGGACTGTTGCACTGTTTTTAACTGTTGGACTGTGTTTAAATGCTTTTAGGTTCTATACCATCATCTATATACCTGCCTCTGGAAATAATATTCCTTTGGTGCAGATCAGTCCAAGTCAGTCCCTCATTTATTTATGTTGTCAAATACTGTGCTAGGTATTGGTAATAGAAACCCCAAAATGAAATGGTCCTTTCCATCTAGGAAATTACATTGCAGATAAACGAGATGTAAGCACAAAAGGAAATGCAAAATAGGTGCCAGTAATTTCAAGGAAGAGGGAACTAGCAGCTGAAGGAGAGGATCAAGATAGGCCACATATATTAGATGGCACTTGGGCTAAGCTTAGAAGGAAGCTAGGCATTCTATAAGATGAGAAAGGAGTGAAATCTTGTCAGAGAGGACAGCCTGTATTGTCAGAATTATCACACAGGAAGTCATGCATGGGGAATTAAACATGGGCTCTTTTGTCTGGAATGTGGCATGAATGAAGGGGAGTAATATATACAATCCAAGAAAAGTACCCTGGAGTCAGATTTTGAAGGATAGAGAGATCAGGAAGAACAAATAGTTTAGATTGGAAGGATGAGGATCTAAATAAAGATAGTAGCCATCTGAGGGGAGAGAAGAGGTAGAAGCAAAAGATGTTAGTGAAACAGAATTAACTAGACTTCACAAATGATTGAATACGAGTTAAGATAAAATGAAGAATCAAGGATGACTCCCAGACAACAAACCCACTTAAATGAAGGATGGTAGTGTCATGAAAAGAAATAGGGGAGTTAAAAAGAAGAGAATATTCGAGAAGGAACATAATTGGTTTTGTTTTGTACATGTTGAGTTTGAGATACCAGTGGGACATCTACTTGTAGATGTCTAATAAGCAATTGTGATACCACAATGCCAATAGGATAAATTATAAACTTCTCAGGCTTTTATTCAAGGACTTCCATAACTTCTCCTTCCAGTTTTATTTCATATTACTGTTTTTCATGAAATGTTCAAATCCCAGTCAAATGGCTGTCGCCTTGCTGAAGAGAATACTCTCTGTTTATTTAAACAAACCACTCCCATCGAATCCACAACCCAGGAATATACTGCATACTCATATTTGTCTACAAAAACCCTCTTTTTTCATACCCTTTGACCCAGCAATACCACTTCTTGGGTTGTATCCCAAAGAGATCATGCAAGTTGGAAAAGGACCCATATGTACAAAAATATTTATAGCGGCTCTTTTTATAGTAGCAAAGAATTGGAAATCAAAGGGATGCCCATCAATCGAGGAATGGCTAAACAAGTTGTGGTATATGAATGTAATGGAATGCTATTATGCTATAAAAAATGGGGAAGATACGAACTTCTAAAAATCTGGGAAAACCTACATGATAGAATGCTGAGTGAGCAGAGCAGAACTAGGAGAACATTATACACAATCACAGATATTTGGATTCTGTGATGACTAACCTTGATAGACTTCACTTTTCTCAGAAATACAAGGTTCAAAGACAACTCCAAAGGACTCATGATGGAGAGAGCTATCTACATCCAGAGAAAGATCTATGGAGACTGAATGCAGATTGAGGCGAACTGTTTGCTCTCCCTTTTTTCTTATTTTTCTCTGTTGTTTTTGTTGGGTTTTTTGGTTTTATTTTTTCTTTCTCATGATTCATTTCATTGCTCATAATTCTTCTTTACAACTTGACTATTGTGTAAATAAGTTCCATGCAAAGTTATGTGTAGAAGATATATTGGATTCCATGTCATGTTAGGAAGGGAGGAGGGAGGAAGAAAATCTGGAAGTCAAAATCATGTGGAACTGAGTGTTGTAAACTAAAAATAAAAATCTTAATTAAAAAACCCTCTTCTTCCTTCAAGAATCACCTTAGGTGTCCAGTCCTTCATTAAAAGCTTGTCTGATCTCAAGAGCTTTGATTAGAATGGGGTGAGTGGGGTACTAAACTTAGAGTGGGCTAATCTTTCAGAAACATGGAGGGAAAACATTTAGCAACTCATTTGTAACAATAATTAATTAAAAGAGGAAGCTAAGAAATGATAGACTGAGATGATTGTGTCCCCTACATTATCTAACCTGATCCCTTTCCCTACAACTGACACCTTAGCATTGGTCTTCTCTTTTTCATTTTTTTACAGCCTTAACCAAGATATACTTTATCCTACTTGCCATGAATATGGTTTGTGGTACTTGCCCAGGGAGCAAAAATTCCTAATTTCAGATACACAGGGCAATTTGGTTATTTGGGCACATAGGTTATGCAATGGATAGAGTGCTGATCCTGGAGTCAGGAAAACTTATCATCCTGAGTTCAAATTTGGCCTCAGACATTTAATAGCTTTTCGACCTTAGGCAAGTCATTCAACCTTTTGCCTCAGTTTCCTTATATGTAAAATGAGCTGGAGAAGGAAATGGGAAACCGTCCCAATATCTTTGCCAAGAAAACGCCAAATGAGATCACAAAAAGTGGATACAGCTGAATAACATCAATTTGGTAATCATTCCCCCTCCTTGAGTTGGACAATATAACCTTAGACCAAAAGAGGACTGTGTTATAGAAAAGATGGGCAGCCTACATTTTTACTGTTCTTACCTGCCCTATTCTTGATCACTATCATAGAGTCTTAGAGATGGATGGGGTGTTTAGAAGAAATCACAAAGGTCACCTAACCCAATCCCTATCAAAACAGGAATCTTTCTGCAAGATTCATTTCAACCAAAACTTATTAAGCACCTACTCAGGGCAAGACAGTGGACTAGAAACTGAACAATAATAAGATAAATATGAAATAGTCTTTCATTCAAGGAGTTGGCATTCTATTGGGAAATGTGTACAAGTATATCAAGGGAAGAGAAATAGAATATGCTTTTTTATAGTACCTTCTATGGGTCAGACACTGTGAAGTAGGTAATGTTATCCTCATCTTACATATGAGGAACCTGAGGCAAACATTGGTTAAGTGACTTGCTCAGGATTACAAAGATATAAGGGTGAGTTATTAAGGTCTCGGATCTTACCGACTCCAAGACCAGCCCTTAATACATTAGACCAGAGGTGAAAGTGAGTGTTAAAACTTGGAGTATCAGAAATGGTAGTGACATCCTGGATAAAACTCCAGGGGAGCCTGCAAGACACTCTAAAGCTGTTAGAGGATGCTTTCCAGGCTGCTTTCTTTTTTTTTTTTTTTAATTTATTTTTGACATGTTTGGTTTTCAGCATTGATTTTCACAGGTGTTTGAATTACAAATTTTCTCCCCATTT
>CM053623.1:76843285-76882105 GCA_028646595.1 Phalanger gymnotis | reverse complement strand
GGGGGGGGAGGAAATGGGGAGAAAATTTGTAATTCAAACGCCTGTGAAAATCAATGCTGAAAACCAAACATGTCAAAAATAAAGAAAAAAAAATTGTTGCTTTGGCAAAGAAGTGATATGACAAAATACTTCTATGGAGATTGGGGATTTGAAATGTGGGATTCTATATATAATGTCAGATTTTTTTTGATTGATTTTGCTGAATTATTCTTTATTATGGAAGATGGCTTTTTGGGAGTGGGGAGCGGTGAAGAGATGTATTAGGAAATATAGGTGATGTAACAAAAGATATACATAATATTTTTTAAGTAAAGGGAAATGGAGAGAAACAAAAAGTAAATCTGCTTTTTTATTGGTTTGTGAATAACCTTCTGAATAACAAGATTGAATAATATTTGTGGGTTGCTTGGGGATACTGTAGGTTTCATATTCTACCCCATTGTAAGCTACACATTAACTAAGTACAATACCTCTAAAAGGTATTCTAGAAAACATAAAAGTTAGATAATAGAAAGAAGTGGAGGAGGAGATAAGACAGAGTTGTTATTGAACAGATGAAAAATTGTTCCTTGGCACATACCACCCTAACCTAACATTATTAAATTAAAGGAAATATATACAAAATTATCATAATTATTTTGTGTGCTAGGTTTCAGTATCAAACTCCTGACCAATGTGATTCTCCCAGTCTTCCATTGCCTCTCTTTAACCCTTTCCATTTAACCACTTTTCTCTTCTTTGACTTATTCAAGCATTGATGCAAGATATCTTAATGGTACAATTCTCCAAGAACTCTGATATCCTGGACATACTCCAAGGATACACTCTAAGGACAGGGAACAACATCCCTGTCTCCTAATTGTAGATAACTGAATCTCCCTAGAGATTTTCCATTAAATTGGTTATTATACTATGTCAATATTTTGAAAACCCATTCTTCAGTTTACGTTTGGGTAGTCCATTTGCTGACGTCAATCACCACTTTATAAATCAGTAGTTTTTTTTGCAAGAGCTGATGTAGAAAAGAAAATATGGTGTAAAGTACTTTTAGATAGCTTTCCTTGCTACACAACAAATAAATCTTGGTTATAAGATCTCCCTCACCTCAAAACACACACACACTAATTGTCTGGAAGTGAAAAAAAATGTGAAGAACTCTGGATCAAGAGTTAATAACCCCATAATATATTACTAGATCTATCAGCTGGGTGATCCTGGACAAGCCACAAACTTTCTGTTTACCTCAGTTTCTTCACACAGACAACAATATAATAAAGTTAAATGAACACTGGCTGTGGAATCAAGGGACTTAGGCTCAAATTCTAACTCTGACATTTTCTGCTCTGGGTGGCCTGGGGCAAATCACTTACTCATTCTGGGCCCTGGTTTGTAAAATTAGACAGCTGGACCCAATGGTTTTTAAGGTTCCTTCTGATTTTTTATTTGTGATACTGTGACTAGCATGATCTTAAAGGTCCCTCCTAGTTCAAAATTCTGTGAATCTAAAATTACAAGCTAATGAAATAACAAGAATTTATTGAATTCTAGGTTAGGCCATTCATCTTAGGTAACTCTCAAGTAACCATGTTATTATTTTTAGGAGGAAAAAAACAGTATATCCGTTGCTCTGTGCTCTTGTAAATGACTTATGTTAGACAGAACAGAGCCTAAATTTTATTCCATTACTTTCTAAAAAAGACTTTTCTACATCTTGGGTATTTTACTCAAGTAGTTAGTTAATCTAATATAAATTCCATTTTTTCCTTTCTATTATTTAGTGGTATTTATTTCATTGCTCTAAATCACTTGTACCTCGGGAAATGAAAAGGCTTTTTTGCCTCTTTTCTTTTCTTTCCTTTTTTTTGATCACTCAGAAAGTAATAGCAAATCCATAATTTTCTTGCCCATTTTAGATATTCCTTTTTTCAGGTTCAAAAATGAGGCTAAAAGTGATAGCCTCATTTCTTACCCATATTATACTTTTATACATACTAAGAATCTTTTCTTTCCTTCTCTACCACCCTAAGTGGAAGATTGTAGAAATTTTCATTATTTCCATGACTTGACTTTTTAAAGAATTGATAGAAAATCAGACTCTTATAAAGTGAACTTTTCTTTTCCCTGGAAGTCATTCCAATTGTTTGGACAATAAATGATGCCACTATTCTAATTCACTGCTTCTGTTTGTTAGATGCAGAAAAAAAATCCTCTGAGTCCTTATTACAACCCTTTTCTTCAGTGTTTCCTTATGGTATACATATTATATTTTCTGACCCTTAGTGTGTATCTGATAATTGGTGATTCTTGAAACACAAAGACACAACTTTAATTTCACCAAAACCTAAGAAATTTTTTTTGTATTTTTAGTTTTATATTGGTTTTTAACATATTACTTACAGTATTTGTGACTATGCTGGATTAATGACGTTTTGGAATAATATTAGATCCCATTTAAAGGAATATATTCACCTTTATTAATTATATAGCAATGCTATTTGACCTTCTAGGAAATAGCATTCAGGAAAAGTTTCACATAAGTTTCTCTGTAGAGTGTAAATGAATTAATTAGAAACAACTCTTCCATTAGATTTGTTCCACTGTGACAGGAACATTTATTTGTCCATCTCATTTAAAATATCCTGTTTTTACACACAGATCTGGTTTCATTCTTTTCCATTCTTGAATGACTGTCAGTGTTTTTCCACTTATCTTTTTGAACAGTGACTTTTTATTCCAACCCTCTCTTTTGACATCTACTTCTGACATAGATTGCTTCAGCTGGTTCTGACATAGTGTTTTATGTTTCTCACTTAGAGTCTAGCATTCATAACATGGTGCCACATTCATTCTCTTCATGCCTTCCAGTTCTACTTCTGAGAACAGTAAACAACTCAGCACTCCTATTCCTGAGGAGGACACGGCAATCAATTGCCCTATGACTGAAATCCCCTCTCTAACTTCCAAGTTCAGTATAGTCAGTGTTGGCCACTACTCCCTAACATATATTGTCTCCATTTAATAGGCTGTAAGCTTCTTGAGGGCAAGGACTATATCGTTTGCTTATTACTAAGACACAGTATGCATTTAATAAATGCTATTTTAATTATTCATTTTTCAATTCATTGATGGGTATTTGAATTGTTAGGTAGAATATCTATCAGATGTAGTAGAAAGAGCTCTAGACCCAGGATGAAGAGGAACATGAATTCAGGTCTTGGCTCTAATATTTACTGTTTACATGATTCTGGACAAATCACATTATATACCTCAGTTGCTTCACCTCTAAAATGGGGAAATATTTGCCCTACCTGTTCAATGGAGTTGTGGCAATGAAAATGTTTTGTAAACATTTTAAAATATACATAAAATGGTCTATGACACAGTTGGATCTATGATCTCATCTCTGTGACTCTTGCCCATCTCCTCCTACCATAAATTTTCCCAGCTTCTCCATAAATTTTCTGTTTAGTGCCTACATACTATAGTAGAGGCACTCCTCTTAATTTGTAGACATTCCATGTTCCACAATGGATCACATAATCTATTCACTGGTTATGGATTATTTCCTCTCTCTTATTACATAGCTGCCTCACTTATTTTTCTAGTTCTACACTTTTTTGAAACAATATATTTCAATGCCATCTGTTTTGCAAAATTCTTAGTTGGTATCGTCTGGTTAGGGTTATGTGCAAATATAATTCTTTAGAGTCTCTGCCATTCTGTATTCTACAAGCCTGAAATATATAATTCTTGTTATAAAAATATAGTATTTGTATTGGCCCCTAAAAGATAGGTTGAAATTAGTCATATATCTAATTACAGCTCTCTAAATATCCCAACTTCTTTACATGGTTTGAATCCAGCTGGAATGCTTGTACTGCTTATTTTTTTCTAGTTCATCACAGTTTGTTAATTCATTTTTAGCTTTGAAAGTTTCACAATGACAAAAAGTCAGTTAAAATGAACCCTCCAAATTTCTTGTTATTTTTGGATATCTGTCTTTCATTATATCTTTGAATGATTCTAGCAGTTTCCCTTCATTATCTTGAGTTCTGATGACTTCCTGGTCTAATTCTCCTTTAATCTGTTCTAGAAGGTATTTGTTAAGCAGCTTCTATGTAGCAGACTCTGTTGTAGGAACTGTTGATAATAAAGAAAACGTGAAATAGTCCCCTCTCTCAAGGAAGGGATATTCTACTGAAGACATAAAACATGCAAACATTTGGATATAGATAAGATAATAGATTATATTTAAAGTTATTTAAAAGTGATGACATGACAATGAAAGGAAGAGTACTGTTGGTTACCATTATTTTTTCTTGATTTGTTATATTTATTCACAGCTTCCACATCCATGATTTCTTAGGTCAATGATTTGTATTGTTAAAAATATCAGGCATATGTAGTCCATGGAATTGATGTTTGAGATGAATGGCAGGGTATATGATGAAATATGTTGAGGAAAATTACTCACAATACACCTGTCTATGGCATATACTTCTTTAGGGTTGATACGTAGAGAACACTCTTCATAAAAATATTCAACTCCTTCTATACTTACACCATATTTTTGTGCTGTTTCCATGGCTGCAACTTGAAATTGTAGTGAAAGCTTCATTGTGAAGTCAGAGTTGTTACTTAAACATTAAGAATAATAACATTCAATTTTTTTCTCTAGAAAATAAAAGATAATTTTATATGGCAAACAAAACAATAAAGACTCTTTTTCTCATTGTTGTGCATTTAAATTGCAGAATTGGAAAATCTAAAAGGCAGAAAGATCCTTGGAGAACATCCATTTCTATCTATAACCAAATAAAATCCCCTTTATATACCCTTGACAAATGATCATATGATCTTTTTTTTCACATGAAACTGCACATTTATTATGTACAATTGACTATTCCTTTTAAATATATAATAAAGTTATCATGTTAACTTTCTTATTTCTTCCTTATTTTTTTTTCTTTTCTTCCTTCCCCTTCCCACTCTAGAATTGGCTATCACTAGACACAAATAGGTGTGTATGTGTGTGTATATATATATATATATATATATATATATATATATGTACACACACACACACTATATATATATGTATATATATATATATACATATATATATATATAATGTAAAGCCATTCTATACATATTTCTATTTATCAGTTCTGTCTCTGGTTGCAGATAGCATCTTCTGTCATCAATCCTTTGTAGTTAATTTGGGCATTTATAATAATCAAAAATTGCTTATTCTCTCAAAGTCATTCTTAAAACAATATTGCTGTTACTATATACAACACTCTCTTGGTTCTGCTCATTTCACTCTTCATTATTTCATGCAAGTCTATCCATGTTTTTCTTTTTTTATTGTTATTTATTTATTTATTTATTTAATATTTTTAGTTTTCAGCATTGATTTTCACAAGAGTTTGAATTACAAATTTTCTCACCATTTCTTCTCCCCACTCCAAGACGGCATATATTTAGATTGCCCCATTCCCCAGTCAGCCTTCCCTTCTGTCACTCCACTTTGCCCCATCCCCTTTTCCCTTACCTTCTTGTAGGGCAAGATATATGTTTGTGCCCCATTGCCTATATGTCTTATTTCCTAGTTGCATGCAAAAACTTTTTTTAAACATCTTATTTTAAAACTTTGAGTTACAAATTCTCTCCCCTCTTCCCCCCCCCATCCACCCTCTCTAAGAAAGCAAGCAGTTCAGCGTAGGCCACACGTATATCATTATGTAAATCCCACAATACTCATGTTGTAAAAGACCAACTATATTTTGCTCCTTCCTATCCTACTCCATTTATCCAATTTTCTCCCTTGACCCTGTGCCTTTTCAAAACCATTTGCTTTTGATTACTTTCTCCACCTATCTGACCTCCCTTCTATTGCCCCCCCCTTTTTATCTACTTCTTCCTTCTTTCCTTTGGGGTAAGATGCCCAATTGAGTGTGTATGGTATTCCCACTTCAGATCAAATCTGATGAGAGCAAGATTCACTCATTCCCCCTCACCTGCCCCTTCTTCCCTCCCAACAGAACTGCTTTTTCTTGCTACTTTTATGCAAGATAATTTGCCCCATTCTATCTCTCCCTTTCTCCCTCCCTCAATATATTCCTCTCTCATCCCTTAATTTGATTCTATTTTTTAGACATCATCTCTTCATATTCAACTCACCCTGTGCCCTCTGTCTATATACATATATACGTGTGTGTGTTTGTGTGTTTGTGTGTGTGTGCATGTGTGTGTATATATATATGTATGTGTGTGTGTTTGTGTGTGTGTGTGTGTATATGTATATGTTCACATATATATATATATATATATATATACATATACATATATTCCCTTCAGCTACCATAATACTGATAAAATATGCATACATTCCCTTCAGCTACAATAATACTGAGGTCTCATGAATTATACACATCATCTTTCCATGTAGGAATGTAAACAGTACAGTTCAACTTTACTAAGTCCCTTGTGATTTCTCTTTCTTGTTTACCTTTTCATGCTTCTCTTGATTCTTGTGTTTGAAAGTCAAATTTTCTATTCAGCTCTGGTCTTTTCACTCAGAAAGCTTGAAAGTCCCCTATTTTATTGAAAATCTGTATTTTGCCTTGGAGCTTGATACTCAGTTTTGCTGGGTAGGTGATTCTTGGTTTTAATCCTAGCTCCATTGACCTCTGGAATATCATATTACAAGCCCTTCAGTCCCTTATTGTAGAAGCTGCTACATCTTGTGTTATTCTGATTGTGTTTCCACAATTCTCAAATTGTTTCTTTCTGGCTGCTTCCAGTATTTTCTCCTTGATCTGGGAGCTCTGAAGTTTGGTGACAATATTCCTAGGAATTTTCTTTTTGGGATCTATTGGAGGAGGCGATCTGTGGATTCTTTCAGTTTCTATTTTGCCCTCTAGCTCTAAAATCTCAGGGCAGTTCTCCTTGATAATTTCTTGAAAGATAATATCTCGGTTCTTTTTTTGATCATGGCTTTCAGGTAGTCCAATAATTTTTAAATTCTATCTCCTGGATCTATTTTCCAGGTCAGTGGTTTTTCCAATGAGATGTTTCACATTGTCTTTGACTTTTTCATTTCTTTGGTTCTGTTTTATAATATCTTGATTTCTCATGAAGTCACTAGCTTCTACTCGCTCCAATCTAATTTTTAAGGTATTGTTTTCTTCAGTCATCTTTTGGACCTCTTGTTCTATTTGGCTAATTCTGCCTTTCAAAGCATTCTTCTCTTCATTGGCTTTTTGGAGCTCTTTTGCCATTGGAGTTAGTCTATTTTTTAAGGTATTGTTTTCTTCAGTATTTTTTGGATCTCCTTTAGCAAGTCATTGACTTGTTTTTCATGGTTTTCTCATATCGTTCTCATTTTTCTTCCCAATTTTTCCTCTACTTCTCTAACTTGCTTTTCCAAATCCTTTTTGAGCTGTTCCATGACCTGAGACCAGTTCATGTTTTTCTTGGAGGCTTTTGATGTAGGCTTTTTGACTTTGTTGACTTCTTCTGGCTTTATGTTTTGGTCTTCTTTGTCACCAAAGAATGCTTCCAAAGTCTGAGTCTGAATCTCAGTCTATTTTAGCTGCCTGGCCATGTTACTAGCCAACTACTTGATCCTTGAGTTTTTCATTGGGGTATGACTGCTTGTAGAGTAGAGAGTACTTTGTTCCAAGCTTGAGGAGTGAGTTGTTGTTTTCAGAGCTATTTCTATACAGCAAGCTGGGCCACACCAATGCTCCTCCTTCCCCAAGAACCGCCACTCGGGACCTGACTCAGATCTTAAGCAGGCTTTGCACTCTGGCTCTGATCAGCCACTTAATTCCTCCCACCAGGTGGGCCTGGGGCCAGAAACAACTGTAGCTGTAGTTTTGTAGCTGCACCAACCCTGCAGCCCCCAGGGTGGTGGCCAAAAGGCGAAAATCTTTCACTTTGTGCCCCCGCAGCTTTTCCCACTAACCTTCTCTGTTGTCTTTGGTGTTTGTGGGTTGAGAAGTCTGGTAACTGCCACTGCTCACTGATTCAGGGTGCTAAGACCTGTTCTGCCCAGCTTCTGGTCTGGTTGGTCTGGGTGCAGCCCATACTAGGCTCTGCTCCACTCTGTTCCCAGCTCCATGCATGATAGACCTTACCCAAAGACCATCCAGGCTGTACTGGGCTGGTGCCCTGTTTCCCTCTGCTATTTTGTGGGTTCTGCAGTTCTAGAATTTGTTCAGAGGTATTTTTATTGGTGTTTGGAGGGTCCTGCGGGAGAGCCATAGGCACATCTCTCCTTTCCAGCCGCCATCTTGGCTCTGCCCCCTTGATCATATGATCTTCACATGAAGTTATATAATAATGGGAAAACTACTGTATTTAGAGGCATCTCATTACATTTTGGAGTAGTTTTAGTTGTTAAAAAATAGTTTTATCATATCAAGCCTATAGCTGCAACTCTACAACTTTTTACCCATGTTTCCCCATTCCACCTATTGCTCTCAAGATTTAAAAAATAAGGGTAGGGGCCATAAAGTTACTATCCTTGTGGCTTTGCATATCCATGTCATCTATAAAAGTGGTATTTTATAAAGAGCACTTCATCTTGAGAGCAAAAAATGACCCTAGAGATTTGATTTTTTTTTTTTTTGCTACTTAGGACCTATATAACTTTGGTGAGTCTTTTCACTTCCCGGGGCCTCAATTTCTACATATGTAAAATGAAAAAGTTGAACTAGTTGACTTCTGAGGTTCTTTCTAGCTCATTTGTGAAAGCATTTTAGGCAAATGTTGAATAGGAGACAGGAGAGTAGTTATAAGTGTGAGGGAAATCCTACTATTATGGCATGAATAGACTTCCTCAGTACTGCATAAACTTTCCACAGAATCATTTGTTCCAGTGGATTCCTTATAATATATACATTTTGTACATCATGATATACATGCTAATTCTGCAAAATGGATTGATGCTTTCATCAGAAATTATAATATCTGCCACAGTCGTGCTCTGTTATTAATTGTGACAAGGAGAAAAGCAAACAGAAACCCCCTTGGTGTCATCCCTTGAAAAACCATCATTTTTTGAATGATATGTGATTTTAATTCAAGCTGTGATGTGGAGTCTGATGTAAACAAAAAAAAATCTAACTATTTCACAGCATTCATTCTTGCCCACTATAAGCAATAGGAGTTAGGGTTTAGTTTGCAGAAGCAAAGTGAAAACAGAAATACTTCATGAAACATCTCTTTGCTTTATGTATCCCTGATCACACATAGCCTATGTAGGATGTGGCCAAAGGTCAAAATAAAATCAACAGTATGGTATGGCAGCCAAAAATCTAATGCAATCTTATATATGTATGTGTGTATGTGTGTGTATATGTGTATATATATGTGTGTGTATGCATATAAATGGATATATGTATATATATATATATATATATGTAAAAGAATAGTGTCTATATCAGTGGAAGTAATAATCTTGTTAGAGCATCTAGGTGGTGCAGTGGATAGGGTGCTATGTCTGGATTCAGGGAAACCTGAGTTCAAGTATTACCTCAAATATTTACTAGCTTTGTGACTCTGCATGAATCGCTTAACCTTGTTTACCTCAGTTTCATCATCTGTAAAATGGGAGAAGGAAATGGCAAACCACTTTATTATCTTTTGAACAAAACCTCAAATGGGGTCATGAAGAGTCAGCCATGACTCAAACAAATGAACAACGGAAATCTAGCTGTATTCTGGACTAATCAGACCATATCTGAAATACTGTTTTTAGTTCTGGGTGTCCAAGATGTTTAGCGGACTTAAAACCATGTCATACAAAGACTATTTGAAGGAACTGAAAACATTGCTTGCAAGGGTTATTATATACAAAAGGGATTGAATTTATTTTCTTTTATCTTATTGGACAGAACTGAGCTCAATGACCAAAAGTCACAGGGAGGCATATTTCAGCTTTATACAAGATAAAATTTTCTGACAACCAGAATTCTTGTGCAAGATGAAGCGATCAGAATCAAGAGAAATGTTTGTATTGTAATTACAACATTGCAAAATCAAACTCCTTTGAAATACTTAAGAATGCTCATCATTTCAATGATCAGTCATGATTCTGGAAGGCAGAAGATAAAGAATGTTACCTACCTCCTGACTAAGAAGTGGACTAAAGCAAAATGACACATTTATGACCATGGCCAATTTGGGGTTTGTTTTGCTTGATTCTACATGTGTTTTACAAGGTATTTTTTTTCAGGGTATAGAACAAATGAGAGGGGGAGAACATAAATGCATACTACTTGAAAAAAATAATTAAAAATGAAACTGCTTTAAAAGGCAAGAATTTATACATACACTCATAAACAACCATACTCACTAATGGAGATGGGTCTTCAAGTGGAGCCTGATGTTCAGATATATTATAGGCTCTTTATAGTTAGGGGACCAAATGACCTCTGATATTCTTTCCAACTGTAGTATTGTGTAATCTTTATATAGGATTTTGGAAGCATCACACTGGAATGATCTGAGACATTGTATAACTCTCTATGCTTCTATAAAGAACAATCTGTGAAAAAATATGTATTCGGGGAGGCTGTATCATTCTTAGATGTCTGTTGTATACATGATCAATTAACTTTTGTCTTCTTCTTAACATTAAGATAAGCCTGGAATGAAGGAGAGAAACCAATTGGAAGAGCTGGCAACATATGAAGTACTCTTTTCTCTGAACAAGGGCAGGTTGTCAATCCTGCCTTTTGTCCCCATCAGTCTCTCCTTTAGGGAGGCAAACTCAGCTGATACAATTAAAAGATTCAATTTGAGTCCCAATCAAATCATTCTCGAAGCTATGAAATACTGCTTTTTCACTGCAGGGGTAGGGAGGTGTATTGATAATTAAGGTGGGACATTTTACTGTTTTAGAATGCTAAATTAATCAAATGTCTTTGATTAAGCTTTACTAGGTGCAAAGTCCATGGCCCCCACCCACCTAACTAGGTACTAAGCCCCAGGCTCATACCCTTTTACTGACTGGGTGTGAATACTTCAGGCCCTGAACAGAGAATAAAAACTCAAAGGTTAGCATTTTGTCTGGGTCTCTCACTCATGGAAGACTGTTGATATGGAGACTCTGGGCAGCTGTTGTTAAGAGCCCCCTGGCTTTGAAGAAACCTAGATGTTTTGTTTGGGGGCTCTCAGTCACTGGAAGAAAGGTGTGGGACTCTGGGCAAGCCATAGTAAATGCCCCCCAGCTTTGCTAACACAGACCCATTGGTTCTTTTGTAACTATGAATTGTGATTTGGTCTGTTTATATTGTCTCTGTAATTTGTTTGTATTTGTTTTAAAGGTTAGGGTGCTGGCTTTTCCTACTGAACTAAGTCAATGATATTTGTATGCTGGATTAAAGTGAGATTGTTAACCCTTTAAAGTTACTTTCCTTAGTAAAGCAGATCAAAAGAGCCTGTGTTAGCAGCCTTCTCTGTGCTGGTTACTGTTGGTCCTACACAGTCACGGTATCTACTAGCCAGATTGTTGCTACAGGAGGCTGAACAGTGTCCCAGAACATCCCATCTATATGATGACACAAAGAAAGGTGATCCAGGAAAAAACTGGGTCCCTCTGCCTGCTTCTCTCAGCCTTCCACATTCTTTTTCCCCATCCTCACTTAGGTCCTCATTTTAGGTAAGGTACTGCTCATCACAGCCATGTTCACACTGCCCACCATGTTCTAACACTCTCAACACTATTTTGGGCTTTAATCATCCACTTAATTATGTACAAGGCTTCTAATAAAGTACTAGAACCTATAAAAACCCATGCAGAATTAAAGATAAGAACTCCCTTCTCTAAATGCTTCCACTTGGGTAGATGTGAGGGTACAGAGCAAATGTTCCTACATTACACAGAAGACCTACTCCCTGCCCACTCCTCCTCTTCCAAGGTCTGCAGTCAGATCTCTGTACCCCTCCACTTCTGGGGACCCAAGTAAGGAAGAGAATGGAATTGAAAATGAATTAGTATGGGTTGGTGAAAAGTAGTTGAGAGTGTCTGTGAGAAGTAACTGTTACTAGCTTATTTGAGGTAATGTCTTCTAACAGCAATAAAAGGAGCATGTATATAGAGCCAGGCAGTACTGTGTTCAGAGTGCATAGAGAACTTGCCTTTCAGTTAAGAAGATCTACGTTCAAGACCTGCCTCAGGAATGTACTGGTTGTGTGACCCTAGGCAAGTCACTTAATGTCTCAGTGCTCTAGGCCATCTTTTGGTTCTCTTTGTAGTCACAGACCCCTTTTCCCTCTTAAAAATTATTGATTTTACATGGATTGTATCTATTGACATTTATTTATTTATTAGAAATTAAAATACTTTAATATTATTATGATGTTATTTTTTTTACCTCATAGATCCCTGAAAAGAATCTTAGGAATAATTGGAGTCCTGGGACCATATTTTGAGAACTTTGTTCTAGGCAGCTTTCTGAGAATATGTCTCAGAGCAGGTACTAATCTTATGAATCTTTATACAGGCAGTTTCCTCATCAGGAATTCCTTCATCATAGGAAGGGACAATGACGGACCCCCAACCCAGAGCTTATTAGGTTTACACAGTGCTTTTGGTATATTACTTTATTTGACCCTTACAAAGAAATTGGGAAGTAGATTTTATCTTCAACTACAGTTCATTTTATTCCAATTTTTATAGAGGAGAAAATTACTTAGAGAAATTAAGTGACTTGCCTCTGGTGATGTTGCCAGTAAATGTCAGAGGTGGGATTTCTATCTAGGTCTTCCTGACGCAAAGTCCGGGAATCTGTCCGTGATTCACCAGGGCATTTCTTTCTATGCATTATATTCATTGTATGTTATTAACATAAAGTTTTTTGTTTTTAAGGGACTTTTTCATAAAGAGACAAGGCCAATTTGACTGCATTGAAGAGTGCTGAAGGAGAAGCAATGCCTAACAATGCTGGAAATGTAGGTTAGATAGAAGACAGTATATTTATTTTTTCATGGGGAGTAGATCTACATGTGTGAAGGTAGAGTTGTACTGAAAATCACTGTTGAACTATACTAGGAAATATGTAGGTGTTGAATATATGCATGGCATTTTGCTTCAGAGCTAACGAATTTACTTTGGATATTTCATCTAATCAGAAGAGGGGGTAGGAGGGTGAATAACAGCAGAAAAGCACATGCTTGTCAAAATGAAAACAAAATGCTTTAATTCATTGTAGTGGTGAATCTCCAGGGACGTGTCCTCATTGGTGCTTTGATAGCTAATGCATACTTTCAGTGTTTCTCTTGGCCTCAGCCTGGAATGGAAATAAGGAAAGGCTGAGTCTAAAAGTTTTCCCTGATACAGGCTAAAATCTCCCAGGCTGGAATATGATCACATACTATCCCTGGAAGGAAAGGGCCAGACATATCAGGTGGATTCTATACAAATTATATATATATAATTATATATAGTCCTGTACCAGCAAGGCAATAAACACAGCATCAACAATAATTATAAACATACCTATGTAATTCTGTATAGAAAAGCATGAGAGACTATCCATAAAGAAGGTAAAAGAAGTATAACATTTATTCAGACACCAGAAAACCATATCCCATAACCAAATGTTCAGCTCCCACAACTGACTTTATCATAACAGCAAGAAACTTAAAACACCAAATCACAGCCTGGAGCCTGGCCATCCCAAAACCTTTCTGACCCCCTACTGGAGTCTTCCCCAAAACAAACTCACACTACAAATAAGTTAGCCTGTTTAGTTCTAACAACCATGAGGGTGGCCATTAGCAGCCAAAACACCTTCCTCTCTCTCAGCATTTTCCTGTTACATAACTTCCTTTTCCTGTCAGGAAGTTCCTCCCACCACATATGTCTTAGCCTTCCTGTGACATAAGCATGTCACATGGCCTATTAATGGGTGGGAAAGATCTTCAAATCCAAATTGCCTACTATAAGTCCATAACTTGGGAGCTGAGAGAACAGAGAAAGGTTTTGGGGTAAAAAAGATGAGCTAGTTCCCATATTCAAACACAAATTAGGAGATGAACAAAGAAATGTGTGAGTATTGGAGTATTGGAGCAGGTTTCCAAATTTCACAAAGAATTCAAAGGATTTGCTATGTTCAGTTTTTCATAGGTATGCTTGTTGTTAGATACCTATTCAAGTTTGGTTAGTTATGCTGTTCACTCATTCCCTAACATCCGACTATTTTGTGACCTTGTGGATCAAAGCACACCAAAATTGTCCAAGCGGTTTTCTTGGCAAAGATTCTAGGGTGATTTGCCATATCCTACTCCAGTGGATTAAGGTTAACAGAAGTTTAGCAACTTGTCCAGGAAGAATAGATTTGAATTCAGGTCTTTCTGACTTCAGGTCCAGCTCTTTATCCACTGAGTCTTCTAGCTGCCTCCTATAACTATATGTAAATTATATACCTATAAAAGTCTAAAACTTTATTTTCACTGAAACTTAAAGAAAGTTTAAAAATAGTAATGCTATCAATAAATATGACAAAAAGTATAGATATAGTGGGAGATTTATCTCTTAGTGATAACAATTTTCTTAATGGTAGGGAACAGACAATAAGGAGATACTGGGAAAATTATCAGAGCTTTTTTTGTTTGTTTTTTCATTGGAAAAAAAAATCAACATGCATGCTACACCATCCAGCATATCAGGGCCCATGATAGCTTTCATCATCTAGTCTTTTCAAAAGCTGTTCCAAAAATATTCTGAAATAACTTCCATAGGAATATTTAATATTGTTTAGTCAGTATTTCTGCAAATAAACTCAGTATACTTGCAAATCAAAATGACCTTTTATTTATCATTTACTGACAGAGCAAGAATGTATTACTACCATCTGCATTAATAGTAACAAGTTACCTACCAGAAGTATTTTGCCTAAAGTATGCTGGGTCAGTAATTAACCAATGAAAAAAATCACAATTTTTCTTTGTGAATATTTTTGAATGTTTTGTAAGACTTAAAGTCTTTTTAATCATTATTTTAGTAATTGTCATCACAGAGCCACCGGGTTACATAGTGGTTTTAGTCAAGAAAAGGATAGATCAACACCATATTATTTTCCACAGATAAATAATTAACATTTCCGATTTTACTGCTCTAAATGTCAACACATTTCCCTTGCTGAGCTTCTTTTCTCTGGAGCATTTGATCTGCTTGGGTTTTCCCATTTTAAATTTTCCTTAATTGCTTTTTCTCACTCTCTAAACTCAACCAGCTAGGTGGTATAGTGAATAAATGCTGGACCAGGCATCAGGAAAACCTGAGTTCAAATTCATCCACAAACACTTACTAGCAGTGTGACACTGGGCAAGTCATTTAGCCCTGTTTGCTTCATTTTCTCATTTGTCAAATGAGCTGGAGAAGGAAATGGCAAACCACTCTAGTATCTTTGCCAAGAAAATCCAAATGGTGTCACAAACTGTTGGATATGAATCTAAAATGACTGAACAACTCGACCCGTGTTGTCATCTCAAGATTCTAAGTGAATTCTCTTCCCTGGTTGTTGCATTAAATGTGTTTGTTTCTTAATCTATACTTTATCATTACTTATGTGAACTTTATTCTTCCTTTGTTTGATTTGCTTTAGTTGCATTTACTTATAACTAATCCTAAAATATTGTTATTTAACAGCAAGTCTTGGCCTATTCTTTTCTGAATACTTTCTACATTCTTAAGTCAATATTTAGTAAAGTATATTGAGACTTTGAGTATAGTCCTCAATGCAAGGGGTCAAGAGTAATTAAATAAGTAATTCTGTAAAAAAAACAGTTCAAATTATTGACCCATAGACATATAAAATGTTCACACAATATCCATTGTCTTCTACTATAACTACCACATAATAGATATTATGGGCTTAACTAAAATGCTAAGTGTGACAGAGTTGTGAAGTACAAAATGGGAAATTATAAGTTCACAGGGCAATGAAGAAGGGGTTAATATTCTATTTAAAATCTGTATATTAAATAATGTTTGGAAAAAGGTACTAGATCTGAGAATTTGCTAATTTTGGGACCTGTCCAATGAAGAAGTCTTTACCTTTGCCTCAGGTCTCTACCCCAATCCATCTTTCATTCGGCCTCCAAAATGATTTGGTGGTGTAGGACAGACCATGCCACTTCCCTACTCGATAAACTCCGGTGGCTCCTTATGTCCTCCCTATTCAAATACAGTATAATCTTTTTTTATAATCAAAGCTCTTTGCCCCTCCTGTCTTTCTGGTCTTCTTATATTCTATCCAGCACAAACTCTTTGATGCTTCAGTCCACTGACACCGGCATTCTGGCTGTGCTATGAACTACATACCCTACTTCTTGACTCTAGATGTTTTCTTTTAATGTCCCCCTGCCTGGAAAGTTCTCCCTCTTCACCTACTGATTTCTCTAACTTTCTTTTAAGTCCCCAGAAACACCTTTTTTTTACAAGAAGTCTTTCCAAAGCCTTCTGACTTATAATTCCTTCCTTCTATTTATTATTTCCTATTATCATGTATATAGCTTATTTCATATATATTTCCATGTTGTTTCTCCCATTAGATTATAAGCTCCTCGAGGACAGGGGCTGTGTTTTGTCTCCTTTTTATTCCCCAGAACTTAGCACAGTGTCTGGTACATAACAGGTACATGGTAAATGGTTGTTTATGGACTGATTGATCTAAGGCCTAGGCACTTACTCTGTATCCTATAATCTTGGAGGTCCAGGTTGATAGTCAGTATATGTCAGAGGTAGCATATGAATCTAAGTAAGCTTAGGACCAAGGCTCTCTATCTACTCTCATTGTCTTTCCTCTCCTGCTCCCCATCCCCAAAATAGCTGAAAGTGAGCTATAGCAAATGGAAGAGAAGCTAAAAAGATCCTTTGGGTAGGTATAAGTTGGATCATCATTCTGTGATTGAGTCATGATTTTACATTTGTAGCCACTCTACCAAAGAAAAGTGCATGAAATTATGTAGAAACTGGACTTTATCATAATTTAAATGACACAGGATACCATTTATGTATAGTTATTTTTCTTTTAAATTCCCATTCTCCTTGCACTATTTCACATCGTATCATTACAAAGTTGATCTGCCTAATTTATGTTATATTTTTCAAATTAAAAAGTAGCTTCATTTATAGAGATTATTAATGATGCTAAATATATATTCCTCTATTTTCATCACTGAAGTAAGACTGTTATAACTGTGCTATTCTAAACATATGACACATCATCATGTGGCAGATATGAAACACGAGGTACGAAACTCAAGTTATTTGAGATGCTGGTATACCCAGTAGGTGTGATAGGAATATTATACCATTGAAATCCTTTTACTCTAGCCATTGGTTCTATTAAGCCTTTATGTCAATGAATTTACTTCCCTAAATACTGAATATCCATGAAGTGAAAGAGGTACTGGGAAAAATGGAGAGCATGAAACTATTAATTCAAATGCTGTCTTTGACCCTGACTAGCTCTGTGACCCTGTATAAATCATTTAATCTTTATCAGTCCCTGTTTCCTAGCTAGAAAATGAGATAAATAATAATACCTACATCATAGGTTTGCTGTGATGATAAAATGAGATAATATGTCAAGTGTTTTGCAAACTTTAAAGAGCTATTTATATACTAGTTACTAAGTGGCCACACATTTCTAGAACTTGCTCTTAAATAGAGATTTGGAAAAGGCACTCATTAAAGAGCCCCAAAACATTTGTGAGTATTTAGTAAAAAATTATTGGATGCATTAAAATTAAAATCTCTGAGTATATGTTACAATTTAGTTTCAGGAATATGTTGGACAACAGGGTTCCAAAGTCTTTTTCATATCTAATTGCTGAGATTCCATGATTATGGTGGAGAAGTCGAAGTATTTTTTTAAACTATTGGGAATTCTAAGCACCCTCATTTGAATTCCAAATCTTTTTCTTTTCTCCAACTGAATTAAATGTACTACCTGTACCTTACTTTGAGTTAGTTGCTGAAGAATCACTAAGAATATGGAAAGCCAGCTCTCTCCACTTTCTATTTGTAGCTCATTCAACAAACCACAGCCAGAATTACATATGAGGATCAGAGCAAACTGAGCAAAATTTTCAGTGATACCAAGATTTTCCTTGAACACAAATATGATTGCTTAGTACAGTATTCTTCTGGTAATTCTATTAGACCAAGAATCACTGAGCACCATTCTCCAAAGAATTAAAATTACAGATGACCAGGCAAGGAAGAGAGACATATGTCAGAGATGGCTGCAGCACATTTCTGTGATTTGAATATAAAAAGTCATGTAAAGGATATCCAGGAAACTTTTAACAGAAAAGGAGGTGGAGTTATCCCTGTAACTAAGAGCAAGCGATGATGGATGAATAACTTCACTGGTATTCACAGAACATGAAAAAACCTAATTGAAGGCCTCCAAAATGCTGCAGAGGACTTGAAAATGTGCCATACTAGTATTGCTTGAAGTACCTGGTAGTATTTACTATAGAAAACAGAAGAAATCTAGGGGATGTGGTAGTTCTCTTCAAATATTTATTTTTTTAATTTTATTTTATTTTCGATTCAAGGACCAGAACACAAATACAGACTAGAGAAAAGGAACAAAATATATCATAAACTTAAATATTGAAACATAAATACAAAGAAAGAAAGAAAAAAATAGCATACTATGTACATAGCAGAATGTAAGAGAGGATTCAAAATACATAATAATAGATTTTCATTTTAAGAACGCCTATATGATAAATAATACATGTTATGTTGAGATTTGTCCATCTTTTCTTTGCTTCCTTGTGAATTTTCTTTTGTTTTCTGCTGTGTACTTTTTTACTTTGTTCTTTTTTCCCCTCCCCCCACCCCACTCCCAAAGGCTCCAATAAAGTTTAGATATTTCTCTCTATATACACACACATATACATATATACCTACCTGTATAGACATATACTTTCCCAAACATACTCTACTCCTCATCTTTGTTTGTATATTTGTGCATATCTCTTGTTTCCTCTTCCTCCTGATTCCTCTACTTTATGTCTGCGGACTACTTTACCCTCCTATTACTTGCCTACCACCCTTCAAGGATCCCTCCCCTATCCTCCCATTCCCATAAATCTAAACACCCTCCTATACCCTCCTTTTACCTATTCCCTCATTCTCACCTCTAAAAATCACTCCCTTGTCCTTTCCCCCT
Organism: Phalanger gymnotis; assembly: GCA_028646595.1. Lineage (NCBI taxonomy): Eukaryota > Metazoa > Chordata > Mammalia > Diprotodontia > Phalangeridae > Phalanger > Phalanger gymnotis. The sequence goes on along the minus strand of CM053623.1, from coordinate 76,862,894 downwards.
CTCTATACCCCTACCATTATATTTCTTCTAAATTTAGAAGAGTTTTTTGCTCCTCTAAATATATATATATATATATATATATATATATATATATATATATATATATATATATATATATAGTTCTCTCTTAAACCCATTCCTAATGAAATTAGGTAACCAGAACTACCAAGCCTCCTCCCCCATATAGTTCCTCTGTATACTTTCTTCCTCTTGTACTTCTTTTGTATAAAGTAGTTACTCTTTTTAGCTATTTCTGAACGGTTTTCCTTTTTAAATTCATATCATAGTCAGGGTCATCCTTTTCTGGTTCGAGAGGGAAAATCATAAAGGAAAACTACAAGTATCATTTCTACTTTAAAATGTGAGAACGGATAGACTGTTTTTCCTTGTCCAAAGTATCAGCCTCAACTGTTTTCTGTGGGCTTCATTTTTATTCAACATCATAGAAAATTAAGAGTTGGCTGATCTGATGTGCTCAGCTCAGAAATAGCCCACTTAAAGAATTTTGCTATCTTCTTTCTTACATGAAACAGCTATTCAGATTGAGTTAGAATTTTCTAAATATCTTTTTAAGAATAGTGAGATTGTACCCTATGACCCAGCAGCACCACTACTTGGTCTCTTCCAAAGATGATTAGGGAAAAATGAAAAGAACCTATGTTTTATAAAATATTTGTATTTTTGGTGGCAAATAACTGGAAATTGTGGGGATGCATGTCAATTGCGGAATGGCTGAAAAAGTTATGGTACATAATTGTGATGGAATACTACTGTACTGTAAGAAATGATGAGCTTGATGATCTTACAAAATCATGGATAGACTTGCACAAAATAATGAAGAGTGAAATGAGCAGAACCAAGAGAGCATTGTTTACAATAACAGCAAGATTGTCTTAAGAACAACTTTGAGTGAATATGTCGTTCTGACTATTATAAATACCTACATTAACTACAAAGGATGTATGAAAGAAGACACTATCTGCATGCAATAAATGAATTGGTAAATAGATGTATAGAATGATTTTACATGGGTGTATATGCCATTAAACACAAATATATATGTACACACATATACATATATGTATACAATACACACACATACGTATTTGTGTCAAATGTTAGTCATCTTTAGGGTGGGGTGAGATGAAGAAAGGAAAATATTTTCCATGATGATTTTATTGTATATTTAAAAGAATAGCAAGTTTTACATAACAGATTTAAATTTTAATGTGCAATCTTTTTTATTTTGTTATGTAAATGTTTGTTTTATTCCATAAATAAATAAAAACTTGAAAAAAGAATAGGGTGATTGTAAGTTGAAAGAGTTTTGACATTCTGTATTAAAGAAGAGAAGAAGATGTGTCTAGCTAGAAAGTGTGGAGAATCAATGGACTAGCACCTCACTAAGAAGTCTTTTCTTGGAGTGCAGGTGTTTCTGAATAAATTTATCACAAGGATGCCTGCAGTCTAGAGTTGTGAGTTACTCCTAGCTACCGAGATTTTCCTCCTTCTTGTCTTCCTCTTTCCCTGATTTCAACAGAAACATACATATTCTCCCCACTGATATTGAGTGTACAACAACAGACTGTGACTCAAGTTTGTAGCAATTGTAATGTATTTGGTTATTTATGCGCGTGCTTAACATATGAGTACCTATTGTATTAATATCATTTCTTTTACTTTATTTTTAAGTAAAGTATTGTTTTAAGAGGTAAAATACCATTCTTGTAAGTGGCAAGTTGTGTTAATTCCTTGATGGGAACTCAAGAGTAGAGGAAATGAATTCTCCTTCAACAGGATTGCTGCAGGACCTTGAGAGAATTTGCATGTAATGGTATGGTAGTGGCCCTATCTCTGGGCACCTAGACCTTCCACGGTAAGAACATGCTAGAATAAATGAGTCAATCCAGGTAGTAAGTAGGAATACATATGCCTCATACGAGGGGCTTTTTCATGGGAGTCACCTATCAAGGGTCACCTAGATTCACCTAACCAGCCTGGTCAGGTTCATATTGGCTTACTACCACAAGGGCGGCTATCAGGTGCCAGTTTTATTTTTTGACCCCATCGGCTCATAAAGGTAATATACTAAGATATATAGGGATTTCAGTGTGCATGTAAGTTTGTATGAATAACTCTTTCACTGGCCAGTAATTTTTTTAAGCATTTATATATATATATATATATATATATATGTGTGTGTGTGTGTGTGTGTGTGTGTGTGTGTGTGTGTTTAATTTCCCCAAATAATCTGTAAGCTCCTTGAGCATGGGGATCACCTATTTCAATTAATTTCCATTCCATATATCCCTTTGTGTTTATCAACAACAGAGTATATGTGTAATAAACTTTTTTTTCATTGATGATTTGATTTCTATAGAAACAAATTGAGATAGCATCGACATAATATTATATTTAATGAGCACTCATTGTTCTAGCTTTTTGTTCTCATAGATTTACGGGTTTAGAGCTCAAATGTGATTAAATTATATCTGCTCTTTTTGTAGTTCAGGAAACTTAGACTCAGAGAGGTTATGTGACCCTAACTATGTATATAATGGTTCAAGTGCCATAATCAGGATTGGAGTCCAGGTCCTCTGATTCCAAGTCCAGAAGCTTTTCACCTACACCTCTTATAGTTCCCAGGAAGTAAGGAGTGTACACACCTACATTACAATATTTAGGGCAAATGATTTCATGTTATGAATTCATCTCTACATCTCTAAATTGAATATATACATTTTATACAACCATAAATTTAAAGGTGTTTGAGAGACCATATAGACACATTATATATTTTAGATGTATCCAATATGTGAATATTGTATTTATAAATAAACAAAAATATGATAGGGCAATTTCTAAACAATATTGTTTGAATATTTTTATAATTCTCGATTGTTAAAGTTCAATAATACTGTTTAGTTTGCTGAGGCTTGTAAGAAAGAATAAAAAAAATAGTAGCCAGGATTTTGTAGCACTTTAAGATTGACAAAATACTTTACATATACTATTTCATTTGATCTTTCATGATTTTCTCATATTTATGCCTGTTATTCAACTACTATACTTTTTTGAAGTTAAATTTTGTGACCTCAAGTTACCTGGATCACTGCAGAATTTAGCACTAGATCAAGTCAGTGTTAAAAACACCAAAAGAAAACATAACTCCTTCAGAGCCCTAGGAACTCAGAAAGCATCTCCCATCATGCTCTTAATCTCCAGTGCTTGTAGGGCTTGTCATACAGCTAGTAGTGGGGGGGGGGGGGAAATCAGTCAACCAATCTACAGGGATAATCCATTATACATGCAATCTTATTTGCATGTATGTTTCCCTAAACGTGTATTCTTGAAAAGCTCACATTGCCAGTATACACATTTTTCCCTGATCTGTTACTCAAGCCAAATATGAATCTCCTTAATGTTGCCTCACATCTTACATGTTAATAGAGCCATGTCACAACAAGAGTGAATGAACCTCAAGGAATATTGTGCATTGCAATATTCTTACCATAAGAATGTCAAAGTAAGAAATTTTTATCGATTATTCTTGGGGTCATCATCACATATCATCTGCATATTACTCTAACCAATGAAAACTAAATATGACATTAGCACAGCAGTAGTAAAAGCTTGAGGGCTGAAGACACCCTGATATACATTCTGGGCATGAAGTGTCCTAAAGAAAGGAATTTAATTATAATGCTTCTGCATAAATCACCATGAGCAATGATATACCAATCACCTTGTCAGTTAGTTTGCTGCATTCAGTTGGTTGGCAAACCAGAGAATTTATGAAGCATTAAACCATGTCACTGTTAGCCAGATTAAACTCACTGTAACATTATACTCACATAAAGTGCTTTGTGCAGGAGATATGAAAAATGTTAACTGAACCAATCTCAGAAGACTGAACAATGAACGTGATATAATGCTAGGGCTGGAAATTGCCACTCTTTTGGCTTAAGCCCATTAAGGCAACTAAAGGACTAAATTTAAATGATGTGGGGGAGGGGAAGTAGGCTTCTAAATGGTAAGAGTTTGTATATGTACTAGATGCAGTGTTCCTGTTGGAGAAAAAGAAGACTTACCTTAACAATTTAACATTTAGATTTAATTCTGAATAATTTTCTTGGTTAGGAACAAAGAATGTGGTGGTCCATTTGCATAAAACACATCAGAGTTCTATGTGCATTAAAAATAGAAAATCACGTATGTTATTGTGCATAACTAAGATGGCAGCATTGTAAGGGAAAAGGAGACCAGTGGTTGGTTGAAGTAGACTTCTTGGGTTTTACAGACAATATATAACATCTTTGGCTGATCAAAGTTGGACACCCCTAAAGCAACATAATATTTACATTTACTTGTGAATTACCTTACAACATTAGAGACAGATTCATAAGTTCACAACAATTAGAAGGGACCTCAGAGACTACCTAATTTAGCCCCTTTATTTTACAGATGAGGAATCTGATAATCAGGGAAGCTCAATGATTTGTACAAGTTCATACAGGCAGTATAGATGAGAAATAGAATTTAGACCCAGGTCTCCTGACATCAGAGTTAGTACTCTTTCCACAGAGGTTCAAAAATCTGATTCTTTGCATGTAATCAATTAAGCAAGCATGCAAGAATTTGTGAGATAATTACAGTGTGTCAGGGACTGTGAGGTGCTAGGGATACAGATATGAAAAACAAACAAGTCCTTATCTCATTGGCTTGACACTGATATTGCAATAGGGGGAATGCATGTGTAGTATTTGCAATAGATCAATCAATCAATTGACAGATCAATGGATGGATGGATACAATGGATGGATGGACACACACACATATATAATATATAAAGGCATTCTAAACTTGGAAGAGAAGGCACTAACATTTGGGGATACTACAATCTCTTGTAGAAAGAGACCTTTGAATTGAGTTTTGGACATGACTGAGGATTCCAAGAATCAGAGAGTTGAGGAAGGTGAGCATTCTAGGGATGCGGAATGTCCAATGCAAAGACAAAGGTATAGGAAATGGAGCATCAAGTGGGAAAAACAGCCAGTAGTCCAATATAGCTGATCTGTAGAGTGTGTGGGCAGGAGTAAAGTGTAAGAAGGCTAGAAAGGTAGTATGGGAACAGGTTCAAATGATAAAAAAAAGCTTCAAATGATAAATAGAAAAGTTTATACTGATTTTTAGAGGTGATAGGGAGTCGTAATCCATTGAGTGAGGTGGCTGACAGGGAAGATGTGATAATGTTAAGACTTGTGGTTTAGGAAAAAAACCTTTAAACAAAGGTATTGAGGATGAATTGGAATGCACGAGAGTGGAGTCAGGCAGATCAATTAAGAGTCCATTAAAATCTTTCAAGTGAAAGATGATAAGGGCCTGAATTGTGGTGACATCTCTATAAGTGAACAAAAGCAGAAGTAGATGAGAGATGTTGAGAATATCAAAAACATGAATCTTGGCAAGAAATCTGATACATAGGGTGAGGAAGAATGAATGAGGAGTTAGGAATGACACTGACCTTTTAAACCTGTGCAATTAGAAGATTGGATGTGCCCTGGACAGAAATAGGGAAGTCCAGAAGTGGTACAGACTTTGGTGAAAAGATAGCATAATGAGGCCTATGATGCAAATAATTTATCTTTGCCAACTCATCACATGTGATCACTCTGACCCACCAAAAAGAAAAGGAGGAATGAGGTTCTACTCCATTACTGCCCCAAACACAAAAGTGGTGTCACTCTCCCATCCCCTCTTCTCCCCCAAGGGTACCTAACTCTAGCCATTTTTTATGGAAGTGGTGGGGAGAGAGAGGGAGTTAGTATGTAAATATGCTTAGGAATTTTTGGCTGCATGACTGCTGGTTCAGTTGTCCATGCCATAGTTTTGTTATAAATGTTCTAATGACCACATGCCTGGTGGATGAGAGAAGCTAGGCTGAAGAGAGAATACTAGGCTGAAATTTTCAATTTTGCAACTTCTACACATTGCCCCTGATTCTGCCCTCTGGGACCAATCAGTGTAAGTCTGTCTAATCTCAACAAAGAGGAAAATAGATCTTTATAGAACTGTTACTACATCTGGTCTATTTTGTATAAATTTTTTCCCTATTAGACTCATCTAAAAATGCTCTTGGGATAATCTATCTCAGTTGTGTCGTGAGCCAAGCTTTCAAACTCATTTATACATTTTTTTTTCATTTTATGAGACAGTAGTGCTCAAACTCTAATATTTTCCAAATAAGCTTGTACTCCAAAACAGCTTTGTGCAACACTGACACATTTCTGATCAGCAAGACCAAGTATTTCCTGGTTGGTATGGTTTTCAGACTCTTTTGTCCCCTGAAGATTGTTGACGCCAAAAAAGAGGTTTTTTATTGATTAAAAAAAACATCAACACAGACAACCACTATTTGCCAGGAAAAGCAACTGCTAAATCAATCACCACAAGTAAGAGAATACAAAAAGTGCCTTAGCTATGAAATGCTTGATGACCAGTTTGCCACATTAATAAAGGGAAGGAAAAGGTAAAAGTGGTAAGTATAAATTTGGTTTAAAATATTATAAAGGAATGGGTTGAAGATTGCGAGTAGTATCATTTCATAAACCAGGAGTAAAGGTATAAAGAAAGTTCATATAAAGTTTGGTTAGAGGCTAAATTAATTCCAATCAAAATACATATCTTTGGGGCAGCTACATCATTCAGTGGTTAGAGCACTGGGCTTGGAATCAGGAAGACTCCTCTTCATGAGTTCAAATCATGCCTCAGACCCTTAGAAGTTGTGTGACCACAGGCAAGTCACTTAATACTGTTTGCCTGAGTTTCTCATCTGTCAAATGAGCTAGAAATGGAAGTGGCAAACCACTGCAGTATCTTTGCCAAGAAAACTTCAAATGGGGTCACAAAGAGATGGGCATGATTGAAATGACTGAAAAACACAGCAATATATGTTGATGATTGCATATGATTTTAAGTCATGAAATGGAAAAGTCTCTGAAAAATTAGAAGTCACCCAAAGAGCATGGGAGTAGTCATGAGTGGGCTTGTGTAGTTTGCAATATCTTAATCTGTGGGTTCACCTTAATTTAGTGGATTAGACTTCTTATTTGAGAAAACTTAAAAAGGTTAGAGATTGAACTGGGAATTTATAACTAGCTTAGAAGCAAAGTATATATATATACATATATATATATATATATATATATATATAGTAAAAATATACTAGGGTAATCGAACAAAATACAGCTATATACAGGATAAAATTTCAAAATGTTTTAGGGGAAAATATCAATGCAGTATGTGACAGGGATTTTGTAGTTGCAAAACATAGAAAATCATAGTCTGTAAAGAATTAAGATTCTGGGTCACTCAAAGGATATTAGAGTGATACAAAGTGAGCATGAGTAGGTTAAAGCCTATTACCTACTTATGAATTGCTTGATAGCAATGATGTTAAAAAATACCTTGAAAGAAATTGATGACTGGAAAAGGTGGTTGTCCTTCATTTAGTAAGAAAAGAGGAAGTATGTTTATCCTGTGTACTCCTTTTGGCCCCTCCTCAATGTCAAGTGATCTAGAAAAAAAGCCCTTTACACATTGAGTGCACCCTACCTCTGGAGCAAATATTCTTTTTTGGAGGACTTGGGCCAGAGTCACTCAGGGCAAGGTATAAGTAGGTTTTATTCTATGCCTTTGGAATGATTATTCACATCTATTATATCACAGATCAAAGCATCAAAGCAAAGTGTCCTATGTCTAGAACCCTTCCTTCTAGACCCACTCAACCACCTAAGTACAATAGTGGAGGAGATCATCATCAGATGGTAGTTTATTTAAAAATATGTTAGGTTTTCAATTGACTGTATTCTCATTAGGAGACAGCATATATTTTTTCAAGCATAGGTCGATTTATAACCACAGCTCAGGGATGTTGTAGAAACATTTCATTCATCAGGTTTAGAAGTGTTCTTTTGCTACTTAGATTCTAAGTTCTATCATCCTTTTAACTCTCTTCATTTCTCTCTAGTATAGAGATAATGCATTTTATACAGTTTTTCTTGTTAACTGCATCGCTTATCACTCCCCCGCCCCAACACTGTGACATCCAACTGGGCTCTTAATAACTTTGTTTTCCTTTGCAAATGCATACATAGATCTGTCCTCTGAAGATTATCCTCCGAAGCTTGCACTCACATGCATGTGTCGCCCTCCCCACAACATGCACAGATAATACTGATAAAAGAACAAACATTAGCACAGACCATCAGTGTTTCTGAGGGAAAACTGACTGATAAATCAATCAAAGCTCAAAAAAATGTCATAGGCATCAAATGCTTGATGATCACTTTGTCAAATTGATACATGGCAGGGAAATGTAATTCCCTAATGGCCTAAGAGCATAATTAATATGCTTCAATACTTTAAGAAGTCCATGACTTTGAACATTTGGATGGGCCTTCTGCCAAGACATTACATATTACAACTCCTCCATAATTAATTAGACAATATTATGAAATTTGTTGTCCATAAAGAACTAAAAACTTTGTGGTAAACTTTCTGGTGATGAGTCTTTCCAAACTTATTCTCTTCCACCCTTTAACCTCCATAGAGTGACATCTCACTAAGCTGGTAACAAATGCATTTCTTTTGCTAGTATAGACACGGAGTAAATGTAATTTCACAATGGGAATGAGCTCAGATGACGTGCAGTCAGTAATCTGATTCATGCCTCAGGTCTTTACAGCTTTGTAGGCTCTGCTGGACCTTGGAAATTCCCTGAAATATCCTTTGAGAGTCCAGAGTTACCTTTATACCATGAGGCAGAAAGGGAGAAGAATTTATATAGAAATGTAAAATGGTAGCATAATCTCAGAAGAAAATAGTAAAGATTGCCTAATATAAAATTTAAGACATCATTGTGAAGGATTAATGTACAAAAAATTATATTTACTATCTAATTGAAGAAAGTCAATGACACAGAAATTGAGTTCATAGCCCAGAAGACTAGTGTGCAAATTCTGCTTATGTTTCCCTTAGCTTTGTTTCCCTTAGCAAGTCATTTTAACTTCTGAGTGCCCCAAGAAAATGCTCTAAGGACTATTGCATTACAGGGCCAGCAATGAGCTTTTTATATAATGGAGGCATTCTTCTAACCAGAATTCCTTATATTAAACATATGTGAACCTGCTTCTCTGATTGGAAATTTTCTTGGTGAGGAATACAATGTAAAATTTACACAAGTAGACATACATCCCTGGGTCAAAAAAAATCTTTAAGCTGAATGTCTGCTCTTTCTGGGGAGTTCGGAAATGCACCACTGCCATATTAAAGAATGAAGAAAATTCTCCTTTCCCAACTCCATGGTTTCTCCTACCCACTTTAGAGTCACTTATCTAGAAACTGGCAGCCCAAGCAAATGAAGCTACCAGTGAATCGAGGTTCCTCTGTCACTTTCACTTGAGTTTAGGAAAGACTCGATTTTGATGGAGCTGTCCTTGTCTGACCCAGACAATGATTGACTGAGTGTTCTGCTCAGGGGACAGTGAGGTCCAAACCCAACCAATGCCCTATTTTTGCAGTCACCTTTATAAATGCAACAGAGGGAGGAAAGGCAATATCCCAGCTTTCTACATAAATGGAAGAATTGCCCAGAAAGATTTATAACAACCAACTCCGTACCATAGGAGGGAGAAAATCGGGCTCATTATAAATGATTTTTGTGCTGTATTTGTCTTCTTAATGACTCTAAGATTTAACTATATTTTGACATTTATTTGTTGTAGAGTCACACCTTTATCTAGTCCTGATTTTTAAAACCAGTAAAAGCTATCTAGTGTGTTTTGGGCTCATTTGCTAGAGCTGTTGAGATAATGTCAGCTAGGTTTCTTCCTCAATTGCTTTCTTATAAGTAAGTTTTTAACCTTTATGTTGGTAGCTTGTTTTAAGTTTTATACAGCTGTTTTTAAAAAGAGTTGCCTGAGCGCCACATCACAAAAAGAAACAACAAATATTGCCCCATGTCTAAGCCCTTATAAGTGAAGCAAATATTGTGTTCACCTGAGGGAAATTGGTTTGTTTTCTTAAGTTATTTAACAAAATTCTAATAATTAAAAAATACAAGAAAATCCCTTATTCCTAGCTGTATTGTCTGCTGCATTGAAATCAACTAACTGAATCCCAATTAAACTGTATCTGTTTGTTCTTGGTTTTTGGAAGCAATCTGTCTTTGACTCTACTTTTAGGAAAAAAGAGGCAAATTACAAGAAAAGATGTATATGATGGGTTTTGTTTTTAAATGTAGAGAGATACCTGCAGTGTTTCTGGAATAAATACAGCCACCAAGACTAAGTTTAATACGCAGCAGAGCTGTCCTAAATCCAGAAGTATCCTGAGAGGTGTAGACTAGAGAAAGTCAAGTTTTGCAGACAGAGGGATTACCTGACTTTCACACCAGGATGTATCAAATTGAAAAAAAAAAATCACATCAGAAAACTGCAAAGTGGAGTCACAAGCTAAAACAGCATCTAGCAGGTATCAAGGAGTCATGTATCAGGGTAGGGCAGGAACTGGCAAAAGCATTATCTAGGCCTTTGAGCAAAGGCTTGTCTTTACAGACAATAAATAGGGCTATTGTTCTACCCAGTGCCAAGGTAGATGGATGTGACATTTATATAGAGACTAACCCTCTGACCTCATGAAGGTGTAATGAGCCAGATGAATGCTTCAAATAATGACTCAACAGGCTTTGCAGTATCCTCTATCACCAAAGAAAGAATCTTTTATGTTTACTACCTTGGACTTCCTAAAGCTGGAAAGGAGCTGTTGCCTTTTAGAAATATTTTCCAGAAGAGTGGAGTTTTTCTAAAAGGGGCATGAGAGAGAGCAGTTCTGGTTAGTCATGAGTTAACTAGAATTAAATTGTCCAGAAAAATAGCATTCTGGCTAATCAATCAAAGCTTAACTGTAGTACTTCATGGTAATACCTCGAGCAAGCTTCATAAATATGGTGAAAGATTAGCAATGGCCTGGTTTGTGGGTAGTAATTTAGCAGTAGCTGTAAGACAATTTTGAGGAATTCAAGATGAGAGTCATTAAATTTTTATAATTAAGAATATTAAAATCCTCAGCACAACAATCTCATGAAAATAAACTGAAAACGAATTGTAGACATTAAGGAATAAAAAACCTGCATTTGCAGGTGATACTCAATGAAAGATAAAAGGGTGTACAATAGAGTCAACCTCATTTGCTAATTATTCACCACATTACTATCTCCTGCTGATTTCTAAACAGATAATTTCTCTGTAATGGCTTTACAACAATTAGGGCAATTTCCAGGACAATTTTGAATGGAGCACATTTTTGAATACTGGGTTTTGTATTTACTGTCACTTAAATGAGTTCCACAGAGATAGGTGGCGAATACTGAAATTCCTTACAGTAATAAGTTTTGTCTGTTAGGCTTAAGCTCTAGTGATTTTTGAGGGAAGTATAGAAGATGCAGAGATATCTAGAAATGGCTAAACTTTTAGAGTGATAAAGAAATCATTCTAGTAGGCAGCTTCCATTTCTGTCCCCTTGATTCCCCTTAACTTTGACATCTGATACTAGAAATTTAATAGTCACAAATGAGTCATTCTTTTAAATCAAGGAAGCAAAATTTGGGGATGACATAGATATAACTAGCTGCTAAAACTTATTCCATCATATTCTATTTCATACATTATCTATTCCAGCCAAAATGGTCTATTATCTGTTCCCTGACCTTGGGTTCCAAAGAGATGATTGCATCTTCTCCTCACCTCAATTTTTAGAATCCTTTAGTTTCCTCAAAGCTAAATTTAGTTACCACCTCCTCCAGGAAGTTTTTTTTTTCCTGATCACCACTCCACACCCAAATTATCTGTGTTTTCAATCTCCTTAAATTACCCTACATTTGCCTGTCAATGTACAGCATATGTGGTAGTTCTTCCCCACTTCTCCTAGCTCCCCAAGTAAAAGGACTGTTTTATTTCTTAAATTTGTTTCTGCAAATAGAGAAGTGCCACTCAAAGTTTTTCACTACGCTTGTTGTTCAGGACTGTGATTTTGTTGGTTTAAGTTGTTCCCAATTGAAAACTTCCTCTACTACAACAAATTGACAACCCACCTGAAACATTCTTAGAGTTACCTCTAAATATGTTGCCCAGGGTCTCCTTGTGCAGAAGTGGGACTTGACCCCATTCTTGTTGACTCTGATGCCTACCCTCTTATGTACTGTACCATGTTGCTACTTGCTTTCCACACACCTAATGAATATACAGTTTGAATTTATTTAAAACTAATTTATCTAGAGGGTGAGAATTCACAACTACATGTAAAAATTCCTAACTCTAAAAAGGATATAAATTGGTAATAGAATGCTAAGTAAATGCTAAGTAAAGCTAATTTCCAAAGCTGACTTCTGTCTCCCTTGTATGGTCCCTTTCCTAGCTACTCAACCCCACTCCAATATGTCAGGCCACCTCATGTTCTCTCTCTACATACTCTTAGGAAATAATCTGATGAATTAAAATCCTATGAGGAGAAGGTAAATAGGAGAATAATGGACCATCTCATCCCTCCTGAAATCCCTTCTGGCCGACATGGCATACTCTGTGTCTTAGTCAGATACAAGGCGACAGTCTCTCAGTCACCTTCCTTTATTTATAGGAAATGCCTATTGGATCACCACACCATTATCATTTACATTTGAACTATTCTCTAGTAAGTGAGGAGCTGAGTTGTAAACACCCTTTCAATACATTTGAGTTAATAAAGCTGCTACACTGACCAAAAACAAAAAATAAAAATGGGCAGAGGGTAGGCATAAACATTTATATAGTACCTACGGTGTGCCAGGCACTGTGCTAAATGCTTTTTGATTTTTTTTTAATTTCATTTCTTCTTCACAACAATCCTGTGGGACAAGTGCTGTTATTATCATTCTCATTTTACAGTTGAGGAAACTGTAAAATACTTGAAGCATAAAAATTAAATGACTTGCCCAGGTTCACACAGGTAGCAAGTGTCTGCAGTCAGATTTGAACTTCTGTCTTCCTGATTCTAGGCCCAGCATTCTATCTACTGCACCACCAGCTGCATCTGGTTTAAAATAAGTAAGCGAAAACTGAGTCTCCCTCCCTCCCCCTCATTTGTGTCTAAAGTAATGTCTTATTATTGTCTACTTCAGATAAAAGAGAAAACCAAGATAAATTATTTGATGTGCTTACTCAATGCTGAACTTGAATGGTAGACTGATGGCCCAGATAGTATAACAAGAACAAAGACATTAAAAAGCTACTTTTTATCATCTAATTTGATCCTGCTGACAACTACAAGGGCAGCTGCGTAGCACAGCTTATAGAGTGATAGGCCTGGAGTTAGGAAGACTCATCTTCCTGAGTTCAAATCTGACTTCAAATGCTTACTAGCAATGTGACTGTGGGCAAGTCACTCAACCTCTGTTTAACTTAATATACTGGAGAAGGAAATGACAAACCACCAGCACTTTGTCAAGACAAATGGACAGTGTGGTCCATGGGGTAACTAAGCATAAGACACAACTAAATGACTCAACAACAACACAACTGAGGCTGAGAGAGATTGCTATTTAGCAATAGTCATACACACAGCTTGGGCATTCCTGTCACCAAGTCCGGCACTCTATCTACTCTACTAGTACTAGTACATAGCCAATTTGCAGCCAGGTAGAGCTGTTTGAGTTTATCCTCTGTAAATGTAGGATGCATTAAAATTATGTAGTTTACTATGTTATACACCATCATGATCGTGTCTTCTTCAAAGATACATCAGCTGGTTTTCCCTTCATTCTTTCATACTGGAGTAATTGTGGTGTGTTTCCTCGACAGAGTTCTATTCCAACTGTTTATTATGGCATGGAGGTGACCCTGATTTCAGAATGCTTTGCCAGTGGATCACAAGCTTCAGAAGGTTATATTCCATCATGATTGTGGCTTTGAGTAAGGTCTTGGTAACAAACCACGCACCAAATTAAGTATAGAATCTCATAACCAGTGGTCTGGTCTTTGGTGATGAATACCTTCACCATGGCAACTTAGGAAATAAAGAAAAGTTTGAAATGGCATACTATCCTGTGAAATCCCCTTTGTCTCCATAATGAGAGTGGCAAAGTAGAAGAAAAGTTGGCAGAGTGTGCTGTCTTTCATGATCTTTGGATTGTCTGTGAACATTGACTTAGCTGTTGGCAGAATGTGCATCCAGTAACTAGTAATTTGTTGCATTATAGTTGAAAGTGAATTATATCATAGTTGATATTCTCACTATTAATAAAACCACATGTCACAAACCAAATAGAAGGATTGTTCCCAAGCTCTCCTTGAGGAGGCAAATAAGAGAGTTAGTGGAATTAGTTTTATCAGATATATAGAGGTAATAAGAAACATTATTGCAATGTGTTATTGGTCATTTAAAATGTTCTGATCTGCTTTTGGTTTCCTATACTTCATAGGCAAAACTTACTGTTAAATCACACCTTTTTGTGATTTGTGTTACTATTTTGTAGTGGCATCTTGCATTTTAAGTACAGAAGTACATATTACAAAAGAGGCACTCAGCAGTCCATTCCACATATTGGGCTATGATAATATGCTTAATTTTTTTTTTTGGAACCCTGGCGAATATTGCTTGATAGAGCTTGAGGCCTTCACAGCATTATGAGCTGCTGCTGCTAAAATCGTCTTTTTTTGGATTATATTTTTTTAAATAAAGAAAAGCCTCCTTCCTTCCAAGGAAAGTCATATTTTCCCTTTTTCCAGGACTAGGCCTTTTAATCCTGAAATAATATCATGAATTGATTTTTTAGGTACATCATTGGCTAAAATTGATATTTATACTAAAAGTGTTATCTCTCAATTTCACAAAAATGGACAACAAGGAGTTTGTTTCTGTGGAACATGCTACCTAAAATGGAGATTGTTCTTCAAGGCGTGTAGTCTTTTATCTCAGCTTTTATCATCGAAGTGATTATGATGATATAGGTTTCAGCTGGAAGGGAAGAAGCCTTGAAAGCAATCTATACCATTCATTTTTATCTTCTGAACACATTTCTAATCCTTATGTTATGATTATATATATATATATATATGTGTGTGTGTATGTGTGTGTGTGTGTGTATGTGTGTATATATGTATACATACATACAGGCACACATGAGTTTTTAAAGTATCTCCCTGAAATTGAAATTTTGGCTAAGAAATCTGAGAGCCTCCCATGTGTCTCTGCAGGCACTGACCCATGGGATTTTTTTTTTCTCCCTTTAGCTTCCTTCTTCTTTAATAATTCCTCAGTAATCTTTCATACTCAATTTCTGCCTTATATGCCTGTTAAATGATTGGTCATGGTTTTGTTCCAGTTTAATGTCCAGACTCAGTTTCAATATAACTTTCTTACAGGTTTTATTTAGCTCCAAGGAATCCCACTTACCCACCTCCTTTCCCTGACTCTAACAATGATAAGAACACTTAAAGGTCAGAGAAAATTTTCCTAGCTTTTTAGTCTCATGGATAAGCAAGCCCTTTGGCAAAAATATAACATCTAATAGAAAAATGATATATAGAAAAATCTTATAATTATGTGATTAACTTTATCCCTATTTTCATCTGATTCCACTTAATAAAGATGAAGCGATGAAAACATTTAATTTTAAAGCCGAAGTATTCTTGACTGGGATTAAAAATGACCTAGAATTTTTTTTAAACTGCATATCTCTTACTGGTTCTTTCTTTATATCCTCAGCACTTAGCATGGTGCCTGGCACAAAGTAAATATTTATTTACTAGCTCAATGGCTTTTCAGACCTTTTTGTCTTTCCTGTTACAAAGCTACCCATCAGAATCCATCTGAGACTCTAGTGAGGCAAAAAAAGAAAATATTGTGAAAGAAAGGGGGTAGGAATCATTCAAGTGTACACATAAGACTATTATAATAATTTTCAAGGTAATAAACAATCCTCCCAATTGAATTGGAGGAATTGGTTGCCTTTTAAATATAATGAACTATATGTTCACCCTACTTATTATACCAAATCTTATATTTAGCAAATTCATTTGAGTACTGACTTATAAGATATAGTTCTCTTGGGGAGAGTCAGAAGAGGGATACAGTTAAGCAGCATTAGCAAAATGGCAAGGTGTCTTAGGAGATAGAAAGATAGCCTTTAAAGCATGGAAAACCCAGATTCAAATCCCACTTTGATACATACTGATTATGTGATCCTAGGAAAGTTAACTAATTTCTCGGGGCAAAAGAAAACTCTCTAAGATTATAAGTTCTAGAAATGATAACTCCTTCTATTGGTAGGAGTTCCTTCTTATGGGATTTTCCCATACCACTGAAATCAAAGGAATATTCACTATGCTCCTATCCAACCCTGTACAATCCTATCCCATCCTATCCATGTGTGTGTGTATGTGTATGTATGTGTATAGACACCTATGTGAATATGGATTAAAACAGTCTGGAAAAATGCAGAATAAATGTTACAATATTTAATCCTTTATTAAAGCCACATTGAAGTCTATTAAACATAAGCTATTCCCTTTCTGTCTTTATTCCTCATGGTACTGAGCTACCAAAACTCCTTGAATAGAAATTAAATCAGCTTATTGATGGTTCTGAATTTCATATTTATGAATGGTGAAAATATTTCATGAATGCTTAGAGAGATACAAAACATAGAAGAGTTACTTAATTTTCTGTTATAGTTTTGGTAAGGCATATTTTTGAGAGGCAGGGTGTTATAATATATTGTCTCCTGATTAAGGAAATCTTTGCAAATCAGTTTAGTGTTATTTTTACTTGAAATGCATTTAGAGTTCTCTTCCCAACGCATTCTGTTACATTGAACTCCCTACCTGCAAACCATATGCCTTCATGGTCCAAATGTTGTAATTGCCTTTACATTTTTAAACCTTAAACTTTGAATCATTTGTACTTGCCCTGGTCAGCATAGAGAAGTCATCCAGATGAATTTAAAAATAGTAAAATCTTTCATCATTCTACGTCTCTTAACTGTATTCTTAGGCCCATGATGCATTGATTTCTATGTGGTGGTGTTCATTTTTTTTTGGTACAGTGAGATAGCTATTTTGTAATCATTCAGTAGAGAATTATTCACCACTTGCTTTATGCAAAGTAGGATGCTAGGTAGGGCACTCTATGGATACAAAGAAGAGTAAAACATTACCTAGCTTCATTGATCTTACTTATTGTATAGTCTGATATAATGTAGATCATTCTCACCTAAATGGTACAAGGAACTTGAATATTTCTTCTAGTTTTCTCTGGCATTTATACACTGTTTTCACAATTCATACAGGGACATTTCACAAATAGCTGTCATATAAAATATACTGTAAAAGTGCAGTAGCAGGAAACAGAAATGGTATGTGAGTGCAGAGAATGGAGAGATCTTTGCCAAATGTAAACAGGGAAGGTTAGTGGAGGATATGACATTTGAGCTGCAAAGACAAGTAGAAATTAGTGGAAAATGTGCCACTGGGAAAGGGCATTCCACATGAAACAAGAGTGTGATAAAAGATACGGAGATGAGAGTTCACAGGGCATATTTGGAAAAAAACTATCAAGTGATCCCATTTGGATAAAAGAGTAAGGACATGAGCTTGTAAAGCTAGATTTGGAATCTAAGAGAAAACAGACTTCAATACCAGATACAAAAGTTTGAATTTTATTTAGTAACTAACAAGTAGCTATTGAATATTTTTGAAGAACATGATCAGTGATGTATGTGTTCTGAAAGTTCATTTCTTCAGAACTTTGTCCATATTGGTGTTTTCCTTTACATTTTTAATTTATCCTTTCTCATTTGTCTTAGAAATATATTATCTCACCTGTGTCAAATTATGAAAAAAGTAAACTTTAAAAGATACTTTAATCACTTTTTAAAAATTAATCAAACAGTGAAAATAATTTTGTATGATTCTGAGGTTTTGCATCTTTGTAACTTTCAGTTATAGATGGTTTCTCTGCTATTCCCACAAAGAAAAGGAAGGGAAAGTATATTTCAGAGTGAGTTTGTGTAATGGTAATTAGGCTGGGACTTTTTTGTTTTCTCTTTTAGAATGCTAAGGTAATCAAGTACATTTGATTAGTCTTGCCTTTCCAAAGTAATGGCAAGCAAAGTGGGCTTTCTGTTGTCTTTTGTTTCTTTGAATGAATCAAGTCTTTGACCTGCTTGAAAACAAGAAAGCCTGGTTCACATAGGTTTGAGTCACATGATTGTGACACCCTCTGACTCTGAGAAGGGTATATAAGATCTGAGGTTGGCATTTTGTTTTGGGGCTCTCATTTGCTGGAAGAGTGTCATGTGATTTGACCAGATGAGACTATCCGTAGTCATTGTTAAGCGATCCCCAGCTTTGGAAACCCAGATGTTGGTGCTTCTCTTTTTGGTAACTGTGTATGTGATGTCTTGATCAGACAAAGCCTGTTTGTTGATCTGTTTGTAGTTTCTGTTTGTATTTGCTCTGAAGTTCAGGATGCTGACTTTTTCCCTTGAACTAACTGAATGATGTATGTATGTTTGATTAAACTGAGATTCTTAACCCCTTAAAGTTGCTTTCCTTAGAAAAGTGGATCAAAAGAACATGTGCTAGCAGCCCTCCTGCATACTGGTGTCATTGGTCTTTCACCCCCACAGCAGCTGCTAGCAACATTGTTGTTACAGTTTGTATCATTCAAATTACGTTCACATAAGCCAGTTTCCCCTTTAATTCCATGGCATTTTTGAAGGGGAATATGGGAAGAATCTACATTTTATTCAGCTCCTGATGTAGTTGCAGAGTAGATAAAGCTATGAACTTGGAGTCAAGAATACTTGGGTTAAAAATCAATCCTCAGAAACTTAGGATGTTTGTGACTCTAGGTAGGTCATGTAACTGTCCTCAGCCTCAGTTTCTTTCTTTTTTAATTTTTTATTTGTAATTATTTTATTTTAAACTTAAATACAAAATAAGAAAAGAAAAAAAAACACTTCCATGTGCATAGCAGAATGTGAGAGAAGATTCAAAATATACAGAAATAAATTTCCTTTTGAAGAAAGTCTGTATAACAAATACTATGCATTGTGTTGAGAGCTATCCACCTTTCCTTTGTTTCTTTTTAAGTTTTCTTTTGTTCTTTGCTCTCAGCCTCATTTTCTCAGCTGTATAATGAATATAACAATAACACACTACACTGGGCAGTTGTTAGAATATAATAAGCTAGACTCAATAAAGCACTATGCCAACATGAAAGGCGATAGACAGATAGAGAAAGATATAGATGATGATGAACATTGCAACCCATCTAACTAACATATCTAAGTTTCTGGGAGTTTCTTGAGACACATAAAAACAAAGTGTCTTGTCAATTTAAATAGGTAGCAAGTCATAGAGACAGAATTTGCATTCTGTGCTTTCTGACTCAGTCTTTTTTTTAAAATTTATTTTTAATATGTTTAGTTTCAGCATTGATTTTCACATGCGTTTGAATTACAGATTTTCTCCCCATTTCCACCCCCCCCACTCCAAGATGGCACACACTCTGG
>CM053623.1:76807696-76842785 GCA_028646595.1 Phalanger gymnotis | reverse complement strand
GGGGGGAGGGCAGACTGGGGAACAGGGCAACAAGAGTGTACGCCATCTTGGAGTGGGTGCGGGTGGAAATGGGGAGAAAATTTGTAATTCAAATGCCTGTGAAAATCAATGCTGAAAACTAAACATATTAAAATAAATTTTAAAAAAGGGAAAAAAAAAGAATCATACCTAGTATGAAGATATGGAATGTGCACAGTGTAGTATAAAATAAGGAAAATTAAGGATAGAGAAAACACTAAAAGGCAAGGTAACCAGGAGGGATCCTAGAGGAGATGGTACCTGAGATAAGCCTTGAAAAATAAAGGAGAATTTGGAAGGTAGAATGAGATGATAGCGTATTCCAGACATAAAGATTACATTAATTTCCAGTCAGTAGATAGAGTATTGAGTTCAAGGAACAATAAGTCTATTTTGATTGGAAGTTAGTGTTCATTAGTTAAATTAGGCTGTAAAGGTGCTTTATGACTAGACAAATGATTTTTAATTATGTCAGATTGAATTGAGCTACTTCACTGTATTAATAGATGCCTATCAAATTGGATGTTCAAAAGAGTCTAAATCAACATCTTCCTTTTTTCCAAACCTTACTAAAATTGTTAGGGAAACACTGTGTTTTCAGTAACTCAGGTTGACAACCTTGTTGTCATTCACAACTCCTTACTTGCCCCACATATACAAACAGTTGATGAAACTTTTAGTTTCTATCAACCAAGTATCACTCACATATGTCCACTTTTTCTTTTTCTTCATATCCATCACTCTAGTTCAGGCCCTTATCAGTTCTTGTCTGGATTATTTCAATGTAATTGGGTTCCCTGCCCCAATCCATCTTCCACATAGATTCCAAAATTATTTTTATAAAGCCTATGTCAATTTCACCTCACTATTCAACAAATTCCAGTAGTTCCTTTTTACCCCAAGGATAAAAAACACAGTAATTTTTTTTTGGCATTTAAATGTCTTCACAGCATGGCTTCTTCCTTTTTTTTTCCAGTATTCTTGCCCTTACTCCCCTCTTGTTGTTCAAATCATTTTTTCAAACCACTGGAGTGGTTTGCAGTTTCCTTCTCCATACTCCCATATTCTCCATACTCCCTTCTACAGATGCTTTTGCACAAACTTTCACCCATGTTCTCCTCACCTGTCTGGTTTAGAATCCCTGGATTCTCTCAAGACTTAGCTCAGATAGTGCTTTTTCCTCTACTCTTCTATTAACTCTTTATCTTGTATACATAATGTAATGTAAGCTACTTTCTTTCTGCCTTTCTTTGTTTTCCTAACATTTACCAAAATTCCAGACAATTGGTAAATATTTGTTGATTGATTAAAGTTCACAGTACTAGCTAAACTCAGTAGGCTCCTAATTCAAAGATATTCCAGAAAATGGCATCCTTTACTTGCCCTTATCTTATATGCCACAGTATACAAGGATGTATATGATTTAAATTAATACTTCTTAACCCAAGTCCATGACATTTAAAAAAATTAATTTTTTGTTATATTTTTTGAGTTTTGAATTATTTTTTCTCTTCTTCCCCACCACACACTGGAGAAGGCCATCAGTTGACACAAACATATAAATATATGTAAAAACATACTGTGCATGCTTCTATTTATCAGGTATTTTTCTTCTGGAGGTAGATAGCATCTTTCCTCATAGGTCCTTTTTAGTTGACTTGAGTATTTATTAGACTCATAATAACTTGTTCATTCACAGTTGTTCTTTGAAAAGTGTTGCTGTTACTGAATACAATGTTCCCTTGGATCTGCTATCATGGCATTTTATTTAAAAATATTATGAGAACTACATTTCAATGCAATTAGTTAACTTTTAAATTCTATATATTTTATTTTACGTATTTAAAAATATTTTTAGAAAAGGTCCAGAGGCTTCACTAGACCATCAAAGAGATCAATTATACACACACACACACACACACACACACACACACGTATGCGCAGTTGAAAATTTCTGCTCTAAGTAGATAGAAACACATTCTTGGGGGATTAGTGTAAAGTTTACCTTAAGCAAAGGATTGATAGTAGGAAGGAGAATGGTATGTTCTGGGGGATGGTGAGGAGATCAGCCAAGATGAAGCATAGGATTTGTGGTAGGAAGGTGTGAGGGAGTCTCATTATTAAAAGCACTGAATATGTGAGAGGGCATTTCAAATTTATTTCTTTACATGATAAGTCTTTTGGGGTTGTAAAATAAGTGATATTATGGAAATGTTACTTTAGGAAGATTAATCCAGTAATGAAAAATGCAATAGAAAATAATAGAATATACTAGAATCATGAGGCCTCTCCCTGTTTAATTCATCCAAAATGAATTAATTTATTCAGCAAGCCAGTATTAAGGAGTTTTCATGTGCAGAATGTTGTGCCAGGATGGAAAACTAAAAAAAAAAAGATACAAATTTCTGACACTACAAAGCCCCTTGACCTGAAGGAGTTTGCAGACCTGTGGGGGAAGAAGACATAAATGTACATAACTATGACAACACACAATATTACATGATGAATTCACAAGCAAGTTGTAAAAACAATGGTCTTTATGAGCTCTCCTGCAAGTGGTCATCTAGCTTATCTTTGAAGCCCCTTAATCATGTAGACTTGGAAGCTTTTCAAGTTAGCACTTTCCGTTTTTAGTATTTTTTCCCCTTGGATTCTACAGAAGCATGAGTATTTTTTAACTATTTTGCATTGTTCTTAGTTCTCCCCACCTCTAACCCACAAAAAGCAAAATAGGTCTCTCTATATAATTCCTACTTAACATGCTCGTGACATTTGCTTATGATTGCCTGTATATTCAAACAGTCTATATGTTTCCTCAAGAGGCAGAAAACTGTTGTCATTCTTATTTTTTTATTCCCGTATAGCACCCAAATCATAGTCAGGACTAAAAATGTATTTAAAAAAGATAGATACTGACTTACAAATTCTCAGGCTTTAGTTTGGGCATCTTGAATTCCTCTATCAGGTTACCTTTTTCATTGCATTAGGGTTTTCCCCTGCAGGAGACTCCTTATGTTCAATAGTTTCTGCCCAGAATGTGGGATGGATCCTAACTGCTGTTCATTTGGCCAGCAGCAAAGCATTGACAGCGTGTTTGTTATACCACCATTCCCTTGTTTATTTATATATTTGTCAGAGAAAACAAATGCAGACTGCAGCTATTTAAATTTCTGGGTGGAAATGCATTAGACCCACAACATCATTTATGTCACTTA
The DNA here is from genome assembly GCA_028646595.1 of Phalanger gymnotis. Classification (NCBI taxonomy): domain Eukaryota; kingdom Metazoa; phylum Chordata; class Mammalia; order Diprotodontia; family Phalangeridae; genus Phalanger; species Phalanger gymnotis. The sequence goes on along the minus strand of CM053623.1, from coordinate 76,839,552 downwards.
AATACATAGATCATTTGGCAATGAAAGTCTCTTTATTGCTTTCTTTTTTGTACTGTTCTCTGTATTGTATTTTAAGTGAATTAATGTATGTAAAATTCTGCAAAGTTTGGCAATGCTTCTTGAATGATGATTATTATCAAAGCTGACAAATTTAAGACTTTATGCATATATTCATGTCACCTCAGTTTCCCCACCTGTAAAAGGATGGAATTGGTCTAGATGTCCTCTGGGTTGCCCTCTACCTCTAAATATAGGATTTTATGATGCTAGATTTAAAATTAAGAAGATGCATTTTGAATCTCCTGTCTCTAGCCCTTTGCAATAGCATCTGAAAAAAATTCATAGTTTTGACCTGTGACTTTCTTACACATCATGTAATAATTGTTCTCTCAGCTTTCTTCCCTAACTCCTTCACCACATTTTTCCTATTACTCTAACTATTGCATAAAGATTATTATATTTATCCTAGCTGCCCCATTTTTCTGAATCTTAACTATTCTGGAATTATATTAAATACCAGCCCTGGTCTCTCTGTTAATGTTCCTACAAGGCCATGAACCATATTTGCTTACTTTTTCATACCTTCAGTAAATAACATACTATATATTTTATATGTGTGTGTATTAAGATAGATAGATGGATAGACGTTAGGTGCTCAGTTAAAATTCATCTTTGATGATCTTAGTGATAATCAGGAGAAAGCCATTAGGTCATGAGTTTTAATCTTGATTCTTCTAAGGATTCATTGTCTCTGGGATGAAATAATTTAACTTCCCCCACTTTTTTTAAAATTTGAATTAACAATTTTTCCAGAAATCAACATTTAATCATTGTTATAGCTAACAGTAATTGCCACTCTCATTTCATTTAAAAAAATCTTAACTCTTTCTTTTTTTCTTACTTTTGCTTCTTCTCTTCCAGGAATTCTTATTGAATTTGTACTCAAGCTATGTTTTTCTTTGAGATTTTGCTTGCGGATGTTCATGAGTCATTTTCTCTTTTTTTGTTTCATTTTTTTTTGTTTTGTCTTAAACATCTCTCTCACCATGATAGATTTTTATGGTAGGAATCTTTTTTTGTTTGCTCCTTCCAACCTACTTTCTCACTTCCCCAGATTCTGTGCACTTCTGGAAGGAAAGTCTGGGCTGGTATAGTTACAATTTTATTGGAAGATTAATAATTGTGTTATTACAGGCACCCAGGGACTGCTCAGGCTGGGGAACTATAAGCCTATACTGTTTGAAAATGGTTTTGTTTAGAGTAAAGTCTGGTTACTGCTCCCTTGTTCTATTCCTGACCTAAGTTTGGGTCTGACCAACAGTAGATTGCTGTTGACTTCAATCAGTATTACTATCAGCCAGCAGGAAAACCCTCCTGATAGAAATGCAAACTTCCCTTTGTTCTTTGATTTAAGCCCTGGTCCTTCCACTGTAGGCTTAAGATCAGGCTAGAAACTGGAAATTAGACCTTGCTGTACTGGTGGCATTTCAGCCACATGACTGTTGCTTGCTTCTGAACATACTCCTTGCTTTCTGAACAGCAATGGGCAGGGGTCTCCTTATCTTACACTGGTACCTTCCTCAGTCTGCCTTGAGTCTGTGACATAAAACTGGTTGTTGTTGTTCAGTCACTTTTCAGTTGTGTCTATCTCTTTGTGAACCCTTTTGGTGTTTTCTTGACAAAGGTACTGGAATGGTGTGGTATTAATGTGATTAAAGATCTTCCCAGCCCATTAATCCCCTTATTAGGTCTTAGGTGGAGCTAGTTAAGGGAAGCTTGATTAGAGGAGGCTTGTTTGTGGGAAGGCCCACACCCTTTTGCTAATCAGATCAAAAGCGTTGTGAAGCCCTCTGGCTCTAAAAAGGGTCTATATAATCTGAGGGTAGCCATTAAGTTCTCTCTCAGAACTAAGGAGAGGATGAAGGCAAACAGATAGCTAGGATTTGTAAATGAGTATTTGTGGGAAGGTCCCAGCAGAGGGGAAGGTTATGGGATGGCTTGGCTCCCTGCTGCAATATTGTGTTTTAAGTTATAATGTTATAATTATAATTACAATTTATAACGAATGTTATAATGTTATAATGAAGTGCTGTTATAATGAAGTGGACTTGCTGGTTTGGGGATATAATTGCCACTATGTTGAATTGAAGTTATTGGTTTTGAGATTTGATTCTCTGGTGTCTGAATAAATGTTTTACTTCTTCTGCCTTCTACAGGGTGTTCTTAAAGTCTGGACACATGGGCAATTGATGGAAATGTGGGGTTATTACATAGAGTTCATATGAATCTTGCAAAGCACATCAATCTTTGCATCACAATTGAATTGAAGATGTTATCTGTTAATATTCCAATTAAATAAATTGTTGTTGAAAATTTCATTCATTTCATTTCTCAAAAATATGCATTTTTGCCTGTGTCCAGACTTTAGGAAGAGCCTGTATATGCAAAGTCTCTTATATTCTGTGATACAGAATTATACAGGCATATTCATGGTCACCATCAATATTGTGACCATATCCTTCTCCAGTTCATTTTACAGATGAGGAAACTGAGGAAAACAAGGTTAAGTGACTTGCCCAGGGTCATATAGCTAGTAAGTGTCTGAGGCCAGATTTGAACTCAGGGATATCAGTCTTTCTGACTCTAGGCCTGGAACTCTATCCACAGTGCCACCTAACTGCCCCTGACAGAACTGATATTGGGTAATAAAGTGGTCAGCTGTCACATTTTACCACATGTATTTGCAGAGGTTGGGTGTGGTGGTAGACGAGAAGAGCTCTAATGAGGATGTCAAATGCCTTATTTGTGTGTGTTGCTAACAGATAGAGATTAAGATGGAGAAAGAAATGAGTGTATGCATATACATGCATATACATATATACATGCACACATGTCTTCTTCCATGTATATTCCTATTCCACATGGGTGCCTCCTTTACCTGTATTCCCTACACAATTTTATTTTTTTTTTATCTCTAGGTCCTTTCCATGTGTTTCCTCTCTCTATATATTGCCTCTCTACTCTAAGTAGTCACATAGAGGAGAGTAAATGTCTGTTCATGAAAGGACTTTTTTCTTGTCATTTATTTTTCTCTTATATAATTAGAGGTAGCATGGTGCACTAGAGAGGTACTCAGTCTCAGAGTCAGAAAGAGTTGGGTTCAAATTCTACCCATGATGCATAGTAGTTGCAGGGAAGTCACTTAAATTATCAGTGTTCTAGGCAGCTTTCTAGTACTGTAAGTTTCAGGAAAAAAAATGATGACCTTCATTGATAGAAAGGGCTTCTTCACTTGGAAGTTCCCAATACCACTGAAATCAAGGACCCAGTGCCTACCCCATCCCAGTATAATTAAATGACTTGTATTCTGAGGAAAGAAAAAAGATAATGGGAACAATTGTTTTATCCTACTTTTTGATGCTCAGATCCCAAAGCACTCTGAGCCCTGATACCTATTTTTAAGCATATAACATAAAAGCCCTATGCTCATGTTTAATAACAGGAATGAAGGGAAACAAACATAGCTCAGCTGGTTCTCTTGCCTCATAGTGGTAGTACAGAGCTTAGTTTCTGTCTTGAACCCAGTTCACTGGAGATATCACCAAGTCTCAGGTCACTAAACTGTAAACTAAATATGGCACACAATCTCTTTTTGTATGGTCTTATAAGCTAAGACTGGTTTTTCACATTTTTAAATAATTTATTTTATTTTATTTAAAATTTTTATTTTATTTATTTTATTTTTATTTTATTTAAAAATGAAAAAAAATTCTTAACTCCTTCCTAGTGTGTGGTCAAAGGCCATAGTTTTCCAATCTCTGATCTAATTCTTTAGATAAGAGATAAGGACATCAGAGAAACTTGATTTAATACAAGGGACAATTTATTAAGAGTTACTATTATGCCCTAAATAATGCTATCAGTCACAAGTGTACTAACAGTTATCTTCTAGTTCATAGGTAGCTAATTCTAGAAAAGATGATTTAAAAGATAGGTAACTCTATAAAAGATGATTGATACCGTTTCGCACTTACAATTTTGTGGCATATTAGATGCTATATCAATATTTATTTACTTAATAAAGGGAAAACACTCTCTGTATTCTGTAAGGTGCATTTGTTAGGATTTCAAAAATTCGTTGATCTTAAAAATATCTCTAGAAAGAATCTTCCATTCTTTTTTCTTGGAATGTAATTCTAGCCCCTTTCCTATCATCATTACTTAGATATTTTGATAGTTATGTGAAGAGATCGATACTGATACTTATGTCAGTGCAGCAGATCCAACCCCCTTTAGCCACCCATCCAGATTTTGTGACTGCATTCCATTTTTTTCCTGAAAATTCTTTAAAAGGGCTCCACCCATTGTGTGGGAGAGTTTACTTATTGATCTTTTGACATTATGTGAACACCAATGCAATGTCCATGCTATTTTTTCCTGGTATATAATCATTTCTCCATATAGTATGCTAATATCCTTTTAAAAATTATATCCTTCTTCCAAAAACTACTTTGTTCACAGTGACTTTTTCCAGCACCATTGATATCAGTGATGTTTACAAGGCCAAATAGGTCACCTGAATAAGAAAACAAAGATAGGGCAAAAATCCGCTTGACTCGACTTAGCAAAATTTGTAATATCTTCTCTCACCAGACCATTGCAGTTAATTATGCTGATTAAGAGCTCCTTAAATAGAAGCTTGTGAAGATGAGAAGTGATATTAATGTTATTAAAACTTGGCACAGTATCTGTGAACTTTACCTCAGTTAGACTGTGCAAAATGTGTTCTTACCTTGAAAAATTTATAGGGTCCACTGTCTACTCTCCTCAAGGGACTTGAACTACTGCTCCCCACAGATTGGAAATAAGTGATTGTACCGCTGCAACTAAGTGAGGAGAAAATGCCCTTGAATTGAGGTTCATGTTGTAGATATCCTTAGAGAATTTATGTATTAGGCTTTGAAAAAGTTGTTCTGTCTTCTTTGATTTATGAAATGTTATTCCTCAGTGTGATACTGAGTCCTATAGACAACTGAGAAAATATGAAAACACATTATGAAGACAGACTCCCTTAAGTAAATTATTTGGGTTGAGAAAATCTTCTAGATCATAAATAATATTGTCCTTTAAAGAAATATTGGGTGCAATTGGTGTCCAATAGATGAACGTATTGGATTTTCTTCTTAACAATGAGTAGTTTTCCCTGGCAGACATAAGACCCATCAGTGACTAATCCATAGTCACTAGATTCTCAAAAAAAAAGGTTTAAAAAAGGAAAGCTGTGGAATTATTATATTTTGTCCTTATTGTTGTTCAGTCATTTCAGTCATGTCTGTCTCTTCCTGACCCCATTTGAGAGTTTCGTGGCAGATACTAGAGTGATTTGTCATTTCCTTCTCCAGATAATTTTGCAAGATGAAGAAGCTGAGGCAAACAGGGTTAAGCGATTTGCCCAGTCACAAAGCTAGTAAGTGTCTGAGGCCTGACTTGAACCAATAGCTCCTATCTTCCACGATTTCTATCAGAATCAAATGAAAATATTTGTAAAGTGCTTAGCACATAGTAGGAGCTATAACTGAGTTGTTATTATTATCTTTATCATTATTATTTTCTATACTATTGTTTCAATCTTAACTCAATTATCAGAAACCTATGGCTGTGAATCTTAGTATTTTACTATTTGATTGAATAGGCCAAATTACAAAACAAACCAATTTGGTTTTGTGCTGACCTTCACTGTATTTCTTTCTATCTTGATGACTCTTCAACTCCCCAGTCTCCATATACGATCATGTTCATGCTGTTCTCTAGCTATCCAAAGCCCCTCTATTAAAGAGAAGTCTGCCCTTTAGTTTCAATATTTGTTCTTCCCTTCTTCCTCACTGCAAAAACATTTCCCAATATGCAAGTTCTTAGCAGTTGTCTGTTAGCTTTGGGATCATGAGCAAATCCTCCCCTTCTCTTAGCCTCAGTTTATTCATTTGGAAAATTCTTTCACTGTCTAGTTCATAGGTACTCTGTGAGGAAAGTGCTTTGTAAGCAATTAACAGTGATGGACTCTTGCTACTATTATTAGTATTTATGGTATACAAGATGGATAAGAGTGTATCTCTTCCCTCACTAAAAGAGTCCTGGACTCTGCTTAGAAGTAGGAACTGAATTAATAGCTAAATGTTTGATATTATATAAAAAAATAGATAACAGTAATATGTGAAGGAGAGTTAATACTTGTCTTCCCGCTATGTGAATTTGTATTTTGAAAGAAGAGATCATTAATCCAAATTAATAGATAATGAGGGAATTTTTTGGATGTGTTCAGGTTTCTTAACCCAAAGCTCTATACACTCTTTTACCTAACCTACTACAGCTAAGCATCAGTTACCCACTTTGTGATTGTTTCTCTATCCTGAGAATCTCTAACCAAATTAGGGATGAGGAGGATAAGGAGAGGGAAGGAGGGAAGGAGGGAGAAAGGGAGGGAGGGAGGGGGAGAGAGAGAGACAGAGAGAGACAGAGACAGAGACAGAGACAGAGAGAGAGAGAGAATAAATATATATGTATATATGTGTGTGTATGTATGTATATGTATATATATATAGGCACCTAAAATTGAGAACACTAACTCAAACTATGAATCTGCGTACTAGAACGCCTTCTGTATGTGCTAAACATTGCATAAAACATAGAAACAGCATGCCATCTGTCAGAATCACTGAGATTGAGACAAAAAACCCCAAGTTTTGTCACTCTCAGAAAACAGTTTGCTTCCGTTTTAGGATACAGGCAATGACTTGATACCAGAAGGTAAGGTAAGGGTTTAATGTATTTAATCAGTCTAGATGATTTTAATAGAAGGGCTCTACTTCTGGATTATTTTACATGTAAGAGATGGAAAGTAATACAATAAAAACAGCACTGGATTTACATCCAGATAACATGAATTCAGATCCTTGTATGGCCTCTTAATATATGGATGATATTTAGCAAGACATCTTATCTCTCTCTTAGCCTTAGTTTATCTCTAAATCAAGGATAGTGGACTGGTTAATCCTCCATGGTCATTCCAGGTTTAAATTTATGATCCTATGATTCCAGTGAATCTTTGAAGACAAGTTCAGTATCAATTTGAAATTTGGGCCCTGCTTAGTTTTATTTTACTCAAAATTTCAGCTTCATATGGTTATAAACTCTATATCTTTCTAGGCAGATCCTCAACTCTCTAGAATCTTAAATCAATTTAGTTAAATGAACATTCATTGAGCAGCAACTGTATCAAGGATGTTTAGTACAACAAAATGATGAACACAACAATGAGACATATATGCAAATAATAGTTTAATAAAATGTAAAATGCAATCCTATTTACGTAAAGTTAGTAAATTGTCAAGGCAAGCAGGAAGGAGTCTTTGCAGGATGGAGAGAATTTCAGCTCTAGGGACATGTAAGAAGGTTATTATCCTACAAGTAGTGAATGACATGTACAACCATTACAAAACATGAGGCAGTGTTCAAGTGACCTCAAATAATCTGACATAGTTAGGAAATTGTTGATTTGAAGTGTGTGGGTGGGTGGGTGGGCAGATATGTGAAATAAATCTAGAAAAAATGAACTTATATTTTGGAAATCTAAGAAGTCAAAGCTAAGGGTTTTGACTTTTAAGCTGTAAACAATGGGGTAAAATTGGTATGTTAGATGTTCAGAGGGAATTCTCATCAGACCTGTGGATTGGGAAAACTAACTTGACCACATAGGTTGGATTAGTCAAGAAAGAATAAAAGTAAAGCATTATATTGAAAGGCCAATGAAATAGTCTAGAAATAGAGACAGAACTGCTGTGATGGCAATGGTATGTGGGAGAGGGGACACATTTAAAAGTGAATACAAAAGTCTGACTTGATTCTTTCAGAATAGAATCAAGAGTTCTATCTAAAAAATGACAAAAGAGTGTTCTTTATTTAAAAAAAAGGAGAGGATCAAAGAAGAGATAGGACTGTTGCTTATGATAGATGTGAGTGGGCTATGATAATCTTAAACTCTTTGGCTTTTACTGCTCTTCTGCTTACTTTAACAAGGTCAGTGATTTTGGACTAGAAAGAATAGCAGAATAGTATCTCATTAGAGAGAAGATGCCCAAGATAAATGGAGACACAATAAAAGCATACTTATATCTACCCTTCATGAGTTATCACTAAGTTCAGCTGAGATTTGTATTAATGCTCAGAAAGGATAGTCAATAGTAAATAAAAATTTATTTAATTGCTTTCTATGTGTTAAAGACTTTGCTAAAGTCTGGGGATATAAATAAGTAAAAGAAAGTCCCTACCCTTAAGGAGCTTACAGTAAGTGTTTAGTCATTTTCAGTCATGTCTAACTCATCATGACCCCATTTGCAGTTTTCTTGGCAGAGAGAGTGGAGTAGTTTGCCATTTCCTTCTCTAGGTAATTTGACAGATGAGGCCAACTGAGTTAAGTGACTTGTCCAAGGCGGTATGGCTAGTAAATGTCTCAGGCCAAATTTGAGCTCAGTAAGATGAGTCTTCTTGACTTCAGGCCTGGCACTCAATCTGCTGAGCCAACTAGCATTCCTGGGGAAAGACAGTACACAAACAGGAGCTGAAAAGCATTTAGAGGATGGTTCAAGAAGGGTTATGTGTACCCGGGTGTGGGGGCATGATAGTTGTGGAGTTGAAAGCAAGCAAACCCACCAATAGAAAGTGAAGAAGCTGGCTAATATGAATGCTGGTCAGTTATCACTGAGGTTTAAAAGCAGAGAATGGGAAAGGTCCTTCAGAAATGGAAAAGGGAAATTTTCCCCCAATTTCACAGAACTATAGAATATGAGAATTAGAAGGGACCTTGGAGTCTATTCATACTCATGCACAAACTGCCCTCTGCTTGAAGTGTTTCAAGGAAGGCAAATCCGTCATCTTTTGGGGCATCCTATTACACTTTTGGACATCTTGAATAATGAAGAGGGTTTTCCTGAAATCAAAGTTAAATTAGGATCCTTAGAGCTTCTACCCATTACTGCTGGTTCTACTCTCTAAGGACAAACGGACCCAGTTTAATCACTGCTGCATGTGACAGCCCTGCAAAAACTTGAAGACAACTATATCATGGGCCCCTTGCGTCTTCTCCACTTTCTGGATCTTCTCTATTGAATTGTTTGATTACATTCTCCTTGCACTCTGATGAGTGTTCTTCTTTAAACTGTCAGTGTTTTCAACCTTTTTTCCTTTGAATTTCCTTTGAATTCCCCCATCATTCATTTTCTGATTCCTCTCCATTTTCTTAGAAATAGACTCTAGGTTGGACTGCAAAGATGCCTCAGCCTACTCCCACGTTGGATAAGTTCAGCCAAACTCATTATCCTGAGTGGAATGTGGGGGTAAGGGGTTTGAGGTAGTGTTGGAAGATTTAGCTCATCTGTGTTGAAACAGTTCCCATTCTTTCAAGAATATATGCTTGCCCCCTTCAAGAGTTGCTTTCTTCTGTCCTCAATATTCCTTTTAGGCCTGTGATGAACCAGCATCTATTTTTTCCATTGTGCAGGGAGGTTTTACCATGCAGTCTCTGTGGCCTTGGGATTCTCTAACATGGAAGCCACCAAAGACAAAAGGCAGCAAGCTTCCTTCTCCCCCAACTCACAGGAAGAGTTAAAGTCTGCCCCCATGGTGTCAGTGGATGGGCAGGCAAGTGCTAAAGTGTACTGGCAAAGATTTCAAAACAGGAGGGGTTGCTAGTGTGGTCCTCCCTCACATGACCACAGCGTAGTCTTTATATTCCTGCTGAGAGACCCTTGGCTGTTGCTGAAGAGAAAGCGTGCTGAGTAAACACTCTAATTATTATTTTTATTTATTTATTTAGGTAACTGTTTATTTATTTAGCTAACTATTGAGTCTCAATTGCTAGTTCTTAGGATTATCCAGATTTCCTTTTTCATCCTATGAATTCAGATATAATTATTGCTCTATAACTGATGTACATTCTGGGGACAATGTGTAGTGTGCCGTCTTACTGATCCCATGACCCTGAAGACTTCTCTCTCTCTCTCTCTCTCTCTCTCTCTCTCTCTCTCTCTCTCTCTCTCTCTCTCTCCCTCTGTGTGTGTGTGTGTGTGTGTCTGTGTGTGTCTCTTTCAGTCTCTCTCTCTTCTCCCCTTGCTTTCTCTATCTCCCCCTTCCCCTTCTCCCTTAAAAGGATCCACTATGTCGATACATTCAGGATAGTATAGAGGAAAAGGAATAAATTTAATTACAATGGTACCTCCATATAAAAATGTCTGGAGGCCCTCAATCACTTTAGATAAGACCATTTTGAATTTATAGTACTTAAACAATTAATTCCCTTTCTGATAGGATTCAGACTATGAATAGAGTTTCTAGATTTGTATTAAGGAAGATATGAATTTATATCCTAGCTCTGACACTTGCTGGTTTTGTGACTATGGACAAATCATTTAACTTCTCTAGGTTTCTAGTGTCTCATCTGTGGAAATGCAGATCATAATACATTCCATGCCTTCTTCACAGTTGTCTGGAATCTCAAATGAGATATGTAAACTTTTTACCCTGATTTCTGATTTCGTTGTATGAGTATGGGTTATTGGGGATGAGAAAGTGCCCTTTACCAATGTAGATCATGACTTGCTTTGCAAAGTATAGTCTTTGCTACTCTGTTCATACTACTCTGAAGAAATGTGAATTAGGCTAAGGAATCATATGCAGATGAATTGTAGAAACCATATCCTGAAATTAATTTGTCCTAATGATGAGTCTCAAGTATGAATTCTTTTGACACTTACATATGACTATTTGTACCTCTCATTGCCCTCAAATTAAGAATCATTTTCACTTTTCCAAGGAATATATTAAATAATGAAAAACAAGTTGGAAAGTAGGGCACATAGAAGGCCTTTGGCACCCCAAACTTTTTGTAAAAAAATAAAGATGCTTAAGCTAATTGGTTGTATTGGTAATTAAGGTGGGACTTTTTTTTTTTTACTGTTTTAGAATGCTAAATTAATTGTCTTTGATTGAATCTGACTAGGTGCAAAGCTCCAGGCACATACCCTTTTGTTAACTAGGTGCTAAACCCCAGGCCCACATCCTTTTACTAATTAGTTGTGAAGCCCTAGGCTGGTTAGCAAACTAGTTCTCTAGTTTGAGAGAGGCAGGGGAAGCCCCTAGGGCCCTAAGAGGAGTTGCTGAGACCAGAGCCAATGGTATGCACCTAAGTTCTGGTCCATGGAACTGTGTAAAAAGAGAGAACAGAGTTGTTTGCTTGGGGCTGTCAGCCACTGGAAGAGTGGCTGGCACATGACTCTGGACAAGCCCTTGTTAAGAGCTCCTCAGCTTGTGAACCCAGATGCTGATGCTTCCCTGATAACTATGAATTGTGATTTGGTCTGTTTATATTTTGTATTGTTGTGTTTGCTCTGAAGTTCAGGTGGCTGGCTTTTCCTCCTGAACTAACTGAGTGATATTTGTATGTTGGATTAAAGCAAGATTGTTAAGCCCTTAACGTTACTTTCCTTAGTAAAGCAGATCATAGAACCTGTGCTGGCAACTCTTGTTGCTGATCTTGTTGGGTCTTATACCTCGCAAAAGCTGCTAGCCACATTGTTGCAACAGTGATGCATTGGATTTAGAGCTGGACCTGGAATTAGGAAGACTTGAGTTTAAATCCCAGGTCAAATACTTACTGAGCCTTGTGACTCTGGGCAAATCACTTGACTAACTTGCCCTCAGTATCTTATCTGTAAAATAGGAATAATGATAGCAATTGCTTTATGAGGTTATTGTATCAAATGAGCTAATATAAACAAAGTTCTTAAAGCATTATATAAATGCTATTATTAGTATTATTATTTTTGTTGTAGTCTAAAAACAGGTGTTAGTAGATGGCTCTCAAGTCTGTCTTCTGGTGAGTTAATTGACTTTTAGGAAAAAAACCTCAGTGAATCTTATTCACTGAAGTTTTTTTCTTGTTTATTTTTTGGTTTTTTTTTTGGGGGGGGGGTAAGGTAATACCTTACGGCGCCATTATTATTACTTTTACTAGTACTACCAATAATATGCATTAAAATAGCACCATGTAACATCACCAGCCCTTCAAGGAAAAAAAAAAACCTTTCACTTACTCTATACCAGGAACTTTCTTAAGCAGAGCAGGTAGCATTATCCCTACTTCACAGATTAGTTAACGGGCTCAGAGATATTAAATGATACTTATGGTCACGTAGCAAATAATTATCAGAAAAGACTTGAACCCACCTTTTTTGAAAGAATGTCCAGTATTTTTTCTATCCTTCTTATGTGGTGAAACACTGGACTTACTCACAGAATGAGGCTCAATAAATCTTCCCCTCAGGTTTCTAGGATACCATTGAAAGAGTGTGGTGATTCTTTTCTGGTGCTACATGCCCCCATTCCAATGGTTTCTTTCCACTGCTAATCCAAGTAATTAACAATCTAGTTTCATTTAATTAATTTAAGTAATCTTTACAAAGGGTTATGTTCTGGGAATATAGATCAAGAATAGAAGTATAAATAGCCCCTTCCCAACACTTAAAGTAGACACTTTCCCCTTTACCACTTTGGTCTCTGGAGAGAAAGATGTCAAGCTTCAATTGTTTGCTACATAGAATTTACCCTAACAATTCACTTCCAGATATTATATGACCAATAGTGGGCTGATTTCTTCTCTCCTGCTGCTAAATTAGAACAGCAGGTTGATTAGGACTTCATCCCAAATTGTTTAGGTTTCTAATCCCAGACTTCTAGGGTCTCTCTTCGTCTTTAGAAACTCACAAAATTGTAACCACATCCAATGCCTCTTAAAACCAGGAAGGAATAGACATAACAGAGACAAAAGCAACAACAAAGAGAAGTTACGCTGTCATGACATCTCTTGGAGGAGAGAGAGTTGATGGGCTCTCACCTACCCAAATATCAGCTAGGCTGGAAAAAGCCAAAGTCAAGAGAGTCACCCTGGCTGGCTAGTGCAGTCTGAATGCACACCAGTTCTGGCTTTGATGAAAAAGACTCCTCTTTACCATATGGTTGATGGAGAGGAACCAGTTACAGAATGTCTGCACATGCTCTGAATCAGATGGAAGGTTCCAATCCAGGTTTTGCCACAAGCAGGTTTCCCAGCCATTTCACAGAGTGATTGTGCCTCTTTATTCTGTGACCTCAAACTTCAGTGAATCTAGGTTACTAAGGACTTTTTATATAATTCCAGGACTCATACTGGAGTCATTAAGTTTCAACAATGAAATATCACCTGGTATATACAACTGCAAGAACTTAGATCAGCTAATAATAATTAACTACCATTTATGTAGTGTCTACTATGTGACTGCCACTGTGCTAAGCACTTTATAAACATCATCTCATTTGGTCCTCTCAAGAACACTGAGAGGCAGGTGCTACTATTATCCACATTTTGCAGACAAGGAAACAGACAAACAAAAGTTAAAAGGTTTGTCCAGGGTCACACAACTAGAAGTGTCTGAGACTGGATTTGAATTCAGGCCTTCCAGTACTCTGTCCATTTTGTCACCTAGCTGCCTGAATATGTTTCCTTTAAATGGACAATGATTGATACAGCCAGTTTGATAAATAAATGTTGGATTGACTGGACCTACTTCTAAATAGACTGCCAGGTAATATAACAAACACAAACCACAGACACTAGACAAGGCAGGATTTACTGTATGCATAGAAAATATAGGTAGTTTCCTTCATAATATCAGGTGCTGAAGGAAGGACCTTGAGAAAATTCAAACACAAACTTCCCAACAAAAAATCTGAATTAAAGATTCTATTAGCTTACCTGTTGTGCATATCTGCCATTGCCCCAAAGTGCACTCTTAAAATGGAAGCTTATACCATTACTTACATTGTCCCACAACTTACTGTGAAGGAGTTTATCATCTCCTTTCCTTCCTCAATACCCCAGAAAGACTGACTGGATTCCATTCTTGTCATCTTTACTTCAAGGTGTGGACAGTGAAACTCCCAATTCACCCTAGGGTCATTACTTCCAAGAGTCTAAATCTTCCTGATACATGGATCCATGCCATACAAGTTACCCTGAGATTTAAAGAAATTTCCAGAAAACACTAGAAACATGAGAGCAAGTGGTTTCTGCTATTACCCCCGATTCAATGTCTTGGTATGCAGGTATAGTAATTAGTGTTTACAGTTCCTATGTCACTTAGGCTGTTGGGAAGAAAGTACTTTGTACACTGTGTTACACTTTAAACTATGAACAGCTTTCTGTTACTATTATTCCTCATTCACTCTAAAGTCCTTGGTATCAGTCCACTGGAAGGGACAAGTGTTTGGGTTTCTCTGGGAGATTACTATCATACATTTATTGACTACTATTTAGAAGACACTGTGCATTATTTCACAAGGACTCAAATGGGTCAGTTATACCCCAAAGGAAGTGGGTGAACTTGTTTTTTTCAAGAGAAACTTGGCCTTAGATGCCTTGTCCTCAATGACAAAATAAGTCACTGAGGTCAGGAATAAGGGTCTTAGGAGAAGAGATCCTTAAAAAGCTGAGTTTTGTCAGCTTTAATTTGGCCAAGAGCCACCTCAGACATCTTGCTTAAGGCCTCTCTCTCCAACTGTTCAAACACTTTAAGAACAATGCTACTCTGAAGAAAGACCTGATTAATATATTCTTATAATATGCTAGAAATGCTCCTTTTGTAATAAATGGACCATATATACCACCTCTCTGGTGTTCCATTCACTAAGAAATTTGTTCTTTAATAAAAAGTAAAAGACTAAAACCCTTTCTATTACAACAGTGCATAAAATGGAGGTTTTGACCTATTGTTGGATTTAAGCATTATTTTATGGCAAAGGTGGGAGAGAGAAGCAGTTATAAGCATTGTTTTTTCTCCATCTTTTATTAAAACATTTATCATGAATAAAATGTAGTTTCAAAACCTTATCTCTTTGTTTCAGTCTCTAATATCTTTTCTCTTATATGTTGCTTGTTCTCATTTTAAAGCTTGTCTAACAAGAAGGCAGAACAATTCAGCTGGATCTGAGTTTGTGACTTTAAGCAATTCGTTAACCTCTCTTTGCCTCAGTTTCCTCATCTGTAAAATGAAAGGGTTGAACTAGAGGGCTTTTATGGTCCATTCTAGGTCTAAATCGATCTTTGAAATAGTATACTTCTGTCTTTCACCGGTGCCTGGAGTTACTCAGCACTCCAGTAATCACTAAATGACAACAGTAAGGGGGTGATTTGGAGTTAAAGGTACTTAATAGTGAGGATAGATGTGTGCATAGATCACAGATGTCAGGCTTGGCTAGAGTCATGTTTCTTATTCCAGGAAGAAATTACTAGCAGCCTCTTAGCTGCCCTCCTTAGCTGTGCCCCAGGCTCCCTTCCAGATCAGCGGGCCAATTTGGGAGAGCACCAGGCTCAATCATATCCCAAAACGAATAATTTTTTACCTTATGCTCTCTGGCCTTGATCACTGCAGATCACTGAAAGGTGACCCTCTTTCCTGTGTCCTTATATATTTATATTCTACTTCCTTGGAAACACCTTGGATTAAGAAATTTCAATCTCAATCCATATGAATTAGAGTTTTTTAGTCTTACATTCCAAATAACTGTAGATGTTAAGATGTAGTCTTATATTGGCAGTAAGCTGTTTTGTTGTGTCTTTTCTTCCCAAGTCCTGCTTAGTCTAATAATCTAAGTTCCACAGTATTTGTGTCGCACGTTCTTTGACCTTTTTGCACTATTTGACTTTGTTGACTTACTCTGCCTTCTTGAACCTCTTGTCGATCTTAGCTACTGTGACTGTATGGCTGTACTTCAACGGGATTTTTCCCTAAGGTTACTTGACCTTTGGTTCTCTATTCTTTCTACACACTCAGCAATCAAGTAATATTTGTTAGGTATCTTGTTCTCCCTCTTCTCTGTCTGATTTACCTCTTTATGTTAAAGTTAACATTTTTGTCTTTCTAAATTTTTTTTCTCTTATGACTGTAACAATTATAAGCAAATATAACCATTTCAATACACTAAGGACAATGAGAATTATAAGAATGTATAACCTTCTTTTAGGCAGTTTTCTTTGTTTTTAAGGAGGAAGTTGGCAAATGGCATAAATTTTTAGAAGGGTGACAAATATTATGGCACCATTTTTTGCTTCTTCTAGGATTAAGATCTTGGAGCCATCATTTAGTTCCCTCTTTTTTTTAAGTCCTGATCCAGGTACCTATCAAAACTTGTCAATTAGTGTTAATGTAGTTTCTTATTGTATTTCCCCCTGGTTGTTGTTTCTTGTCATTTGTCTCTTTTCCCTCATAATGAGTATATTTCCTGTTTTGAGGTGTTTTTTTGTTTCTGTTTTCTTGTTGTGTCTTTTTTAACCTTTGGATGAGTCTTCTGAGGTTCACCTAGTCATGATTTTACCTGAATATTCAGAAATTAGCATTCCATAATTATCACTAACTATAGTAGAAATATTTATAGAGCACTAGAGTGTTTGGCTTAGTGGCTAAAGAGTTGGCTCTAGAATCAGGAAAATTTAGGTTGACATCCTGCTCTGCTAATGATATGGTGACTGTGTGACCCTAGACATGTCATTGCTTTACATCCCTCTTTCATGCACATCTGTAAAATAAGTTGCATTTGCAGATGCTTATCTGAATTAGAGGAGGGAGCTTCCACACCAGGATTTTGCTACATTATAGGTACAGGTTACAAGCAAAAATAAAGTACCAGTCTCTATATGATATAAAGGACATGATATAAGGCTAGGTAAGCAAACAAGTTATTGACTTAAGATATTAGATATATATATATATATATAGTTATATAGTTACATATAACTATTGTTCTCCTTAGAAAAGCCTTAGAATGAGATATAAAATAACTGTAAGATATTGCTTTATGGATGGGTCCAGGCTCTTATTGACATTGCTTGAGAGGCAGAATGTAAACTGATCAATAGATCTGGAGTCAGAAAGACCCATGTCCAAGTCTCTTCTCTAAAATATGCTGACTTTGGAACCATAGGCCAGTCACATGATTTCTCTGAGACTCATTTTCCTCACCTATACAATAGATGTAATTATACTGTACCATAAGACATAGTGAAGCTCTATTGAAATAGATATAAATGTTTTGCAAACTTGAAAGCCATATAAAATATCAGTTATTATTTTTGAGGGCATTGGGCTCTTGAGGAAGGTGGTAGAAAAGAAGTAGGAAGAGAAAGGGGGCTGGTTAGGAGAAAACAAAAGAATAGCAAAGACAAACTTCTTTAATTTTCCACTTTTGCCTAGGGAAAGTCCTGCCTCTAAGTGTTTAAATGGAGAGGCATGAAATTAATGCAAGGCAATACTGAACCTCAAAAATTTGTGTAGGCATAAATTAATGATTTCAAAGCTGTGTATTCTGTTGAACATCGGTCACTGATTTTTTTTTTGAAAGGGAGAAATAAAACATCATTGGTCATGAGTTATAATAGAATTGTTCACTATTAACTGATTTCACTTGATGCCCATATGTTATTTTGGTGAAATGACTCTCATGTTCACATAGCTGAGAAATATCAACGGGTCCTATGCATTCTTCAAAGAGCTATTTCGTATTATGCAGAGTCCCCCACTGCAAGATAGTTTCAAAGTGTAGGGCATATGCTCCTTAGGAAAAGTTCAGAACATGGGGTAGTCAGGTCTTTAACACTTTCTCAATGATGCTAAAAGGTATAGCACCGAGACTATACTGTCACAAGGGGGATAGTTACAATAGCAGAACTCTAGAGATCTGCATCCACTCAGTACCACAGTTCATTATCTCTCATTGAGGTGTATATATTCTAATTGGTTATAGGACACAATTAGATCCAAATAAAGTCATTTATTAAATTAGTTACATAAGAAAAGCAGCAGTTGAATAATTCTCCTGTTATATCTGAGACACATTCTCCTACAAATACCTGCTGGAGGGGAAGAGTGGGTGTGAATAGAGATCATGCATGAGGAGCACACATGTAATGAACAAATCCCAGGGTACACATGTGGTGGGACAACTCAGATATAGCTTCAGGGCTGCCAATGCCTTCTGTTGATATCATCGAGGTCTTATTATCTCAAGGCCTAAACCTCAATTTTCCTGTGTTTCGGCATCCCGTCATGTCTTATTTCCTCCCTGACTCTCACTCTCTCACTTGTTTCTCTGCACTCTGCTTGGTGCATCACTCCAGTAAACTTAGCTTAATTAAGGCGTTTTCACAGCTCTTTAAGTCATTTACATTTACATACTGCTAATAGAAAAAAAAATACAGAGGGATCCTCAGGCTGGAATACTTTTTGTTTTGTTTTTTGCTTTTCCCTCTCTACATATAAGGCTAAAGGGAAAAAAAAAAGAACAACCTCTTCTATCTCAGACAAATAACCAACTTAGGGAAAGAAATTCCCAAGATTTTCTCTGGCTTAACATGCAAATGAATTTGATCCAGAGAAGAAATAAAGGAAAAAAGGCAAGATGATTATTCACTACTCACTGAGTCCATTTTCCTTCCCTTATTATATTTGTGTATTTCTGTGTAAAGAGTATGTATATTATATATGTACATCCATATATATGTATGTATAGAACACTTGATAGTCTCTTCTTATATTTTTACCATCAGAAATGTCATTGTCTCCCAACAAATGAAATGACAAAATTTCACTATAATTTTCCCTAACTTTGACCCCCTATCTTCTAGCTATTTATATATTTCTAAGATATTATATTTAATATCTTTTTTATCTCTGAGAGAAGTCACAGTTTTGTACATGGTGTCCCTGGGCTCTGTTTATAAATGGACATGAACTTTAACACTCATTTTTACCCCACCTCTTCACTCATTGCCTCAGCATTTCTGCACCCAATCACACAAGGACTTGGTGACTAACAGTAGGAGGTGAGGAAGATAGAAGAGAAAAGATCATATCTGGAACATTGGTGAATGATAGTTTTAAAAATTCATTTACAAAGAGCCAATATTGTATAAAATATAGATTGCTGACCTTGAAGTAAGGATGATCTAAATTCACATACTGGCTGATACATACTAGCTAGGTGACCCTGGGGAGACCACTTCATATCTAAATGCTCTAGTCTTGTGGTTCTCAAACTTTCTGGTCTCAGAATCCTTTACACTTTTAGAAATTTTGGAGATACCAAAAAACCTTTTGTTTATGTGGATTTTATCTATTGATAATTACTTCTTAGAAATTAAAATGCCTTAGCATTATTATGAAAATAGTTTTGACCTAGTAAAGCCCCTGAAAGGTTCTCAGAGACCTCCAAAAGACCTTGGGCCATACTTTGAGATCCACTCCTAAAAACTGCAAGTTACAAAGGAACTGGGGAGGGGGGAGGGAGAGATCTGGTATGGTGTAGTGGATAAAGTGTTAGACTTGCAATTAGCCAGACCTGGGTTTGACTCCTCTTTCAGAAACTATGTCTTTGGGCAGGTTACTTAACTCTCTGAAATTAACTTTGGATCCTGTGAAATGAGGGTCTTAGAATCATTGACCTCTATAGGTCCTTTATTTGCTGTATGATTCTTTTATCACTCTGAATCACTGGAGGAAATTTCCTTCTCTGAACTTCTTCATTCAGTGCAATTTAATAAACCTTTTAAAATGCCTACTAATGTACCAGGCACTGTACTAAGGACAGAATCAGTGCAATTGCAGGTCTAAACATCACCATCACCATCATCATCATCATCTTCTTTACAGATTACACATATAGGATAGAACTGAAAGAAATAAATAACTCAATGCAATTGGGCTCTTTGTCACTAATCCTTAATGAATATCTGTTTATTCTAGTGTAATTCACAAATTTCAGCTGGAATTTTTTTTCTGGCACTTATCCCATTTTCTTGAATTAATTTTAAAAGCCCTTTCTGCAACACAGTCATGTTGTGTTCCAGGGTCTCAGCTACCTTGGCCTTAAAATCCTTTCCAGGAAGCTTTTTTTTCCCACCTACCAATGACTTTCCTACCAGAACAAACTTCCTCATTATCAAGTTAGCAGTTAGATCAAGGAATACAGTACTCCCAAATAGGCCATGTGAGAATCTAAGGAGGGGTTAGGACATTCGCCAGTGGATATGGAATTTTCATTTCCAAAGATGCATTTTCAGAAAGCTTCATCTGCCCTAACAACCACACAGTCATTCATTCATTTATGCATCCCCATACAGGTCCTGTTTATCATTATCTGGTGCGCTCATGCAAAAAGGGCAAGACCTTCTCTGCATCACAGAGAAGCAAGAGATGTTGTTTTTTCAAGGAAGTGCCTTTGGGGAAGGCTCATTTTCCTTATACAGTTAAAGGCATAGGCTGTGTGGGTGAGAGGTCTTCTGTGTTGTAGTTTCCTGGATCTTCTCATCAGTGTGGTACTGCTGAACTTAGATCCAGATGGCTTAGGTTTACCTCTGGGTATCTGCTTTGTTTACCAGCCCAATTCTCAGAGATGCCCTGCCCCCCCCCCCAAGGAATATACTTGGCAGCTGATCCAAGTCTCCTCAGGAGTTCTGTTTAGCATTCACAAGGTATCAGCTCCTCATACATTCCACAACACTTCCACACAGACTGAAAACTAAAACACTGGCTGAGTGCATGCTTTCTAGCACTTGTCCAGATTCTTGTTCATTTCAATAACAGCAAATCAGATTATAACTTGCTTTTCAAATTTCTTCATTGATCCTTTAAGACCAAATCAATTTTAAGTTCGCTATTACAATTGTTACCAGCCTATAGTCATAATTACTGATTAATCAGTTACCATTTCATAGTATCCCACATCATAGTGCTCCCACCTAATCAGAAGGGAAACCTGGAATTGCCTTTCTATTGGTTTTCCTTCAGAAACCAAAAAAAGAGAGAGATGATACTCTTGTAGTCCCGGCTCTGTGAGTTTAATATCAATCCTGGTGACTATCTTTCCCAATCAGATATAGGTTTTGGAAGTATTTTGTTGTTTTCTTCATTCCAATCTACCTTCACTCCCTCTTATTTCTGCCAGTTATTCAACTGATGTTTACATAGAGGTATTTTCCTCTTCCTCTTAGCAAGAGGCAGTGTCATACATGTGAAACATGTGTCATGCTTAGAGCCAGAAACAAGGATTCACATGCTGCCTCTGATACTTAATAATTATGTGGCTGTGGGCAAATCTCTAACCTCAATTGCCTCATCTCTAAAGTAGGCATCATAAGATCTGTAGCATTTGCCTCACAGGCTTATTCTGAGGATCAAATGAGACAATTTAGAAAGCATTTGTGGTGTCCATTTTGCACACTAGGAGAAGCAGCCTTACTTGAACAGCCTATATGGGGCCATATTCACAGAGAGGAACATTTTGGCTCAAGATCAATTCCTCCTTCTGCCACATTTTAGCTACATGACCATGGGCAAGTCAGGGCCTCACTCAGTTATCTAGGGCTCTCTGATTTATAGGTGGGTTACCAGTCAGAATTAAGAGAAGGAGCTTCCCACAAAGAGTTCTCTACATTGATGAAATTCCAAATACAGACTAACTGGCCCCTTCAAAAATTTTCTATATGAGTATGCTATTATTTTTTAGCAATATTTGGTTCATAATTGCCTTCATATCCTTCACTTCTAGAAGAGACCGTTCTAGTTGGTAATCATTACTAGATAATTCCATTTTTAACAGTCTACCACGGAAAATTTCATAAGATTTTTCAATGGAGAGTTGAAGTAGTTTTCTGACAGTAAATACTTGACTCACTAAACAAGACTGTGTCTTGTTCTTAGCTGGGTTAAGTAGGTTAAAAATTCTTACGTTAGTGTGTTCACTTGGAAAGCACTAAAAATTGCATGTTGTCTTTTTTAACTTACTCCTTTCCCAAAACTACTGGTTGACTTGAATAATGATTTTAGAAAATATAGAATTCAAAAGATGCTATTAGGATTGTTAATTTGTGAAAAGTACAGTCTTTTAGCTTGAAGATTCTTTACCAAAATACCTAGTTGTCTTTTCCCTTCCTCCTTTGCATATTGTACTTGAGGAGTCTCCTTTAATAAACTTAGATCAACTATACTGACTTATACTGAAAAGTTTTCCTCACTCTTTTGCTACATATTACAAAATGTTCAGCAATTAAGGAAGCATTTATTAAGAGTCTACTATGTGCCAGGCACTCACCTATGTGCTTGGGATACAAAAACAGGTTACAGATAGTCCCAGCCCTCAAGGAACTCACAATCTAACAAGAAAGTCAACAAGCAAACACAGGTATACAAATAAGCTATATACAAGATATATAGGAAATAACCAAAATAGGGAAGGCATCAGAATTAAGTAGTCATTAAAAAGCTTCCTAGAGAAAATGGGATTTCATTTGGGATTAGAAAGAAGTCACAGAAGTGAAGAGGGAAAGGTGAGGAAAGAGAACTTTCTGATCATGGCAGACAGCCTGAGAAAATGTCCAGAGAGGAGAGACAGTGTTTTGTTGGCTTTAGACTCTTTATACATCATGTATAGATTGTGTCTCCTTCAACCCTGAGAATAACTTTCTATACCTGACTGAAATGTTGCTATTCCTGTTAATGACTCCCTGAGCCATGCACGAAACAATCTATGAAAAAGGTGTCTGTTTGTATGTGTGTGAAACACACTTAGATGTACATATATACATATATGCATGTTTGTGTGTATAACCTTTTTCATAGATTGTCTCATGTGTGGCTCAGCTCAGAAAGAATACTAGCCCTCTCTCAGAAAATCTGGGAAAATGTATTAATTGTAAATTAATCTAGTGAGGCAGAGTCTCTGACTTGTACTGTAAGCTTACAGTTCACAAGATTAATAAAGGACGTAGTATTTGGGGGTTGTTGTTGCTATTGTTATTTTCTCCTTTATTTTTCAAAGGAGAGGAAATAAATATACTTGAATGAGCAGCCATTAGTCACAAATAATGTATGTAAGTAGCACTGTCATTGACATTTGGATCGGTCATATATTTATTGTTAGATGGGATCTTAGAGACTACTTTATCCAATCACAGGTTGGTCAATGAAGTTAGCACAAGGGGTTTGAAGACCTAGGAAGGAAGGGAAATGAGAACATGGGTAACCAAGAACGAATAGGAGAATGTAAGCTTCTTACCTTTCCCTGATTGTCCCAGCTGCTAGTGGCCTCCCCTCTCAGATTACCTTCTATCTTTTCTCCCTCTCCATTTCTCACTCTAAATGACCTCCCTTCTACTATATATCTATACCTATGCCTATGATAAACAGATGCTCAAATAGATAGATGAATGATTTATGGGACATGACCTATAAGAATAGAATGCAAACTTCTGAGGACAAGTATTATTTTTGCCTTTCTTTGTATGCCTAGTGCCTGAACTTAAAAAAAAAAATCTTCATATCCATAGCCCCTTTCATAGTTTTTGGCACAAAGTAGATTCTAAATAGTTACATTTTAGATTGAATTAAGCACAAGTAATTATGAACATATCCTATATGATCTATAGACTTGACTGACTCACAGGTCTCTAAGCATTTCAGGCTTTGCATAACACCTCACATATGTGAATTAATAATTTGGTTGAGAAGAATTTAATAGCATTTCCTCTGTGCCAACTATTATACTAAGTTCTAGGGATACAAAGAAAGGCCAAAAAAAAATCCCTGCTTTCAAGGAGCATACATTCTAGTGAAGGAGGTTGGCAACATGTAAATTGCTAAGTATAGACAAGACATATGAAGAGTGTATACGAAGGTAATGAGGAAGGGGTAGCCATTAAGAGCTGAGGGAAGCTGGAAAGACCTTCCTTAAAAGTTGGAATCTGAGCTGAGTCTTTGAATTGGCAAACAAAGTGGGACTTTTTGCTATTTTTTTTTTCTTTTCAAGTGCTTCTCAGCAATAAGGCAATCAAGTGCATTTGATTGATGCTTGCCTTTGTTTGAATCAAGAGTCTTTAATTGAATCAAGAGACTTTGATTGAATCAAGAGCCTTTGATGACCTCTTTAAGTCACAAGAAAGCCTAAGTCACATGAGTTTGAGTCATATGGTTATGATGCACTCTGTGGCTGACCCTGAAGAAACGTATATATACTCTGAAGTTTGCATTTTGCTTGGGGGCTTACTCATTGAAAGAGTGTTGGTGTAATTTGGCCAGATGAGACTCTGGGTAGCTGAGAAGGAGCTCCCTGGCTTTGAAAAGCCAGATGTTTGTGCTTCTCTCTCTGGTAGCTATGTGTATATTGCTATGGAATGGCAGTTAGAAGCCCTGTCTGCTAATTTGTGTTATTTGCTCTATTTATACAATTTCTGCTTGTAATTTCTGTTTGTGTTTTTTCTGAAGTTCAGGGTGCTAATTTTCCCCCAAACTAAGTGAATGATATATGTATGTTTAATTAAAGTGAGATTGTTAACCCCTTAAAATTTCTTTCCTTTAGAAAAGCAGATCAAAGAACCTCTGCTACCAGCCCTCCTGTATGGTAGTGTTATTGGCCTTATACCTCCACAGTAGCTGCAAGTAACATTGTTGTTACAGTCTTGAAGGAAGCCAGAGAAACCAAGAGGTGAAGGTGAAGACACAGAGCATTCCAGGCATTGTGGAAAGTCAATATAAAAAGCATGAGCATAGGAAGTGATGCATTTTGTTCAAAAGAAAGCAAATAGTCCAGTGTAGGAAGATAAGTGATATGTGTGAAGAAGGTAAAAGTATGTGGAGCGTGTGGAGGAGTTAGGAAGTTAGGAAGGGGAGAAATTATAAAGAACTTAAATGATTAACATAGTACTTGATATTTGATCCTGGAAGTAAGAGGAAGCCACTCAATGAGGGGAGAACATGAGGAAGGACAGGGAAACAATTTAGTGACTGGAGGATCATCTGGAATACTGAGATTATAAGCCACTGTAGTAGTTTAGACAAGAGGTAATGTAGCCATGACCTAACGTTGCATTGTATGAGTGATAAGGTGGTGACATATAGAAGAGGTGCTTCTAAGCATATGGTAGAAACAACAGGATTTGATATTGGATTGCATATGTGGGGTGAGTGTGAATGAGGAGTTTAGGATGATACCGAAGTTGTTGCCCTAGGTAACTAGGAAGACAGGGATGCCCTCAACAGTAATGACAAAATTTGGAAGAGAAGAGGGTATTGGGGGGGAGGAAAATGATAAGTTTAATTTTAGCAATGTTGAGTTTGAAATGATAATTGAACCAATGGGAATTAATTAGATCACCAAATGACATAGAGTGAAAAGAGAAGGGTGGCAAAGAGAGCACTAGGGGACTCAGGATTAGAGTTCATGACATCAGCGAAGATGACTGAAAAGGACAAGCAGACAGGTAAAGCCAAAGAAAACAATTTTATGAAAAAATATAGAAGAGATAGTATCTAGAAAGGTAAAGTCATCAGCAGTGTAAAATGTATTGGAGCTCCTGCACATATATGCACATATATCCTACACATATATGAGGTGTAGACATGTATTCTCTTAAAGAAAGTGAACTTGAGACTCAAAAGACCTGGGTTCAAATCTCTAGAACCTCTACTTATAATTTCTGTTACACTTATCAAGCCTCTTAACCTTTACTAGTCTTAGTTTCCTTTTCTATAAAATTCAGAAAATGGTCTAAATGATCTATAAGGCTCCTTTCATCTTTAATAACTCAATTATTTAATTTATGAATTAAATAAGCAAGTTTTTTTTTTTCTTTTAAACTCTTTTCTTGGTATAAACTGCTGCTTGTTTGGTATAAACAATGATTTCTATGACAGCATAAAAGGTCTAGTAATTTTCAAGGCCATCATTTGATTCTCAATCTGGGTATCTGTATAATGCTATTATTACAGGTACAACCTCATTCTAGGTCATAGCGTGGCAGATGTATGAATTGACAATGTAGCAAGATGACATTTGATCAAAACATGACTGTTCTGAGAAACATGGAGACTTCATACTGTTCTCCTCTTGAAAGAGATAACAGTGTTAATGACTATGTCTGCTTTCTTGTACCAACACATTTTTACATAAGCTCTTGTACTTTAAAAGAAATTGTGTTTTCAAATGCTGTGGACAAATGACAAAACAAGTAAATGAAGCACAGATGCCACGGGTGAGAACAGAATGCATAATAGAATTTGGCCCCATGGGCTCCGCGGGAATAGCCCACTTCTTCCCTTATGATGGCTACAGTTGTCACCACTGACAGCATTACTGTGGGAAATGAAAACTAAGTTGTGTTCACATTCGTTTACTGACAGTGTCAGAATGCCTAGAGGGATAAAAATGCAAGTGATGTATTACAATTCATCTCATGATTTTCTTGGTTCAATAATTTATCTTCATAATGTACCAGTGACAGCCAGTGTTCTGCAGCTACTGTGGGCAAGATATTATGCCCTGACAATATGTTTGGGGGATTTACTAACTATGGCCGTGTGCAGTTAATTTGTAATCAGTCTCTTGCATGAGTAACTGGAGTATAAACAAGAATATAAATATGTATCTTAAAATAGAATTAAAGAAAAATTAATTAAAGTTAAAATTAAGTGTTCTTTGAGCCCCATTTGGGATTTTCTTGGCAAAGATGCTGGAGTGATTTGCCCTTAACTTCTCCAGTTTACTTTACAAAGGAGGAAACTGAGGCAAACATGTTAAGTGGCTTGCCCAGAGTCCCACAGCTAGTAAGTGCATGGGGCTGGATTTGAACTCAGGTCTTCCTGACTCTAGGCTTAGTGCTCTATCCACTGTGCTACCTAATTGCCCCCAACAACAGCAAAAATAACAGTAGCAACATGGAGAAACTGGGGATAAATTGAAAGAAAAATTAATGACATAAGCATAGCACGGTAGAATAAAGGTGAGTTTGGAATCACAGCCAAGAAATCAAGATAAGGCTCAAGAGCTCCTGTCTTCTACTTCCCATTGAGCCTACTAATATGTCATGGGATTTGGAGTTACATAACACTGTCAATGTCTTAGATTTATATCTAGAAGCCCATTGAGGCCAATCCTTTCATTTTCCCCATGAAGGAACTGAGGATGAGAGAGGGTACGTTACTTGTCCAGGGTTGCACAATTGTTAAGTGCTTGAGGCTAGATTTGGACGTTGATCTTCTTAACTCTAAGCCAATACATCTACTCACCATGCTACCTATCTACTAGTACTTGTACAGATAAGGAAACTGAGGATGAGTGATGTTAAAGTGATATAAAGACAAAATGGCAGGTAAAAATCTGATTTGTAGACAGATCTGACTCCAATCCACAGCAGGTTGTGCTACTACCCTATCTTGTCTTGTGTCTTATTTATGATGGTGCCTGGTTTAGGATGATCATTCCTCACTCTTATCACTCCCCTGCCCCCATATCTGACTTTGCCACCACCATGATTCAGACCCTTATGTGTGGACTATTACAAGAGCCTGCTGGT
This sequence comes from Phalanger gymnotis, assembly GCA_028646595.1. Taxonomy (NCBI): domain Eukaryota; kingdom Metazoa; phylum Chordata; class Mammalia; order Diprotodontia; family Phalangeridae; genus Phalanger; species Phalanger gymnotis. Next base: position 76,812,071 of record CM053623.1, on the reverse strand, counting down.
TGGTTTTGCTGCCACACTCCAAGTTATCCCAACTTTAAATCATCTTCCACTCAGCTGTCAGAGTGATAATCTAACCATGTCAGCTTCTACTCAGTAAACTCCAGGGGCTCCCCTTCACCTCTGGGGTCAAATATAAATCTTTTGTTTGACATTCAATGCCCTCTATAGCTTTCCTCCATAAACATTTCTCCAGGCTTCTTACACCTTACGCCATGCAATGTACTCTTTGATCCAGTGACACTGGCCTCCTTGCTGTTCCTTGAACCAGATACCACATCTTCCAACACTAGGGATTTTCACAAGTTTACACACACACACACACACACACACACACACACACACACACACACACACACATCCAATCCCCATGACTGGAATGCTTATCTCTTCCTCTTGTTTTTCCTAAATTCCTCCTCTTGCTTTTCCTAAATTCTTTCAGGTACCACCTAAAACTTTTACACATTGCCTTTCCTTATCCCTCTTAATTTTAATGCCTTCACACTGTTCAGTATTTCAATTTTTTCTAAATATAAATTGTACGTGGTTATTTTGAAAGCAAGAACCATTTTAACATTTTTTATAAACCCGGTTCTTAGAAGAGTTTCTGGCACATAGTAGGAACTTAATGAATGTTTATTGAAAGACTAACTGATTTATCTTTTATGTCCTATGAGGGAGATAAGAAACTGTTCAGGATATTAAGAAATGACTGATTATGTCAAGGCCTTCCTAAAATAATATACTATATGTATATTATAAAATTCTTAATTTGTTGGAGTTTGAATAATATATTCACCTCCCAGTTCTTCAGTCATGGTGTTTTAATAGGAAAGACATTAAGAGGAAGGGAAAAGGATTGTTTCAAAATTCTTTCTTCTTCCTCACCCCCATTTTCCTGCCATAGTATAATTTAATAAGAAATCTGGACCTGCAGAGCACCCTGCAGGGTTCTATAAATAAAAAGTAGAAACAAAACTTTCCCCATCCTGAAAGAGCTTACATTCTCCTAGGGGGTATATGATTTTAGACAAATAAATGCTTAGTATATACAAAGTAATTTTTGAAGATGGAGAAGAACACTAACAAATAATGGAAAAATAGGAAAGTCTTTCTATTAGAGGCAGCATTGAACTTAGTGTTCTTGAGGGAGCTAGGGATATTAAAAGGACAAGGTGTAGAGGGAGATTATTCCAGCCATGGGGGTCAGCCAGGAGAAAGAAAAATTGGTAAGGGATAAAATGGAATTCCCTGGGTATAGAAACTGTATCAGTTTGTCTGGGATGTAGAATATGGGAGGACTTTTAGGGTGAAGTCAGTCTAGAAATATGGACTAGAGTCAAAGAAAGAAAGTGGAATAAACGAGAAGTAGTTATCTCCTGGTAGCTCCTGTGAATGTGTTATTGAATCTTATAAACACAGAAACAATTTAATTTTGGTAACTGTATGCTCAGGATATATGCTGCTTTTCTATATGAAATGTGTTTTTCTTTTTAAAAGGTAAAATACAGTCTTTAACTGAAGATTAAAAATAAACATGGATTAGAACATAATTGTCCTCTTTACCATCTATCTATTAAATTATAGAATTCACTTAAATGTGGGTATTATTTATCTGATTTCTCATGGTGAATTCTTTAGTATTATTTTTGTCTGTCTTTTCACAGTTAAGTGATAAAAGTGGACTAATAACTCCACAAAATTTTATCCTTTTTAGCAGAGGCTTTAAAAAGGTTTTTAAATAAATGAAACTTGTAATTTTGTGACCACAGTATAATTTTATAATTTTGTATTCATAACGTTTAAACACCCAAATCATTACTCCTAAATTTCATTAAGGTAATGGAGTGCCTATCCTGAAACTTGGGTTTCATTCTAGACATCTATGTAACTGCCTCCAAAAATATAAATATGCCTACCTAGAGAAAAAACCATGATAATCGTAATCTGGCAAATAACTGAGAAGTCACCAAACAGAGCAAACCTATTATTTAGAAACCATGTGACATAGACGGTGCTTTTGTTTTTTAACTGGAATACTTAGGTTAACTTCCTAACTCTGACATCTACTATCCATTTGAGCAAGTCCAATCGGCCCACATTCTCTGAGCCTCAATTTTCTCTTCTGATTATGGGATAATAATATTTATACTATCTGGTTGAGTTGGAAGGAAAATAGTACTTCATCAAATAGTACTAAACAATCTCTAACTTGTGTTTCCATATATAAATATCAAGAGCAATAACATAACAGTGAACAGATCAACTCGATATTTGTCTTTAGCCTCAAGGTGGCCCTGGGGCTTGATTATGCTACCAGTCTGGTGCTGCCACCACTATGGAACATAGCCTTCTCCTTGTCCTAGGCTGGCCCAGGAGTATCCATCAGCTTTTTAGTGCAATGAGCCTTGCCCTGGTATTGAGGAGCATTGGTGGCAAAGCCTGGCTCTGCCTCTTACTCATCATGTGACTCCAAGCAAGTAACAGTCCATTTGCACTTGTATTATCTATAAAATCTCAGAGCTTGACTAAACTATTTCCATTGTTACTTCTAGTTCTGCCATTCTAATGATTCTCTGAGATGAGTGACACTGTTCTATGAACTTTGGTACATCAAAATGGATAAGAGATATTCCAGGTAGATGGCATCAATAACAGGACGTGTGGCACAGCCAAAGCTCCAAGGAAGGCATGTGAGCTTTTAATGGCCTCCCAGAACAAAATGACTGCCCAAATATTTATAGCAGATCTTTTCTGGTGCAAATAATTGGAAATTAAGGGGATGCCCATCAATCAGGGAATGGCTGAACAAATTGTGGTATATGATTATGATGAAATACTACCATGCTATAAGAAATGATGAGTGCGATAGTCTTAGAAAACTATGGATAAACTTACACAAAATAAAGAAGGGTGAAATTAGCAGAACCAAGAGAATGTTATATACAGTAACAAAAATACCGTTTTAAGAAGAACATTGAGTAAGTCATTTTGACTACTATATACGCCTATACTAAGTACAGAGGACATATAAAGGAAGATTCTACATCCAGGGAAAGAACTGATAAATAGAAGTACATATAGAATTTTTTTTTACTTATATATAACATGCATGTGTTTACCATATGTGTGTCATATACATATATGTGCGTATATACATATATGATACATATGTGTATATATGTGTACACACATACATAGTGGTTTCTAATAGCCATCTTTAAGGCAGAAAGGGTTGGAAGGAAAGAAAAAAAAAGAAATTTACATGGTAACTTTATTATATATTTAAAAGAAATAGGGGGTGGAGCAAAGATGACAGCTGAAAAGAAGAGATTACTTAAGCTCTCCAAACACCAAATCACTCCAAACACCTGTAAAAATGGCTCTGAACACATTCTAGAGTGGCAGAACCCACGAAATAGCAGAGGGAAACTGGTCTCCAGCCCAGGAGAGCCTGGATGGTGGCTGGGACGTGTCTATCACTGGTGCTGGGAGCAGAGTGCAGCCTAGTGGTGGGCCACACCAGGACAGACCAGACCAGGAGTCAGGCAACTGGAACAGGCCCTAGGGCCATGGATCATTGAGCTGGGGCAGTTACCAGATATCTCAACCCACAAACACCAAAGAGAAGATTAGTGGGAAACTGCGGGATCCAGTTGAGACCAGTCCAAACACCAGCGCTGGGGGTGGCAGAGGTGGTGCAGCAGTGGCAGTGGCAGCAGCAGGAAGCTCCTGAGGCTGTTTCCAGAGCTCCAGTGTCAGCTGCTTCCCGAGTCCCTGGCTCACACGGTAGAGGAATCTAGTAGCGGATCAGAGCAGGAGTGCAAGAAGCACTTTGTGGGCACAAAGGAAGGTTCTCTTGCTGTGCCCTGCTTGGATCTGGACTGCAGTCCTGGTTGGTGGTTCTTGGGGGAGGAGGAGCACTGCTGTGACAGAGGCTGGGGTGACGGTGGAGTAGAAGTAGCTCTAAAAACCGCAGTGCTTGGACCCTAAAGCTTGGGACAAAATACTCTCTAGTCTACAAGCAGTCATACGCAGATGAAAAACTCAAGGGTCAAGTAAGTTGTCTGGGAACATGGCCAGGCAGTGAAAATGGACTCAGATTCAGTCTCAGACTCAAACTCAAACTCTAGATTCCTTTTTTTTGGTGACAAAAATGATCAAAACATGCAGCCAGAAGAAGTCAACAAAGTCAAAGAGCCTACATCAAAAGCCTCCAAGAAAAATATGAAGTGGTCTCAGGCCATGGAAGAGCTCAAAAAGGATTTGGAAAAACAAGTAAGAGAAGTAGAGGAAAAATTGGGAAGAAAAATAAGAGAAATGCAAGAAAACCATGAAAAACAAGTCAATGACTTGCTAAAGGAGACTCAAAAAATAC
>CM053623.1:76752524-76807596 GCA_028646595.1 Phalanger gymnotis | reverse complement strand
AAAAGGCAGAATTAGCCAAATGGAAAAGGAGGTCCAAAAGACCACTGAAGAAAATACCACCTTAAAAATTAGATTGGACCAAGTGGAAGCTAGTGACTTTATGAGAAATCACAATATTATAAAACAGAACCAAAGGAATGAAAAAATGGAAGACAGTGTGAAACATCTCATTGGAAAAACCACTGACATGGAGAATAGATCCAGGAGAGATAATTTAAAAATTATTGGACTACCTGGAAGCCATGATCAATAAAAGAGCCTAGATATCATCTTTCAAGAAATTATCAAGGAAAACTGCCCTAATATTCTAGAACCAGAGGGTAAAATAGAAATTGAAAGAATCCACCAATCACCTCTTGAAAAAGATCCCAAAAAAAATCCTAGCAATATTGTTGCCAAATTCCAGAGTTTCCAGGTCAAGGAGAAGCAGCTAGAAAGAAACAGTTTGAATATTGTGGAAACACAATCAGGATAAGACAAGATCTAGCAGCTTCTACATTAAGGGATTGAAGGGCTTGGAATATGATATTCCAGAGGTCAAAGGAGATAGGATTAAAACCAAGAATCACCTACCCAGCAAAATTGAGTATAATTCTCTAAGGCAAAATACGGATTTTCAATAAAATAGAGGACTTTCAAGCTTTCTCAATGAAAAAAAAACTAGAGCTGGATAGAAAATTTGACTTTCAAATACAAGAATCAAGAGAAGCATGAAAAGGTAAACAAGAAAGAGAATTCATAAGGGACTTACTAAAGTTGAACTGTTTTGTTTACATTCCTACATGGAAAGATGATGTGTGTAACTCATAAGAGCTTTCTCAGTATTAGGGTAGTAGAAAGGAATGTACATATATATAGACAGAGGATGCAGGATAACTTGAATATGAAGGGATGATATCTAAAAAAATTAAATAAATTTAAGGGGTGAGAGAGGAATATACTGAGAGAGAAAGAAAGGGAGAGATTGAATGGGTTAAATTATCTCACATGAAAGTGGCAAGAAAAAGCAGTTCTGTGGGAAGGGAAGAGGGGGCAGGTGAGGGAGAATGAGTGAATCTTGCTCTCATCTAATTCAACTTGAGGAGGGAATAACATACACACTCATTTGGGTATCATACTCTCCACAGAGAGGAGAAGGAGGTAATCAAAAGCAAACACTTTTTAAAAGGGACAAGCTCAAGGAAGAAAATTGAATAGAGGGGGACAGGACAGGATGGAAGGAAATATAGTTAGCCTTTCACAACATGAGTATTGTGGAAATGTTTTACATAATGATACATGTGTGACCTATGTTGAATTGCTTGCCTTCCTAGGGAGAGTGGGTGGAAAGCTCTTGATATCTACTCCATGCTATAACTTCTAGCTCATGAATATGGCAAGGATCCAGGAGTCCAAGGTGTTAACCTTAAAGAGCTTTGCCATCTAGAATTTTTAGAGTCCTAAAGACAGAATCACTGGGTCCAAGCATAGACCTTCCCTGGTAAGAGCTACCCTTAAGCCAAGATATAATGAATAAGAGGAGTTCCTTAAAGAGTCAGAGAAAAAGTAACACAGAGACAGAGACACATTAAAAGACTGAAGAAAGATTATAAAATTGTCCTTTGAGCTTGAATATCTATAGCTTATGGGTTCTAAGACAGAAAGGAGGCTTAAAGAAAACATCATGCAACCTCGTCATTTTATAAATGAGAAAACTGAGGCCTCAGAAAGTTAAATGACTTGCTGAAGGATATATACATAATAACTGGTCAAGCCAGGATTCATATCTAGGGAAGTGATAGTACTACTGTGTTCTCTCCTGTTCAGAATACCTGAGGAACACTGTGTTCAGTTTTGCGTGTCACATATAAGGAACGATGTTAATAAATGAATTTGAACTTGTCTACAAGAAGGTAACAAGGATGGTGAAGGACCTTAACTTCCTGTGTTTCAAGTATTAACTGAAGGATCCCAGGATGTTTAGCTTGAGGAAGAGAAGGACATGATGGCTTTGTTCAGGTATTTGAAGAATTATCACATTAAACTTATTCTATGGGGCTCCACAGGGCAGAATGAGGAGCAGTGAGTAGAAAGTTGGAAAAAAAAAAAGGAGAATTTAGGCTTGAGGGAAAAAAAACCCTTCTTAACTTGAAAGCTATCCAACAGTGAAATAGGCTGCCTTGGGAGATAGTATGACACCAGCTTGGGCTTGCACACATGAACACACACATTCACACACACATACACACACACTAGAAGACCAATTCCCGGGCATGCCATAGAAGGGATATTTATTCAGGTTTCAGTCTGACTAGGTGGACATTGAGCACCCTTCCACTTCTGAAATTCTTTGTGATTTTTAACTGCATAACCACCATGCCAGAAACTATATATCCACCATTATCTGCTGAATGACAGAAGTATGGATTCCTTCTATCCATTTGTGGGATTAATCCTGGCTGATAAGTTTAAATTTATTAACTAAGAGTAAGGAAAGCTACAAGTTTTGAAGTGCAATTATGGATAATTAAGAAGCAGTGTCATTGACCTCTAAAGTCCTTAAAACTACCCTTCAGAACCAGCTCAGAAGTCCTCATCTTTCTTTAATTAAAACCACTTTTCATGCATCAGAATTCAAGATGTTTTTAAACCATATTTCTTAACCCTTTGAGTTATTTTGTTTAGTATTATTGCTAATATTACAGTAGAAGCTACTATTTCTCTATTAATAATTAATATAATCACTACTATTTAACAGTATTTAAATATGCTTTCTATGTTTAAATATGCTAGAATGTTTAAAAGAAAAAAGTGATTACCCCAGTTTTTTCTTCCACTGTTCTCATTCTACGCCAAAACAAAATATTTTACCTGTACTATGTATCAAAAAAAATTTAGAATGAGGAAAAGAGCCTAACCCACTGAATTAACTCTAAGTTCTTTTTACAGAACAAGAAACTGAGTCACAAAGAGTTTGCACTTGCCTACCATTTCACATGCAACAGTGGCTGTCTGCCTCATTGAGGAAGGATTTGAATTGGGTATTCCTGACTCCATTGTAGTAGTAGTGGGTGGCAGTAGTGGTGGTGGTAGTCATAGTAATTTGGGGGCATCTAGGTAGCACAATCAATAAAGTACTGGACTTCGAATCAGGAACACTCGTCTTCATGAGGTCAAATACAGCCTCAGATACTGTGTGACCCTTGACAAGTCACTTAACTATGTTCACCTCAGTTACCTCATCTGTAAAACGAACTAGAAAAGGAAAAGGCAAATCATTCCAGTATCTTTGCCAAGAAAACCTCAAACGAGGTCATAAAATGTCAGACATAAATGAAAGGACCAAACAACAACAAAGAAAAACAAACAAACAAACAAAAATTGCCTACTGGGTCTCAGTTTCCTTATCTTTAAAATGAGAGAGTTGGATTATATGAAATCTGAAGTCCGTTCCGGTTCTATACCTGTGCTTTATGCTCCCTGGGTTCATTGTCTGCTTCCACGTTTGCTTTCCTGTCCTTGTTTCTGCTCATGCTTTTGTTCCCATAACACACCAGTCTTATCCCCCTCATCTTTGTTAGCCAAATCTTCCTCTTCCTTCAAGTCTCAGCTTAAAGACTTTCTTGTCTTTAGAATCTTCTCTCATCATTGCAGTCTCAAGTGTTTTTTTTTCTCTGCCCTCATTTGTATCACTCATCCAGCAATTTACCATATGCTACCTTACGAGAGCTCTTCTGTTCAGTCTTGAACTCATTTAAGTATTGTAGTTTTACTTAACATTTCATATTTTTATGTATTCAAATTGGATAATGTATATAAAGTGCTTTGTCTTTTTAAAATGTAATATCATCATTGATTGTATTGAGGGGCAGAGTAGAGCTGTGATTTCATTGGTTTAGATACAGGAATTCCTAACTTTGGGGAAAGGAGAGGGAAAACTTAAAAATATTTTTGATAATGTTATTTTAATATAAGTAGTTTCCTTAGAACCATGTGTTTTCCTTTTTAAATTTAAAAACGTGATCCTGAGATGGGGATCCATAGATTTCACTACACTGCCAGAAGGATCTATTACTCAAAATAGGTTAAGAATCCCTTCTTTAGAAAGTTCTTGGTGGAGACTCTCCATCTATTAAGGCAGATAAGTTCCTGTCCTACAACTTAGTCTTAAAGAGTTGTTTAAGAGAGTTAAGAGGTTAAGTGACTTCCCTTAGGGTGACATAGTGGCATGTATGAGAAGCAAGGTTTGAACTCAGGTCGCCAGGATTTTGAGATTAACCCTCCAAATACTACTCCATATTTCCTTCATGTTAGATAGGTGTGCAGTGTTAGGTAAACACTTGTGTCTCTGGAGTCATAGGTCCTTGGTCCATAGGTCCTATGTAACAATGCCTCTGAGAACTTGGGCAAATCACAACTAAACTACAATTTCTTCACTTTCAGAATGAGAGGATTGGCTTAGATGACTTGGAAGATCATTTGCATCACTGCTCCTTTGAGCATTTCATTATCTATCCTTTTATTTTTATATATCCTGTTATCCCAATTATATATTGTTTCTTGCAAGCACAAGAAATTATGCTTTATAGCTCTGGATATCCCCAACAGCAACTTGTAGAACCTTACTTTTAGGAAGAATTCAATGTAATTATTTCTTTTTGATTTGATTAGTTCTTGGTCCTGCAAATAAATCCATGCAGTCAACAATACTTAGAGGCCACAGAAATGTCTAAGTCAAATGTTTTGATTTCCAAGTGCCAAGGTAACATCATTAATTATAAGTGACATTTATAGAGTTCTCTCAAGTTTGCAAAATTTGTGACATACATTCTTTCATTTGATCCATACAAAAAACCTCATGAGTTAGCAAAAGTACTGCTATTCCTATTTTATAGGTGAAGAAACTAAGAGACAAAATTAATTTTTTGTGTGAAAACAAAACTGTGATGCCAATGAGTATGATTAAAGATCTTTCCCACCCATTGTAAGGTTAGAATTCAGAATTCAGCCCAAGGAGGAGAAGTAAGAATTCCAAGATGACAGAGCTGCTGAGAGAGTGCGGAGTGGAGAATGGAAACCAGGGGGCAGCAGAAATCAGAGAAGTGTATGGGGAGAGAATGCAGGCAAACAGACAGTTGGGATTCTGAGTGTTTATGAGGAGGCCCCAGCAGGGGGGAAGGGTACAAGATGACATGGTTCCTTGCTGTAATACTGTGTTATAATCTCCTTGTTGTTACATTGAGGTGAATTTACTGGTTTTGAATACAGTTATTGCTATATCAAATTGGGGTTATTGGTTCTGGGATTTGATCCTCTGGTGTCTAAATAAATGTTATACTTCCTCTGTCTTCTACCTAGAAAATCTCTTATACTTTGCAATTCTCAACTATATAGGCATGTTCATGGTCATCTTCAAGGTCATGAATCTTGCCTTACTGACACAAAAACTATTAGAGGATGGAGGAAAGATTAAAACTTGAGTCTTTCCTGAGTCTTGCTAATACACTAGACAGCCTCTTAAGATTTAATTCTAGGTCTGATATAGTCTACAAATCTGGCACATAACAAATGCTTAATATATGCTTGTTAATTAATTAGTCATTCCTTAATGACAGAGGTCATGAACAATCAACCAAACTAATTAGAGTAAGAGTAGTGTGTTAAATATCTCTTTTTTTAGGTCTTGAAAACTCTGAAGATTATTCTTGTCATTTTTTTTCCTAAATAAGGCTATAACATTGCTCAAAGATCAACTTCTCTGTACTTTTTTATCTATTCGCTTGTCTCTAGTTTCAATTGTACTTCCTTATACTTGCCACGTGGGTTGACATTTTAGATATCATCCCTTCATATTCAACTCACCCTGTGCCCTCTGTCTATATACATATACACATACATATGAACATACACACACACACACACACACACATATATATATATACATACCACATATATATACTTGCCACGTGGGTTGACATTAGTGAAAGCTAGAAACTTAATCAGGTAGCATGGGATCAGAAAAAGAGAAAGTAGCAATCTATTTAGAGCCAGTGTCCCTCCTTTTGTTAAATATACTAGAGAGTACTAAGGTAGGCATTTTTGTGAAGGAGGTGGGGCAAGGTACCTTTCTTGCTCCTCCACTCTACTCCAAATGGATTCCCTGCAATACTGCCCCTGCCTTTTTACTCAGTACCTTTTAGGGTGTACTGGGTGTTTCAGAAGGACTAGTGCCTTAGGTGTGAGGGATTGTTGAGCCCTTTTCAGGGCTTCTCATCCACCTTTGGTTTCCACCTTTCACATACCTCTCACCTATGGCTCCAAGAAGCTGTAGCATGTACAGTGACCACACCCCACTAAAACCATCTAGGCAGATGGGCCAAACCAGTTTGAGGGTAATCAACGGGCCTTAAACCTGTTGGTGAGTTAGAGGAACATCTGCCCCAAACATGTGAAGATGTCCCCCATGGAATGGATGGATGAGAACAATTTATTCCAGAGAACAATTTATTCCAGTGGCCATGAAGGCAGCTGAAGCAGGTGCTATGGAGTGCTTAGCACTTGGTCAGAGATAAAAAACACCAAGGTCATCTACTAGAACCCAGGCCATAACCAGTTGTCTTTACATTTGTCCTGCTACTGGACGTTGATGACTATGGAAGAGAGAGTGATGCCGATGACTTCTGGTAATTCTGCCTCATTTAAATCCAATTCACCCGGGAATCAAGACAATACTCGTGATATCATTGGTCCTCTTTGAAAACAGATGAACAAAACACTTCCCAAACATACACATTCCACCATTCCAAATGGCCTACTCTCTGGAAGGACTCTCATGCCTTTTCCTCTTTCTTGCTCCACACTTCATCAACATTTATCCATACTATATCTCATTTCCTCAGGGCTCTTTGACAGAGCACACTCATAAATTAGCTGATTAAAGAGTAACCCTCATAATTAGGATAATACCTTAATCCAGTTAAATAGTGCCAGTCTGACATATATCACCAAGGAGGTGACCTTGATGTTGACGATGAGGATTTTAGAGAACCATGAAGATTAGAAGAGTTGCTCTGTGTGCCCAAATCTTACCTTATCTGAGCTCTACCCAAAAACTGAGTAAAATCTTCTCACTGGTGATGTTAGCTTTCAGTATCAGAATCAAAAGCACTTTTAGATTGGTACAACTCTGTAGGATTCCAAATAATTAGCAGTCAGTATGCTACAAGCTCTCACTGTTACTTCTTGAGATGAAGGACAAAAATCAGTCTCAAAAGTATTTATGAAATCCTGCTGTGTGCCATGTAGATTCATAGGTAAAAATGAAACCATTTCAGCACACAAGGAGCTTCTATTCTAACATAGGAGACATATATAAATTTAATACAAGTGATAGGATCAAGCATGTACCTGGGCCCCTCTGGTGGGTCACTTGTTTGGGCCCCTCGCTAAAGGACATGGGCAGACAGCAGCTCCTAGTTGGATCACTTGTATCTCCCTAAATAGAGGGTGTGTCAAAGGTAATTGACAAGTGAAGCAAGAGAACACACTCCCTTAATCTCTGCTAAGGGCCTGAGACCTATAAGAATTGTGAAAAAGTTCTGGCTCTCTCTTTCAGTGAATCACATTTTGGGGACACAAAGTCATAACTACAAATTATTGTTGACAATGTTATCAATAATGACAATAGTTAGTGAGATATATCTATTTCTCTATATCTGTATATCTACTCTTTTATTCCCATGACAATTCCAGGAGCGAGGTGCTATTTTATCTTCATTAGACAGAAGAAGAAACTGAGGCAGATAGAGGACAAGTAATTTGTCCAGGCCCACTCAGGTCATTAATTTCTAAGGTAGGACTTAAACATGGTTCTTTCAGAATTCAAACCCAGAACCTCACAGAAGCTGTAGATTTTCAGGAGACACTTGAGAAAGGCGAATAAAAATTTCACATTCATCTCCAATATAAAGATAAATTAGACTAAGTCAGAAAGCAACTTTCAAACCTTGACTCTACAATTTGAACACATGACAAATATGTGGATGTTTGCTCATCCACAATGGAATTCAGTGCCCCATTACTGAGGAAGATACCTCGACAATGCATATCTCCATGATAGAGTCTGTATAGAAAAACTGCAAATATTAACAAACATGATGGTAGTGTGTAGTAGAAACAGCACTGACCCGCGAGTAAGGAAATTTGGGTTCTAGTGCTTCCTTTGCCACTATCTCAGGATGTTACTTTGGTCAAAATATGTCATGTTTCTTAACCTCAGTTTCTGTATCTGTAAGATGAGGAAGTTAGGCTAGATGATTTCAGTGGTCTTTTTCAAAAATAATCACCCATGACTACAGCAACAAGTTTAAAGGGTTCCACTGCTAGCTGTGGCCTTGGAGCAAATATAGGGACAAAAGCTATAGTATATTCTTTCCAGTTATTAGTCTTATCCAGTCAATATCTAGATTTTTTCATATCCATGCTTTGCTTTCTACATTGACTTCCATCACATTGGAACGAGGTGCAGGTACTTCTCTCCTGGAATATTATAATATCCTTCCTCTCCATTTGCTAGGCTATCCTTCTCACTACTGCCATGATCACAAACTTTGCTTTTTCAAAAACCTTCATTGTGCCTTATTTCTTAGCAAATTAAATGAAAACTCTTGAACTTTTCATTCTAGACTCCCTATATCCTGACTTCAACCTACATTTCCAGGTTTATTACACATTACTCTCCTTTACGTAGTCAAAAGGCATTTATTAAGTACCTGCTTTGTGCCAGATACACATAGCCTATATATCAGTAAACCTGAATTATTCCTTCTTCCCTCTAAAATGATCTTATCCTGCTCTTCTCTGTCTCTTTACATATCAACCCCCCTTACCTAGAATGGCCCTACCTAAGCACCTCTACCTTTTGAAAGCATCCAAGTGCTTAGAAGTATGGAGGAGCAGTGTGACATAGAGAATGATGAATTGGCCTTAAAGCCAAGAATACCCGGTTTCATGTATTACTTCTGACACATTCTGCCAATATGACCATAAGCCACTTACTTAAGGTTTAATGCTTTGGGAACTGAAAAGAAATAGGCGTTAAGTCAATAGTTGCAGAGAATGTGTCAACTGGTAGAGAGTGTAGAACTGGTAGAGAGAATTTCACCATGTAGGAACTTACTAGACCAGTGAAATCACAAATCCATTCACTTCCCTGTCTTTCACTTTCCACTTCAAATGCTACCTCTTCAAGAAGCATCCTTTTATTGCCTCAGTAATGAGCAATGTTTCCTCTATTAAATATCTCATATCACCATAGAACATTTCACTGACCAGCTGGTACACAAACCTGGAAGACAAATAAAGTGAATAGTTTTACTTAAAGGAAAAGAAATTAATTTGCATGCTTAGCAAGTTTCCTCATTGGTAGCAGATGCAGTTTTCTGGCTTCCATTTACATAGCTTTTTCTGACCTACTTAGATGTAGGCAATTATAGGCAATTAGAAATATCCCATTATAGTTGAATGAGCAAATTGGATACATTCTCTACAAGATAGCTGGACTGGAATGTCCATAGTAGCATTTTGGATGCAACATTGTGGGATCATATGCAATATTCATTGTACCAATTGCATTATGGAATTTTGTAGTCAACCTTTATCAGAACTCTCCAGTAGTTCAATTAGATTTTGTGTAATCATTCTAGAGGCCATTCACTTGAGACCATTCATTCAAACAGCACATTGCAATAGAAAGGCTGTTTTTTCTCTACTCCTGCAATGATGTAGACCATAGCCCATTCATTACTTCCCATCCAGTAAGACTATTTTTCATGCCCTCCCATGAGTTCACCGCTGGAGTCTAATTAATGTACTGGAGGCCTTCTTCTTTTCCTTGGCCTGTTTCTGCTATTCAGGAAGAAGGATCTTTGAAATCTAAGAAATCAAAAAAATTCCACAGAAATTTAATATTTTTTTCAATATTTAAAAGTCTCCCTGTCTCTTTAAAAACAGACACTAATTTGACATTGCTTATCTATTTATGACAACTAGCCAGTAATTTTTAGTGTCTGACTTGGTTTCTGATACAAGAAGTGTAAAATGGGATATGAGGACCTCAAGTGGGATATAAAACAAAACTCACTGGAAACAGGACTGACTGAAGGAATAAGTTAGAGGGAACAAGATGGAGAAAAATGTTGAGGAGGCCTTGGTAAGAATGGTAAGAGCATTCTAGGAGGTAGCTGATGTATGACTTCCCTTATACCCCCTCCTGATGCTCACACATTACTAAAAAAAATGATAGAACTTAGAGCTGGATGAGGACATAAAATTATCTAAATCAGACATTTTAGAAAATTAAATCTATAAGATAATTATCTGATCATTAAATGTGTCAAATACAAAGCCAGCAACATTCTGGAGAGTTTGGCCCAATGAGATTACAATGTAATTGGGAAATATTTAACAAAATAAAAATAAAATAGAACACAGATAATGTTATTATGTAGTTTTCTAAGTCACTAAACAGCCAGACAGTATCTCTGTGTTTCTAGTTGAGTTTGACACCATTGATATAAATCATACTACTTCTTTTAAGGACAAGAAAATGATAATTAGTTGCAATAAGTAAAAGAGCTGGAAACTGAGTCATGTCCCTTGCCTGAAAAATCTAGTGTTCTTTGAATTACAGAAATATTATCTTTCTAGTCTACTTTTCTGTCTCTTTTTCCAACTTTTCTTTTTTTCCTACATTGCTATACTATCTTTCTATCCTACCTTTCCCTTTCTCCTTAGTTGCTTTTATTTTCTTAAAGTTACTATAACATACTCTACTATGTATTAGACATTAGAGGAGATACCAGCTTTATAGCAGATATGTTCCCTGTATTCACAGAGTTTACTCCTGGTTCTATTACCCAGACTTTCAATTTATGGCAGATACAAGTTTCTGAGCATTTAATTGTATGCAGGCTCATACTCTGTTGTAGCTGTTTGGGATTCTCCATGGCACAGCTCCCTCTATTAGTGTAAATCTTTGATTGTGCTCTATCTTTGTGCCCATGTATGTACAGGCTATAACCTCGATTTCTAGCTAATTGCCTTTAGGACTTCAAATCCCCACTCAGAACATAAGACGAATTCATGTGCCTAATGTGCTTATCTCTTGTAGGAAGTGTCTAAAAATAGGGACCCCAAGGGTGACAGACACACTATTCAGGAACAGGGAATAAACCAGGTAAAATAGCCTGGGGTGGAGAAGGTAACAATGTCTCTTATACTGTTAGAACAGAAGGAAGGATAAAAGGGGGAGAGGGAGGGGAAGGAAGGAAGGAAGGAAAGAAGGAAGGAAGGAAGGAAGGAAGGAAGGAAGGAAGGAAGGAAGGAAGGAAGGAAGGAAGGAAGGAAGGAAGGAAGGAAAGAAAAAGAAGTAAAAGAAAGAAAGGAAGAAAGAAAGAAAAAAGAAGGAAACAAAGAAGGAAGGAAAGAAAGGGATTTTCTGGTAAGTATTTATACAGTTATTTTAGAAGCTTAATTATGGAGCTAGCACTGAACTTAGAGGTTATCCACTATACCTCTCTTATAGCTGTGAAAGCTGTGACCCTAGAGAGGAAAAATGGCTTGTTTAGGATTACCTGAGAGCAAGGAGGAAAAAGAAATTTGAACGTTCGTCCTCTGACTCCAAATGCAATGATCCTTCCCCTGCTTTGTGTATCTGTGTGTTCAAATGTATGCACACTTTAGGGAGGTATGCAAAACAGACAGACTTTACTCGTAGAACTTATGTATGAGCCATGTGATAGAATGAAAATGACAATGGATTTGGAAGACAGCCCTGAATCCCTCCTCTGCTACTGAGTAGTAGGTGTTTAAACTTATACAAGTCGGTTCCCTTCTCTGGGCTGCAATTTTCTCATCTGTAAAATGAGGAAGTTATATTAGAAAAGATGTGTATGGGGGAAGGGGCATCTGTGTATATATTGGTTTATCTTATATAACATATTAATATATGCCATACTTTATATATTAAATATTCCAAAAGTCTTGGTATAATATAAACTGTTATGAAGGCTACTAATTTACTCGGAGGAATCGTGAGATTTTATTTAATTTTTTTCTATTATTTATTTTTATGAATTTTGAATGGTAATTTTTAATTTTAGTTTTATTAAGGTAGGTCAGTCTATAATTTTGCCTTGTGTGTGACAGTTCCTGAATTATATGATGAGAGTAACCAACATATCTCAAACCTGTTGGTAAGTTAGAGGGATGTCTACTGCAAACATGTGAAGAATTTCTCTCCCAGAATGGGTGGGTGAAAACAATTTGTTCCAGAAATCACAAAGGCAGCTAAAGCATGTTCTATAGAATGCTTGGAGCTTGGTCAGATATCAGACATCCAGGTCATCCACTGCATCCTGAGCCATCACCAGTCATCGTGAATTTTGTCCTGCCACTGAATTTCAATGACTCAGGAATAGAGAATTAGCGTGATGATATTGTATGGCTCTGCCTCACTTCAATCCAATTCACACTCAAGTCAAGACACCGCCCATAATGTCATTTGTCGTCTTTGAAAACAAAGGACAAAGAACAAGAATAACATGTATGTGTACACGTATGTAGTCCAACTCATTCAATTTATGGAATAGGAAACTAAACCAAAGAAAGGTGGAGAATCAAACCTAACATCACAGAAAGAAGTAATAAACCAGCTAAAATCTGATCCTGGTTTCCTGATTCAGTTCAACATTTTTTTTTCCAGTTGTACCGTGCTGAACGTAGTTGTGAAAATGAGATATTGCCTCTGCATGATAGGAATTATGGGAGTAAAGGAAAACTAAGAAATTATGTATGTACAGTGTTGATTTCATTTTTAAATCATATAATAAGAAATGAATTAGTATATGAAATTGAAATTGTGACCAAGAACATTAATATTGTATTTCTCTATCTTATTTTTAATTCTTAATGCCATTAGATGGCACATTATGTTAGTATTTGTACATGCAGATACGCTAGGGAGAATTTCTAGGACAAACATTAACTTTCGTACAAAGCATTAATGTTATCTCATTTTTTAAAAAATTTTAAATTTTTTTCTTATTGATTTTCTGCAGAGTGTTACATAAGCAAAGTTTATGTCTTTTGCATATTGCATCAGTTATATTGTTGTTCCTTAATTTATTCACTCTTCCCTTCCCCTCCCAAGTCATCCTTCTCTTTTCCATCATAATTTATCCAGGAGCAGCATAGAAACAGAGGAATATATCGTTAAAGGGCAATAATATAGAATAGCCTGAAATGAGGAAGTACTGTTTGATTATGCCTTTTATGAAGGCAGTTTAAAAATTATGGTTTCCATTTAAATGAGCAAGTATGGTAACTGAAGATAATATTTTAAGTTTTCTCTTGGATGCTTTAAATGTGATCATGGTCATTCTGTGAAGTAAGAAACTTTTCCACATTCTCAGTCTTGTTCTAGTTGGACTGTTTTGTTAGACTGTGGTATAACTCCCTTATTTGAGTTATCCAAGATAAATATAATAAAAAAATCTATTTTTGTCCAGGCCATTTATATTCATAGTTCAATACACTTATTATGAAACCAGTGTTTTGCATAGCATTAAGGAGAATGAAAGCAGTTTCATGATACATGCTGATTTAAAGAAAGCCAGTCTTTACCTCATGACATTCATTAATTGTGGGCTTTAATCTCAGCTATCATAGTTTATAGAAATGTAAAAACAAATGGATTTGAGAATGTGCCCAGGCAAAATTGCCTTTGCTGTCTTCTTTAAAAACATTCCCTTGTGTTTTTCTTTTTGAAGGAGAGCACATATTTTTCTAAATTATATTGCTTTGACCAAACATCTTCTTGAGAAAATCCTGTTGTTCTATTGTTCCTCTTTTTTGAAGGAGTGAAAAAGCCATATGCTTTTCCAAACACTTGGAGATAATGAATCACCCTATCGTGCCTTCAGCACAAGCATTCTGCTTTCAAATCAGTACCATGTTGCAGTGGAGGGGAAGGTATTAGGGTAGTGACAGTTACTTCTATTCTAATAATTTTAGCTTTTACAATCAGGAAAGACCTACATGTCAGATTGACCCTTGTCACCATTTGCACATTACCCTTGTAGTACAATTTTTGCATGTAGCAGTCATTGAATGCATGTTCTGCATTATCTTTCTGAATCAAGCCTTCTTTTTACTTGACTGGTAGCATGAGAGGCCAATAAGTGTGGGAATTTTCTTTCGCTCTTTTTTCTTTTGGAGTTCTAATTGTTCTTAGCACTAAGGTAATCAAGTGCCTTTGATTGAGACTTGCCTTTGCTTGAATCAAGAGTCTTTGTTTAATCAAGAGTATTTCATGACCTGCTTAAGTCACAAGAAAGACTAAGTCACATGAGTTTGAGTCACATAGTTATGATGCCCTCTGTGGGCTGACCCTGAAGAAGTGATTTTATATATCTATATGTATATGTGTGTGTGTGTGTGTGTGTGTGTGTGTGTGTGTGTGTGTGTGTGTGTGTGTGTACACTGAGGTTAGCATTTGCTTTGGGGGCTCACTCATTGGAAGAGTGTTCCTTTGACTTCTCCAGATGAGACTCCGGGTAGCTGTTAAGAAACCGCCCCCCCACCCCAGCTTGAAAACCCAGCTGTTGGTGCCTCTCTCTCTGGTAACTGTATGTATTGGTATAGTCAGACAGTTAGAAGCCCTGTCTGCTGATTTGTGTTATGTGCTCTGTTTATATAATTTCTGCTTGTCATTTCAGTTAGTGTTTTCTCTGAAGTTCAGGGTGCTGACTTTTTCCCCTGAACTTGGAACTAGCAGGAGGACTGCTAGCACAGATTCTTTGATCTGTTTTTCTAAGGAAAGAAACTTTAAGGGGCTTACAATCTCACTTTAAATAACCATACATATATCATTCATTTAGTTCAGGGGAAAAAGTCAGCACCCTGAACTTCAGAGGGAACACAAGCAGAAATTACAAGCAGAAATTATATAAACAGAACAAATAACACAAATTAGCAGATAGGGCTTCTAACTGTCCATAGCAATACATACATAATTACCAGAGAAAGAAGCAGCAGCATCTGGGTTTTCAAAGCCAGAGGAATCCTTAATGGTTACCCAGAGTCTCATCTGGCTAAGTCACTATCAAAAACGATTGGAGACTACTGCCACAGAGGGATGTTATACCATTCTGTAGGAGATGGGAAGAGAATCAAATTCTTTTACCTCCTTAAATGTACATACACAAGTTTCACAATCTCTTTGGACAGTTTGCTGATCCTTTTCACAAATAAGGAATGTGGCTAATTATATTCTTTCAAGAGAAAATTTTTTTTCAAAGTTTATTGAGAAATATTTAGAATGACTATAAAGGGATATGGAAAGTGTGATCACTGGTAAATCAAAGGATAAAATATGAATGATAATAGTAGGAAAAAGTTTGTTTTGCTGAGAACATCATAGTTTCACAATTTCTCGTGGGTGTCACATTTTAGGAGGGGATACTAGTTTTGCCCACTTCTGAAGCATATAAAACGATGAGGATGGTGAGAGTGCTTAAAATCATATTATATAATGTTATATTTGGGAACTGTAAATGTTGAAGAGTAGACTTGCAGGATGAGATGATAGTTGTCTTCAAATATTTGAAAGACATTATTTACCATAGCACCTAGCACATAGTGGGCATTTAAGAAATTCTAGTTAACTGACTGACTAATGTGTAAGAGTGATTTGATTTGTCCTGTTCTATTTTTTGAGACCAGATTGGTGAATAAAAGTTATAGATAAGCAGATTTCATACTAGTATCAAGATGAACTACATAATTCAAAAAGATATTCACAGTGGAGATGTTGTTTTTAAGGCGAGTTCCCCAAAACAAAAGCCCATTTTTTTTAATTCCAATAATTTTTGATTATCATGTTCTGTGAAGCATAGACTATCACTGTCTTTGGAGATTTAAAGTTGTACGTAGTGCAAACAATATTGGTAGATACCTGGTGTGCATGAATCAGGCAACTACTGCATATTATGAAAAAAGAACTTTGCCGGACCATTGTAAAAATATTATCAAAGAAATGTGTGATAAGAAAAGCAGGTGGGCAGGTCATGTAGTGAAAGTTAACCAAAGGTCAGCCCATTTGCTTGTTGGTATCCACGAAAAGCCATAACACAAAAACTGACATATGTCATGCTATGGAGAAAGAAATGGTAAACCACTCCAAAATCTTTGACAAGAAAACTCTATGGAAAATATGATTCATGTGGTCACAAAGAGTCAGATGTGACTTAATGCATGAATGACAACAAATGTGTTAAATAAAGATTACAAAGTGCTTTATTTACTTTATCTCATTTGTGCCTCACAAGAACCCTGTGTGGTAGGTGCTATGTAGGTAGTATTTTTATGTTATAAAAACAAAAGAAATGGAGGTTCGCATAGATTAAGTGACTTACCCAAGGTCACAAAGCTAATGTTAGATATTACATGTGAGACTTGGCCTTCCTGAATATATTCCAATACTCTA
The DNA here is from genome assembly GCA_028646595.1 of Phalanger gymnotis. Classification (NCBI taxonomy): domain Eukaryota; kingdom Metazoa; phylum Chordata; class Mammalia; order Diprotodontia; family Phalangeridae; genus Phalanger; species Phalanger gymnotis. The sequence continues at coordinate 76,791,071 of CM053623.1, read as the reverse complement.
TTTCCAATGCAAGGTTGCTATCAGATCTAGAGAGAAGACCCCCAGTATGTTAGGTGAAGAATTTCCATAAGGAAATATCTGAGTCATGAGTAATAATACGATATGTCAGTTTGGGGTATCTATATCATTGAAAGGAACATTTTGGAGCATTAGATGACTTTCTAAGGCATCACTCAAAATATTTAATTGAACTGGATGAGGAAAGGATGACTGGGGCACTCTACTTCCTAGTGGCACACCTCCCTTCTGTCCCAGTTTTTTTTTGGGGGGGGGGGGAGGTGGGGACGGAGAATGGTTCCTACCAGGGAAAAAGTATGTATGGGGAATAAGAATTTAGTATAATATAATAATTTAATGGGGGAAGGAAAATGAAGTTCAGACTGCTAGTTGCACTTTTGAAACTTGAATATTTTGAAACACAAGTAGTTATTGAATAGACCACATGGCTACTTTTGAGTCTTTGTTCTGAAATTTTGCAGAGCAGAGAATTGGAACTTCTGGCTTTTTAATATAATTTTAGGTTTATAAAAGTAACATGTAACTCTACTCTGAAGAAAGATGGTTTAATCAAACTAGCTCTAGCTAATATTGGACTTTGGCATAGATGAGGTAAAAGAAATACTGTTAAACTCATACCCTACTGAAGAACAATCATAATTATAAAGCAATTCAGTGTTAAAATTGATAGTGAACTAGGCAAAATGCAATCAGTTCCCTTAATAATATACTTCTCAATATAACTTCTAGATCATATGTATGTATATATATATATATGTATATATATATATATATATATATGGACACAGCACATACAAGAGTGTATTTTTTTTCTATTTTACTGAATATCATTTTAATTGATAATTTATGAAAAGTGTCATGAGCACATCAAGTGCAACACTTTAATTAACTGCCTTATGATGGATCCATATTCAGATTTCTTCTCTCCTAAGACTGGATGTTAAGCAGAAGACTTGAGGCTGTAGCCACTGTAATTTTATTTGAAGAGTTTCCTAGCAGATGTTATATCTCTGCTTCCTACTGTATTTTAAATACTTGCATTTTTCAATATTCATTAAACCAATCTTTCCTTCATGTCCCTAATAACGGAAACATCTGTTTCTTCTTGTTCAATCAAAGCAACTACCTCAAGAGTCCTACTTTTAAAATAATACCATTAAGAAAAAAGTCTAGATAGAATATGCTTCATTAACATTCCAAATTTGCATATGAAACAAGTTTTACTAACAATTATAAGTGAAGGAAATATGAGAAAAATTATTCTAACCAAAAGTGATTTCACTTTCCCCCTAAAAGATAAAACTGAGTGAGAAAAAATATTATTATAGTATGACTTCAAAGAAATTGATGTTAGTTTTTTAAAATTGAAGAAATCATTAATTTCCATCTGTAGTTTATGCTCATTTGTGTTCTGCCATTATGAATCACGTATAAAAGAGGGCTTTTAAATCCAATTCAAATAATCTGTGTTAGTATAAAACAAACCTATGAAGTATGATTATATAGCAGTAACATTGTTTTTCAAAATTACAGTCATTTTGAACTAAATGAACTTTTTTTAACTTTTAAAATGTCATCGCTGAGAGGCCACATCTATCCAGATTGCCAGTCTCAGAACCTTTTTGGAACTCCTCTTAGGTATTTACTTCCAGAGCTTGTAACATACTTTTTTGTATTCCTGTAAGGGAGACAAAATTCTGGCTTTTGAAGGTCAGTATGATTTTTGGAGATAACCTAGTCATTCAGAACCAAGAATGATGAATAGAAGAGTGAACAAACTAGGTGATAACATGTTAGTTTCAAAATGAAATGACTACAAATACATGATAATGTTTTTCTTATGTGCCTGACACATTAGAACTGGTAATTCCTGAAACATCAACCCACCTACCCCAGCTCAGGTCTCGCAAGAGGATCCCCATGTCTGTACTTGTTCTGTGGTAACCTAAGCAACTCTCTACTTACAGTGTTCATCCAGGGCAAGTGACTCCACCGAACTCTTTGGGCCTTCTTTCTGTTGCACGTGGCATCTTCTATTGAGCAAATTGCTCTGTGGCAGCATGCTCTTGCTGAGGGGGCCAGAGTAGGGAGTAATCCTCCCCATTCATTACCTTTGTTGAAACTAACACATTATCACCTAGCTTGCTTGCTCTCCTTTTCATCATTCTTGGTTCTGAATGACTAGGTTATTTCCAAAAATCATACTGACCTTCAAAAACCGGAATCTTGTCCACCTTAAAGGTGTACAAAAATATTGATTTGAATTCCAATAATGGGACCACTTCATGAAATTCCTTTCTGTCACTAATAGGGAAGGCCTTCACATTGTTCACTTCTCCTAAAAGAGTAATAAAGTATAAGCATATTTACACTTTAACTTATCCCTAATTTCCTCTAATTTTACCAAGTGGTTTGGGGGATAAATCAATTCTGGGTTCCTGGATCTATGCCCCACATACACTAGTTAGAAGTGACTCCATAAACATTACATGCCTCCTATATACCAGGCACTGCACTAAACTCTGGGGTTACAGAAAAAGGTAAAAGGTTTTTTCTACCTTCAAAAAGTTCACAATCTAGCCAGGGAGACAATAAGCAAACAAATATTTACAAACAAGCTATAAGCAGGAAAAATAGGAAATCGTTAAGAAGGAAGTCACTGGAATTAATAGGGATTATCAAAAGCTTCCTATAGAAAATAAGAATTTAGTTGGGACTTGATGAAATCCAAGGGCTAGTAGGCAAAGACAAAAAAGGTAGAACATTATTGAGCTGGGGGACAACCATAGAAAATTCCTGGAGCTGAGAGGTAGAATGTCTTGTTAGAAGAACAGCTAGGAGGCCAGCATCACTGTATCAAAGAGTGTATGATGATGAGTAAGATGCTTGATGCCTGGAAAGGTGGGGGTGGTCAGGTGGTTGTTATGAAAGGCTTTGAACACTGAACAGAAGATTGTGTTATGAGTCTGGAGGAGATAGGGAGCTATTGCAGGTAACTGAGTTAGGAGGGTGACATGGTCAGAACTGTGCTTTAGGAAAATTACTTGTTGGAGGAATTGAGGATGGATTGGAGTGAGGATAAATTTGAGACAGGTAGACCCTCCAATAGGCTATTGCAATTGTCCTAGAATGAGCTGATGAAAGTGTGCACCATCCCTTTTCTTTAAGGGTGAGTCTGATGTCTTTAGGGTTTCTCACCACATCCCCTTCTCATTTGTCTTGCTCCTATTTATTTTTCTAGCTTCCATCTGTCTAACCACAAACCCAGGGACATTTATCTCTAGGATTATTACAATGATACATCACCCACTTTAGAAGAAAGTTTTCTGAGGACTCCCCAAGAAAACTTTCCTCAGTTTAAGATTTCATGAGTAACACTGCCCTCCATAGAAAATGTATCTTTTGTAACAAAACCTATTGGAGCATATAGGAAAATTCTATCTAATGTTTTCCTTTTGTATCCTAGAATAGTTTGGTAGACTGATGAAAATAGGTTGCAGGCTGTTCTTTCTTTTCTTTTTTTTTGTTTCTTTTGTTAGATAATTTGTTTAATACATTTAGTTTTCAGCATTGATTTCACAAGAATTACATTTTCTCCCCATTTCTACCCTCCTGCCCAGTCCAAGATGGCATATATTCTGGTTGCCCCGTTCCCCAATCAGTCCTCCCTTCTGTCACCCCACTCCCCTCCCATCCCCTTTTCCCTTCCTTTCTTGTAGGGAAAGATAAATTTCTATGCCACACTGCCTGTGTATCTTATTTCCTAGTTGCATGCTAAAACTTTTTTTTTTGTTTTTGAACATCTGTTTTTAAAACTTTGAGTTCCAAATTCTCTCCCCTCTTCCCTCCCCACCCACCCTCCCTAAGAAGGTAAGCAATTCAACATAGGCCACATGTGTATCATTATGTAAAACCCTTCTTCAGTATTCATGTTGTGAAAGACTAACTATATTTTGCTCCTACCTGACCTATCCCCCTTTACTGAATTTTCTCCCTTGACGCTTTCCCTTTTCGAAAGTGTTTGCTTTTGACTACCTTCTTCTATTATCTTCTTCCTCCTTCTTTCCTTTTATCTCCTTCCTCCTTCTTTCCTGTGGGGTAAGATATCCAATTGAGTGTGCATGGTATTCCCTCCTCAGGTCAAGTCCGATGACAACAAGATTCACTCATTCCCCCTCACCTGCCCCCTCTTCCCTTCCTAGAGAATCGCTTTTTCTTGCCACCTTTATGCGAGATAATTTACCCCATTCTGTCTCTCTCTTTCTCCCTCTCTCAATATATTCCTCTCTCATCACTTAATTTGATTTTTTTTAGATATCATCCCTTCATATTCAACTCACCCTGTGCCCTCTGTCTATATACATATACACATACATATGAACATACACACACACACACACACACATATATATATACATACCACATATATATACATATATATGCATATTCCCTTCAGCTACCCTAATAGTGAAGTCTCATGAATCATACACATCATCTTTCCATGTAGGAATGTAAACAAAACAGTCCAACTTTAGTAAGTCCCTTGTGATTTCTTTTTCTTGTTTACCTTTTCATGCTTCTCTCGATTCTTGTGTTTGAAAGTCAAATTTTCTATTCAGCTCTGGTCTTTTCACTGAGAAAGCTTGAAAGTCCTCTATTTTTTTGAAAATGAATATTCTGCCTTGGAGAATGATGCTCAGTTTTGCTGGGTAGGTGATTCTTGGTTTTAATCCTAGGTCCATTGACCTCCAGAATATCATATTCCAAGCCCTTTGATCCCTTAAGGTAGAAGCTGCTTGATCTTGTGTTATTCTCATTGTGTTTCCACAATACTCAAATTGTTTCTTTCTGGCTGCTTGCAGTATTTTCTCCTTGATCTGGGAGCTCTGCAGTTTGGTGACAATATTCCTAGGAGATTTCTTTTGGGGATCTATTTGAGGAGGTGATCTGTGGAATTCTTTCAATTTCTATTTTACCATCTGGCTGTGGAATATCAAGGCAGTTCTCCTTGATAATTTCTTGAAAGATGAGATCTAGGCTCTTTTTTTGATCATGGCTTTCAGGTAGTCCAATAATTTTTAAAATATCTCTCCTGGATCTATTTTCCAGCTGGGTCAGTAGTTTTTCCAGTGAGATATTTCACATTGTCTTCCACTTTTTCTTTCCTTTGATTCTATTTGATAATGCCTTGATTTCTCATAAAGTCACTAGCTTCCACTTGCTCCAATCCAATTTTTAAGGTTGTATTTTCTTCAGTGGTCTTTTGGATCTCCTTTTCCATTTGGGTAATTTTGCCTTTCAAGGCATTCTTCTCCTCATTGGCTTTTTGGAGCTCTTCTGCCATTTGACTGAATCTATTTTTTAAAGTGTTGTTTTCTTCAATATTTTTTTCAGTATTTTTTTGGGTTTCCTTTAGCAAGTCATTGACTTGTTTTTCATGGTTTTCTCTCATCCTTCTCATTTCTCTTCCCAATTTTTCCTCTACTTCTCTAACTTGATTTTCCAAATTCTTATTGAGCTCTTCCATGGCCTGAGATCAGTTCACGTTTTTCTTGGAGGCTTTTGTTGTAGGCTCTTTGACTTTGTTGACTTCTTCTGGCTGTATGTTTTGGTCTTCTTTGTCACCAAAGAAAGATTCCAAAGTCTGAGACCGAATCTGGGTGTGTTTTTGCTGCCTGGCCATGTTCCCAGCCAACTTACTTGTCCCTTGAATTTTTTCTTCGGGTTATGACTGATTGTAAAGAGTACTTTGTTCCAAGCTTGAGGGGATGCGTTGTTGTTTTCAGAGCTATTTCTATACAGCTAGCTCTGCTACACCAGCACTCCTCCTTCCCCAAGAACCACCAACCCAGACCTGACTCAGATATTAAGCAGACTCTTCACTCCTGCTCTGATCTACCACTTAATTCCTCCCACCAGGTGGGCCTGGGGCCAGAAGCAACTGCAGCTGTTGTTCTGTAGCTGCACCACCTCCGCTGCCTCCAGGGCAGTGGCCGACCAGCACTCCCTGCAACTTTTCCCACTAACCTTTTCTGTTGTCTTTGGTGTTTGTGGGTTGAGAAGTCTGGTAACTTCCACAGCTCACTGATTCAGGGCGCTAGGGCCTCTTCCACTCCTGGTCTGGTTGGTCCTGCCGCCACCCACGCTGGGCTCTGCTTGCCTCAGCTCACAGCTCCATGTGTGATAGACCTCACCCAGTGACCATCCAGGCCATCCTGGGCTGGAGCCCTGCTTCCCTCTGCTATTTTATGGGTTCTGTAGTTCTTCTCTGTTGTCTTTGGTGTTTGTGGGTTGCGAAGTCTGGTAACTGCCATGGCTCACTGACTCAGCGTTCTAGGGCCTGTTCAGCCTGGCTCCTGGTCTCGTTGGTCTGTGTGGCCCATGCTGGGCTCTGCTCCCAGCTCCGTGCACAATAGACCTCACCCAGTGATCATCCAGGCCATCCTGGGCTGGAGCCCTGCTTCCTTCTGCTATTTTTATGGGTTCTACAGTTCTAGAATTTGCTCAGAGCCATTTTTTATAGGTTTTTTAGGGACTTGGCAGGGAGCTCATGCAAGTCCCTTCTTTCCAGCCGCCATCTTCCCTTACCTTCTTTTCACATCAGAAGCTCCTGGAAGAGTAAAGGTATCTTCACTATCTAATACTGCACCAACTTTTCCTTCTTGCATCCACCTCTCATTAGCCCCCTTCCTGTACCCCTCCCAACTATTCATCCTCAATTCTATATCTGTAAATACAGCCTCTCTCAGCTCAAAGCCACACTAATTTCTTCCCATATTTTTTTCATTCCTGCCAGTTTCCTAGCTCAAACCACCAGCCTATTGTAGTTTATCTTAGGGGTTCAAACCCCTTGATTTATAAATAAGAAACTGAGACAGCAAAGTATTAAGGGACTTGCCTAGAATCATACAACTCTTAATTTTATGAGGCAGCATATAAAGTCAGTTGTTCATGACTCTAAGCACTATATCCATGATATTATGGTACCTTGGATGCTTATAATTGTCTTGGGACTCCAGTGAAGCTCTGAGGGTCAGGGGGAGCAAGACTGTGCTATATTCTTTAAGTAGCATTTCTTGATCCTTAATGAAGCCTAGGAAGGCTTCCCTTCACTCCCTAGGAAGAAATGATCTCTCACTCTTCTGGATTCTCATGATATTTTGCTCTCCCCAAAATATCCTCCCTTACATAACAGTGGTCTATGTGTCTTATATTGCTCTATCCCACTGTAAGCTCATTGAGGTCTCAAGCTTCTTTGCATTTCTCATGCTATCTGGCATAAGACCCCATCCAAGACAGGCATTTGATTTTGAATTTTTACTGAATCAATGAACAAAATATCCTTCTGTCAAGGTGCCATCTCTGATACAGGCTATGTGATTCTAGGCAAATCACTTACACACTTACACTCATGCAACACTATAAATTTCAGAGCAAGTGTAGATTTACATTGATGGGGAAGTTTCCTCACCAGGAGTTCTCTAGATTGGGGAAATTACAGTTCCCAACCAGAAAAGTCTCCATTAACTTATTCTGAACCTCTTATCCCTTACTGGCACTGGTAAAGTCATAGTTCATAGAATAGTGCCTTTCACATAGTAGAGGGCAAATAAATATTTAGTGATTTTTTTTGGAGGGGGGAAGACAGGGCAATTGGGGTTAAGTGACTTGCCCACAGTCACACAGCTAGTAAGTATGTCAAGTGTCTGAGGCTGGATTTGAAGTCAGGTCCTCCTGACTCCAGGGCCAGTGCTCTACTCACTATGCCACCTAGCTGCCCCTGATTAATGAATTATAAAGAGAGAGGATGCAATAGGCTGGATTGCATAGCCACAGAGAGGAACAGGGTATGCTTCTCCTCAAACTTAACATCACATTGCTAGCCTTTGATGTGAGGGAGGTGACAAAGAGTGGGAAGGGAAGAACTAGCAACATCTTCAGAGAACCTCTCAGCCCTTTATTAGACCAAGAGTTTTTATTCTCCCCTTATGAATTGAATTTACCTTCCACACAGGAGGCCTGACCCACCCTGCATGCTCTTCCCTCTTAGGACTCTGGCTCCGGGAAGAAGTTAGGAGGAGAAAGAATTAGTACTTCAAGAAGGAGAAAGGAGAAGTACTGCTTTCCTCCTGGCCAGGGTTGTAGTCTTGGTTATTTATGACACACAAAACATCTTGTAAGATTTAAGATGCCTCCATCTTCCTTTTCTGAACAAATACATTAGTATATTTTATACACATAAATAATATCGAATTGATCTATACTGGTGGTTTCAAGTGAAGCTAATCTCAGTGGCCAAGCACACCTCATTTAAGATTCTGGAGCTCACACACCAAAACCTTCCAAATTTCAGTAATGCACTGTTTTGTATGGATTTTATTTTAAATTTAACATTTCTGGTACACTTTACTTTTATAAAGTGGCTCAGAGTGGTTAATCTTTATAGCATCTTTGAAGGAAAAAACTAATCTACTCTGTTGGCCCCATGTAACAGATGGCTGGGGAAATGACACAGAGAATAAATGCTTAAGCAGTGGAGACAGAGACACTGTAGCTCATACTGCCCGTGAAGTTTTTATTTTCCTTTTTCTGGGTAAGATGTTCATTTCTTCCCTTCCTACTTCATGGTAGGCACAGAAGGAAAGGAGCTTCCTGTGTTCTCTGGTATGTTCTCATCATGCAAAAAGCTGGATAATCCAGAAAATGAGCCCTTTAACCTAGAAAGAACACTGGACCAGAATTTGATAACCCATCTACTTTATTCTCTCATCCCTCCTGCCCCGCATTCTCTCGTCCCCATTTTTCATTCAGCAGAATTTATTAAATTCCTATTCTTTTCTGGTGCAGTTCTAGACATTAAAGATACAAAGACAAAAAAAAAAAAAACCAGTGCTGACCCTCAAGCTTACATAATATATGAAAGCAGGAATTTGCTAGGTATATGATCATGGGCAGCACATTTAACCCCTCTGTGACTCATGTTTGTTCATCTATAAAATGAGATTGGACTGGATGATCCAGGACTAAAATGCCTATTTTTCTATGGTTCTTCATTGCTGTGTGGTAGAAATTTGAAAGATATTCCAATATTTTGGTTTTGCCCCAAATAACTCTTCAAGATCACAAATTGCAAAACACTTACTGATCTGTATTCATGGAGGGAGTTTCTATATAGGGAGTATCCTGTATCAGTGGAATCATAGGTCCAAGTCCCTTCCCACCCCCCCCCCCCAAATCCTAATAATAGTAATGAAACTACATACACTTCTATAGTACATTCAGGTCCTTCCTCTGATACGTATTGGCTATGTAATCTTCAACAAATCACTCATATTCTTAGAGTTGTAGGAAAACTAAGATTGTAAGTTTCAGAAAAAAATGCTTACTTTCACTGGTAGAAGGATTATCCTCAGTCAGGAGGCAATCAGTTAGTAAACATTAAAGATCTACTATGTGGCAGGCACTGCGCTAAGTGTTGACAACATAAAGAAATTTAAAGGACGGTCTCTGCTCTCAAGGAACTCTGTCTAATGCAGGAGAAAATGCAAACAACAATGTAAAAACAAACTATATACAGGAGAATTTGGAAACAGTCACTAGAATTAATGGGGATCAGGAAAGCCTTCTAGTAGAAGGTGAGACCCAGGTCTTTTCTCTCAAATTCCAGTAACTTTTGCTTTGTAGCATGCCCCCTATTCCAATATTTCCTGTATAGACAAGAAATGACATGGCCCAGAAATCATGAATGTTGAATACCCTTAAATGATGTACTCTTTTCTAGTACAATACAGTTTAGAAACAGCACCTGAAAGAATTGGATTTTTCAAGCTGCTAAAGTGGTTGTTCAAACAGTTGGATAAATCTTTGCATTTAAATTTATTGTTTTGATTTCTGTTGCTCTCTTTGGCTCAATGACTTAAAAGTTTTGATAAGATCTTAGATATAGAGCTGGACCAAAACTTTACAGTCATGTAGTCTACTCATCTTTATTGATAAAGAAACAGAACTTCAGAATAAATGAACTTCTTTGAGATTACACAGGTAGTAAGTGAGAAAGACCAGATTCATGCCTAGGGCCTCTAAATATAGTACTCTTTCTTAATTAACTTTAAACTATCAAAATAAAACTGGGATATAAAAATGTCATAATTCAAAATGCAAACTATGGCATAATAGTAGTATATATAACATGGAAATTGTTTTATCCCTACTTTACAAATGGAATAGCGGAAATGCAGAGAGTCTTAGTAAATTGTCCATTTCCACATAGCTAGAAAGTGGTTTTGTCGTTGCTGTTGTTATTGTTGTTATTCAGTTATTGATCGGTCCTGCCTGACTCTTCTGACTACATTTGGGGTCTTCTTGGCAACAATACTGGAGTTGGCCATTTCCTTCTTCAGCTCATTTTACAGATGAGGAAACTGAGGCAAACAAGGTTAAGTGACTTGCCCAGGGTCATGTAGATGATGCCTCTGAGGCCGGATGTAAACTCAGGTCTTTCTGACTCCAGGCTGTATGCTCTATCCACTGCACTACCTGGCTGTCCTACAAAGTGGTAGCTCTCTGATGTATACTGCGTTCTGATTCTTAATATAATGCCTCACTATAAAATACTTCAGTTGTATCATAAGTTGTTTTTATCCGATTACATGGCATTTAATTTATCTTGTTACTAAGCTACTTGAAATAAAAGTTAGGTAAGTTTTACTATGATCATTTTCTTAAAGAAAAAAACTTCTTTTTTGTTCAGAACAATACTATAATGCACTGAATATAAATTTTATTTTGTTACGAATAATAGTTTTTAAAAATATTTTCAGTAATATTTTCTGTTAGCTAATATTTAAGATAGAAAGACTCCAACTGTTAGAGATGGCTTAAAAGACCCTGCCAGCGGCATTATATCATATTATATGGGTATTAAAGTTTAGGACTAGACTTTCATTACAGTATGATCCTTGGGGCCTACTCCACAGGGCAGCATTTTTTTTTATTTGTACCTAGTCTGGTCCAATAATTTCATTTCACAGAATGATATTTCAGGATCTGCCCCTTCTGAGGAGGCTCTGTGACTTTCTATAAGGTAGAATTTTATGTTCCTGGCAGGGCCCAAAATGAAATCGCATTTTATCCAAAAGGAAAATAGAAAGTTTCACTTTCCTTTATGGTTGAAAAGTTAAAGTCTTTAGAAGGTAGCCCTTCTGTAAACAAGAGTGTTTTCCCAAGTAATAGGAGACTACTTGTGGTGATATAGAACTTTAAAACTAATCCACGAAGATAATCTTGGAATCTCAGAATTAGAATTTCGTGCCTGTTAAAACACTTAACAAAAAAGTATTCCAGGTGCAGCTTCTGCACTGTAGCATACCTCCTTATAGATTTGGGATAAGAAGTTGCTGATTCGAGTTCCAAATCTAATACTTTTGGCATTCAAATATCCTCCCTGACCCTCAGTTTTAACAGATATAAAATGGAAATAATACTACTGGTTCAATCTTGGTTTTTGTTTGTTTATTTGTTTTGCTTTTCTTTATATGTCCAGTGCTTAGTATGGTGTCTGGTATGGAGTTAGTGCTTAATAAACTCTTTTTGATTGACTGATGAAAGTGCTTTAAATATGGTAAAGCTCTTATCATTTTAAAAGTAAACAATTATTACTCTTTGAATGTATTTATCTGTTGTCACCTTTTTACTCATGAAACCCACTCTTTTCCCTCATTGGTCTCTCCTACCATTCCACCCCTTTCACTTCAACAAGTCTTCCTGGATACAATTGATAATTTCTCAGAAGGGAGATAAAGAACCATGTACACCTAGTCCCCAAAGAACTTATTTCACCTTCTCTCCAACTGGGCTTCCACTGCCACTTGGCAAATGTTTTATTGATCTCTTGTCGATCACCATTCATGCTTTCCCCGATAGCTATTACAAACACATCATGTTTCTTCCTGGTTTTGTGTTATCGTTCATGCTTTTCCCTTATACCTCTCTATATGGCTTCTCCATTAACCTATTTTTTAGTTCAATTACACAGAATTTACTTCTTAAAAATGTAATTTATTTAAAAAACATTTTCAGATATTTTCTTTCAAGCTAGTAGCTTGAGAGTATTTGCCAACGTGCAACTTGAGAGTATTGATTGAAAAGTACAATGGTCTATTTACTAGAAACATTTGTTTCCCCCTTCATTTGGTATTTGCTATTTAATAATAAAGAAAATAAAGAAAACTAATGATGATAATAATTAATAATAAAGATATACCATAATAAAGGAAACAAACTATGAGCAGTTATAATCCTGATTTATTTTGTATATGTTTAAATGACAAAACACATCCATTGTGATTAATTTTAATCCTATATCACCATAATGTCAGTAAATGTTATGTTGACATTTGACTACTCTTTGTCTTCTAAGCTCAAGAGCATTTGTGCTCAAAGTTCATTTCTGTTTTACTTATACCCTCATTTATCGTGAATATTTAATTTATATTATGTATGCTAAATACTGCCTAAAATACAGATTTAACAGAATCAAGGTCCTTAACTTTAACGTCCACTTTTAAAATACTCTAAATCACTATCAATTAGAGAAACACAAATTAAAATGACTCTGATGTATCACCTCACACCTATCAGATTAGCTAAAATGACATAAAAAGTATTAAATATTGAAGGGGATGTGGAGAAACTGGGACTTTAATGCATCGTCGATGGAGTTGTGAACTGATCCAATTATTCTGGAGAGCAATTTGGAACTATGCCCAATGGGTTATAAAACTATATATCTATTGACCCTGCAATGCAACTAACAGGTCTGTATCCTAAAGGGAGAAAAGGGGTAGTACGTGTTGGGGGGAAGAACTCATTTGTATAAAAATATTTATAGAAACTCTTTTGTGGTGACAAAGAATTGGAAATTAAGGGGATGTCCATCAATTGTGGAATGGCTGAGCAAGTTGCGGTATATGACTAGAAGGGAATGTGACTGTCATAAAAGAACCAGGAAAGACATATATGAGCTGATGCAAAGAGAAATGAGCAGAACCAAGAATACTGTATACAGTAATAACAATATCATACAATGATCAATGGTGAATGACTTAGCTATTCTCAACAATCGACTGTTCTAAGACAATCCCAAAGGACTCATGATGAAAAATCCTATCCCCATCCAGAGAAAAATCTGATGGAATTTGAATGCATTAATAAGCATACTGTTTTTTTTTTTATTTTCTGTGTTTTCTGTTTTTCCCCTTTAGGTCTAAGTCTTTCTATTTAAAAATACTATAACCTTCTCAGTATAGATACTATCTCTTTTTAATATTTTACTATCACCGCTGTATACTTTGTTACACTCCACAAACACAAACAAAATATGAAATATGTATGCATGTGAAAGTTAAAAATCTGAACCATCATGTTTTATTAGAAAATAACAGTAACTGAATATATACTTTAACAAAATAGTAACTAAGGAAGTATTTTCTTAACAAAATATCTTAAAACACAAATTTTCTTTTTCTTTCATTTTGCTGCTAGGTTCTGGGCTAAACGATGGACAATGGCATGAAGTTCGTTTCCTAGCCAAGGAAAACTTTGCTGTTCTCACCATCGATGGTGATGAAGCATCAGCAGTTCGAACTAACAGTCCTCTTCAAGTTAAAACAGGAGAAAAATATTTCTTCGGAGGTAAAAAAAAATTAGCTTGCTTGTTGTTATCTAATTATTTATCCCATTGCCAAATGCAACATTTCATTGAATCATCAAGTAGTTATTTGAATGGTGTTTCATCATATGTCATCTGTTGACCAGATGGTAATAAGGAACAGATTTTTTCCTCTAAAATTTCATGTAGAAAGATGGCTTAATAATTTTAAAAAGTTGTATATTCTTTGATAGTGAGCCTGTTTTGATATTTCTTATACTAATTTTTAAAATACATTGTAGGTCATTCTGGACAGAATAGATTTTTTTATGTTCAAGTCGTTAAATACTTTGTTACAGTCTTCTATGTTATTCCAACTAATGATGAGGCCTTTTTGCACCTTGAGGGGCTTAGTCCTATGATGGGCTTACTTTATACCCAATTGTATAAAGACTTTTTTCTCTAGAGCCAGGTTCTGGCATATTTTCTATTTGGGGAAATTAATCCTCTTAGCACCTGTATTACCCCTAAGTAAATTTTCATTAGATTTTTGGAAATACCTATCTTTCATTGGGCCATTAAATATTTCTCATACTATTCATCACATGATATCAGTCCTAAATATAAAGAATCAAGGAAAAATTATCAATGTATACATTTTAGTAGAAAGATAGATTTTCTGCTTAAATAGGAGAGAAAATAATCATTTCTGTTTCTATCACAGCTGGCTGTTACTTCATTCCCATGTGAAAATAGTTGATCTGGCATGATTATGCTCATGCCGTGTTATACTAGCTGCAGTAGTGTTGTTAATCAAACAAAGTAAAATCATCTTTAGTACTGAGACACCACAAGGGCAGTGTAAAATTACATGAAATATTAACATTTCATCAGACTGGCAGTTGAACATTAAAGGAATTTGGCTCTTATTTAGATTACTGTCTCAAAGACCATTCTGATTTCTGTTTACTGGCAAGAAACATCCTATCAGCATGAAAATATTCTTTGCAATTCATTAATATGACCCTCTGTATAGAAGAGCTTGGTCTTTTTAACTGTATATAGAATCAGTGGTTAAAATATTGTGTCTTCCTGTTATGATTGATTTGACCATGTACTTATATACATAGCCATTCATGTACACTCGGATTAAGACTGAGAGCCTGACAGCACTTTTGATAATGGTCATGTCTCATATTCATTTTTAAATATACTTAGTTATATTTCATTCACTGAATGTGAATCAGGTAAGAGGGAGAAGTGGTGCTGATCAAATGGGAATCTCATATCATCATTCCTTACCTGTCCTTATTTTAGTTAATGTGGATGCCAGGATAGATCAACTTAGGTACTACTGATGGAAAAGAGAAGGCCAGACTTTGAGGAGAGCTACTATCTTCTTGGGACTACTATAGCTTTTCTAGAGCTCCTTAATTCTGGGTCAAATTTTCCAGCCCTTTGAAACTCCCAGACTTTACCAAATCCATAAACTTTTGGCAAACCCATAGATAAACTTACAGTCTGCCTTTACCTAAGACAGGATCTTATGTCACATGTGATAATCTTACGCATTATATCTATATCTATGTATGCAAAATATCTATGCAAAATGTCTACATCAAGCCAGAGCCACTGTGTAAATTGCCCAAATATTTATGCTCTGTGCAGAGCAGGGTAATGGTTTTCATTTCAGCAACATCATGCTCGATTTTCTACAACTCTTTTTTGGTTAACATTATATTTGCCCTTGCTAGGGAACAAAATCCCAATACTGAACAGATCACCAATCTCTTTCCTTTGCTACAAATGTGAATTCAGTTACCCACACTCTGGCTATAGGATTGCAAAGGAACAGCTTGGGAAGGAATTAACTTATGCCTATATATTTCCTAATGTATGAACAAGATGTTCTCCGTGACGTGTTTCATCAAAACATATATTCCTGCCATCTGGAAGAAAAAATTCTGGCGCAAATTATCCTAAACATAAGATTAGCTGTCATTAATCCACATAATATTTATATTTCATGGCGATTTTAATTTTTCGAGATGCATCTACATTGATAACCTTATTATATCTTCCCATCGACAAGTGCCATGTCACTATTAACAGAGTAATATAATGACAGGCACTTGGGACGTGGAACTCAGAGAGACCTCTTCCACTAACTATATATGACATTGGCAAATCACTTGATCTCAGTTTCCTCATTTGTAAAAATTGATACAATAATGCCTGGATTAGCTCTCACAGTATTGTTATGAAGTCAAGATGAGATCTACAAAGCTTCAAGCACAATGTAAATGACATTTACTAATAAGTTGAAGTTCAGAGGTGAAATGGCTCACCCAAATTCATCCATTTTGTAGATTTGGCACAAGATCTTGAAACACAGGAGAGCTACAGAGCTTTCTATAAGACCTATACCAGCTCTGTGCTGTTTAGTTGTTATATCATTGACTTGAATGAAAGCATCAGTGCCATGCTTATCAAATCTGAAGGTGATATAAAGTTGGAAAGGATGACTAACAAATTATATGACAGGATAAAATAGAAGGATAAATCTAGTAAGATGAAATTTAAGAAGGATAATAAAAAAGTTTTACCTCTAGGTTCAGAAAATCAGCCTCATAAATATCTGGGCCTGAAATGTCTAGCCAACAGTTCTTTGGGAAAAGTTCTGTATGAGATTTTAGTGTACTGTAAGTTCAGTGAATGAACTATGTCCATGGCAGCCAAGAAAGCTAATTTAATCTTAGTCACTATTGAGAGGCATGGTTTGTACCATCATAGAAGGTATAGTCCCACTAAGACTATATTTGTTGTTTATTCTTCTGTTCTCTACATAAGGTGGTAGGAAAGATGATGATAATGAGCTAGACAGAACCCAAAGGAGTGAAATCAGGATGGCAAAAGACCTCAAGATCCTGCCATGAGAAGTGGTTGAAGAAAGTGAGGATGTTTAGTCTGACAAAAGAAAGCCTTTGGGGGGAGTAGGGATATGATATGTATTTAAGCATTTTGAGGGGTTGTCCCATGGAAGAAATATTGTATTTGTTTTAATGGATCCAAGTTTTATTGAAGGAATTAGAGGTGCCCTAGTGTGCAATAGACTGCTTTAGGAGGTAATGTTTTGTCATTACTGGAGGTATTCAAGTAAAGACAGAATAATAATTTATTCGATGTCAAAATGAGATTTTATACAGATTTAGATTGAGCTCTACAGCCTTTCTAAATCTGATATCTTTCTAAATATGAATCATGTGTCTTCCAAATCCAAGATTTCATCATCTTCTATATTACATCTTTTTTGCCACTTATCAGTTGTGTATTCTCATGGGTTATATTCTCCGTTTTACTTGTGGTAACCACACATGTCTGCAATGTCCTGTGGATCAACTACAATTTTGATTCCTATCATATTGTGATCTTCTATAATTGTCACTCGTGTTGCATCATTGAAATTTAATGTCTGATTAAAGAGATACATTTTTGCTTCAGGGATATTTGAGATTATTGAAAGCAATTACCAATATTCCAAATGCAATCCATTGTACATTGTTTTTCTTATAGAACTTAGCACCCAGCTTAAGAGGCTGACCATTAATTTGTGCATGTTATCCTGGAAAATAGACATTCATTTATTCACTTTGCTGTGTTCTGTTTTCTTGTGTATACTGCTAGGTCTAACTCTTATGTGCTTGTGGATCTCAAATAGAAGGCTCTGAAGCCTGATGGAGCCATTACTACAAAACAAAACAAAAAAAACTAGATATAATTTGATGCCTTTCTCACATATTCTTGGTGACTATTATTTATTTTTAATCTACCCCTGGTTTACTCCAGGCTTGGAGAAAACCAATTTTATCTTTAATGTTTTTGGAGTCATTTTAAATCAATCCTTCATCTTTTCTTCTTTCATTTAAATAATTCAGTATTCAAAGCCCCAGATTTATCAGTAACTTGGCTCTTGATTCATTTATAGTTAAAATCCCCACCCTGTAACTTCCATCAAAACTAAAGATTATATCTCTCTCCAGGAATAAATTTTATCTGCTACTAATTTCTGCTATGCTCAGACCTTTGTTTGCCTTTCCATATCATCCTCCATTACGTCTAAGTTGTTGTTTTGTTTTCCTCCATGGATAGAAACCAAAAGGGGGTGATCAACAGCCTCATAGTCAGCCTCTTCCACAGTAGCCTTAAGCAAGCCTTCTTAGCTTCAATCTGGTGATAATGACAATTTGCCTTTTTTAGGATGCTTTAGTTTACAAAGCACTTTCTTAACGGCAAATCTATGAGGTCGATTATGCAATTAATACTGTCTGTCTTTGATAAATGGTCAAAGTGAATGTCTGAAAGATTTCATGACTTGCCCACAGTCACTTGGAAAGTAAATATCTGAGGTGGGACTCCAACTAAGTTTTTTGAAATCTAGGTCAGAATAGCCAAGCTTGATCTAGATAGCATCTTCCCAACAGAAACTGCCTGCTGTTGGACATTTCGTCGTTGACTTATGTTACATGCTTCGGCTTGTGTAGCGTAAACCCCATGGAGCATATATTGGTGCTGGGCCCCTTTATGTGCCATATGTGATATCCTGGGAGCTAGGTACCTTATGGAGCAAGAGGTATCTAAGACTTTCTAGTGGGCTAGATGTCTGGCTCAGTGCTGAATGACTTGGCGCTTTGGGATGAGGAAAGAAAGGAGAAAAAACCTCCCACTCAGTAAATGTTAAAAAGAAGTGATTCCCTTCACTTGTTCTCTCTGCCTTTTTCTCTCCAAATGTGTGGCATATAACTCCCTTTCTTGGACTACCCATGGCAAAGAGGCCACAGTATTTGAATTATGACACATTGTAACAACAACGCTCATTGGGTAATTATTATTATGTACTCTAAGTAACTATTCCTCCTCTTCAGCTCTAACTTCATTCACATTAGAGTGAAAAAGGACAAGTGTGAATAAGAGAAATTGACCCTACATCTGATGCACATAGTGACAATTCCACAACAAGGATAAAATTCAGCCTATTCTGCCTTTTAGAACACCCACCTTGACTTTTCATAACAGAGTCCAACAACAGAGGGTGACTTGCAAACATTTCCTTATGTAGATAAAGGTTGATCAGGCAAACAATGAAGAAATATTTTCAAATAGTTTACTGGTACTTTAAACCTTGCTGCTTTTAAAAGGTGAAACTATTTAATAGGTGAAACAACAAAACAATTTAATAGGTGAAATAACAAAATTAAGGAAATGAAAGGAGAAGTACATTTCTTTCAGGTATCCTGTAATTGTATAAGTACTGTCTGTGAAGGGCAAGACATATTCATTGTTAGAAAAGATAATAAAAATGAATTTTATGCACCAGCAGAATTGTAGGCTAAACTGTTAAAAATGTGACATAAGTGAGATCTCTTTAAGCATAAAAGAAAGATCATTGAACTTACAAAATGAATATTTTTATTTAAGTGTAAAAAACAATTTGGAAATTTTCCTAACTCGTAAAATATGTAGAAGTTTAAATATGTTAATATTCCAAAAATGTAGAAGGTCCTCCTATGATTTGAAAATGAACATTTTGAACTATTAGAAAGGGACCATGCTGATATATAAAAGACTTGAATATATGTAGGTATGTATATATATGTGTATATATGTATATGTGTGTGTATATATATATATTATATGTATGCATATATAATATATATATATACCTCTAATATCCTGCAGTTGTTTCAATTCCTTGCAATAATGGACAATGAAAACAACACCAAAACCCCCCTTGAAGTCACCTTGTGTTCCTTGTTTTGTACCTTCACTTTATGGTGTAAATGCTTGAGTTCCTTCAGTAAAATGTAAGCTCTTTAAGGACTATTTGATTTTTATCTTTGCATCCCCAGTACCTAGGACAGTGAATTACACTGTAATTACTACTGTAGTGACTGTCATAACTGTTGCTCAATATTTTTTGAGCTGTTTTTAACCTAAATAACAAATCTTAGGAAATGAAAATTGTCTTGGACTTTCTTGCTAGTGTGTATTTTTATCCCTAGCACTTAGCATAGTACCTGAAATATAAGTGCTTAATATAAATGCTCTATCTACCCACCCATCCATTTATCCATCTGTCTATATATTTATCTTCTATTTCTATCTCTCTCCACCCATCTATCCATCCATCAGTCCATCCATCCATTCATGTATTTATTTTACAATAAAGAGAAGTTGGAGAACCGAGGAGGGTACAGAGGTCTGAGGCAGCAAGTGTTATTTGGTGATGACCAGGATATCAAGTAGAGACCTGGAGCCAGGCAAAATGGAATAATAGCTTAGCAATCATAGTACAGGGTGGTTCCGGGGGGAGGGGAAGAAACCAAGGCCTTGGTGGTAAAGAAGTGGGGATGATGGCTCCAGGAGCTGGTGAGGAAAGGAAATTTAAGCCTAAAGCCATGAAGACAAAGTGAAAGTTCACCTACTAGAACTCAGAGTGGTTCCAGAATCAGAATCCAAGTTTCCCTTCTCATAAATTGCTAACGTTCTTGGTACTCCTTATGCATAGCTGTATATTTGAGATGATTGAGGCACAGCATAATCAGTGTTTTCATTGTGACTTTTTTAATGACCTGATATAGATAGAGATCAATAGTGAATATGAAGAATGAACTAAACTGTAAGATCAGATCTATCACAAGGGAACTGGAAGACCAACCTTTGAGTAGTTCAATTTTAATCTTGCTCTTTGGTCACTCATACTATGCCTAATTTATCTTCTTCACTAGTTTGATGAGCATTCTCCTTCTTTAATTAGTAGGCCATCATTAAAGTTTTACGGTAGCACTCACCTGACACTGAGCTCAAGATGCCCATTTGTATTTTTATAATATCTACGAGCATGTATGGGACCAAAGTGCTTTGACAGAGCATATGATCTCTGTGTCAAACATTGTAACACGAACTCTATGACTTTTATATGAACAGACGGAGGACCTAACTTCTGACATGAATTTTACAAAACATATGAGAATAGGGTCTGTAGGTACCAATGAGTCAAGTCTTCATGTAATAGGAGTCCCGAAAATCTTAGCACCTTTTAAAGCTTGGAATACCTTGTGTATTTGAATTGTCTGAGATTCCCAGGACAGAAGGAAACTCCATAAGCTACCTTTACTTGCCTTTTCCTCAATTAATGGAAGGAATAGAAATATGCAAAATGGATCTATCTCAAACCCTTTCTCATCCTCCCTATCTCATTGTCTCCAAAGAAATGTTTTTCCACACTGATTACTGATGCTAAATGGTCTCAAAACTGTAGTATTTCTGTTAGGGCTGAATTAAGGAGATTTTTTTTAAATAACCATTCTCAGCCTCTCTTTCATTATCTTCCTATTATCATTTTTCCTCTCCTGCCTCAGTGTAATAGTTTCTTTTCGTAAAAGTGAGGGATAGAGATTTGTTGTCTGTGATTTATTTCAATGTGCATGTAGAAAAACGGAGCTCCAATCCAATCTCAGGATTATCTTGATTAGAAATCCAGACGTCTTTCTATTGTATTACCTTGACAAGTCAAAAAGTCCTATAGTGGTAGTCAGAAGATTAAAATTCCACTCTTCCACAAATGAGACATCTCATCTTGGACAAATCACTAAACATCTCAGTTTCCTTTCCCACATGATTCATAGAATCCCTTGCAGCTGTAATTTCTTTTTGGGTAGCATCTACTCTTCTATCTCTCTACCAAAGTAGCCATGCTCCCTTTTTCCTATCATGCCAATAGGTGACAGCAGTGATGCTCTTCATAGCCAACCTGTAAAATGATAATAATAACTCAGATGTACACAGAATTTTCATATTTACAAATATTTATTGCTAGAAGTTCCAAATCATGTAATGTTAGAGCCGGCAGGAAGCTTGGCATCGCAGAATTCAGAAATGAAAGTGGCCTATGAAATACCATGGAAAGAGAATAATAGAGGTCACATAATTTTCATAGCCCCAGCACTGAGCACAGTGTCTGGCACTTAGATAAATCGATAATTCAAATCCTTCATTTCCTAGAAATGGGCATTAAAGCTCAAGAGATAAAGGGACTTGCTGAAGATTATAAAGTTATTAAAAGTCTGTCATCATTCTTTTTAATTTGTGAGTGTTTTCCTACTGTAATTTT
Organism: Phalanger gymnotis; assembly: GCA_028646595.1. Lineage (NCBI taxonomy): Eukaryota > Metazoa > Chordata > Mammalia > Diprotodontia > Phalangeridae > Phalanger > Phalanger gymnotis. Next base: position 76,769,235 of record CM053623.1, on the reverse strand, counting down.
CAGCATTAGGACAGATTTAAAACCCAGGTCCTCTGACTCCAAATCTGGCACTCATTCCATTACGCTATAATACATCTATCCCAAGCTGTACTCATTTTACCAGTTAAGAAACAGAGTCCCAAAGAGTGGCCAAACTATGACTAGAACCTTGGTTTCCTAACCCAACAGCTGTGTTCCTAAAGACATTTTTCAGTACACTAAAAGCAATGGTGAATCAAAATTCAGTAAACCATGGCCGACTGTGACCTATGAAAATTTATAAACTGGGCATCACTAAATGGAGGCCATGTGGATATCTAAGGGCAAGAAAGTAGCTGAGCTTGAACTGAAACAGGATACAGTCACAAATTTTACAGCTTTATCATTTTGAAATGGTAGTTGAGATGCTCATATTAAAAGAAATGTGATTTTTAATCCTCCAGGGTTTATACCTTATACCCATATATATTACCCCTATATTCCTTATACCCCAAAACAACAAATGAAAAAACTTGTAAAGTTCCAGATACTTTCAGAAGACAAGTACATTAGTTCACTCTTGTTGCAGCTGTGAATTGACCAACCACTATAGAAAATGACTTAGAATTATGTTTTATTAATCACTGTTTTTCTTACCCTTTAATCCTGCAAAGTCAATATTATTAGTACTAGGCATATAATAGATTTCAAAGAAATTAAAGACAAAAATGGTCCAAAATATTTTTGCAGCCTTTTTTTTTTGTAGTATCAAAGAATTGCAATGAATATGGATACCTATTGGTTGAAGAATGGCTAAACAAAATTTGTTATGTGGATGAAGCATAATATAAGAAATAACAAATATGAAGAGGTCAAATAATTTTGCGAAGTCTTCTATGGATTGGAGTAGCATGAAACAAGCAAAGTCATGAGAAAAATTTACATGGTGACCACATTTATATAAAATAAAGCAAGATTGAAACATTTCAGAACTCTTATCAATGCAGCATCCAATCATGCCATCAGAAGATTTCTTCCTCTTGATACAGGTGTGGAATGAGACTTACATGTTCAGACATTGCCAATCCCTTCTTTTTGTTTTTCTTGACTGCTGTTTGTTGCAAAGTGGTGGGTGATGGGTGGAAGGGGATTTTATGGTGAAAGGAGTCTTTGTGATGAATAACATAAAAAAAAGAAAAAAATAACATTAGGAAAATACTCACAAAGCAAAAGAGCAAGATTAATGATAAAGCATACCTCCCACCCCTTGGCCAAAAGGTAGAGATCTAGAAGTGTAGCTTAAGAGATACAGACTCAGACATGTCCATTATGTTGATTTGTTTTTCTGAGTCATGAATATTTGCTACAAGAAAGGGTACTTGGAGTAAGGAAGAGGGAAGGTACCTTAGTAAGTTGGATATCTATAAACAAAAAAAGAGTATAAATAAAACACTTTTTTTTAATTCTCAAAAAGTGCAGGAGACAAAAACAGAATCTTTTTAAACTTTTTTTTATTAAGTGGTGTGTGTATACATATGTATGTATGTATTGTGTGTGTGTGTGTGTGTAAAAACAACAGATATGTAACAAAAGTTCATAATTCATTGCCAATGATTTATTTCAGTAGGTTGAATTTAGGGTGTAGAGACCAGAACTGAGATCAAATCCTTTCTCAGGATTTGCTAGCCATGTAAAAGACTCTTGGTCTCTGATTTCATCATTTATAAAATAAGGATAATAATAGTATCTATCTCACAGAGTTGTGTGAATCAAATGAGATGTCATAAATGAAGTGCTTTGCAACCCTTGAAGTACTATAAGAGTCCTAGTTACTGTTATTGGCTATGAGAGAGAGAAGAGAGAGAGAGAGAGAGAGAGAGAGAGAGAGAGAGAGAGAGAGAGAGAGAGAGAGAGACAGACAAAGAGAGACAGACAAAGAGAGACAGAGAGAGAGAGAGAGAGAGAGAGAGAGAGAGTATTGTTCTTAGTGTCTTGAAGTGATTATATTCACTGATTTTTGTTAAATTCAAAATAATCATCAATTAAAAAGAAAAAACCAAGAACAAGAAAAATATTCGTTGAGAGGGAAAATGCTTTTTTTTTTTGATACGCTATGCTTAGAGCATGTCATCATTGCATTGTTTTATTCCTAATTTTTGCTCCATCTACATTTGATAGTCTCCCCAAAGTATGTAGGGAAAAGAATAGGCTATGTTTATAAAATTTACAAGTAGGAATAATGAATGTGAAAATTATCAAATTAGATTTCACATTTACATGAGTGCTGAATAGAATTTATTTACATTGGAACACCTGGTTACCTGGGTCTCACTTTGATGTTGTGCTTCTGCAAATTACTAATTTAGTGCTAATAGCTGTCTCAGCTTCTGTTTCACCAATGGAATATCAATTTATTCAATTATCATTTGAGAAAAGGGATAATTATAAATGAAAATTGTTGGGGATTCTTGTAAAATGCTAGTAATTTTTTTTTAAAAAAATGTAGATTGGTCAAATACTATTAAGTTTTAATTGATCTATCCATATCTTTAAAAAAATCCTCTTTTCCCCATTGTTAATATAATGAGATTTTGGTTAGGGTTATAAATATTTCAAGCCATTCCACTGGAAGCCTTTTAAGAAACAGGAAGAAAAATATACTATGTAAATATTAAAAGGAAAATTATTTCAAGGTTTCAAGTGACTACAAGTTTTTAAATGGCCTTTCCCCCAGGATAGAATGGATAAGATATTCCCCTGCCCAAACCATATTTTAATGTAGAGATCTTTGAGCCATCCTAGAAAATATTAATGGACAAAGTACAGCAAAGAAGCTTATGCCCTGAATAGATTCTAGGTTAGTCTTGGCTCTCCTTAATAACTTTCTGGTTTTTTTTTTCCATCATCCCACTTTTCTCCCATTTGTTTTGATCACATAGGCCTTTTAAAAGGAGTAGAGTTTTCCCTTTTTCATAGGAATTCCTGAAGAACTTTGGTCTTTTTTTGTTTTCCAATTATATGCATAATAGAAAAGGTCAGAGAAGAGGAAGTGAATTGTGCAATGAAAATGAATCCATCCATTAACCTCAACAGAAAATGTTTGCCTGTTTAGAGATAAGAAAGCATTCATTATAGAGCTTAAACTTTCTTTGGAAGACTTTTTATACTTTCCAAGGGGAAAAATTAGGACTAAGAATGAGTGTGAAATTTTTGAACCCTTAGAATTTGTTTCTGGAATTTTATAATTGATTTGTGTTGAGGAAATTGGATTTTAGGCCATTGTTTTTTTAAAAAATAAGCCTCATAGGTTTTTTTCTTTTGACTCATAAAAGTTGTATTGTCTCATTTTCTAATGACAACCAATAGCTTTCCTCCTTACTTGATTTGAGAAATGATGAAATTTATTAAAAAATATAGAAATTAAATTTGAATTCTATCAATTCCTATATAATTCTGGAATTGTCATTTTGTGCATCAAAGTAGAGATGTGCATCATGGGCAAACTCATCCATGCATATTCAACATGGCAAGAATCTTAATTGCTACAGTGAAGGTGTTTGTGTAGGGAAGAAAACTTGATCTAATTCCCAAATTTGTTTATCCAACTTGAATTTATATGTGTGTCTAAATATACATGCAAATTTTTGTATTGTTTTCAGTGACCTAGTGATGTTGGTGGAACTAAATCATTAAAGATGTTTTTAGTGAATTTATTTACTGACCCAGTTTTTGAACCATGGGTACATATTAGCTTATTTCCCTGGAGTAGCTTTATCGCTTTAAATAGTCCATTCTGTGTGATAAAAATAGACAAAGAGGGTGCTGGCCTTTGAATATTGTGTACTCAAAAAGAAAATAAAAGAACTATTTTAGAGTAGAATTAACCTCATTGCCAAAAGATGCTTTGGCTATCATGAAGAAAAAAGATTTCAACATCCCTGCCCTCAAAATGTTACAATCAAGTAAATTGTGCAAATATTTTTCCTAATTCTTTTCTCAACATACTACTTCATAGGATCATGGGGTTTCAAATTATTGAGCTAACTTAATCCAACTTCATGATTTTGTAGAAGACAAAATAGAGCTGGCCAACAGAGGTGATGTTTAAAATCTCACTAGTAGTTATAGAGTGAGATTAAAATCTGGATTATCTGACACCAAATCCAATGGGTTTTGCTCTTGGCTAAAATATTTGTTGTCATTTTCTGAGAAATTGGCCTCACTATTCTTTAGATACAGAAATGAGGTTCATCAAACAAATTTTTATGGTGTTCCATTGTTTTACGTAAATCCTCTGCCCTAATTGAAGGCCGAAGTCAATGAGTTAGTTTTCCTTACTAGTGCAGTCTTGAGAAATTTGGATCCCTTCCTTGCCTCATCCCTTTCAGAGTCCCTCTTGCTTCTGTTTTTTCTCCTCCCCCTCAACATCCTCTCTCTACCTCCTTCAGTTTATTGTAGAAATGTCGTAAGGGAGACAAGTTCCAAGAGCTAGTTTTCAGCAGTATTGATGTATAGATGCATAGATGCTAGTATTCCACAATTTATCTATGTCACCTTCTCCACCAAACTTGGATGTCCTCAGATAGAATATAAACTCCCTGAGAGCAAAGACTGTCAGTTTTTCTTTTTTTAACTTTCAGCATCTAGCACTGGGTTTATGGTATGGATTTGAATTGAATTCCTCATACTAAAACTTTGGCTACCTACTAAGGACATTTACATTTTAATAGCGTAATTATTATGAGTAGGTTGCTAATATGCCCTCATTTCCTTGGATTCAACTGAATTAGGGACTTCACAGATTAAAAAATGTAGTTGTTGGTGAAAGAAGAAAATTGAGAGAGCACAGATAACATGATATTTTTAAAAATTCTTCTTTTAATTGTGTATTTAACAATCAACAACAATCACAAACATTTCAATATATGAAGGAAAATAAGAAAGAGGATTGTATGAGAAACTGATTTTCCAATCATATTTTAAAATAAAAATATATGCTTGGGCATAGAGACTAGAATTGTTTCTTTTCCCATGTTTAGGGAACTCCCTGATGAGGAAAATCTGGTCAGTTTAGATCAGCTGCTTCTTTGCAACATAGAATCTTAGGGAATTGCCAACAGTGCTTTAAGTGACCTATGTAGGTTTTAACAAGCATGTCTGTGTTAGAGGTGGACATTGAACCCTGGTCTTCCTAGGTTTAAAGCCTTACTTAATACTACTGCCTGCCACACTCAAACCTATTATAGGATCATACATCTAGAGGTCTAAAAAATTTTTAGTCCATCTAGTCCAATGTTTCAGATGTCATGGACTGCTGTTGTTCCCCAGAAAGCATTCCATCTCCCATGTCCATGCATTTTGAATCATCATCCCCTGTGCCTGGAATACATTTCATTCTCATACCTCTTTCTTTCACACCTCTTTCTGAAAATTCTTGCAATCCTTCAAGGTTCAGCTCAGGTGCTAGTCCTTCTATGATGTCTTCTTGATTCTCCAGGTGTTTGCTCCATCCTTTTTCAAATAACCTGTGTAACTCTTAGTCAACTACATGTTCCTTTCAGTGCTCACAATTCTACTGTACTACAGCTCCTTTGAGATCTGGGAATTTTGTTATCTTTATATATCAGTGCCCTAAGTCCAGGTTTTCTTGATACCTAGTACAGTATTCTACATTCTGTACCATACTGCTACAATTACATTTCTAAAGGGCAGCAAAGGAACCTACGGAAAGTACATGTAAATGAAAGCTAACACATAAGAATTGTATATATTTCATAGGAGCTCATGATATAGTAACTGCTAACTTTTGAGAAAGTTTCATAAAAGGAGGGAGAATCCAGTTGTGATCCAAAAAGTTGAAAAGAAGGCTGAATGGCAGATAAAACGAATATGGAGGAACATTTTGGATGTTTGGGAAATGGCAGAAAATATTTGATTTGACTACAGGAAGATATTGGGATCTGATTCAGAAAGCATAAATTAGAGATTTACAAATTAGAGGTGTGTGTGGATAGGACAAGCAAAAAGTAGAAAGGAAATCGTTGTGCTTTTTTAAATTTTACTATAGCCAAAGTCCATGCAAATGAATTATTCATTTGAACCAAAAAAAATAAGGTGTTTGGATACCCCTGAGAAAGAAAAAATGAGAGCAGTACACATTCGAGACATAGAAAAGATAAAAAAGGGGGTGGGGTGGGGGAAAGATGGTTCTGAGCTTGAGAGAGAAACTATTGCATAACGATGAAAAAATTGTAATGTTGTGTTCGGGGAAGAATTGATTGTTGGAGGTCAAATTAATGAGTTTTAAGGATAGTACTTTCCTTATTTGAAATATTTTTTCTTTAAATATTTTCTTTCCATTCCTTTTTGAATTTTGAAGCAAAATAAAATTATCCTTTCCTTAAAGGCACGCATTATATTTATTATATTTTAAGAAGTTACATCATTTATAAGGTATTTATCACCCAACTTTTGTAACTTGTAAGATATTCATTACCCAGTTTTGTAACTTTGGGCATCTATGGGGTGCAGTAGATAGAGTACCAGGAATGAAGTCAGGAAGACGTGAGTTCAAATATTTGTTGTTCTTGAGTTCTTTCAGTGTGTCTGACTCTTTGTTACCCGATGTGGAATTTTCTAGGCAAGGATACTGGAGTGGTTTGCCATTTCCTTCTCCAACTCATTTTGCAGATGAGGAACTGATACAAATAGGGTTAAGAGACTTGCCCAGGGGCCATATTTGAACTCAAGAAGATGAGTCTTCCTGACTCCAGTCCTAGCGTCCCATCCACTGTGCCACCTACCTGCTCTCTCAGACATTAGCTATGCCATCCTGGGCAAGTCACTGAACCATATTTGCTTCAGTTTCCTCATTGGTAAAATGAGCTGAGAAGGAAATAGCAAATTGTTCTCGTACCTTTGCCAAGAAAATCCCAAATAGTGTCACAACTCAGACACGATGAAAGACAATATTTGTAACTGTACCAGGAACATGAAGGAGAATCAAAGGAAATATAAGTCATGATGTAGAGGTCTTCAAGGTTCTTAGATTTTAGCTGAAAAAAAAAATTAGCACACTTGAAACAAAAAGGAGATGATAGTGTACTATCATCGCACAATGCTATTTGACACAAAGGAGAAATCAATGTATTCTGGAAGAATTGAGAAACTGAGGAAGTGATTGAGTCCTTCTGAAAATATGAAAGGGAGGACCATGAAGAGGTAGGCATGAAAAAAGAGATCAGAAGTGGGGGAAGTATGGAGTTGACAAAGTAGAAGTGATCATTGGGCCCCTTCAAAGGGCAGCATAGTTTGATTTTGTGTATGAGGCAGGGTGCTGGAGTGAAAAGAAACTCTACAAGTAAAGGATTTAGGCTCAAAACTGCTGGTGACTCTTTCTACTTTTGTGTCCTGGGACAAATGACTGAGCTTTTCTGAGTCTCAATTTCTTTATCTGTAAAACGATGGGATGTGACTAGATGTCTTCCAGCTCTAGAACTATGATCCTACCATCTGGTAAGATTTATGTGTATATCATAAGCCTGTGATTATTTTCAAAATGTTAAAAATGAGAAAGATCTCATATAAATAGTATGTCAAGTTCTGATTTTTAAAAAAGATATTGCATAACAGAAAGAATGTGTAATCTATATAATTATATGATAATTTGCTGTTGCCTAGAAATTAGAAGAAAAATTCTTACCTCAGAAAATTGTTTCTTTTTTACTCTAAAAAGAAAAGTGTCTCACCTGTGAGCAAAACAGAAACTATGAGAGGGAATGTGAAGGAAAGACGCTTAGATCGTGAGGCTCACTTTTTTTTTCCCAGAGGGTAAAAATAGATGAGTTGAAAACACTCTAACTTAACACCTGCATTTTAAATATGTTTTTATTCTTTTAGATCCTGCAATGATTTAGTCACACAACTAAAGGTCTTATTTGCACATTGATGGACAGATGGTGCTTTCTGGCAAAGGGCCTACCAAAATATGGTGCCATATGCACTAGACAGGTTTAATGAAAGGAGGAAGAATTTTGTTGCAGAGAATTTCAGAATTATTCAGTCACATTTCTTTTTGAAATTTACTTTTCAAGAGATTTCTACTAGTAAATATGTTTCTTCTGATGATTTTTGCTGATGTAAAAAATATCAAATTTATCCTAGTTTATTAAAAATATAAGAAAGTTAAATGTTAAATTTATTAATTTTTAAAATATTTTTATACATCTGCTCTGAATAGTTCTTGACCACTGGCATGCTACTATTTTGTAATAGAGGTTAATCCAATCTCTTTCTCTTTGTAAATACAACCATCTATCTCTATTCCTTATTTTTTCCTCTAATCTCTCAGCTGCTCTGTGGAACTCTCAAAGACTACAAATTTTTAAGACATAAGAGGAGAGAGTTTTCACAGCAGTAGTTCCTAATCCTAATGAAATCATGGGATCAGATAAGAGAATGTATTTCTTATTCTATGTTCTGTTAGACATTGAATGATTTTTTAAAAGACTGCAAATATCCTTGATGGAATTGTACAAAATAGGCAGCATATCAGAGTGAGCAGAGGGCAGGACTTTGAATCAGGTAGAACTGGGTTCAAATTCTGTCTTTGATGCTACCTACGTGGGAAAACAGGACAAGCTGCTTAACCTCCATATGGCTCAGGCAACTCTCTAGGATTTATCTATATTAACTTACAGACATTGACGATCTGAAATAAGAATTTCAACAATTGCAATGAGCATCCCTGAATATAAATGATAAAAGTAAACCAAATGAAATTAACATCGAATATCTAATGACAGGTATATTGTTTTTATTTTGTTAACCATAAATAACAACAAAATGGACAATGATTGTGATACTAATAGAACAAAAATGCTCTTCAAAAAAATGCCTATTTTTACCTTCTAGGCTTAACTTCTCTTTATTTTTACCTAATTAAGTGTTTAAATTATTCCTACCTAAGTCCTAATGTTTATGTGTGTGTTTATGCATGGATATATATATATATACATATACACACACATATATATACACATACATACACACATATTTATACATATTTTAGCAGCTCATTTTGCATATATAGGATGAATCATAATACAAGCTGCTAATCTGATATTATAGTAACAGATGTGTATAAAATAGAACAGAAGGGAAAATAACCATTTATCAAATAATGTTTACATTAGAAAAGCATGCCAGAAGAAAAGCACAAGCTTGTGGCAATGGCATAAAGTTCACAGAGAAGAAAATGGTCTCTCATGTTAATACAATTGAACTTCTGTTGGGTTTGGTTTCTCTTCCCAGCTCAGGTGCTTATCATTCATGTCATTTTGGGCAAATCTGCCTAGGTCTTGGTTTCCTCATCTGCAAAATGAGGGGTTTGGACTAGACGTTCTCTAGGGCTCCTTCCTGTTTGTATCAGTGACCCTAACGTGCTAAATACCTTAATAAACTAATTAAATAATTCCCAGATCAATGCGGATGCAAATACCTGGAAGTTAGAAATTGGAAGTTAATTATCAAGGGCAGATTGTCGTGTCTAGTCACATGAAGTGATGACAGACTGTGATTTGTCCTGAATCCTGCTTTGGTTTTTGTTCTTGTCGGTGTTTTTAGTTTTCATGAATTACCTGAATTATGACCTATACACCTTAAAATATATAGATTTCATGTTGTGTGAATAGAAGTAGAATCCAGAATAACCTCTATGTACCAAATATCCTCAGTCAGTCACCAACTATTTGCTAAAAGCTTGCTGACACTTTGCTAAGCACTGGGGATAGAAGTAAAGGTAAATACAATTCCTTGCCTTGAAGAGCTCATATTCTAATTGGGAAGATGGCATGTAAATGGCTCAGTACATACAAAATGTACACAGAATGGATGGAAGGTATTCTTAGAGGGGAAGACATAAGCAGCCAGGAATGATCTCCTGCTAAAGATCAGATTTCAACTGAGTCTTGAAGGAAGACGGCAAAAGTAACGTGAGAGGTCAGAGCATTCCAACCATGGAGGACAGCCAGTGCAAAGGCATGGAGTCAAGAAGGTTCCCAGGAATGGTCCTCCCATTTACTCTGTCATTCTTTGTCCATTTGTTGGGCTGGATCATGGGTGACAAACAAGTTGTTCAATGTGACTCAATCGTACAGTGCATTGTGGGGGGTAAAGCGTAAGAAGACTAGAAAGATCGAAATGGGCTAGGTTGCAAAGAACTCTAAATCAAAAACAAAGGACATTATATTTAATCCTGAAGGTAACAGGGAGCCAGCGACATCTATTGAATAAGAGGGAGAATTTCAGGTCTGTGTTGTAGGAAGATCACTCTGGTAGCTTAGTAGACAATAGACTGCATTAGGAAGACTCTTGAAGGTGGAAGACCAACTAGAAGACTATTTCAGTAGGGCAGGGGTAAGGTGATAAGGGCCTATACCAGAGTAACAACTATGTGAGTGGAAAGATAGGTACACATACTAGAGATTTTGTGAAAGTGGAAGCAGTACAATTTATAAATATATTGGATTGGTAACTTGGAGTGAGGAATTGAGAATGACACTGAGTCAGTGTTATCTAGCCTGGATAGCTAGAGGGATGATGGTGGTACGTTCGATAGCAATATGAAATTTAGAAAATGAAGGGGGTTTGGAGGAAAAGATAATATAAGTTCTGGCATAGATGTGTTAAAGTTGAGATGTCTATGGGACATTGAGCCCCAAATGTCTAGTAAGTAAGTGGTGATACTAGACAAGTTCAGAAGAAGAATAAGGCAGCTATGTGGCACAGTGGATAGAGCCCTGTGCCTTGAGTGACGTACATATCAGTTTTAGTTTGTCTTCGGATATTTACTAGCTGTGTGATCCTGGATGAGTCACTAAACCTCTGCCTCAGTTTTTTTTAATTATTATTATCATTTGTAAAATGAAGATTTTAATAGCACCTTTTGTACTAGGTGACTCTGAGGATCAAAAGTGATAATTTGTGTAAATTGCTTAGCGCAGTGCCTGTCATGTAGGAAGTACCTAATAAATGCTTATTTCCTTTCTTCAAGACATAGTGTCTAAATTAAGAAAAAAGATATAATCAGTTTTCAGATGAATGGTACTTGTACAAAATGAATGGTCCACTTGATAATTTTCTACAGGATGGGAGAGAGCACTGTGAATTAGTAGGTTTAGATGATTTATGGAGGAGCCAAATTTGATCTGGGATTAGAAGGATGGCTAGAATTGGACAAGGTAGTGATACGGGAGAGTATTCTAGGTAGAGGGAACAACATGATTCCAGACATAGTGGCAGGATTTATTGAAGCACACTGGGGAGATAATGAGTAAATTAACCTGACTGAAGAAGAATATGTGTGCATCTTATCTCTCTCAAATAGACTATAAGTTCTTTAAGGGTAGGGACAATGTTTTATATATGTTTCATCATGATGAATAGCATATGCTGGAGATATGTGTATATACATATACACATATACATATATGGAAACATATTGCATTCGTGCATATTTTAACATGTATATGTAACACATGTTACATGGGAATCACTGAAGCAACAGTGGCAGCAGCAGCAGCTGCCTCTGGGACTTTCAGCCCACAGATGGTATGGGAGTTAAACAACTGGTCATAAAAAGATTATAGGGTTCTTTTTGCTAGCACTGAGGCTGGACTCTGTGCTTTGACCACACTCGGTTCTGGGTCTCAGACCTTGGTGGCAGTCCCAGGGTGAGGAAGAGCGCTAGCATAGCAGAGCTTGCAGCCACAGAGGACAGGGAACCTTCCTCACACTTGCAGGGCAGAAAAGAGTGCTTGTAGCTGATCACAGAGGAGAACATAGGTCAGGAGAGCAGTAAACACCTTTCCTTAGATCTTTGGAAGAACCGAAAATTTACAGGTCCCTAGAAGTATATCTTAAAACAGCTGCTCCAAACCCCTGAAGCTTGAGGCAGTACACACTTCACACTGGAAGCAGAGCCCTACTTTAACAACCAGTTAAAAGTCAAGTAATAGACCGGGAAAGGGAGCAAACAACAGAAAAAAAAGTCTGACTATAGAAAGTTAATGTGGTGACAAGGAAAATCAAAACACACACTCAGAAGAAGAAATCAAAGTCAAAGCTCCTACATCCAAAGTCTCCAAGAAAAATACGAATTGGTCTCAAGCCATGGAAGAAATGAAAAAAGATAGTGAAAGAGGTGAAAAGAGGTGAAAATCAAGTAAGAGAAACAGAGAAAAATTGGGAAGAGAAATGAGAGTGATGCAAGAAAATCATGAAAAACAAGTCAACAGCTTGGTGAAGGAGACACATGCACAAAACAACAAAAAAAAAACACTGAAGAAAGTAACATATTAAAAAACAGATTAGGGCAAATGGCAAAAGAAGTCCAAAAGGCCAATGAGAAGAATGCCTTAAAAAGCAGAATTGGCCAAATGGAAAAGCACTAAAGGCAGGGACTCACCTTAGCTCTCCTCTAAAATCCCCCAATGGCTTTAAAATTACTCTAAGCAAATTCTAGATCAGCATAAACCATAAAAAGATGGAGTGAAATGAATTTCAAGCCCAGAATATTAGACTGGAGCAAATGGAAGCTAATGACTTTATGAAAAACCAATAAGAACAAAACAAAGCCAAAAGGATGAAAAAATAGAAGACAATGTGAAATATCTCATTGGAAAAACAACTGACCTGGAAAATAGACACAGGAGAGATAATTTTAAAATTATTGCACTACCGGAAAGCCATGATCAAAAATAGAGCCTAAAAATCATCTTTCAAAAATTACCAGGAAAAACTGTCCTGATATTCTAGAACCAGAAGGTAAAATAGAAATTGAAATAATCCACAGATCACCTCCTGAAATAGATCCCAAAATGAAAACTTCCAGGAATATTAAAGCCAAAGCCTAGAGTTCTCAGGCCTAAGAGAAAATATTGCAAGAAGCCAGGAAGAAAGAATTCAAGAATCGTGGAGCCACCCTTAGGATAACACAAGATTTAGCAATTTCTATATTAAAGGACAAGAGGGCTTAGAATATGATATTCTGGAGGGTAAATGTGTTGGTAAGCAAAATGGGCTCCTTAGCACTTAGTTCAACAAGTGCCCTTAAAGAGTTTGGCTTTTGTTTTTGTTGAGTAATTCAGTGTATTTCATTGAGTCTTACTAAGCGCTAAGCCCCAGGCCCAAACCCCTATTAGGTGTAAAGGTGTGGATTGGCAACTAAGGTGGGGCCCAAGGTGGGGCTAACTCCAGGATAGGCCTAGTTTACATGGGACAGCAGAGGCTCTTAGACCAGGTGGGTTTAAGTCTGCCTCTTTGTGATGATTTTAGGTCACGTGGGTGAGTCGCATGTGTGAGTCACCTCTGACGCTGACAGAGATATAAAAACCAGGGGTTGGCCTCTTCTTCTTTGGAGCTCTTTGCAGCAGCAATGGTGGTGTGTGACTCTGGGCCAGCCCTTGTTCTGAGCTCCTGGGCTGAACCTAGATGTTGGTAACTATGAATCTGTATTAGGTCTGTCTGTTGATGTTTCTAATTTGCTCTGAAGTTTGGGTGCTGGCTTTCTTCCCTGAACTAAGTGAATGATATTTGTGTGCTGAATTAAAGTAAGCTTGCCAACCCCTTAACCTTGCTTTCCTTATTAAGGCAGATCAAAAGAACCTGTGTTTTTGCGGCATGCTGGCAGCTTTCTGGGTGCTGGCCGTGAGTGGATCTTACACCCCCACAGAAGCTGCTAGCCAGACTGTGGAAACCGTAAAGGAACTAGAATTACAACTAAGAATCATCTACCCAGTAAAACTGTGTTTAATCCTTCAGGAGTGGGGTGGGGAGTGGACATTCAATGAGATAGAGGGCTTTCAAGCATTCGTGAGTAAAAGACCAGAGCTAAATTGAAAATTTGACTTACAAATACAAGAGAATTCAATTCAAGAGAAGCATAAAAAGGTAAACCAGAAAGGGGAATCATAACAGCCTTAATAAATTCATACTCTGTGCATTCCTACATGGGAAGATGATATTTGTAACTCATAAGATCTTTGTCATTTTGAGGTAGTTGGATGGAGTATACATGGACAAAGGGCACAGGTGATAGTTGAGTATGAATATCTAAAAAATAAAATGAAAGGTTGAGAGAGGAACGTATTGGGAGAAAAATAAAAGGAGAAGTAGACTGGGGTAAATTATTTCACATTAAAGAGGCAGGAAAAAGCTTTTGCAGTGGAGGGGAACAGGGGGGAAGTGAGGGAGAGTGAGTGAACCTTATTGTCATCAGAATTGGCTCAAAGGAGGAATAACATACACATTCAATTGGGTATAGGAATGTATCTCATCCTATAGGAAAGTAGAAGGGGAAGGGGATAAGAAAGGGAAGTGGTGATACAAGGGAGGTCAAATTGAGGGAAGGGGTAGTCAGAAGCAAAACAATTTTGAGGAGGGACAGGGTGAAAGGAGAGAGAGAATAGAATAAATGAGGATCAAGAGGATAGGATGTAGGGAAATACAATTAGCAATAGCAACTGTGAAGAAATTTTGAAGCAAGTTTCTCTGACAAAGAGTTCATTGCTCTAATTTACAGAGAACTGTGTCATTTTGTTTTAAATTAGAGCCATTGCCCAATTGAAAAATGATCAAAAGATATAATCAGCTTTCAGATGAAGTAATCAAAACTATCTATAGTCATATGAAAAATTATTATCACTATTGATTAGAGAAATGCCAATTAAAACAATTATGAGGTACTACCTTACAGCTTTTAGATTGACTAGTAGGACAGAAAAGGTTAATGACAAATGTTGGAGGGATGTGGGAAAAATGAGACATTAATGCATTGTTGGTGGAATTTACAACCATTCTGTAGAGAAATTTGGAACTATGCCCAAAGGGCTATAAAACCATGCATACCCTAGTAATACCACTACTACATCTGTATCCCAAAAGAGATCAAAAACCAAAAGGAAAAGGACATATCCATACAAAAATATTTATAGCAGCTCTTTTTTGGGGTAAAGAATTAGAAATTGATGGAATGCCCATTAATTGGGGAATGGTTGAACAAGTTGTGGGATATAATTATGATGGAATACTGTTGTACTGTAAGAAATGATGAGCATGATGTTCTCAGAAAAACCTGGAAAGACTTCCATGGGCTGATGCAAAGTGAAATATATTGTGTACAAAGTAACAGCAATATTGTAAGACCATCAGCTGTGAATGACAACTATTCTCACAATACAATGATCCAAGACAACTCTGAAGGATTTATGTTCAAAAATGCTACCCATCCCCAGAGAAATAACTGATTGCATCTGAATACAGATTGAAGCATAACTTTTTTTTACTTTATTTTTCTTGAGCTTTTTGTCTATATTTTCTTTTACAATATGGCTATTATGGAAATGTTTTGCATGACTACACACACATAACTTCTATCAAATTGCCTTCTCAATGGGGGGGTGGGTGTGGGGAGAGAGGAAGTGAGAAAATTTGAAACTCAAAGTTTTAAAAACAAATGTTAACAATTGTTTTTGACGTGTAACTGAGGAAAAATTAAATACTATATAAATAAAAAGAAAGAAAGAAAAGAGACTATGAGACAATGGGAAAATCCACTGAAATTGTAATCAGGAAGGATTCACATTAAGCTTTGACCTTGAACTTCCAGGAGACAAAATGGTAGAGCAAGCAGTAAGTCATTCTCACCCTCCCTTACCGACCTTGAAAAACCCAGAGAATATTGCCCCACAAAAAAATCCTGGAATAGTGGGGCCAGCAGAAGGACAAGGTACAGCAGTCTTTTAGCTTGGGTGGCTAGGGAGATTAATTAAAAAGGTCCCTCTTGCTGTGACTGAAGATGACCAGTACAGGATGGGAGACATCCCAGCAAGCCAGCAGCAAGCCCTTCCTCAGGAAATCAGTGGGAGATCCTGAGGCCCAGGGAGGAGGAGCAGGCAAAAACACCAATACCAGGCACACACCAGCCATCACCACCAGCTCCAGCTCAGCATCAGGTAAACTACCAAACTAATGCCACTACTGGATATGGATCCAAAATAGAGCATAAAAAAGAGCATTAAATGGGAAAAGCACCCACATGCACCAAAATATTTATAGCAGCTCTTTTTGTGATGGCAAAGAATTGGAAACTGAGGGGATGCCCATCAATTGGGGAATGGTTAAACAAGTTGTATGAATGTAAAGGAATATTATTGTGCTATAGGAAATAATGAGCAGGCAGACTTCAGAAAAACCTGGAAAGACTTATATGAACTGATGCTGAGTGAGGTGACCAGAACCAAGAGAACATTGTACACAGTTACAGACATATTGTGTGATGACTAACTATGATAGACTTGGATCTTCTCAGCAATTAAAGGTTCTAAGACAACTCCAAAAGGCTCATGATGGAAAATGCTATCCACATCCAGAGAAAGAACTACAGAGTTGGAATGTAGATGGAAGCATACTATTTGCTCTATCTCTCTCTCTCTTGTTTTTTTTTAAATTTATTTTTAATATGTTTAGTTTTCAGCATTGATTTTCACATGCGTTTGAATTACAGATTTTCTCCCCATTGCCACCCCCCCACTCCAAGATGGCGTACACTCTGGTTGCCCTGTTCCCCAGTTTGCCCTGTTCCCCAGTTTGCCCTCCCCTCCGTCCCCCCATTCCCCTCCCATCCCCCTTTCCCTTACTTTCTTGTAGGGCACGGTAGATCTCTATGCCCCATTGCCTGTGCTTCTTATTCTCT
>CM053623.1:76723531-76752024 GCA_028646595.1 Phalanger gymnotis | reverse complement strand
TTGCCTCAGGGGTGGAAGTCGAACCGCAAACTCCGATCCCGTCCCGCCGCTTTCCCCACTAACCTTTTGCTGTTTGTGGGTTGTGAGGTCTGGTACATGCCACAGCTCAGTAATTCTGCGTGCTAGGGCACCCTCCACTCCACTCCAGGTCTCGTTGGTCCGCGGTCTGCTGCACCGCCTCGCGCACTGGGCTCTGCTTGGCTCAGCTCCGCTCCCCTCAGCTGGGGGCTGGGAGTTCTGTTTGGGACAGACCTTACCCCGAGACCATCCAGGTGGACCTGGGCTGGAGCCCTGCTTCCCTCTGCCCCTTTGTGGGTTCTGCAGTTCTAGAATTGGTTCAGAGCCATTTTTTCATAGGTTTTTAGAGGGACTTGGTGGGGAGCTCACGCCAGTTACTGCTTTCCAGTCGCCATCTTGGCTCCGCCCCCCTCTCTCTCTTGTTTTTGTTTGTTTTGTTTTGTTTTGTTTCTTCTCTCTTGTGGTTCATCCTATTGGTTCTAATTCTTCTTTACAACATGACTAATGTGAAAATATGTTTAATATGAATGCATATATAGAGCCTATATCAGATTGCACACTACCTTGGGGAAAAGGGGAGAGGAGGGAGATAGAGAAAATTTAAAACTCAAAAGCTTGTGGAACCGAAAGTTGCAAACTAAAAATAAATAAATTAATTTAAAAAAAAATTTGACCTCTAACTCTTGTAAGTTGAGCAATAAAAGATAAGTCCAGGGGTACAGAGCCTGCAGCCTTGAGGACATATGTGACCCTCTAGGTCCTCAAGTGTGGCCTTTTGACTGAATCCGAACTTCACAGAACAAATCTCTTAAAAGGATTTATTCCATAAAACTTGGATTCAGTCAAAAGGCCACACCTGAGGACCTAGAGGGCCACATGTGGCCTTTAGGCCTCAGGAGCCCCACCCTGAATATGTTTTTTTAAACTTTCTGAACCTTTGTTTCTCCACTTGTTAAATGGGAATAGTACTATCTATAGCATTTATCTTTCAGTGTTATTGTGAATCTTGAAGCAATAAGGTATGTAAAGCATTTTGCAAACCTAAAAGGACTATTTAAATATATGCTCTTATGCCCAGGAAAATCTGAAAATTGGTTTGAGAGTTGGAAAATGTTGTTGTGGAAAAAGACTAGAAGGTTGATGTTATCTGTTTCCAAATCAATGATGTTGAAAACTGCAATCTATTTTGTTCATAGAAATTTTGCAAACATTGCAAGGAAGCATTGCAAGATTTAAGAACTGTACATCCATCTATATTAAATCAAAACCTTAGTCAGCTTTGAAGCAATAGCCAAGCTTTTTACCAGCAAACTTCCAGGAAACATTTAACTCCCCCCAAAACAGAATCCTGGCACTCAAGTCTTCTAAAACAGACCTTTTAAAGAGTGGGGCTTATCACTTCCCAATTAGACCATAAGCCAATTTGATCCTTATGCATCTGTACCTTAAGACATAAGTGATGCTAATATATCTTTGAGATATTGACAAAATTATTCCTAAAGAAATGTTTTCTTCAGATTTTCTAGTTATAAAATTTGGGGAACCAGTCCAGGTTTTTTTTCATTAAATAGTATTTTATTTTTCCCTCAATTATAAATCAAGAAGATTTTTAGCATTCACTTTTACAAGATTTTGAGTTCCAAATTTTTCACACTCCCTCCCCTCTTCTGAAAATAGTAGGCAGTTTGATATAACTTGTTCATATGCTATCATATAAAGCATATTTCCATACTTATCACTGTTGTGGAAGAAGAAACAGTTCAAAAGGAACAGAAAACATGAGAAAGAATAAAGTAAGTGAAAAAAATGTTCTTCTATCTGTATTCAGAGCCCATGAGTTCTTTATCTGGATAGGGATAGCATTTTCCTTCATGCGTCCTTTGTATTTGTCTTGGATTCCCTTTTTTATACAGTTTCAGAAGTCATCAAACGCCATCTGAATAACCAGAACTTAGGCTCCTATAATTGGCTCTGGAGTTAGCACCTCCCCTTAGGACCCTGGGAGCTTCACACCCGCATTGGCTTAGCACCTAGTAATTAGGGGTTTGGGGCAAATTTAGGAGCAAAGATCTAATAAGGCCTTCCTTAGTTAGCCCGACCTGGGGCCCACATAGGTTTAGCACCTAGTAGGGGTTTGGGCCTGGGGCTTAGCACCTAGTAAGACTCAAAGACACTTAATTAATAATTTTAAAACAGTAAGAAAGCCCCAACTTAATTGCTATTACAGTCTCTTGCCTTCATTCTGTGTGTTTCTCTGCTTTGTGTGTTTCTTGTAAGCAACATATTGTAGGATTTGGGTTTTTGATCCATTCTGTTTTCCATTTCCATTTTATGAGAGAATTCATTGCATTCACAGTTATGATTACTGCTTGTATATTTCCCTCCATCCTAGTCCTCTTCCTGTTTGTCCTCTCTCTCCTTTTACCCTTTCCCACCTCACCAGTGTTTTGCTTCTATCTACCATCTCTCCTGATCAGCTCTCCCTTCTGTCAGTCCTCAACCCAGTCCCCTTTATTTGATCTCTCCCCCCCCCATTTCACTTTTGAGTAAGATAGATTTCTATATTCATATATTCTGTATCTGGCTGTTTACCTGTTGCTACACTGATGTTGTCTTGAGGCCCACAGGGAACCCTTCTGTCTGGAGTGGTGTTGACAGGGTAGGGTGGGAGTGGATGGTGCTGCTGTAGGATGTAGGGATCTGGCAGCTTACAGAGCTGAGATCCTAGTGGTGGTGTCTGGTGTGTGCTGACACCAGAGAGGTCGTTTCCTGTGTTTCCTCAGGCCTACACTGAAACCCATGGAGGTCTGGTCCCTAGAGGATGCCTGCTCACCCTGAGCTGCTCTGGAGCATGTAGAGATTTGGGCCCTGAAGGATACCCGTTTTCTCTGGGCTTTGCTGAAGCACAGGAAGTTCTGGCACATTGGAGGATGCTTGCCTGTCAAGGACTTCTCTGAAGTATAAGGAGGTCTGGCCTTGCAGGATGACTGCCCACATGGGGCTTCATTGTAGCATTTGGTAGTCCTCAGACCTAGAGTGTGCCTGTTTCCCCTTGCTCTTTTAAGACTCATGAGGGGGTGGGGTTCCTGGTGTTGGCATTTATCTGCTCCACCATATTGTGGCTCAGGATCTCCCATTGGTTTCCTGAGATGGGACTTGCTGCTGGCTTGATGGGATCCTTCCTGTCCTGGAATGTGCTCTCTTTTTATCCAAGTGAGATGGACATTTCTTGCCAATCCTTCAAGTCTCCCAGGCTAAAAGACCACTTCTTGTCTTTCCAGTGGCTCTGCAGATTCTGCTGGCTTTTTTCTGGGGCACTATTTTATGGTTGTTTGGAGGTGAATATAGGAGAGCTACAGCTATTTACTGCTTATTCTGCTATCTTGGCTCCTGGAAGTCCAAGTAAAGATTTTAAAGAGGTTTTCATTATTTGACTGGAGGTTGATAAATTTTTTGACTGCCAAAATTCTTCAAAACAACCTCTTCAGTCATTGAGGGGTTCTGTAATCAGATTTGGTGGAGGTTGTACCCACACTCTTAAAATGGCATATTCATTAGCATCTCTGTTAGATAACAAATTGTTTCTTTTTTTTCTTTTTGTTTCTGCCACCTCTACTACTATTTTTTCTATCTTTTGTGTGTTTATTATTGTCATCCAGCTTTTTGTGACCCCATTTGGAGTTTTCTTTCCAAAGATATTGGAGTGGTTTGCCATTTTCTTCTCCAGCATATTTTATAGATAAATAAATAAATGAGGCAAATAAGGTTAAGCAATATGCCCAGGGTTACACAGCTAGTAAGCATCTGAGACCAGATTTGAGTTCAGGAAGATTAGTCTTCCTGACTTCAGGCTGGGCTGGGCATGGCACTCTATCCAGTGAGTCATCTAGTTGCCCCTGCTTCTATGTAATAAACAGTTAATAAATGCTTGTTTAACTGAATTGAATCATTGATAAACGAAAGGAGAAGTTGTTATAAATATTTTTGGTAGATGATTTTGGAAAATGTATCATGTTTGGGTAAGTAAAAAATATAAAGTTGTTCTATCAGATTAAAATTCTTAGATGTATGCTTATAGTCTTTTTACCTAAGGACATTGAGTTTGGGGAATTCATTTAAATTTTCTCTTCCTAGTTTTCAATTACCCACCATCCTAGCCTCAAGCCATTTTATTTTTAGATTTAGAACTATAAAAATGAAATACTTTTATAAAGTCGGTAAAGAAACCCTCTAGCCATACAGCCAAACCCTTCCATTATTCCCAATCACATTTTTATCCCCCAGAATGTCTAATTAAACAAATGTGTCTGGTTCCTTGTCAAAAAGACAAACGTTTTTTGTCACTTCCCCAAAACTCTAGGGCCTGCCAGAACCAATTCAGTCACCTTCTGAGTTCAATGTATAACATTATTTCCTTTGACTAAAAATTCCAATGATTTTTACATGTCCTTAGTTACCATCTGGCAGAAATATAAGGTAATGTTCAAAATCATTGTGATAATCTACCCTAGGGAAGAGGAAATAAAGAAAAGAAAGACGGCAGTTATTATACAGAGGAGGAGGATGAACTATTTCTTCCTCAACTAAATAATTCACAAGAGTATGTGAGTTTAGGTTTTAACAATTGAGATTTGGGGTTAGATGTAATTTCTTAGTGACGCTTGTGACCAAGGTGAAATCCTAGAATGTCTTTAACCTTCTTATAAATTGTAGAGTGCAGAATTGGAAGAAAACTTGGTAGTCACATGATCCACGCTCCTCATTCTGTTGATGAGATAAAACAGAGAAAATGATTGGTTTGCTTAAGGTCACTCAATTGAACCCAAGTCCTGTGACTCATAACAAAGGACCATATCTATCATAACAAGCTGAGTTTTCTCATCTGTAAAATGGGGGTGATACTGTGTGTCTCTCTGATAAACCTTAAAGATATATATGAATATAAAGCTTTCCTTTTGACACTTAGAACTTTGCTACCTATTCCTGCATGAGGATCTTTTGTTCCTCACTTCCCCCTACACATACACACAAACACACATACTTTTTTACCTTCTTTTTTCAGTTCTTTAAGGTTAGGAACTGTCTTTTTGTCTGATGTTTTTTATTCCCAGCACTTCAGAAGCAGGTAGATGGTTCAATGGATAGAATGCTAGGCCTGGAGTTGAGAAGATCTGAGTTCATATCCTACCTCAGACACTTCCTCACTCAGTAAGCATGGGCAAGTTACTTAATTTCTGTTTTCCTCAGTTTCTTGAACTATAAAATGGGGATAATCATAGCACCTACCTCCTAGAGTTATGAGGATCAAATGATATAATATTTGTAAAGTCCTCAACACAGAGTTAAGAAATTTACCAACTTCTGGGAGCCAAGATGGCAGAGTCCCTCTCCCATTCTCATCCCCAACACCCATAAAATAGTGCACCAGAAAAAGAGAGACAAAAATTTGTTGAAGAAAACAAATTCATAAAAAGTTGAATTGATCAGATAGAAAAGGAGGCACAAAAGCTAACTGAAGAAAACAGTTCCTTAAAAATTAGAATTGGACAAATGGAAGCTAATGACTCTATAATACATCAAAAATCAGTCAAACAAAATCAAAAGAATGAAAAATGGAGCAAAATGTAAAAGGCTTAATTGGAAAAACAACTGATCTGGAAAAATAGATCCTAGTAGATCCTGTTAACTATTAAACTAATAAATAAAACTAAATAAAATTACTAGCATCAAAAATGCAAAGGATGAACTCACCACCAATGAAGAGGAAATTAAAACAGTAATTAAGAACGATTTTACCCAAATGAATGCCAATAAATCTGAAAATCTAAATGAAATGGATGAATATTTACAAAAATATAAATTACCTACGTTAACAAAAGAGGAAATAAAATGCTTAAATACATCCATTTCAGAAAAAAGAAATTTAAGAAGCCATTAATTAACTCCCCAGGAAAAACATTTCCAGGGCCAGATGGATTTACAAGTAAATTCTACCAAACATTTAAAGGACAATTAATTCCAATGCAAGATAAACTATTTGGGAAAATGGGCAAAGGAATCCTATTATGATATAAATATTGTACTGATACCTAAACCAGAAAGAGCCAAAACAAAGAAAGAAAATTAGAGACCAATTTCCCTAATGAATATTAATGCAAAAATTTTAAATAAAATATTAGCAAAGAGATTACAGCAACTTATCATGAGTATAATACATGATTATGTAACCAGGTGGGATTTAAGGCAGGAATGCAGGGCTAGTTCAATATTAGAAAACCATCAGCAAAGTTGGCCATGTCAATAACAAAATTAACAGAAATAAAATTATCTCAAAAGATGCAGAAAAAGCTTTTGACAAAAAAAAACAGCACCCATTCTTGTGAATAGCACTAGAGAACACATGAATAAATGGAGTTTTCCTTAAAACGATAAGTATCATCTAGCTTAAAACCATCAACAAGCATTATATGTAATGGCGATAAACTAGAAGCTTTCCCAATAAGATTGGGGTGAAAAAAGGATGTCCATTATCACCACTGTTATTCAATATTGTCCTAGAAATGTTAGTATTAGCCATAAGAGAAGAAAAAGAAATTGAAGGAATTAGAGTAGACAGTGAGGAAATAAAGCTATCATTCTTTGCAGATGATATTATGATAGCTTTATAATGGTATTATGATATTATGGTATACTTAGAGAATCTTCTAAAAAGCTACTTGAAATAATTAACAACTTAAACAAAGTTGCAGGTTATAAAATAAATCTACATAAATCATCAGCATTTCTATATATTATAAGCAAAGTCCAGCAGCAAGAGATAAAAAGAGAAATTCCATTTAAAATAACTATAGGCAATATAAAATATCTACCTGCTAAGACAAATCTTGGAACTATGTGAACACAATTAGAAAATACTTTTCACAGAAGCAAAGTAGGATCCAAATAATTGTAAAAATATCATTTGCTCGTGGGTAGGCTGAGCTAACATAATAAAAATGACAATTCTACCTAAATTGATTTACTTATTCAGTGCCTAACCAATCAAACTACCAAAAAAAAATAATATAGAGAGCTAGAAAAAAAAATACAAAATTCATCTGGAAGAACAAAAGGTCTAGAACATCAAGAGAATTAATGAAAAGAAATGCAGGGGAAGGTAATCTAACCGTACCAGATCTAAAACTGTTTTATAAAGAAGCAATCATACAAACTATTTGGTACTGGCTAAGAAATAGAGTGATGGATAAGTGAAATAGATTAGGTACATAAGAAATAGTAGTCAATAACTACAGTAATCTATTGTTCAATAAGCCCAAAGAACCTAGCTTCTGGGATAAGAGCTCACTATTTGACAAAAACTGCTGGGGAAACTAGAAATTAGGCATAGACCAACATCTTACACCGTGTACCAGGATATGGTCAAAATGGGTACATGATTTAGACATAAAGAGTAATACCATAAGCAAATTAGGAGAGGAGGGAATAATTTACCTCTCAAACCTGTGGAGAAGGGGAAGAATTTATGAACAAACTGGAGATAAACATTATAAAATGAAATATGGATAATTTTGATTACATTAAATTCAAAAGATTTTGCTAAACAAAACCAATGTAACCAAGAGCAGAAAGCTAGGAAACAATGTTTTATAACTAATATCTCTGATAAAGTCCTCTTTCCTAAAATATATAGAAAAGTGAGTCAAATTTATGAAAATACAAGACATTCCCCAATTGATAAATTGTCAGAGGATGTAAAAAGGCAGTATTCAGATGAAGAAATTAAGGCTATCTGTAGTCATAAAGAAAATGCTCTAAATCACTATTGATTAGAGAAATGCACAATAAAACATCTCTGAGGTATGACCTAACACCTATCAAATTGGCTAATAAGACAAAAAAATGAAATGATAAATGTTGGAGAAGATATGGGAAAATAAAGCACTGTTGGAGTTGTGAACTGCTCCAACCATTCTGGAGAGCAATTTGGCAAAAGGCAACCAAAATGTGCCTACCTTTTTATCCAGCAATACTACTACTAGGACTGTATCCCAAAGAGATCATATAAAGGGGAAAGGAACCACATGTACAAAAATATTTATTGCAACTCCTTTTGTGGTGCCAAAGAATTGGAAATTGAGAGGATGTCCATCAATTGGAGAATGGCTGAACAAGATGTTGTACATAAATGTAATGGAATTGTTCTATAAGAAATGATGAACGGGCAGATTTCAGAAATACCTGGAAAGACTTACTTGAACTGATGCTGAGTGAAGTGAGCAAAATCAGGAGAACATTGTACATAGTAACAGCAACACTGTGTGATGACCAACTCTGAGAGACTTAATTCTTCTCAGCAATACAATATTCTGAGTCAATTCCAAAAGACTCAGGATGGAATGTTATATCTACATCCAGAAAAAGAACTAGGGAGTTTGAATGCAGATTGAAGTACACTATTTTCCCTTTTTTTCTCATAATTTTTCCCTTTTGTTCTTATTCTTTTTTTGTGATATGAATAACATGGCAACATATTTAATATGATTGTATATATCTATACCAGATTGCATGCCATCTTGTGTAGGGGAAGGAGGGAGAAAAAAATTTGGAACTCAAAATCTTAAAAAAGTATATGTTGAAAATGATCTTTATGTGTAATTGGAAAAAAAAATTTTAAACTATTAAGGAAAAAAAAAGAACTTTACCTAACGTATAGTAAGCTCTCAATAAATGCTTGTCCCCACCCTCTCTAATTAGTGCAGTGCCTGGCACATAGTAAACATTTAATTAAATGCTGTATGACTGATTGGCCACATAGATTTTTCATCATGATACATCTGGATATATCTCAAACATCTAGGATATTTTATGAGGTAGCAAAAAGTGTCTTTCAGTGTTTGTGGTTAATGTTTGCTCTGAAGTCTTCAAGGAATATAAGAAATCTAAGATTTATGTTCTAACTCAGGGCTATCCTAGCTTAGGTTTTTATTGAAACAATAGACAATATATTTTGATTTGCCATTTTAGTGAGAGCTCTGTGGTGGCTAGGCTTCATTTACTAAAGCATTTATGTAAATTTCTATGCTTGGTGGCAGGCCGCATAAATCACACCAGCAGCAGCATTTTGGACAGCCCTGTTCTAACTGATACTGTGCTGTTTCTGAAAATAGCAGCAAGGGACAATTTAAAGAATAGTTTCTCCCCAACATTATCATCAAAAGACTAATGATAGTAATCATATGTACCTAAAAACATCCTGATTTTCCCTTACTAATCCACTATATTTTCCTATACATAAGTTACTCTAAAACTTTATTTAATTGATTAAAACGTTTTCAGTGTGTCAAACTATGTTAAACCACAATTATTTGTAACTCTTTTTAAAACCAGTGCTCCCTTTTATTTTTCCTAAAACTACTTCATAAAATATTGAAGCCAAAATGTACCTTATTGTAGTCTAATCCAATGCCTTCATTTTCCAGATGAAAACACTGAGGGACAGAAAGCACAAGTTATTATCTCAAGTCTAACAACTAGTGAATGGCAGAACTGGGACTGGACCGAGGTGTTTGAGATTTCAATGTCTGCCAATTAGTTTGAAAACACATGTTCACTCTATTAATTCACATACTGTCTCAGAAAAACTATTTTGTTAAAGAAAGACAAGTCTACTTTTTTTTAAAAGACCAACCTCAGTGTATATCTGTCTAAATCATTACAAAAAACCTCAAATCAGTTAATTCAATACATAAATAATCATTGATTCAGTGCACAATATATGCAGAATGTTAAGCAAACAAAGACCAAAAATAGTCAAATCTCTTGCCATCCAATAGCTTATATTGTAATGGAAGAGGTAATATGACAAATAAGAGAAATAGCTTGAGCAGAGGGCTTCCCTCAGAACCAAGAATCCCTGGTGGGTGGTTCAAGCCTCACCTTTGGCACATAGTAGGTTTATTGTGCCTGGAAAAGTCATGTAACTCAGTGGACAAGATTCTGAGAAGATAGTGGGGTAGGTCTGAAAATTCTAAGCTCTCAAGATCCCCCACAAAAGAGTTAAAATAGCACCTTAGGGTGAACAAAGTGTGGGTGGAGATAAAGAATAGGCACACAACTGGAGTCTTCCTGGGACAATTTTAGATCAGAAGAAAAACCTTAGGACAAGGTTTGGTCCCTGTGAAGCATAAACACCTCCAGGCTAGGTTTACTTTTAACAACAAGCAGCAAGCCAGTAAGTTCTGGGGTTAGTTGGTTTGAGAGGCTGCCTCTGTCTTAGCAACAAGATCTTTTCACCCCAGAATAGTGAGGGGAGTTGGGCATTTGAGCTTAGGAAAATTGAGAGAACCTTTGCTGATGAGGAACGACAGACCCAGCTGTGCTACAAAAAACAGCGGGGACAAGAAGGAACCAGCACATGCCCAGTGAGTGCAGAAGCAGTGAAGCACAAAGCCCCTGGCTGTGGGCATTTACAGAAGATTGGAGGTTTGGTTTTGATTCCAGGCTAGAGCGAAGAACTGAAGACCTGGGGCAAAAGGCACCATTCCCCACACCCCAAGGCTAGAGGTGATTACAAAAATCAAGCTATCACCACAAAAATGCACAGGCAAAGGAGAAAGAATCCAACTATAGAAAACTGTTATAGGAAGAGAGATGACTGGGGTTCATCTTCAGAGGAGGATATTGAAATAAACAAACCCCCAAAGAGCAATGTCAAATGATCACCTGCCCAAAAAGAATTTATAGAAGTTCTTAAAAAGACTTTAAAAATCAAATGACAGAGATGGAAGAAAAACAAAAAGTAGGAATAATTCAAAAAAAAAACCCCAAGAATGTTATGAAACCAATTAGAAAAGGAGATCCAGAATCTTAAGGAAGAAAATGACACCTCAAAAATTAGAATGGGGCAAAATGAAGCCAGTGAAATTATAAGAGATCAAGAAATAATTAAATAAAATATGAATAATGAAAAAATAGAAGAGAAAGTGAAACACATAAGAAAAATAGCAAATTTAGAGAACAGATCAAGAAGATAAAATACAAAAATAATTGGACTTACTGAAAGTTACTATCACAAATAGAATCTTGATACAATAATACAAGACATATTTAAAGAAAAATGTCCTGAAGTCCTAAAACAAAGCAGGGAAGTAGAAATAGAAAAAATCCATTGATCACCACTTAAAAGAGATCCTATGAGGAAAGGTCTTAGGAATATCATAGTCAAATTCAGAAACCCCTAGCTCAAGGATAAAATATTTAAAATATCAAGATTAAAACAATTTAAATATGATGGTGCCACAATTAGAATTACACAAGAGCTAGCAGCAAAGAAGAGCACAGAGAACTAAGGCTCTGGATGAAAATCTCATACCCAGCAAAGAAGAGCACAGAGAACTAAGGCTCTGGATGAAAATCTCATACCCTGCAAAATCAAGTATTATCTTGAATGAAAAAAAAAAGTGGACATTTGATAAACTTTCAGACTTTCAAGACTTTGTTAAAAAACAAACAAAACTGAACTTAATAGAAGATTTGACATACCAAAGACAAGAGAAATATAAGGTACATACAAAGACTGATTATAAGTGATTCATAAGGACAGACTTATTTCCTTTTATATATGTAAAATGGAAAATACATGTCTTAAGATTCTAATTAATTATTGGGTTCCTCATAAGAAAGATTGGGGTAAACTTGACTACGATATGAATTTAAAAAGTAAAACCATTTAGGAACAGCTAAAAAGAGTAATTATTTTACACAAATGAAATGCAATAGGAACAATGAATACAGAGGAATTAGATAGGGGAGGAGAGCTGGCAGTTCTTGTAACCTACTTTCATTGGGAATGGGTTTAAGAGGGAACAATAAAAATATATTTATAAGAGTATAAAAGTCTTCTAAATTTAGAAGAAATAAAATGGTAAGCACCTATATATGGGAGGAGAGGACAAAGGAGGAAGTTTTGGAGGGGCAAATGAGGAAATAGGTAAAAGGGGGTATAGAAGGGAGTTTAGATTTATGGGAATGGGAGAGTTAGGGGAGGAATCCTTGTAGGGGGGTAGACAAGTAATAGGAGTGTAAGGTCGTGTTAGAAGTAAAATAGAGGAGGCGGAAGGAATAGGAAACAAAAGATATGCACAAACACAAAAAAAAAGTTCAGGAGTAGAATATGTTTGGAAAAGTATATGCTATATATGTATGTATATATGTATATGTGTATGCATATTTCTATAACTATAGAGAAACATATCTAAACTTTATTGTAGCCTTCTGGAGGGGAGGAACAAAAGGAAGGAAAGGAAGGGAAAAAAAGAACAAAGTAAAAAATGCACATCATAGAACAAAAGAAAACTCACAAGGAAGCAAATAAAAGATGGACAATTCTCAGCACAACATATATTACTTATCATACAGGCTTTCTTGAGATGAAAATTTATGGTTACATATTTTGAATTTTCTCTTATGTTCTTCTATCCACACAGCATGCTTTTTTTCTTCTTTCTTGCTTTGTATTTAAATTTCGATTTTGAAGTTTATGATATGTTCTTGTTTCATATCTCTATTTTGTATTTGTGTTCTGGCTCTTGAGTGTAAAATCATATATATATGTATATACATATACATATATATGTGTGTATATATATATATATATATATATATATATATATAGTGACATAACTCCTTAGTTCCTCAAGTGACTCTCCAAGACAATATAAATTACAGAGCAAAGAGTAGGTAAGAGAATCAACCTGAAGACTCATCTTCCTGAGTTCAGATATGGCCTCAGACACTAGCTTTGTGACCCTGGGCAAGTCACTTAACTCTGTTTGCCTTGGTTTCCTTACCTATAAAATGAACTGGAGAAGGAAATGGCAAAACATTCCAGTATCTTTGCCAAGAAAACCCCAAACAGAGTCATGAAGAGTCAGACATGACTGAAATGACTCAACAAAAATAGTGGGGTCAAATTCAAATAGAAACAGATCTCTGCAGGTTGCATATTGACTTCGTTAAACAGAGAGTAACTAAGCCTATTGTTATGGGTCTCTCTCCTCATTGGTGGAGGTCAGTGTCCTGTGCCTATATGAGGGTTTTTAGAGTCAATGAGAGTGGCGGAGGAGAACTCCTGCCTCTTGATTCTGCTTTATCTATTATGTGTTCTCTTATGTCTCTCTGATTTCTGTTTTGCAATTTTCTTGGATAAATGGATTTGTTTGCTAATTATTCTGTATGTTCATTGTGGAACTGGTGTTCAGTGGAAAAGGCTTGAATTTTAAAGATTTAAATTTAAACTTGGGTACTCTTTCCCCATTAGTAAATAGCAATCAGAAATTTAACCTGAATCTTAAAATTACTAGACTAATAATATTTAAGGGAGCAGATGGATAAAATTCTAGCACTTCTCTCTGAGGAAAGGATCAGCCTCTGCCCTTCACCTCCTCTCCTTCCTGGCAGGAATTAAAGTCTCCATTGGAGAAAACTGGAGTCAGGGAAAAGAAGCTAGCGATATCTATTCTGCCTTTCTTTGAGCAATACAGTGACACTCCAATGCTATGTGTGGTGGACAGCCTTTGCTAAATAATGTTGTGTTATTTTTAGTTATTGTGTTAAATATTTCCTAAGTATATTTAATCTGATTCAGGCTGCACTTGGGAGCTTTGTGGGGCATTTTCAGCCTGTGGGCCATGAGTTTGGCACTTCTCAACTATGCCTCTCAAATGTGTGGTTGCATTATTACACTTGTGTCTATTTGCAAAGAAATAACTTTGTAAAACTTATAGCACTATATAAATGTGAGGTATTATTTCTGTATGACAATATTTCAACATCCTTCAATAAAACAAAAGGAACCCCCTTTATCTCTTAGTAGACAGATCTTCATGAATTTCTGTGGCCAAACTTTTGAAAATGAACTTCTCCAAATTTAATTAGGCTGGTCTTTGGGGCCATACATAATATTATTGTTAAACTATCCTTGAAAATGTTGCAGCTTCATAGTGTCTGCCTTAGCTTTTGCTACAGTGGCATAAAGCTATATGATTGCAGGCTCGCCCCCACACTAAAATGAGACACCAGAGTTGAACTTCATTGTGAATTCTTAGAGAAAATATGATCAGTAATATGCAGTATAGGCTCACTAAGAAAAATAAAATCCCCAAATAATCCCATTTCCTTTTAGGCTAGGTATATTAAAGTAGTAGAACAGAAAGATACTATAGACGCATATGAGCTCCATAAATCGTTGTAGAATTCCACCTCTTTATGGATTCCAGCGAAACTGGAGTCTCATAATATTCTTGTGATTGTTGGAAAAATGTGAGCTGAGCAATAATGGGGAGTTGTTGGAAAATAAGCATGTTTGCAGTATCTACTATGGGCCAGGCATTGTGCTAAATGTTTTATAAGTGTCTTCTCCTTATATTCTTGCAATAACCCTGGGAGGTAGATGCTTTAATTTCCTCAGTATGGTTGAGGGAATTGAGGCAAACAAAGATAAAGTGGGTTTGCCCACATAGCTAGGAAGTGTATGAGGCTGGATTTGAACTCTTGTCTTTAAGACTCCAGGTACAGTGCTCTTTCCACTGCATGACCTAGTTGGAAGGTTGAACCGCCATGTCCAGACAGTTAGTAGATCGATATTCACCTAGAGAGGAAGCTCTACTTAGTAATAGGCTACTATTTTTTTTTAAAACATTTTTGTCAATGATCTGGAGGAAGGCATAGAAGTAATTATCAGGTTTTCAGGAGGCATAAAACTAGAGGAGATGCCTTATAAGGATGTGAAAGATAACAGAATTTTTTTAAGTATCAACTTACTAGAAAAATGAATCTCTTAATTGTATAGAAATTAAAATGTAGTGTTATGGACTTAAGTTTTTCTTTTTCTTTAATCAACTGTATATAAGATAAAAGAGCCTTCTGAAAAAAAAAAGGTCTTCATGCTTTTAATTGTTGAAAGGTCAGTGCCACAGGTGTCTTAGAGCCAGTTTCCTACTGGTTCAGTTTTAATTGTGAAAATTTACAAGTCAGAAGTCAGCAAAGGCTATAAATCAGGACTGATTTCTGATTCTCTTGATTGCGTTGGCTGAAAAAAGTTTTGAAAAAACGTTAATAATGTAATTTGAACTTCAAAGAGTGTCATACCTGAGAGCTAGTTGTTAAGCATTTACCAGTACACCTTTGCATTTAAACTAGTAAGGCTACTTATAAAATTGATGTAACTCTATCCTGTTATTAAATTATAGCATCAGGAACATAAACGATAATAACTCAGTTGTCTGCTGTTGAAATCAGACTATTTCAGGTCTAGAAAACACATTTCAACAGACACATCAAACTAGAACTTATGTGGGAGGTAGCCAAGAAGGTAAGGGTTGTGGAAACTATGTCATGTTTGGGATAGGGGTTGTTTTAAAGGGGAGACCTAGAAGACATGATTGACATCTTTAAATATTGGAAAGGTTTACACATGGAAGAGGACTACTCTTATTCAGACGTTGAAAGTCACAGAGAAGAGTATTTCTAACCTTTCTAGCCATTGTATCTAGCTATAAAAGGAATAGACTGTCTTGGGAAATGAAATATTTTGTTCCCAGAAGCAAAGTAACCTCTCGGGGAGCTGAGGTTTCTGTATGTATGTTTGTGTGTGTGTTTAAGTACTTTCGAGGTAAGACATGACAAAAATCAGAGATGACCCCATTATAAAACTGTTTATGTACATTCAAAAACTTCCTCTTCTCTCGAACTATGTCTATTTGTGTTTGTGGACAGCAAAATTTTTATAATTTTCTCACACTGATTTTTCTTATGTTCTTTGTGACAGAAATAGTCATGAATAAATGCAACAGTTAGATGTCTCCATGCTTTGATTAGTGGGGCCATACATATGCCCTAAAGCATACCCTTTACTGTGCCTAAAATAGTACCTGAAGTTTTTATATTGCTTAATATTGTTGGTTAAGACATTGAAAGCATCTCTTAAAATGAAAGTTTTACCTGCAAGCTATTATCAGCCATCCACGCCTTAGCTGGAAGTTATTTATCAGAAATGTCCTAAGGGAATTACCTGAAAGAATAGTGTCAGAAAAGTTAAAACCCAGAATAAATTATGATTTCTCTCACACACAAAAAAATCCTAAATGAAGCATGCAGGGCTTTAAAAGCTAAGTGTGAAACAACAGAAAGAGTAGGAAGATTTAGGGTGACTACTTGGGAAATGAGACAATGTTAACGGGAGTAAGGGGTACTCAGAAGTCCTCAAATACTATTTGACTTCCATCTTCTCCAAACATGGTCTATTCGTTTTGATCATGAAGAGGGAAATAAAGCCCATGGTGAACCTGGAGATAATTAAAAAATAACATATAGCTACTTCAGATGGGTTCAAGATTCTAGGCCTGATAAGTTATTTGTCACATCTCTGAAAGAAATTCAAAATATAACCTCTGAAAAACAGACCAAAGTTTCCAAGGAACTAAGAAAAATAGGGGAGGTCCCAGAATAGTTAAGCCAAGTAAATATTATCCTGATTTTCTAAAAACACAGAAAAGAGTACATCCCAGAGGCTCCAGAATGGTAAATCTGACAACAGTCTCAGGTAAAAATCATAAAATTATTAGTGAACATTTCAAAAATATTTATGACTCACTAAGAGTCACAAGTGCATGTATACAAATGTGTATACACATATATGTACATACATGTATATGTGTCTTATGTGTATATGTATATTACATACATACATGTGTATATGTATAATCACGTGGATACATGCATATATGTGTATTGCATGTATGCATGTACATATATACATGAGTGTATTTGAGCATATGCATATATATACTAATATACACATACATATAAGTGTAAAGTATATTTATATATGTATGTGCATATATGTATATTAGAACTATATTAGGGTGACATGCATGTAAATATCTATTTCTGGGAGGCTCTTGTTTTGTCTTTTTTTTGTTGTTTTACTGCTTGTGGTAATAATAGGGAAGTTTGCAATGAGTGATACTTGAGTCAGTGATTAATTGATTAGACAAACCCAGAGGATTGTTTGGTTTCCACCTAGCGGGATGGCTCTAGTGAAGTGTCACAGGTTCCTGTCCTTGGACCTGTATCATTCAATAGTTTAATCATTTAATTGGACGAAAATTTAGGAACATGAAGCATGTCAAACTTATAGATGATACCATGCTAGAAAGGATTTCTTCAATCCTTGTGGTCTAGCAGAAAGAGTATACCATGAGTCAGAAAACCTTGCTTCTAACCCTGGCTCTGCCACTTATTTCACATATGACCTTGGGTAATGCATTTAATTTGTATCAGCTTTATTTATATCAACTATAAAAAGAGTTATCTCCAAGGAAATTTCTATTTCTAAAATTTTATAATTCAAAAATAAAATCAATACAAAGATAATCTCAATAGTTTGAAACCCTAGATTAAAACCAATAGAATTAAATTTATGTAGTAATTTGCTGTCCTTCATAGTCACATAGGACCACTAGAATGTCACTATGTTTGGGTCAATGTACAGTGTGCCCTTCTGTGCCTGATCAGACTAATACGAGGTCAAAAGGCTCTAACACAGGTTGGGAGACAAATAGTCTATGTGAACTTTTCTGATGGAGATGTTTCTAATTTTTCACGTCTCATGTTTCTTTTGAGCTACTGCAATTCTGTCTTGTTTATAGAGGACAGGAGCTTCTTTGATGTGGGCATGCCATGCTGGATGGTCTTTTGCCAGTGTCTCTCTGCTGTCTCACAGTCGATTCCAAAGTTCTTCAAGGAGACTTCAAAGTGTCCTTGTGATATTTCTGACTTCCATGTGAGCTCTTACCTTGTGTGAGTTCTTGTAAAATAGTCTTTTAGGCAAATGTACATTTGGCATTTGAGCAACTTGGCCACCTATTGGAGTTGTGCTCCCTGCAGTAGGGTTTGAATGCTTGGCAGTTAAGCTTGAGAAAGGACCGCAGTGTCTTCAAACTTGTGTAAGTATAAATTTGAAATCCTGTGTCTCAGTAGAGAAAAATTGATTTCATTCAAATATAAGGCAGTCCTAGCAATAGTTAAGGTGAAAGAGATTTAGGAATTTTAGCTGCTTAAATAACTAATAGATTAATAATTTTCATGGAGCCCACCTTTCTCAACACCACTACCCCCATCTGCCACCAACAGGCATATAAATACCAAAGCCTTTGGGAGAGGCCACTCTATTTTCCCAGAGCACTAGCCCAGCTTGATTACTATTGAGATGAAACCCCACCAAATGCCATCCATCTGTGATTCAGAGGCAGACCATCCTTCCTAGCTGAAGTAGCAAGGAATTGTGAGGGAGAGACTTAGGGCAGCATATGCTAGGCAAGTCAAACCGCTGTCATTGCCTTGACCCCATCTCCACTTGGACCGAGATAGAGACAGCCCGGGAACCTTGAAGCCATGAGCCTTGAATATAAACATTCATGAAACCTGCTTCCGTCCCTACCACTACAAACATCATTGAAGGTTGAAATCATCATGGAGGATGGCCCCACCTTTTTCATCCCCACCAGTAATTGTTGTTGACAAACTGTAACCAACAGCATAAAAGCTCCCCCAACTTTCCCCTACACTGGCAATCCAATTGACATTCCAGCTCTCTCAGTCATCAGAGTTGGAAGCAACTCTTGAGGAGAAGGGACCAGCCATTTTACTAACTGTCTCTTAATAGAGCAGGCAAGCCAATCTTGCTGAAGCAGTAGGTGTACCCTCAGATAGAAACAGGAGGTAGTATGTTCCAGGCAAACTAAACCACCACCAGCACTGTCTCCCCCGAGACCTTGAAGGAGACATCCCAGGACCCCCAAACTCAAGAGCCTTGAGAATAATAATTCAGTATCCACAATTATCATGCTGGGTAGTAATCTCTGTGAGATGCAACCTGACAAATGTTCCTGTAGATATTACAGCCACGGGTACAGCCCAGAAAAGAAGGATCTTGTCATCAAAGATGACATTGTCATTGTCATTGTCAAGTAGTTCAATATCATGAACTTACATGATCCTATCAACGAAAATAGCATTAAAGAAGAGGCATTAGCAGCTATTTTGTCCTTGTGTTCTAAGGATCATGGGACCTTTCATTTGAATTGCAGCTGAAACCTTCACTTCTAGGTTTTATCTGCTATATTAAGATGGGATTTCTTTGAGTGCCGGGACTCTTTCTTTTCTGTTTGTAGTATGACCAGCACTTAGTACAGTCCTTTACACACAGTAAGTGCTTAATATATGACAATGAAATGTATCAAATAAAGCCATTCCACTGACAGAAGCATCATTGAGTAGAATATGCCTAATGTTTATGTGCGTGCGTGTGCACGCGTGCGCTCGTGTGTGTGTATGTGTGTATTCTGCATACTCATTGGAGTCTCTATTACAACGCAATAAAATCACTAAAAACCCTGGAGGGTGGAGAAATATAGGAATTTAATTCAGAGTATGATGATTAAAATAGCATTTTCATTTTGTAGTGCAAATATGTCAGTCATCTCTTGTTGTTGATGGCACCACCATAACCCCCAGTCCCCTGGGCTCAGAGATTTCTGAGCTATCTTTGTCTAACTCTCCTTCACTTCTCCTATCCAATCCATTGCCAACACCTTTTATTTTTTAAACATTCATATGGTGCTTACTGTGTGCCAGGCCCTGTGCTAAGTTCTTTACAAATATTATGATATTTCATCTTCACAATGCCACCAGGTGATTCCTTCTCTATTAATAATGATAATAATCATAATAGCCAGCCTTTCTCTAAGGTTTTGAGTTTTGCAAAGGATTTTGAATATGTTATCTCATTTTGTCCTCAAAACGACCCTGTCATTTAGGTGCTATTATTATCCCCATTTTACAGATAAGAAAACTAAGCCACAGAGAAGTTAAGAGCCTTACCTAGAGTTACACAAATATTAACAATAAATGTCTCGCACCTCGCAAGGGAAAGGAAAAGAAGGAAGGGATGAAGGTCAAGGTTGACACTCAGGTCTTCCCGACTCCAAGTCTTACCCTCTACCTGTTATATAACATATTGCCTCTCCGCTCCGCTCAGTTCTTTTTTCTTCACTCCAAAAGGTACTCAGGTTGCTCAGATAAAGCACTGGGCCTGGAGTGAAGAAGTCCTGGGTTTTAATATGGCCACAGATGCCTATTAGTTGTGTGACCCTGAACAAGTCCATTCATCTTTCTTTGTCTCTGTTTCTGTATCTTTAAAATGGGGAAATGTGGCTAGTGCACAGACTTGCCCTTGCCCTTCATCCTCCCATTCAGAAATCTTACGTAGCTTTTTTGTTCCTGTACAATAAATTATAAACTTTTTTGCCTTAAAACCCTAAGGAACCTTACTAGGATCTGCCTTTCCAAACTTACTTTACTGTATTCTGCTTTTCTGTGTTCTATATTCAGCCATAATAGGCTACCAGTAATTCCCTCTGTGTCAAACCAGAAAATAAATGACCAAAGAGCCACAGAGGTAATACACCAATTGTTACACTCTGAAAATAAATTAAAACCAAAGAACTAACAGTCGTAAACAAGAAGAATTCTTTATTCTCTTGGAAATGGGAAACTAGACATGCATGCCAGGGTCTACTCTAGGATTGAGCAAACCCAAAGTAGTGAGACAAAGCCTTGATACTTATAGTTTTGGCTAGACAAAGAGCCAGGCAATGAGATGTACCCATTACAATGAGGTGGGTAACAGCAACAATGAGATGTTTGCCTAGTGGAAAAAGTCTTCATCGCAGGCCTTCATGGCTAAAACATGGTTCCTGCCCATATTTGTCTGAGCTTAGCAACCACCTGGGGCTGGCTTGAGCCAGTTTGGTGAGTAGGTGCAGCAGAGATCATTCAGAAGGTGAGCACAAAGGATTGTTGGTATGTCAAGCTCAGGGCACAATTTGCTTGCTCAAGGACATTAGCTCTCAAAATTAAGGTGTCTCCTAATAGTAAAAAGAGAAGAGTGAAGAGAAGGGGGTGGTTGTGACATGGAGATCCTGATGCTGACCACATCAGACTCAAGAAAGATATTGTTTCCCAACTCTCCCTGTCTGTATAATTTTTGTTTTTATGCAAATTCTTCTGTGATCTTTCCATCCCAAAATATCAGTGACTGATATTTCCTTATATTTCCTAACTCCCTTCTCAATTTCTTTGATCATATGCTTGTTTGTGCATTCCACATCCCTTATTGGAGTACGGGTTCCTTGACAAAAGAATTCTTAGCACAAGTGCCTCACATCTGTAAGATGTTTATGAAATATTTCTTTTTAAATTATTGACTTAGTTGTACTTTGTACTACATAAATTTAGTGTGTTGTAACTCTAATTACCAAAATGGAATGGATATCTCTACTTGAACAACTCAACCTTCACCTTTTATTGTGTTTGTCCTTCTTTTTTTTTCTTTTTTTTTTTGACCATTGTGACACTTTTATTGACAAAAATAATCCAGCCAGCGATATTCACAGATGGCGACCATGGCGACCATCCTTTCTGCAAGTGCTGTCAGAGGAATTGGAGTGACATCCTCAATACACCCAATCTTCATTCCAGAATGTGCCAGAGCTCTCAGGGCTGACTGTGCACCAGGGCCAGGGGTCTTAGTCCTATTTCCCCCTGTGGCCTGAAGTTTGATGTGAAGGGCAGTGATGCCTAGTTCTTTACATGTCTAGGCAACATCCTGAGCGGCCAACATAGCAGCATAGGGAGAAGATTTGTCTCTGTCAGCCTTGACCTTCATCCCACTAGTCACTCGGCAGATGGTTTCTTTGCCAGAGAGATCAGTCACATGGACAAAGGTGTCATTGAAGGAAACAAAGATATGGCAGACACCAAACACATTCTCTCCTTCTGCAACTTGAGGTCCAAGGCTGATGACCTGCTCTTCCTTCTTTTCCTTCCCCTTGCGAGGTGGCATTTCTTTTCCTCCGCTTGGGCCGCCAACACTGGAAAACTGTCCTTCATTTTCGAAGAGGACCATGATGACATCAGGGAAATGATGCCATAATTTGCAGTTGACTTTGATTTGAGTATCTGGATCCAGTGACTGGAGATGACCCAGGATGTAATGGGGGATCATGGCCCTTTTAGGCTAAGTCCTTTTCATGTACCCACTTACAGTGAGGTAATGGCCTTTCAATGAATACACCTCTTGAAGAAGTGAGTCAAGGGATGGCCCCTTTAATTAGAAAAAAAAAAGATGAAAAAAATCAAGCTGGGAGGGGAAGACTCTCAGGGTTGCTCTTCCAAAGAGGAACAGTTACCACTGACATTCTCTCTAAGGCAGGAGGGCCCAAAACACAGCCATGAAGTGGAACTGAGCTTCAGAGTAAAGGAAAAGAGGGAGAAACACAACCTGTGAATAGACTGAGATGCCTGAAAGGGGACTCAGCTAGTTGGGTAGCTCAGCTCATCTTCTGCCTCTCCCTCTCCTCCTCTCCAAAATGAGGTAAATTTTGATGGCCGGAAGCTGCCCACTTAACTGGGGGTTTACTGGCTAGATTTCTCTTTCCTTCCTTCCTTCCTTCTTTCCTTTCTTCCTTCCTTCCTTCCTTCCTTCCTTCCTTCCTTCCTTCCTTCCTTCCTTCCTTCCTTCCTTCCTTCCTTCCTTCCTCTCTCCTTCCCTCTCTCCCTCCCTCCCTCCTTCCTTCCACAAAACCTTAAACCCAGTTCACTCTGAAGCTCATAGATTGGACCACAATAGGTCCCTGCCCAAGCTCCACTTAATGGCTGTGTTTTGGACTCTCCGACCTTAGAGTGAACGTCAGTGGTAACTGTTTCTCTTTGGAATAGCAACTCTGAGGGTCTTCCTCTCCCAGATTGATTTTTTTTATCCTTTTTTTCTAATTAAAGGGGCCATCCCTTGACTCACTTCTTCAAGAGGCCTGTTCACTGAATGGCCATTACCTCACTCTAAGTGAGTACATGAAAAGGCCCTAGCCTAAAAGGGCCACAGTACCCCATTACCTTTTATATGCCATATGAGAAAAACCAAGCTCTGTATCTCCTGCATTTAACTAGCCCATTCTCATCTTTTTTTATGCATGGCTTAGTAAAACTATTTTCTTGCTAGGAAGCCAAGCTTGATATTTTGGAGTTAACATTAATGAGCCGCATATAGTTCACGTACTCCTTATTTTCCCATCCTACTTCTGCTATATGACTAAACACTTATCAACCCATACCCCAAATATTTCAATAATCTCTTGGTTAGCATTCCTGATTTTAGTTCTCTCTTTCCCTCTTTTCACAACTGCTTAATATCAGGCTCTTAGAGCCACTGAGAATTCTGATATAGGAACTAAAAGATGAATCTTCATAAGGTGTTATAAAGAAGTTTTGGAAAAACTCAGAAAACATTTTGAAGAAAAGATCAATTTAGAACAGCATCTTTTACTACATAAATCAATCAATTCAAAACAGGTTAAAACTCTAATTTTTTTTAATAAAAGACAAGAGGTTGTAACTTTCTGACTTCTGAATTATTTGAGAATTTATAACCAGATATAAAGAAGAGATAAAAAACAGAAAAAAATAAAATTATGATGTCTAAAAAAAATGAAGTGTACAGGGTAAGAGCGAAAGACTTTGCATTAAATATCTGTGAAACATTTCTGACAAGTGAAATCTCTGGGGAATTGAGTCTAATCTATATCATAAAAGCCATTTCCTAATAGCCATGTAGTTAAAGGATATGAACAAAAATTATTTCTAAATAACAAAATTACCAGTGGCCATTTCCATAACTGTTAAAAATCAGAGAAATTCAAACTAAAGCGACCTGAAGTACTATCTCAATTCATTAAACTAATAAAGATGGTTGAGGAAGAGAAAAGGAGAACCCATCATCTAAGGGACTATAGAAAGATAGGTATACTAGCAAATTAACTGTTGAGTTGTCTGTAAATTATTTCAATCATTCTGCACCATAAGCTCAAAATATACATGGAAAAATTACTAGACTTTTTAATATCCAATTTGATGATCATTGCTTTGTGATATAATTTGAGATCTGGTATTGCTAGACCCCTTTACATTTTGTCATTGATTCCTTTGATATTCTTCACCTTTTGTACCTCCATATAAATTTTGTTATTGTTTTTTTCTCGCCCAATAAAGTAATTCATTGGTAACTTGACATGACTTTCAATAAGTAAATCAATTTAGGTACTATTTTCATTTTTATTTTGTTGGCTCAATCTACCTATGAACAATTAGTATTTTTCCAGTCAGGTAGACATTTTTATTTGTGTAAAAAGTGTTTTTTTTAAATTGTCTAGTTCTTGGTTTGTCTTGGTAGGTAGACTTGTAAATATTACATATTATTGGCAGTTATTTTAAATGGAATTTATCTGTCTCTTGCTGCTGCACTTTGTTGGTCATATGTAGAAATGCTGAGTGTCTGCACGGGTTTATATGTCCTCCAACTTTGCTAAAGTTGTTCATTGTTTTGAGCGGTTTTTTAGTCTATTTGATAGGGATCTCTTAAGTATATGATCATGTCACCTTCAAAAAGTGATAGTTTTGTTTCCTCTTTACTTACACATATTCCTTCAGTTTTCATTTCTTGTCTTATTTTTATAGTTAGTGTTTCTAGTACAATAATATTTGTGATGATAGACATATTTGTTTTACCTCTAATCTTATTGGAAAGGCTTCCACCTCATCCCTGTTATAAAAAATGCTTACTTTTGGTTTTATATAGATACTATCATTTTAAGAAAAACTCCATTTATTCCTACACTTTCTAGTATTTTAATAGGAATGACATTGTGGGTTTTTTTTCAAATGATTTTCTGCATTTTTCATACAATCATATGCTTAGTATTGTTTTTGTCATTGATATGGTCAGTTATGTTTACAGTTTTCCAAATACTGAACCAGTTCTACATACCTGGTATGACTCCATCCTGGTCATTGTTTATGTAATATGTTGCTGTTGTCTCCTTGATAGTATTTTATTTAAAATTTTTGCATCAATAATCATTAGGAAAGTGGTCGATAGTCTTCTTTCTCTGTTTTTGCATTCTCTGGCTTAGGTATCAAAACCATATTAGTATCATAGAAGGAAGTTGATAAGACTTCTTTACCTTTTTTCCCACAGTTTAGTGGTAGAATTAATTGTTCTTTAAATGCTTAGTGGAATTTGCTTGTAAATCCATATAGTACCATTTTTCCCCCTCAAGAAGCTTATTTATCACTTATTTGATATCTTTTTCTAAGATAGGATTATTTAAATATTCAATTTCCACTCCTGTTAATGTAGGCAATTTATATTTTTATGAATATTCTTTCTTTTCAGTAAGATGGTCAGTTTTATTGGTATATAGGCAAAATGCCTCCTAATATTTGCTTTGATTTCATTGTCATTTGTTAATTCTTTTCATTTTTGATACTAGTAATTTGGTTTTCTTCTTTACTTTTTAAAAAAAAATCGGATCAGCCATTGGTTTATTTTATTGTTATCTTCAGAAAATCAATTCTTTTATTATTTTTTTTACTTTTAATTTTATTAATCCCTCCTTTGATTTTCAGGATTTCTATATTGGTGTTTGATTGAGAGTTTTAAGTTTTTGCTCTTCTGGTTTATTTTAGTTGCATGTCCAATTTGTTAATCTGCTTTCTCTCTCTTTTACTGTTATATGCATGCAGAGGCAAACATATTCCTTTTTAGTAATTTGGTAGCATTCTGTATTTTTGGTCTGTTGTCTCTTCTTTGTTATCTTTAATAAAATTATTAATTGTTTCTATGATTTTGTTCTTATAACATTCATCATAGGACATTTATCTTCCAAATCATTTGCAATCTGTTCTTCAAAGATATTTAGTCCAAAATGGATGCATTGAATATTTCTGCTTTTGTTTGTAAAGCTTTTATTTCCTGATACATAGTAAGTTTACCATATTCAACTGATTAACAGCTATACTCTTTTCCATTCCCATTCAGTATTCTTAGTGTTGTGTCATATCTAACTTTATAAAAAGTCTATTCATCTCCTTAACTTCTTGCTTATTTATTTTTTGGTTAGATTTATCTAAATCTGAGAGGATAAGTTGAGGTGTCTTACTAGTATAGTTTTACTTTTGATTTCCTCCTGTAACTCATTTACCTTCAAGAATTTGGATGCTATGTCATTTGTTGTATAAATGTTCATTAATGATATTACTTTGCCTATGGTAGCTTTCAGCAAAATGTAGCTTCTCTGAATATATCTTTCAATTAGTTCTTTATTTTCTTATTTTGTCTAAGATCATGACTGTTACCCCCTGCCTTTTTTTACATCATTTGAAACATAATAGATTCTGCTTGAGCCCCTCATTTGAACTCTGTGTGTATCCTTTTGTCTCAAGTGTGTCTTCTATTAACATCACATTGTTGGTTTCTTACTCATTTTGCTATACACTTGCTTCTATGGATGAGTTAATCCTATTCACATTCAAAGTTGTGATTGCTGTATATTTCCCTCTCTACTCTTTTATTTATCTTTCTCTTTTTTTCCATGACCTCCTAAAAACTGTTTTGCTCCTTCCACTGCCTCTCCTAAGCTACTTTCCCTTTTAACACTCTCTCATTGCCATCTTTACTCTTTTCTTCCTATTCCCCTTTTGGGTAAGATGAATTTCCATGCCCAACTATGTGTTCGTATATACTCTTCCATCCCTGAAGTTCAGATGAGAATGGGGTTCAAACATTACCCACCTCTGCCCCTCTTTTCTTCTCTATTACAAAAACTATTCCTTCCATTCGTCTTTTATGTGAGATAATTTCCACCATTCTTCCCCTTCCTACTTCTCCGATTTTATATCTCTTCCTCACCCTTCTTTTGAAATCATGCCAACACACCCATGCCCTCTAAATAGACTCCCTCTAAATGCCTTAATGATGATAATATCCTTAGGGCTTTCATATATCATCTTTCCATATGGGATCATAAATAGTTAAACTTTGTTAAATCTCTTATGATTTTTCAATGATGTTTGCCTTTTTATGCTTCTCTTGAGTCCTGTGTTTGAATGTCACATTTTCTAATCACCTCTGATCTTTTCATCAGGAATGCTTGAAAGTCTTCTATGTCATTAAATATCAACTTTTTTCCCTATAGGATTATGCTCAGTTTACTAATTATATTATCATTGATTGCACTCCTAATTCCTTTGCCTTTCAAAAGTCCTCTGGTGCTATCATGGTAGTTGCCATATCTTACATTGTCTTGATTGTGACTCCACAGTATTTGAAATATTTGTTTCTGACTACTTACAACAGTTTCTCCTTGACTTGGGAGCTCTGAATTTTGGCAAAATATTTCTTTTTTTAATTTTTTTTATTTAATATGTTTAGTTTTCAGCATTGGTTTTCACAGGAGTTTGAATTACAAATTTTCTCCCCATTTCTACCCCCCCCCCGATGGCATATATTCCGGTTACTCTGTTCCACAGTCAGCCCTCCCTTCTGTCACCCCCCTTCCGTCCCCTTTTCCCTTCCTTTCTTGTAGGGCAAGATAAATTTCTATGCCCCATTGCCTGTGTATCTTATTTTCTGGTTGCATGAAATTTTTTTTTTGTTTTCGAACATCTATTTTTTAAAACTTT
The DNA here is from genome assembly GCA_028646595.1 of Phalanger gymnotis. Lineage (NCBI taxonomy): Eukaryota > Metazoa > Chordata > Mammalia > Diprotodontia > Phalangeridae > Phalanger > Phalanger gymnotis. The sequence goes on along the minus strand of CM053623.1, from coordinate 76,724,370 downwards.
CAGTTCCAAATTCTCTCCCCTCTTCCCTTCCGACCCACCCTCCCTAAGAAGTCAAGCAATTCAACATGAGCCACATGTGCATCATTATGTATCACCCTTCCACAATGCACATGTTATGAAAGACTAACTATATTTTGCCTCTTCCTAAGCTATCCCCCTTGACTGAATTTTCTCCCTTGACACTATCCCTTTTTGAAAGTGTGTGTTTTTGATTACCTTCATCCCCATCTGCCCTCCCTTCCATCATCCCCCCTTTTTTGTCTTCTTCCTCCTTCTTCCCTGTGTGGTAAGATACCCAATTGAGTATGTATGGTATTCCCTCTTCAGGTCAAATCTGATGAGGACAAGATTCACTCAGTCCCCCTCACCTGCCTTCTCTTCTTTTCCTACAGAACTGCTTTTTCTTGCCACTTTTATGTGAGATAATTTATCCCATTCTATCTCTCCCTATCTCCCTCTTTCAATATATTCCTCTCTCATCCCTTATTCATCCTCAGCTCACCCTATGCCCGCTCTCTCTCTCTCTCTCTCTCTCTCTCTCTCTCTCTCTCTCTCTGTATATATATATATATATATATACACACACACACACAAACATATATACATACATACACAGTCACATATATATATATATATATACATAAACATATATACATATACACACACATATACATACATACATATTCCCTTCAGCTACCCTAATACTGAGGTCTCATGATTTGTACACATCACCTTTCCATGTAGGAATGTAAATAAAACAGTTCAACTTTAGTAAGTCCGTTGCAATTTCATTTTCTTGTTCTTTTTCTTGATTATCTTTTCATGCTTCTCTTGATTCT
>CM053623.1:76707816-76723031 GCA_028646595.1 Phalanger gymnotis | reverse complement strand
TCAATAAAGGGGTATAGGTTAGGAAGAAGCAAAATATTGTTAGTCTTTCACAACATGAGTATTGTGGAAGGGTTATACATAATGATAAGCATGTGGCTCATGTTGAATTGCTTGACTTCTTAGGGAGGGTGCATGGGAAGGGAAGAGGGGAGAGAATTTGGAAATCAAGGTTTTAAAAAAAATAGATGTTCAAAAGTAAAAAAGTTTTTTTTTTCATGCAACTAGAAAATAAGATGCACAGGCAATGGGGCATAGAGATTTATCTTGCCCTACAAGAAAGTAAGGGAAAGGGGGATGGGAGGGGAACGGGGGGACAGAGGGGAGGGCAAACTGGGGAACAGGGCAACCAGAGTGTATGCCATCTCGGAGTGGGGGGGTGGAAATGGGGAGAAAATCTGTAATTCAAACACATGTGAAAATCAATACTGAAAACTAAACATATTAAAAATAAATAAATAAATAAATAAGTACCTTTGTTGGTAAGCAAAATGGGCTAATATATGAAGAAAAGATTCATGCTGAGTTAGATCTTTTAATCAAAAACACAGATTTGTTACATCCTTGTAACGCTACAATAATAGTGGTAAGGACTTGGTTTGAATTTTATTTTCTCTCATTTATGCTACAAATAAGGAGAATTGCCTTGGGACAGTGATTTAGTTGCTATTTGATCTTTGTAAGGAAATTAAACATAATTAACTTATTTCATTTTTAGTAACTTTCTAATTAGGTGATTCATTGAGATTCTAAAAGATTAATCTTTTGGCTTCCAGCATGAAGTGGAAAAAAAAAATAATCCACTCTCATAGAAAAGACAAAACTCCTTGGGAATTCCCTGGCCCTGGAAGAAAATAAATGATTGAACAAAAGAATAACAAGAAGATACTTTAATCTCGCAGTATTTAAAGTGAAACAAAGATGGACAAGATGAGGGAGCAAAGTGAGGAATGATGAAAGCTGTTTTCAGTAAAAACTGGGCTTCTTTCTCTGAGAGCATCTTTTTGTAAAGTTGAGGGAAGTGTCAAAGTGGAAGTCCTGTTCAATTTGGAGTCAGAGGATTTTTCTTTGAATCTAACCATTGCTATTTATCTCTGATGTGACATTGGGCAAATTGCTTATTCTATGTCACTTTACTCACTGTAAATGGAGGGGAGGTTTGAACTAGGTGACTTTAATACATCTAATAGAGTGTTAAAGAAAATTAGCTCTGGGGCAGCTATATGGTGCAGTAGATAGAACACTGGCCCTTGAGTCAGGACGACCTGAATTCAAATCTGGTCTCAGACACTTACTAGCTGTGTGACCTCGGGAAGTCACTTAAATCTAATTGCCTTAAAAACAAACAAATAAACAAAAACATTAACTCTGAAGCATAGGACCTTCAAAGCCCAGATCTAATAATTATTATTCAGTTGACTTTAAGGAATTACATAATTTCCTTGGCCCTCATTTTTTCCACCTATAAAATGAGGGTGTTGAACTAAGTGGACTTTAAAGTTTGTTGCAGTTCTAAATTTATAATTCAATATTTTCTTTATAATTCTTAATTTTCTTAGAAATCTACATCTTTATCATCCCAGATGTGAAATCTCTCATACTTTAGGTTTCACAAATAAATTAAATTGTTCCAGCATTCTCAAACTGTAGCTTTCTATTCAGTATCTTGTTGTCATTTCTGTACAAGTCCAATCTCAAAAAAAAAAAGTCTGGTAAGATGAAAGGAAAGAACTATGGATCTAACAAACCGCAGATGGATGAGTAGGGGTAAGATTTCACATACACACACAGACACGCCCACACCCACACCCACACACACCCACACCCACACACACCCACACACACACACACACACTGGTAGTGGTCTAATGGTAGCCATCTCTAGGGAGCAGAGGTATAGGAGGAAAAAAAGGCCCAAAAAAGACATTAACATGATAATTTTATTATATATTTAAAAGGAATAACAAATTGTATTTAATAGATTTGCAGTTACATATATAGTCATCTTTTTATTATGCTGTTAAGGAAATGCTTGTTTTATTCCTTAAATTAAAAATAAAATAAATAAAAATTTAAAAAAGAAATAACTTTAGAAGAGAGCAGGAATAGAGATAAGAGGTGAGCAGCAAAGTGTAGTGGAAGGAGACTCAGTTTAGAGTTAGGAAATCTAGGCTTAAATCCCAGGTTGATCACTACCACCTGCTGACTTTTGTGACCTTAATAATTTCTGTAGGTCTCACTGTCTGTTAAATATGAGGGCTAGACTAAATGGCCTTTAAAGTTCTCATCCAGCTCTAAATCTAGAGTCCTGTTAATGTAACATATCAGAAAACTTATCTGTGACTTATCCCAGTGTTTGCTATCCTTTTCTTATTTTACTCACTTATCTCATTATTGCATGACAGTGAATGTGAAAACTAAACTTTAAAAAAAGACTCTGGGCAAAAGAGTATTAGTTGTATTCATAATTTAACACCTGAGGGAAAAACATCCTAGGAGAATAGATTTAAAATTGGAAGGGACATTAGAAGGTCCCAACTGAAACCCCTCATTTTACTGCTGAGGAAACAGGGCCACAAAAATCACATGGCTTCCCTAAGGTCACAAGTATCAACTGAAGGAGGCAGGATTGGAGATCATTATTTGGAGCTTTAGCCATCTTTGTTAGTGGGATACCTTTAAAAGAAAAATGTGGATAATTTTCCAAGGAATTCACATGTATACTGATTGACTTGAGGCCAGTTTCTCAATAACTAGTACAATCATACTTTTTGTTTACTCAATGTTGAACTCAATGTTCAAATGTGTGAACAAAAGCTATGCCTCAATGTCTTATCACAGTTTCAAAAGTTGGCTATGAGTTCTTGAAGGTCATGAAGCCATCCTGACAAAGTAATCTTGCCCATCAGTAGCAGGAGTGATTGGTCCTCTCTATTTGCAAAGATTTTGAGTATAGTTCCGACAGCAATCTATATGGCTGTCGTCTAAGTACCAGCATAAATAGAAAATTTTAGGGTGCTTGTGGAAAATAAGAGGGCTGGACTATGTACCCCTGAAGATAATTTCTTTTTCTGAATCAATGATGTTCTCTTAAGTAGAATATATGAAGTTATATTTATGTATAAAGAAAAACAAAAGGAAATGAGAGTGATATCTAGATTTTAGTCAATACATCATTTAGTTTCTCATGTTTGGAAAATGGAATTATATATGATCAGTCTTAGAATAATGGTGTGTTAGGAGGCTGACTAGAAATTTCCTATACAGTCAAAAGCGGAAGGAGGGTGATCATGAATGCATCCCTCAAAAATATACCTACTTATCATCCTAACCTTACCTGTTTAACTGTTAACTTACAAAAGCAAGGATGTTTCAATATCCACATTTCTGGCCAAAGAGGCAACATGGTGTGAGGGATAGAATCCTCTGCTTGGATTCAGAAGTCACCTGATACTGTCTATGTGATTGTAGGCAAGTCATTTAACTTCTGGAACATTAAGTTTTCTCCTCTGTAATATGGGACAATTATACACCTATTTGTGAACAAACTTCACAGAATTGTGTAACCCTGTAAACTCAAAACAGTCTCTCCCAAGGGCTTTGTAAACTTTAAAATTCTCCTTAAATATTAGTTACTGTTTTGTGCGAAAGAGACCCCTCTGTATTCCATTGTTAGGTGAATTCCCCTTTATTTGATGGTAGGTCAGGAGAATGTTTGGTAGATTTAGTTTCTCAGATAAGTTCATTTTAAAAGTAGAATATCAGGGCTATGTGAACTCATTTAATCTTATTCAATTTTTGATAGTAATGGAAGTCATTTACTATTAATAATATGAGCTGTATATTAAAAGAGAAGTTGTAGAGAAACTAAAGAGATTCCAGTTACATATATAATCATAACATTGCCCCATTAGGACCATTTCTTTTTTTCTGAAAGTATTTGGAGGGTTTTGGGGGAGAGTTCAAGCAAGTGCCTGATTTTACTCTTCCATCTTGGCTCCACTCTCCCATTTCTTTTTTAATAGTATTTTATTTTTCCCAATTACATGTCAAGACGATTTTTAGCATTCATTTTTACAAAATTTTGAGCTCCATATTTTTCTTCCTCCCCTTCCCTCTCCCTAAAATGGTAGGCAATTTGATATAGGTTATACCTGTGCTATCATGTAGAACTTATGTCCATGTTAGTCATATTTGTGAAAGAAGAAACAGATCAAAAGGGAAAAAATGAAAAAATAAAGTAAATCGGAAAAAATATGCTTCTATATTCATTCAGAGTCCATCAGTTCTCTATCTAGATGTGAATAGTATTTTCTTTCATGAGTCTTTTGTACTTGTCTTGGATCATTGTGTTGCTGAGAAGAACTGAGTCATTCATAGTTGATCAACACACAGTGTTGCTGATACTGTGTACAATGTTTTTCTGGTTCTACTCACTTCACTTTGCATCAGTTTATAGAAGTCTTTACAGCTTTATTTCTGAAATCTGCCTGTTCATTTTTTCTTATTGCACAATAGTGTTCCATTACATTCATATACCACAGCTTCTTCAGCCATCCCCCAGTTAATGGGCATCTCCTCAATTTCCAAAATTTTACCACCACAAAAAGGTTTGCTATAAATATTTTTGCATATGTAAGTTCTTTTCCCTTTTTTATGATCTCCTTGGGATATAGTCCCAATAGTGATATTGCTGGATCAAAGAGTAAGTACATTTGGTTGCCCTTTGGGGATAGTTCCAAATTACTCTCCAGAATGGTTTGATCAGTTGACAATTCCACCAACAAGGCATTAATGTCTCAGTTTTCCCACATCTTCTCCAAAATTTATCATTTTCTCTTTTTGTCATATTATCCAATCTGATAGGTGTGAGGTGGTACCTCAGAGTTGTTTTAATTTGCATTTCTTTAATCAAAAGCAATTTAGAGCACTTCTTCATATGCCTATAGATATCTTTGATTTCCTCATCTGAAAACTGTGTGCTCATATCCTTTCACCATTTATGAACTGAGGAATAGAGTGTACTCTTATAAATTTGAATCAGTTTTCCATATATTTTAGGAATGAAGCCTTTATCAGAGATACTGGCTGTAAAAAAATCCATCTTTCTGCTTTCCTTCTCATCTTGGTTGCATTGGTTTTGTTTTTGCAAAAGCTTTTTAATTTAATATAATCAAAATTATCTATTTTACATTTTGTAATGCTTTCTTTCTCTTATTGGCCATGAACCTGTAACTCACTTACCTTCTTTAAGAATTGGTGTGCTATACCCCTTGGTGCATACATATTTAGTATTGATATTACTTCATTGTCTAAAGTATCTTTCAGCAAAATGTAACTACCTTCATTATCTCTTTTAATTAGGTCTATTTTCACTTTTTTTTTACTTCAGCTGAAGCATAACAGATTCTCCTCCTCCCCCTTACCTTTTGTGTGTCTCTTTGTTTCAAGTGTGTTTCTTGTGAACAACATATTGTAGGATTCTTGTTTTTGATCCACTGTTTTCCATTTCCATTTTATGGGAAAGTTCATCCCATTCACATTCACAGTTATGATTATTAATTGTATATTTCCCTCCCTCCTATTATTCCTTGTGTTTGTCCTCTCTCTCTTTTTACCCTTTCCCTCCTTGCCAGTGTTTGCTTCTGTCTACTGACTCCCCCAGAATGCCCCATTTTTTGTCATTCCCACCCCCCACAATGCTTACACAATCTTCTCCCCTCCTACTTTCTTATTGGTTAAGATAGATTCATATGTACTACTGATTGTGTATATCATTTCCTCTTTGAGCCAATACTGATGAGGATGAGTTCAACTGATGCCTGTTGCCTACCCTCCCATCTTTCCCTCCATCGTAAAATGTTTTTCATTCCTCCTCATGTGACATAATGTACCCCATTCTACCACTCCCTTCCTTCTGCGCTCAGTGGACTACACTTTCTCTTAATTATTTTTATGTCATTCTCTCCAATTCATCCTATACTTGTACCTTCTATCTATCTATCTATCTATCTATCTATATATATGTACATATATATATATATACATATATATATATATATTCTTTCTAGCTGTACTATTAGTGGTACAATTTTTAAGAATTGCAAGTATCATCTTCCCATGTAGGGATGCAAACAGCTTAGCTTTATTGAATCTCTTATGTTTTCTTTTCTCTTTTTACTTATTTATGCTTCTCTTGGGTCATGAAATCAGAGGCCAAATTTTTGGTTTAGTTTTGGTCTTCTTGTGAAGGCTGAAAATCCTATTTAATTGAATGACCCTTTTTCACTTGAAGCACTATATTTAATTTTGCCAGGTAAGCGATTCTTAGTTATAGTCCTAGCTCCTTTGCCTTCTAGAATATCATGTTCCATAACCGCCAGTCCTTTACTATTGAAGGTGCTAAGTCCTGTGTAATGCTGATTCTGGCTTCCCAATATCTTAATTGTTTCTTTCTTGCCACTTGCAGTATTTTTTTCCTTGACCTGAAATTTGGTTCTGTAATTTGGTTATAATGTTCCTTGGAGTTTTTATTTTGGGATCTCTTTCCCAAGGTTATCAGTGGATTCTTTCAGTGCCTATTGTGCCCTCTGGTTCCAAGATATCAGGGCAGTTTTTCTTGAGAATTTCTTGATAGATGCTCTCCCGGTCCTCCTTTTGATTCTGGCTTTCCAGTAGTCTAGTGATTCTGATATCGTATCTCTTGGATCTATTTTCCAGGCCAGTTGTTTTTCCAATGAGATATTTTAAATTTTCTTCTACTTTTTTTTCGTTCTGTTGAATTTGTTTGATTCCTAATGTGGCATAGAGTCATTAGGATCCATTTGCCTAATTCTAAACTTTAAGGAGTTGTTTTCCTCAGTTGGATTTTGTCCTTCCTTTTCCATTAGACCAATTGTACTTTTTATGAAGTTGTTTTCTTTGGTGGCTTTTTGTATTTCCTTTTCCATTTGGCCAATTTACTTTTAAGCAGTTGTTTTCTTTTTCCAAGCTATGGATATTTTTTTCATTTGCATTACTCTCATTTCTTTCCTCAATTTCTTTCTTTCTTACATGATTTTAAAGTTCCTTTTTGAGCTATTTCATGAGTCTTGTTTTCCTTTGAGGTTTTGCCCATGGGTGTTTGGCATTGTTATCCTCTTCTGAATTTGTGTGTTGATCTTTCCTGTCACCATAATAATTTTTTTATGGTCAGATTCTTTTTGTTGTTGTTGCTTTTGCTCATCTTTTTGGGCCTTTTGTCCATTCTTCTAAATTTGAGCTCTGCCGCCAGGGTGCCTGGGGCACTATCTCAGGCTTCTTATGCCAGGGACTACAGGCTCTGGCTATTTACCTGTTCCTCTACTGATGTTGCCATGAAGCCCATGAGGGACCTTTGTGTTTGGTGCTGTGCTGAGGGGGTGGGCTGGAGAGTGGTTGTCACTGCTGAAGGCTGCAGTGTTCTGACAGGTTAGCTGGGGTCCTGGTGCTGGTGTCTGGAGTACCCTCAGGTCAATGAGGTGTTTCTGCATTTCACTGGAGCTATGCTGAAGTACATGGTGGTCTAGCTGTTTATGGCTGATTGTTTAACCAGAGTTCTCTGATCTGGATTTTGCCATTCCCCTGTCTCTGCTGAGGCAAGTAGGTGGGGGAGGGTGCAGTTGGCATTTGCTTGCTCCACTGCACTGTGTGTCTCGGGATCTCCCACTACTTCTCTGAGGTTTGGCTTTGCTGACTTGCTGAGCTGCTTTCTGCCCTGGACCTCATTCTCCTTTTACCTGAGTGAGACAGCCCTTTCTTGCCAATCTTCCAAGTTTCTTGGGCTCAAAGATTGTTTCACCCTATCTTTTTGCTGTTTCTGCTGTTCCAGAATTTGTTTTGGGGGGCTATTTTATCATTGTTTGGAGGTGAATATGAGAGAGTTACAGTGATGTACTGCTTGCTCAGCCACCTTGGCTCCTGAAAGTCCCATCAGTATCATTTCATTACATCATTGAAGCACTACACCTAATCCTACTTTTGGAGCTGTGCTAATGTCCTCCACTAACCCCCTAGAACAGATCAGTATAGCTCAGTTCTAGTGCTCAGGTTGTTTTTCTATTTGACTCATCAATATCAGTTGTAAATATCACAGAGATTTCAAGCATGTGATGGAAACAATTTGATAAAGCTGAATTCACATATGTGAAGAGGTATCATGCTAATTACCTTACCTAGTGGCTGCTAGAACATAAAAAGCATGAGAAAAAATAATGAAGTTTGTGAAACTGTTACCCTTACTTGTGCCAAGTTTGAAGTCAATGTTCCATTGATTGCTTGACTCCTCTATTCTCTTGAAGAAAGGTGGCTATAGAGATTTAGTCCCTGAACCCCCAGGCTTCTGCCATAATCAATTCCCCTTCTTGTTCCATATTTCGCACTAGAGCCCAGCATTTTCCATTCATCTCTAAGTAAATGAAATGGATTGGGATCTTCCCTAGCTGTGACAAAAGATTTTTTGGCAGATAGAGGAAATCTAAGGAAGGAGGAGTATTTCAAGATTTTAGCTGAGAGCCAACATCTCTAGCTATATTTTGAACTTAGAGCTTAGGGAATTCATGAAGATGAAAAAGAAGGCCAATTTTCTTACTTCTCTTGCAGAATATTTTTTTTAATTCTTTGCACCCTGTAGTCTTTCACAGATAGATTATCTGAACCCATGAGGGAGTCCTGATTCATGTTCCTGTGCCACACACACCTGCCTTCTCATTGGATTGCCTATTGAGTTAATCACTTCTTGATTTCTCTACACCACCTTCTGGTATGCAATTATACATATAAAGTTTTTGATTCCCACTCTATTCACCTCTGGCTAGTCACAAAACCCAGTTAGATAACTGATAATTTGGAATATCAGGTCTGTATAACTTGAGTCTGTTGTCCTTCTAAGTCACCTCATCCATTCCAACTTAGTATGTTTGCTACACTTTTGTATTAAAATCTAAAGACTCTATTTTGAAAGATTTGAAGTATTTAGAGTAAGAATTCTGACTGCCCAAGAAAGCATCTTCCATTTATAACATTTTTGCTATATGAAGTTAATAGAAGAAACATTTTGTTTTCTAGGACCTAATTTGCAATGTTAGGTGGGGCTATGTTTGCACTTTGAAGTTTCTATTTGGTATTAAAGGAAAGTGTTTAGTTAGGCTTTAGGGGAAGAAAGCTTCCTAATTCTTGTGTTTCACTAAATTGTTGAATATTTTATGATAACTGATAGATTAAACATTGAAACCTGTTAGACAAGGCATATACATACATACATACACACATACCACACACACACATATGCATATGTGTATTTATTTGTGCATTCCTATATGTATGCATATATGTACGTATACATATATGTACATGTATATTATGTATGTGTGTGTAATTAGCTATATATTAATCATTCATTAGAATATGTCATTCTTTCCTCTCCCCTCCCCTAGTGGATAGAAAGCCAACTTTAAGAACAAGTAGAGGGCACAGAGCCAAGATGATGGAGTAAAGGCAGGGATTTGCCTTACCTCTCCAAAATTCTACTCTAAACAACTTAAAATAATGCTTCAAATCAAACTTTGGAATATCTGAACAAACAAAATGTCAGGATAAAACAATTTTCTAGCCCAAGACAACTTAGGAGATCATCAGGAAAAGTCTATCTCATCAGAGCAGTGGTTGGCATTGAATAGAGTACAAATCAGCAACAGACTTTGGGGAAAGATGCATACACAGTGGCTACTTGGAAGCAATCAGCCCATAGATTATAAGAGGATCAAACAATTGGTCAGAAGGAGATTACAGGGGACCCTTTGCTGTCACTAGGTGCAGGACCCTTTTGCAGTGTTCATATGCAGTTTTTTTTTTCCACTGTCACAGGCAAGGAGGAATTCTAGTGCACTAATAATTTTGGCCCCAGGGAGTGGGGACCATACTTGCAGTTCCAGGACAGAAAAAAAGTGTTTTTGTTTAGTCATTGACAGGAACAGTGACATTAATCTCAGGTCTAAAGAGCTCCAAAAATTGTGACCCCAGGAGAATAGGAGCCCAAGTCACAAATCCAAGGTCATGGGGTGTGAACGCACTTATTGCCTCAGGGAGCAGGGGCACTGGTTCTTGTGCTCACTCACAAAGCAGAGCACAGGCCAGTAAAACAGTGACTATACCTCTCCTTAGATCTTACGACCTTAGAAGAACTGAAAACCTACAGACCCCTAGAACTAGCTTTGAAAATATCAACATGAAAACCGTTAAGCTTTGGACAGTTCCCCATGAATGCCAGGAGCAAAATCCAACTTTAAGATGAAGTTAAAAGTCAAAAAATAAGCTAGAAAAACTGAGCAAACACCACCAACAAAAAAGAACCTGACTATAGAAAATTACTAAAGTGACAGAGAGGATTCCCCGAAAGAGTTCAAAGAGGGGTTTTAAAATAAAATAAGAGATATAAAAGGAAAATTGACAAAATAAATGAGTGGAGCAAGAAAATCATGAAAAAAGAAGAGTCAACAGTTTGGTAAAGGAGGCAAAAAACACTGAAGAGACTCCTTTAAAAAACAGAATTGGCTAAATAGTAAGAGGCACAAAAAACCACCAAAGAAAGGGACTCCTTAAAAAGGAGAATTGGCCAAATGGAAAAGCAGGGACAAAATCTCATTGAAGAAAATAATTTCTTGAAAATTAGAATTGGACAAATGTAAGCTAATGACTTCGCGAGACATTAAGAAACAAGAAAACAAACTTTAAAATAAAAAAAAAAAAGAAAAGATGAAATAACCCATTGAGGGAAAAAAAAAAAAAAACAACTGACCTGGAAAACAGATTGAGGATAGTTCAAGAATTATTGGACTACATGAAAGTTATGATCAAAAACAATACATAGAATATCATATTTCAAGCCATTATCAAGGAAAACTACCCTAATAGCCTAGAAAAAGAGGGTGAAATTGAAAGAATTTGCTGATCACTTCATGAACCCAAAATGAAAACTCTCAGGAATATTATGACCAAATTTCAGAACTCCCAGATCAAGGAGAAAATATTGCAAGTAGCCAGAAAGAAACAATACACATATCATGGAACCACAGTCATGACAACACAAGATTTAACAGCTTCTACATTAAAGCAATGGAAAACTTAGAGTGGGATATTCTAGAAGTCATGGGACATGATTACAACCGAGAATAACCTATCCAGAAAAACTGAACACAATGTTTTAGGGGTAAATGGATATTTAATGAAATTGAGGATTCTCTAGTGTTCATGCTGAAAAGACCAGAGCTGACTTGGAGGTGGGAGGTGATAGAGGAGGGGGTGGAGTAGGGAAGGTATCGGTCAGTATAGCAGCAAGTGCCCTAGCATACCCAGGATGAATCAAAGCAATATTGCTATATACTTTACATGCACCACTGGATTGAGAGAGCCTTTACATCTGAGCTGTTGGGGAGTTCTGAACATACAGTTACTCAGAGTCCCGACCAGGGAATCAAAAGATCTTTCTCGTAAGTGAACTCCCCAAAGCAAAATACCAACTTAGAGTATATATGCACTTCTCAGAACCAGAAGGCATCACAACCCTCATGACTCAGTGCCTAATTAGCTTAGAACAAAAAAGGTGTACAAGCCTTCCTACAAGCAAGCCTCCACTAAGCAAGCTTCCCTTAATGGGCTCTACTTGAAGCCTGTTAATGAGCAGAAAAGATCTTGTATCCCATTAACATTACAGTGAGAACAAAAATAGATTTTTGAGTAAGGACAGGGTAAAAGAGAGAGGGAGAGGGAGAGTAACAGGGAGAGGGAGAGAGAAGTATAAACATAGGGGAAATAAGATTGAAGAAAATATACAGTAATCATAACTATGAATGTAAATGGCATGAACTCACCCAAAACAGAAGTGGATAATAGAGTAGATTAAAAGCAAGAATCTGATATGTTGTTTGCAAGAATCATACTTGAAGCTGAGAGATACATACCAAGTAAACATAAGTGACTGGAGCAGAATCTATATGCTTCAGCTAAAGAAAAAAATAGATCTAATTAAAAGAGATATTCAGGGAAACTATATTGTGCTAAAAGATACCCTTGACAATGAAGTAATATCACTAACAAATATATATGCATCAAATAGCATCCAGATTCGTAAAAGAAAAGTTAAAAGAGTTAAAGCAGGAAATAGTAAAACTATACCACTAGCAGACCTCAACTTTTGACTCTCGGAACCAGATAAAACTAACTAAAACTAAATAAACAAGAAAAAAAGTTGAAGAGATGAACAGAATTTTGAGGCTTGATATATGAAAGACCTAAGGAGAAAATCGAATGGGAATAGAAAGCAATATACCTTTTTCTCAGTGGTATATGACACTTACACAGAAATTGACCCTATATTAAGACATAAAAACACAACCAAATGCAGAAAAGTAGAAATATTAAAAGCATCCTTTTCAGATCACAACACAGTAAAACTAAAATCTAATTAAGGGCCCTGGTAACATAAATTTAAAATTAATTGGACACTGAATAATCAAATCCTAAAAATGAGTAGGTAAAAGAAAAATAGAAACAATAAATAATGTATTTAAAGAAAATGACAACAATAAGACAACATACCAAAATTTTTGAAATGTAGCCAAAGCATTACTGAGGAGAAAATTTATATCTCTAAATGTTTACATCAATACAACAGACAAATAGCAGATCATGCGTGTAAATTAGACATGCAAGTTTTAAAAAATGGAAAAAGAGCAAATTAAAAATCTCCAATTGAACACCAAATTGGAAATCCTGACAATCATATGTTAATAAAATTTAAACTAAGAAAATAGTTAAAATAGAACTATTAGCTGGTTTTATTAAATAAAAACAATAAAATTAATAAAACATTGGCTGATTTACTGTTTTAAAGAAGAAAACCAGATTGCCAGTACCAAAAATGAAAAAGTTGAATTCCTCACCAGTGAAGAGGAAATTAAAGCAATTATTAAGTTATTTTGCCTGATTGTATTTCAATAAAACTGACAAGTGAACTAGATGAACATTTACAAGGAATATAAACTTCCCAGGTTAACAGAAGAAGAAATGGAATAGTTAAACAAACCTATCTTAGAAAAAGAAATTGAACAAGCCATTAATTAGCTACCTAAGAAAAATGCCCACAATCATATCAATTCACAAGTGAATTAAAGAAAAATTAATTCTGGTACTATATAAATTATTTGGAAAAATAATCAAAGAAGGAGTCCTACCAAATTCTTTTCATGACATAAATATAGTGCTACTATTTAAACTAGGAAGAGGAAAAAAGAGAGAGAAAGAATAAAACTATAAAACAATTTCCCCGATGACTATTGATGCAAAAATTTTAAACAAAATACTAGCAATGAGATAACAGGGATATATAACAAAGATCTTATACCATGACTGGGTGGGATTCATACCTGGAATGCAGTGATGGTCCTATATTAGGAAAACTATTAACATAATTGACCATATCAACAACAATGATATGATTATATCAATAGACGGCAGACAAAGCCTTTTAAAAATACAATGCTTATTCCTAATAAAAACACTAGAAAACATAAGAATCAGTGAAGTATTGGTTTCCATCTAAAACCAAGAGCAAGCATAGTTTGTTTGGCAATAAACTTGAGACCTTCACAGTAAGATCAGGAGTGAAGCAAGGATGCACATTATCACTACTATTATTTAGTATTGTACTAGCAATACTAGCTATAGAAAACAAGAAGAAAAATAAATTGAAGTACTTAGTATAGGCAATGAGGAAACAAAATTGTCACTCTTTGCAGATGATATGATGGTATTATTAGAGAATTCTATAGAATAAACTAAAAAAAACTAATCGAAATAATTAACACCTTTAGAAAAGTTGTAGGATATAAAATAAACTCACGAAAATCATCAACATTTCCATATATTACCAACAAAACCCAGGAACAAGAGATATAAAGAAAAAATTGTTTAAATAACTGTATATAATATGAAATACTTGGAAAATCACCTGCCAAGAAGAAATCAGGAACTACATGAACACAATTATAAAACACTTTTCTCACAAATAAAGTCAGCTCTAAACACGTGAAGAAATAATTATTGCTTATGGGTCAGCCAAGCCAATGTAATAAAAAATGACAATTCTATCTAATTTAGTTTGCTTATTCAGTACTATATAAATCAAACTACCAAAATTTATTTTATAGAGCTAAAAAATAATAACAAAATTCATCTATAGGAATAAAAGATCAAGAATGTCAAGAGAACTGATAAAAAAAAAGGGAAGGAAGGTGGCCTAGTAGCACCAGATCTCAAACTGTATTAAAAATCAATCGGCCGGTGGAGCCAAGATGGCGGCTGGGAAGCAGTGACTGGTGTGAGCTCCCCACCAAGTCCCTCCAAAAACCTATAAAAAAAATGGCTCTGAACCAATTCTAGAGCTGCAGAACCCACAAAGTGGCAGAGGGAAGCAGGGCTCCAGCCCAGGACAGCCTGGATGGTCTCTGGGTAAGGTCTGTCAGACACAGAGCTCCCAGGCCCCAGCTGAGGGGAGCAGAGCTGAGCCAAGCAGAGCCCAGCCCGCGTGGCGCAAACAGACCAGACGCGAACCTACCAGACCAGGAGACAAGCGGAGAGTGCCCTGGCATCCTGAATTACTGAGCTGTGGCATCTCAACCCACAAACAGCAAAGACAACAGAGAAAGTTAGTGGGCAAAGCTGCGAGACTGAGTGTGTGGTTCGGCCACTGCCCCTGGGGCAGCGGAGGTGGGGCAGCTACAGAACTACACTGCAGTTGCTTCTGGCCCCACGCCCACCTAGTGGGAGGAATTAAGTGGCTGATCAGAGCAGGAGTGAAGAGCCTGCTGAAGATTCAAGCCAAGTCCAGGTTGGGGGTTCTTGGGGAAGGAGGACTGCTGGTGAGGCAGCGCATTTGCCCAAGCCTGGAACATAGAACTCTTTAGTCTATAAGCAGCCACACCTCGTTGAAAAATTCAAAGGTTAATTAAGTTGGAGGGGAATATGGCCAGGGGTCAAAAACACACCCAGATTCAGTCTCAGACTCTGGAATCCTTCTTTGGTGACAAAGAAGACCAAAACATACAGTCAGAAGAAGTTAACGAAGTCATAGAGCCTACAACAAAAACCTCCAAGAAAAACATGAACTGGTCTCAGGCCATGGAAGAACTCAAAAAGGATTTGGA